>OW240913.1:315410829-315614438 GCA_933207985.1 Pelobates cultripes | reverse complement strand
TGTAAGCATGCCATGAATCATCAAGGCTTGCAAAGTAATTTTTAGAAGCCCTGCAATTTTAAACCCTACTCTATAATCACTTGATCAGATTGCTGTCAGTAATTTTCCATAAAATAGGTTTGTTGTGTCTTTTACATATTCTTCAAGTCAAGCATAACTCCACAAGAAATTTCATAGCTATGCACATTCATTAATATAAACATAATAACAAATCCAGGGCTCGAGTCCTGCAGGAACACATGGGAATTGCGTTTCTGCACTTTTTCCCCAGCAAAAACACCGTTCCCGTTAGTAGTCCTGCAGACAGGGCCCGGGGGGTGGGGGGTGCTAGATCAAAGTGCTGGTCAATCTGTGTAGTGCGGCCAAGCAGAGCAGTGCACACCGTGGTCCAGGAACTTCAGTTTCTCCGTGAGCACTTCCTTTGAGTCCGGCCAGGTACAGAAAACTGATTCTCCTGTACCGTGGTCTGCTCCACTCGGCCACAATACAAAGAGAGGTAGGGACCGGGTGGTGGGGGGGGGAATGGGCACTAAGGGATGGGGGAGTGGAAAGGAAGAGCACTACGGGACAGCGAGAGGGGGGTGGTAAGGCGAACACTATGGGATGGGGGATGAGGGGTGGGAAGGAGAACACTATGGGGCGGGGGTGGGAAGGAGAACACTATGGGTCAGAGGTGAATAAAAACACTCTGGGACAGGGGGAGAGGTGGTATGGAAGAACACTATGGGACGGGGGAGGGGGGTGGAATAACACTGTCGGACAGGGGAGGGGAGAAAGAACACTATGAGAAAGGGGAGGGGTGTTGGTAAGGAACACAATGGGATAGGGGAGAGTGGCTGGTGGTAATGAACACTCTGGGGGTTAGGGGAGGGAGGGTGTGATAAGGAACACTATGGGACAGGGGAGAGGGGTGGTAAGGAACACAATGAGATGAAGGGGTGGAAGAACACTGTGGGGGTGGTAAGGAACACAATGAGATGGGGTTGAAGAACACTATGGGACAGGGGAGGGAGGAAAAACACTATGGGACAGAGGAGGGGGGAAAAGAACACTATGTGACAGGGGAGGGGGAGAATACTATGGGACGGGGGAAGAACACTATAGGGGGAGGGGGGAAAGAACACTATATGGGACAAGGGAGGGGGTAACAGGAGAGAATACTATGGGACGGGGGAAGAACACTAAAAAAGAGGGAGGGGAGAGGCACATTAAGGGTGGGCAAGGTACAAGGGAGGGAAGGGAAAAGGAACACTGGGGAAGGGGGACCACTAAAAGAGAAGGGAGAGGAACATTAAGGAGAATGGGGGGGCAGAGGAACACTAATGAACATGGAGGGGAGAAGAGAGGAACATTAAGGGACATGGAAGGGGGAATGGCACACAGGGGGGCCTGAGTGGGGAGAAAGATACACAGAGGGACATGAGGACGGAGAAAGTCACACAGATGGGCCTGGGAGTGAGAAAGTTCACAGAGGGGCTGGGGATGAAAGCGACACACAGAGGGGCCGGGGGGTGGAAATACAAAGGGGCTGGGGGTGAAAGAGACACAGAGGGGCTGGAGAAGAGAAAAAGGAGAAACAGAGGGGCTGAGGGGGAGATAGATGGGCTGGTGGTAAAAGAGAAACACACAAAGGAGCTGGTAAAAGTAAAAGACACAAAGGGGCTGGGGGGAGTGAGACACACAAAGGGGGGTTGTAAGAGATACACAAGGGACGTTTCAGACACACAATGGGGAAAGATAGGAGATAAGATACACTAAAGGGGTAAGACATTTTTTTTAAAAGGGGATAAGAAATAAAAGGCATGTTAAGAGGTACACAGGTGAAGATGCTTTTGGGTCGGGGGTGGATCTTGGGTGAGTTCCCACACTTTTTTCCCCAGGACTTAACCCCTGAATAAATCAAACAATATTCTACACTACTACAACAAATCCCCTCCATAGGAGATTGATTAAACTGTAATATATTTCAGATTTTCATAATGTGTTTTTTTGGGGGGAAGAGGGTATAAAAATGCCCATTTTTGAGAAGATTGTGGAAAATGTTATAAAGTTGGGACCCAACTGGAGGGTAATATAAAACCAGACAAGCCAGCAAACCAACTTTCAATCTTCAATCCCCAGTATATATATATATATATATATATATATATATATATATATATTTACTATTATTATTATTTATAATGTAGATTGGATAAGCCAGCAATTCTCTGGTATTTTGGCATAATAAATAACAGTTTATACTATTGGAGTCTTGCAGTAAGAGATGTTTTTTCCATCCAGACAAAGGGCAAAACAAAAAGCCATCATAATACCAAATAATTAAAATTTTCAAACTAAATGAATATACTGTGTAAACATCTAATATCATATATTAATCTGAGTTCAAAAACAGCCTGAATCATTTAACAAACTGGTTAGTAACCCGCCAATGATGGCCTATGGTACGAAAGCTTTTTAACAATTATTACAGGAATCCCACGATGATATGAATTTTTTTATCAGCATTAATAATAATCTTATTATTACAGATAATTATAAAACCAAGCGTTGTCAAACATATTATCCAATAAAAATGGTTTCTCTAAAAAAAGAAAATATATAATAATTAAGAAAAGGATTTAGGCTGATTTAGATAGTGTAAGGCAAAAGGTTAAGCAAATGCCAAATCCTCTATGTGTCCTCAATGAATATTCGTCCCAGAGTCATTAATATCTGCTTAGTAAACAGAGATGTATGTTACAGAATTCAGTAGCAGTTCCATTTCCATTTGAAACTCAATTATTTTCAGACCAAATAATTTGCAGTTAATAGTGCCTGACTGGTAAAATGCACATAAATATGATTTGATAAGTAAATGGTGTATATTTAACAGTGATTTGGAATATATTGAGAAAAATGTTGCTTGCTGGCATGTAGGTAATGTAAGTTTAGTAAATTCCAGTGGTTAAAGTAACACTATAATTACCATAACAACTATAGCTTAATGTAGTTGTTTTGAGAGTATAGTCAGTTGCTGCAGGCTTTTTAAAGTAAACAGTGGCTTTTCAGAGAAAAGGCAGTATTTACATTACAGCCGAAGGACATCACTAGTGGCCACTAGAGGTGTTTGCTGCAGCAGTGCTGCCATACTAACATTCAGCTTCTCCATGCTCTGTATTAAGATGCTGAACTTTCCCCATAGAAGTGCCTTGATTCAATGACGAGATGCTGATTGGCTAGGGTGGCGTTTGGTGCTGCCCCCCACCTCCCAGACTGAGATCATCAGAATGGACCATCTTAGATAATCAAGGAAGCGCTGGAAATAAAGTAAGTTTTCTTATCATGTAAGGGGTAAGGGGGGTGGTTTGAGGGCAGGCACCCAACATGTGATTTTAAGATGGGCTAGATGGTGTTTTTAACCCTATAGGGTCAGGTATACACGTTTGTGTTCCTGATCCTATAGTGTTCCTTTAACTTATCTTAGTGTAATGTTTTTAAATGGCTAAAGATGGTGAATTTGTTTTGACTCACAGGGACCTGGGACTATTCAATCACTTATTCAACTAGTTTGGCTATTTCTAATGATATAAAGGTCTCTGATGTGGTTAAGGTGTGACTGAAATAAAAATGTAGTTATCACTCTTAAATAAAACAGAAAAAATATAAAAACATTGAAAAATATAATGTAAATTAATTGAGATCTATAGCAATTTTTGTTTATTAGGTGGTGAGGTTCTGGACTTTTTGCATCCGAGTCTCCATTTAGGTAAAATAATAAAGACAAAAGGTAACATTTCTGAGTTGGTCTGTTGTCTTCCTCCGACGGACTGAGATCTGCAGGGCGATAAGAGGTCTGGACCTAGAAAAATATTAGCATAATAGTGTTTAGGAGCAAATCAGAGCCTTTTTTCTATGGCATTACCAAGCATACAGGGATGCTTGGAATAAAAGAAGTGGGAAAGACTGGTAAAAAAAAACAAGAGAGAAGGAAGACTGCAAGAAAAAAATAGTATGAGATGAAGTGGGTGAAGAAATGGTAAAAAATATATACAACCATGACTCTGTCTGGAGATGGGTATCCATCAAAGCTCATAGAACCCACTAGAGGAATTTAAATTGATTATGCACTGGCCAAATCAATAAATAAATCACTATGTAGATGTACCCCAAAGAAGACATGCAAGCATATAAAATTGGATTTTTGGGCATATATCTAAAAACAGCATGCAAAAGCTGCAGATCTTTTATATGCAGCCTTTGCAAGACATCCCCTTCTTCACCACCAAATACCTTCTATCCAATTACAAATAACCCAATACAGCTCAATGAGAAGTCTTTGCAAAGCAGGTGTTCTGTCAATTGCTGCTTCATGAGTTTAACTCGACTGAGTTAAATTACCAGGAAGTAAAAGGACCAAATGTCTAGTTGGCAGCCAGGATGTGTAAAAAGGTAAATTTATAAAAGTGCCAATTTTTATGGAAATCTACCCATCTTGTAAAATGAAAAAAGAGGACTAACATGCTTTAGGTGTTTTAGAATGTTCCAGAAAATTTTGAAATGAGTCCTCTATTGATGCCTATATATTAAAAGTACAGCTCAGTTTTACAATTTCTAAGGGAAGAAATATGTGACCCACATTTCTGTCAATCAGTACCGAAATCAAGTTTAGGAAATAAAACAAATTAGTATGCCAAGTATTAATATTTTACATGTATTTAATAATTAAAATTCACATCAAAGATATGGTGAATTTAGTAATGAAAACATATTATTAAGAAATATTTCGTTTTTAAATATATTTTTGAATAGGGATTAATAGTCATCATCCTTTATTACATTTCTCTAAAGCATAAATATAGCTCCCAAAAACGTTGTTACTCTTAAAAATAAGTTAAATGTAAAATGTGATACACGATAGATAGACTGCATTTCCAATATTTGTAAAGGCAGATAAATGGGTAAAGTAACAATTCACAAAAATCCATGCAAGGTGCTTAAGCATTCTAAATATTTAGGCTAGCACATAATATCCAAAACTTTGACTATAAGTTATCTAATCAAAATATGCATAGAAAACATCAACCTTTGCTTTTCCCTGAATAGATACAACTCTGATCAGTCTGGTATTTAAAAAAGAAAAACAAGGTTCTTGAACCTTAATTCTCAGGCACACAACAATGCATTCTTCACAGATGTGATGCGCAGAAAATAACAGCTCTGAAATCTTAGTGAATCCCAAGGCAATGTATCCTTTACCACCCGGAGGACAAATATCTAGACAGCAATATTTTTTGCTTCAGTGCTTCAAGCGTCTCCTTTAACTATCAACTGAAATAAAAAATTAAATTACTTTTTTTTTTTTGAGTGATTGTTTTAATTTGCTCATTGATGCAAATTTAAATAATCTAACACCTAACTTTGAGTACAAAGACAACAATCAGAATGCACCATAAACAAAATACCTTTAAAATGAGGCACATATTATCAAGGAAAATGTGTCATGGTGACATTTGAAAAGTTAGCTGTGCACAGTGTTTATTTGTCTCTTTTTCAAAAATGTCAACACATATTTTTAAAGTGGCAAAATAATTTAGATAAATAGATAAGCTAAGTATGAATTCTGAATTCTGAATTTAAAAATCAACACTTTGTGATTTAATCTTATTATTTAATCTGTAATAATTTGAACACTTTAGACTTTTTTTTTTTTATAGAGCACTTTAAACAAAGTACAAAATAATATATTTTTTTAATATTAAAATACATATAATTAGTATAGCACCAGTCCCCCAACAATCAGGACCAGACAAACATAAATACAAAAAAGATCTGCATGAAAAACATGCTACAACAGATCCACACATGGTTTTTTGTTTTTCACTATAGTGAGAATTGTTGCAAATTTAAAGTGAATTCAAATAGAATTTCAAATTTGAAGCTGAAACTGAACTGGAGCATAACAGATTTGGAAAATTATTTTAGTTCAGCAATTTTAGCCTCAATTTTAGAATTTAGTTTGACTTAATTATGCATTCCAGACAATTCACACTTTAGTGAATAACTCTGCCAGTGTATAATTCAGATCATTTATCATACTACATGTAGTACAGTCCTTAGATATTCGTAATTAAAACAACCATTTGCATTATAAATCCACTTTATATCGAGATAACAGAAATGCAGTCCAACCCTAGTCCGAGCTATCTGAAGAAAAATAAATCAAATTCTAAATAGCAGTCTGTGTGTTTCCTTTCCTAACCCACTGTAAACTCCCAAAAGTGAATAATGAATTGCTTTTCAATGTAAAACTAAAGTAAAACCACATATATGCATTTTGGGTTAGATTTACTGATTACAGAAAAATAGCAGCAACAGCAGTATTGTGAAACCTTTCAGTTTTAAAAGTGACATTTTCCGTTTTCATTAGGTAACTGAATGATCACTTACTATTGGCAATACACATTTATTTAAAGGAACACTATAGTGCTGGACTATATGTTTAGGTGACCTCTCAGGCCCCTCTCAGAATGGAGTTAAAAAGTAGCTTTTCTCTATCACTGTGCTGGTCTTGCCGTGCTGGTCTTCCATGCCTGAGATCACCAATCTTAATTGTCTTTTCCAATCCAATGCATTCTCTGGCAATTGTTGCATCTTGGGTTTAACTCCATTGAGCTAACTACCAGGAAGTAACAGAACCAATTGTCTGATTGGGAGCCAGGAGGTGTAAAAAAAGTAAATTTATAAAAGTGCCAATTTCTATGGAAATCTACCCAATTTGTAAAATGAAAAAAAGAGGACTAACTTGCTTTAGGTGTTTTAGAATGTTCCTTTAAGAATTGGGAGGCTATTGCCCATACGCGTTAAAACACTGCACTGTGCCAATCAGCATCTCCTCATAGAGATGCATCGGATCAATGCATCTCTATACGGGAGTGTTCAGCATCTCCCTGAGGAGCGTGGAGAAGTTGAACATCAGTTTTGCACACAATGCAACACTAAAATAAGAAGCCCCTCTAGTGGCTCTCTGAGTGACTGCACCTAGAGGTGTTTGTTGGCAGCCAAGTAAACACTGCATTTTTTTCTGCATGGGTATTCTATAAACAGCAGAATCACTACATTAAGATGTAGTGGTTATGGTGCCTATAGTGTCCCTTTAACCTCAAATAACATTTGTTTGAGTTGTGTCTCCTTGCCTAGAGGGGCAAATATAAATCTGACTATAATGGTGGATCTATCCTCATATATGGCACTACATTTGGGGTCTGCTGAATAAAAAAAAATCTTGTTTTGATTAGGAATAGAATGGTTTATTATAAAAAGGATAATCTTTACCATAATCATCTCCATATGTTGAACAGGTCTCTGCTAAATGTAAAACCATGGAATTTTTTAACAACTTAACAAATTATGTATCCAAAGATGATACTCTACATGTAATCATTTCTCTGCCACTGATTCAGATAAAATCACCCTCTATAATGAGAAGGCCCTAAGTCATATTGTCAACTTGTCATAATTTAAGCAGAAATCCATTTGGTTTGCATTCTGAGAATAAACATTAACCTATGTAAAAAGAGTCCCATTAATATTATATATTATCTCCCATCGGAGTCAGTTTGTATATATATATATATATATATTCATAAGTTGCACTCATGGACACAAGAATAATAGCATGCCTTTAATATTCGTTCATTAGTGAAGAGTATACAACCACTGCAAACCTATAATTATTAATGAGATTTTTATATTTCCATTTTCCATTGAGATTCCCCATATAACAAGTCAACATAGCATAGTTTGCTTTTAAAAAAAAAAAAAAAAGTAATCCCAAGGCATTAATTGAGAGTAGCCTAACTAGTATATATCAGTGAAACTGGAAAGGTACTGATCTCCTGAATGCTTATTTCACGAAAATGAGATTCATAACTACCAGGCACGGAACAGGCATTCTCACACATACTACATGCGTCTTGCCTGATCAAAAGAACTCTGATATACAAGTGTAGGGAATAAAATTAAGAATGGCTACAATGTAAAGACATTCAGAGAGATCTCAGTCCCCAACTGTGTCAATAATTCAATGACTGTATCAGAAATGTAGATGATTGAACCCCATTAAGTTACTTTAGCATTTTCCGTTAATATTCAGATATTTATATAAAAAATGGCAGAATGGTAATTCAACACCTATATCAGTATGTGTACACCTATGTACCCAAAACAGTCAGCATTAAAAACTAATTCATTCTCGGTGGCATCATCTTTTGTGTTCTCAATTCAGCTAACTAATAAATATGTTGTTTACAGTGCTTTTAAAAAGTATGCACCAATATTCTTTATTTTGTGTATTTATGTATTTAGTTATTAGTTAATTAGTTATTAGTTAATTAATAGCAGGCTTTTGGTTTCATCAATTTTTTCTTCAGTTCATCAGAAGAATCCAGTATGAAGATTTGAACACAACACCTTTGCCTACATATATCCTAACATAAATTTGCTGTTAAATTATTTTTCAATCAGACAGTCTTTAGTAAGTTGCAATAGATAAGTAGCAAATATGTACGGTGTACAAGATGTCTAAAAGCGTGTGCTTCCAAATCTGCCATGCCAAAATAAATTAAATGAACTTTTACATTGGAAGAAGATAATGAGAATTGTTTGCCAACCTCTGAGAAATAAGTCTAGTCTTAAATGCAAACATGCAGTGGTATACGCACTATAGATTAGAAACATAGAAACATAGAATGTGACGGCAGATAAGAACCATTCGGCCCATCTAGTCTGCCCAATTTTCTAAATACTTTCATTAGTCCCTGGCCTGATCTTATAACTAGGATAGCCTTATGCCTATCCTACGCATGCTCAAACTCATTCACTGTGTTAAACTTCACCACTTCAGCTTAAAAGCTATTCTATGTTTTCACTACCCTCTCAGTAAATTAATACTTCCAGAAATTATTTTTATACATTTGCCCCTCTAATTTAAGACTATGTCTTCAGATTGCAAAGATTGTACTGATAAAATGTATTTAACACCATAATGGTGATATCAAATCTATGTTGGCTAATCTACAGACAAATAAAACTGAACAATATATATATATATTGATGGTGTCATTCATATTTTGGAATTTCCACAGATTTGCAAATTTTAGACAAGAATCATACTGTAGCTCTGGTGTTTAGTAAATAACTCAACCATCTAGATTAAGAAATAGAATCTCTTTGGTTTGCTCTGCTGTATTTTACTTGCATGTTTCAAATACTGTCTTACCTCTCACCAGAGGTAAATGTGACAGCTTGTTACTCCTCCCAATTTAAACAGGTAAATAAAACCAACTTATATAGGTTAATAACCCTTTTAAATATGTGTTTAATTTCTTTCAACTTCCTAAGTATAGCATATTATTGAATCATTTTGATTAAGCAAGCAAGTTTTTGAGTAGTAACTTAATTTATACCTAATTAGGCCCACATCTAGAATTTTTTTATGTAGACAAATTTTAGATGATAAAATGCTAATCTTTGAGGAAATACATATCCCCGTTACTGCATGTTTAATTGGGTAATTTGTCCAGCAAACCAGTTAACAATTGTGTTCCCTTATCTAATATCAGCATTGGAATCTTTTTGTTTTAAGGGATAATATATTTCAGTGAATCTCTATTTGCAAAGCCAAGTTTAATTTTGAGATAAAGCAAAACATGTTTTATTTTTTCTGGCTTCCATTTTTTATTTTTGTTAATACAGTTTAAACATTACTTATCATTATACGTTCATCTGGTATCAATTGATCTCTCTTTCACTTCAATGTATATGTCTATTGTGAAAGCATATTAATAACTAGCTTTAAAAACTAAATCACATCAGGCTCTGTAACCCAGTAAATTTGAATATGACCCTAAAATAAGATTTGTCTTTAAAAGGATAGTGCAGGCTGGATTTTTTTTTTAATGCAATTTGTTTTGCAATTATAATATTATATGCTGTATCAGAACATATTTAAAACTAAGATAAAATTGAGAGTGTGGCTTGGTGCACAATTTATTTGAATGGTCAAGGAACAACGGATGGGGACAAGAGGAAGGGATCACAATCAAAACTAAACACTTAACTTCTTCAGACCCTCGGAAACCTGCCTCACTAAGTTGAGACAGTTCTCCTTTCTCTACACCACCCACACACTACAGGGCACATAGTGGACCTTATACTTTGAGCAACGATCGTGCTGAACTTATTTACAAATAAAATGAGACATCATGCAAAAATTGAGAAAGGATTTACACTCCAAGTACACCCAAATTACAAGTTAATTAACAAAAACATTGAGAATTCCAGCTCATTACACAAACAGTTAACAGTAGGTGGATGGTTACGCTTCCAGAGATGCTGTGTCTGGGTGGAACAATCCCGACCTGATGATATATGGTATGTCCTCCTCTATGGAATATAAGGGCTTCACTGGACAAGTAATAGAGCCTTTAATTATGGTACGGATTCCACTTTCAGATGTCCCATCAGGGGTGGTCAGCAGCAGCACATGTAAATAAAAGTAAAACACATAGTACTCTCTATAAATAAAACTGTGAAACTGTGTCATCCTTCCCCGACAAGTATTTAAAATGTCCTAAGTAACATTTCCCTCCCCACTATTTTGAATTCACAGGTGAATTCTCTTGTCCAACCTATCGCAATTGATGAACATGTGCCTACTGTAAAATCTATGTTAGAAAAGAAGATAAAGGGCCCAGGTATCTTTACAGACATATTACAAAAAAATGGAAGCATATTCTTCTCGAGGCCTAATAGAAAGCAGTTGTTGTTGGGGGATTCCATCATAAGAGGTGTGGAGATGGACAATGGTGGTCTTGTGAGGTATCTTCCCGGAGATACTGCTCACAGAGACAGGAGACGTATCTGAAATATTGTTAAGCGAGCAAAGCAGGAAGGGGAATTGGATGTACTTGTCCATCTAGGGACAAATGACTTGGCTTGCAATGAGGTTTCAGAGGTTAAGGAAGTTTTTAGTGTTTTTGCCAATGATATACCGCAGGTTGCTTCCACACTGTCAATCTCTGAAGTTCTGCCTGTGCATAACACTCAGAATGACAGGCGGATGCATATTAGGGACTTTAACTTGTGGCTTGGTGAATGGTGTCGCGAGCAAGGATTTGGCTTTATTTCTCATGGTAACTCTGTTTGGAATGGAAATAAACTGTACAAAAAAGATGGTTTGCATCTTTCTCAAAAGGGAACAAATGTTCTCAGTGAGCAGTTCAGAGGTTTTGCTAGGATGTATTTAAACAAGGAGGGGGGGCAAAAGGGTGATAAAACATCAATTCAATTATCCCCCAAAACAAGGACAGAAGGTGCCTGTAGCAAGTGTGTTACAAAATGATAAGCTTAGAGTCATGTCTACAAATGCTCGCAGTTTAGGGAATAAGATCCATGAACTTGTGGCAATAATGGAAACTCATAGTGTAGATTTAGTTGCTGTTACTGAGACATGGTATAATGAGAAAAATGACTGGGACATAGCAGTACCAGGGTACTCTTTATATAGAAAAGACAGGGAAGGCAAGAAAGGGGGAAGGGTGGCCCAGTATGTGAAGGATAGCATAAAATCTAGCATAATAAAAGTTAGTGAGGTGAACATAGAGTCCGTTTGGGTTACGTTAGAATTTGGTAATCACACAGTAACTCGTGTAGGTGTGATTTATAGGCCCCCAGGACAAATTGAAGAGTTAGATAATCTACTAGTTGAGGAAATAGCTAAAATGACAATGAAGGGGGAAGTTATCATCATGGGTGACTTTAATCTTCCTGATGTGAATTGGAAAACAAAAATAGCTGCTTGTGCCAGGAGCACACATATTCTAAACTCCCTACTGGAATTGTCTCTAAAACAAGTCATTGAGGAGCCAACTCACAAAGAGGCCACACTAGATTTAGTGTTAACAAATGGAGATTTGGTATCCGATATTACTGTAGGTGAAAGTTTAGGATCCAGTGATTATCAGTCAGTGTGGTTTAATATAAGAACAGTGACTGAGTCACACCACACAAAAACAAAAGTTTTAGACTTTAGAAAAACAGACTTTTCTAAAATTAGAATATGTGTAAAGGAGTCATTATCAGACTGGAGCAATTTAAATGGAGTCCAAGAGAAATGGGATTATTTAAAAGTTGCACTACTGAAGACAACAGAAAATTGCATTAGGCTTGTCAGTAAAGGCAAAAAATTCAAGAAACCACTGTGGTACTCTGCAGATGTGGCCAAAATAGTAAAAAACAAAAAGTTAGCATTTAGTAATTATAAAAAACCCAGAGTGAGGAAGACAGAATGATCTATAAGATTAGGCAGAAAGAGGCTAAGCAAGTTATAAGAGCTTCCAAATCACACACAGAAGAGAAAATAGCACAGTCAGTAAAAAAGTGGGACAAAACTTTTTTAGATACATAAATGAGAAAAGAAAAGTAAAACAAGGATTAGTAGGATTAAAAACAAAAGAAGGAAGATATGTAGAAGAGGATAAAGGTCTAGCTGACTGCCTCAATTAATATTTTTGTTCGGTATTTACAGATGAAAATTAAGGAAAAGGACCTCAGTTAAGAAAAAGGATAAATGAGTCATTTATTACGCGTGAGTTTACAGAGGAAGAGGTTCTATTTCAACTGTCAAAAGTAAAGACAAATAAGTCAGTGGGATCTGATGGAATACACCCAAAGCTGTTAAAAGAGCTTAGTGGTGTACTAGCAAAACCATTAACAGATTTATTTAACCAATCATTGTAAACAGGAGTAGTCCCAGAAGATTGGAAGTTAGCGAATGTTGGGCCCATTCAAAAGAAAGGAAATAGGGAGGAGTCTGGCAACTAAAGGCCAGTAAGCCTTACTTCAGTAGTGGTGAAAATGATGGAAACCATGTTAAAGGATAGAATTGCTGAACATCTAAAAACACAGGGATTTCAAGATCAGAGACAACATGGGTTTACTTCAGGGAGATCATGCCAAACTAATCTTATTGATTTTTTTGATTGGGTAACTAAAACTATAGATCAGGGTGGTGCAGTAGACATTGCTTACCTAGATTTCAGTAAGGCTTTTGACACTGTTGCACATAGAAGGCTTATCAATAAACTGCAATCTTTAAGTTTGGATTCCAATATTGTTGAATGGGTAAGGCAGTGGCTGAGTGACAGGCAACAGAAGGTTGTAGTCAATGGAGTATTTTCAAAGCTTGGGCTTTTCACCAGTGGGGTACCTCAGGGATATGTACTTGGACCCATTCTCTTTAATATTTTTATTAGTGATATTTATTTATTTATTTATTTATAAAATATTTTACCAGGAAAGATACATTGAGATTTCTCTCATTTTCAAGTATGTCCTGGGTGCACAAGGTCTTGATGGTAAGGTATGTCTTTTTGCTGATGATACTAAGATATGTAACAGGGTTGATGTTCCAGGAGGGATAAGCCAAATGGCAAATGATTTAGGTAAACTAGAAAAATGGTCATAGTTGTGGCAACTGACATTTAATGTGGATAAGTGCAAGATAATGCATCTTGGATGTAAAAACCCAAGGGCAGAGTACAGAATATTTGATAGAGTCCTAACCTCAACATCTGAGGAAAGGGATTTAGGTGTGATTATTTCTGATGACTTAAAGGTAGGCAGGCAATGTAATAGAGCAGCAGGAAATGCTAGCAGAATGCTTGGTTGTATAGGGAGAGGTTTTAGCAGTAGAAAGAGGGAAGTGCTCATGCCATTGTACAGAACACTGGGGAGACCTCACTTGGAGTATTGAACACAGTACTGGAGACCACACAAGAGGACATAGTCTTAAATTAGAGGGACAAAGGTTTAAAAATAATATCAGGAAGTATTACTTTACTGAGAGAGTAGTGGATGCATGGAATAGCCTTCCAGCTGAAGTGGTAGAGATTTACACAGTAAAGGAGTTTAAGCATGCGTGGGATAGGCATAAGGCTATCCTAAATATAAGAAAAGGCCAGGGACTAATGAAAGTATTTAGAAAATTGGTCAGACTAGATGGGCCAAATTGTTCTTATCTGCTGTCACATTCTATGTTTATATGTTGTTGCTTTTACATTCTAGTATGTCCTCTGGCTCTATGCTGAAAAACATATCAGGTACATTCAACGTTTCCCAAGCAAGTGAAACCCCCCCTATTCAATGTTCCATTTTATGCCAAGATATTGGCAACACAAAAGTCTCCTTTGCTCCCACACATAGGCTTCGGTTTAATAAACTTTCCAAATGAATCTATACTATAAGAGAAACTTTCCAAATATTTATCTACATAAATGTCTATAGTCAGGGCATCTCCAGCTGCAGAAGAAGATGGCCGCATTAACTTTTAGCTCCTTGTGGCACCCACATTAAACGCTTATTTTTAGCCCGTTCAACTGCACAAATTTGAATCATGGTCCGCACAAAACTGTAGTCAAACCACCCCGCACCACCGGGGTCTTGCTCATATTACTCCATCAGAGGAAAACCCAGACCCAGACTCCGCTACTTCCGCCTTAGTGGAGATTTTTATTGCACTCTGCCCATCTCCAGAGGAGAGACCAGACTTAGACCTTGATGTCCGCACCCTCATGCTGCTCACTAAGGCGGGCCTCTCAGCATTCTCGGACAAACTCAGCCAGGTGCTCAGGGAGGAGATTGCATTGGTGAGGGCTGATCTATCCATGCAAGACTTGAGAGTCACTAAAGCTGAGTCCTTTTATGGCATTAACCCCTGCTGGGAGACCCATCCAGGGACA
Organism: Pelobates cultripes; assembly: GCA_933207985.1. Taxonomy (NCBI): domain Eukaryota; kingdom Metazoa; phylum Chordata; class Amphibia; order Anura; family Pelobatidae; genus Pelobates; species Pelobates cultripes. Next base: position 315,599,658 of record OW240913.1, on the reverse strand, counting down.
TTTTGTGCTGTGTGTGTTGATTTTATCTAATAAGGAGGAGATCTTGAAGGTGACCAGATGTATGGACACAATCCAAATGGACTTCCAGAGCATCATTATATATCAGGACTTATTAAGGTTAAGTTTACAAGCTAGAAAAGCACTCTGGCCGATTACCTTTGCGATGCACGAAGCGGGCCTGCAGTTCTCGTAGGGATTCCCCTTTTCACTATTTGAAAGACAAGGCCCTATACGGTTATACATCCAGATGATATACCTGAGTTTCTGAGATCACTGGACTACCCCAGGTGCTACGTCCCCTGGTTATCATGGCAGTTCCTCCAACTGGCCTCAGGCCCAATGCCACTACCGCAATGACCGCCTTGACAGGCCTCAACTTCAAGAGCTCACCAATGGAGGTCACACCTCACTCTACCAGTAGAATAGCAGATAGTTCCAGCGATTCCACCCTGAGTGGGTTAGACAGCAGTGGCCCAATATGACAGTCACCTTCTCCCACCCCCCCATTCTACTATAGTCGCATTTATATGCTGTACCATGAGTAGGAACTGCCACACATTTTGGCTTCCAGATTACCTGTTAATTTTCAGGGGTCCTGATTGTTGCAGATGGGAAGGATGGTTACAGAAGGAAAGTGTATTATGGAATTGATTTAACTGCAGATCGTTATAGTGTCATTTTATAAGAAAGAAAAGAAAAAGAGAAATGAAAGAACAATTTCAATAAGGAAAAGGGGAAAAAAGACAAAAAAAAAAAAATTGCCAACGAGTTGTCCCTATATAACACTAATCTAGAGGGAGATGTCACATGATCCCAAATTTGACTGCTTCCATAGTTTATAATGTGGGCTGTGTTTCAGGTGTTATACTAGAAATGTTTATGACCTGCCTTTGTTTATTTTGTTATTCTATGTTCATGCTTGTCATCCATACCAATGCCCCTGGGCAGCAATATATGTTTGAGTGAACAGAGGTGGCAAACAGGGGGTTAGGTAGATTTGGATTGGGGGGGGGGAAAGTGGTCTGGAGGGGAATGTGTAGGGGGGATTCCTCATCTGTGCCCTATGACTTGAGAGCTGTTGTATATACTGAAATATGTCCCTTTTGAAGCCTACTTCGCTGGACAATACCATGCATATCAATCTCCACAATGGCATTTCAGGAGATTTATGGTGTTGCCCAGTTCCCCTTCCCCTGCCTCACCACCCTGTTTTGTGCTGGTATACCAGTTGAGGGGGCTGGATGCCCAGGTTGCTAATGCCACCATTTCCAACGCTGCCACCTTGAGGTAGCAAGGTTTAGGGGAAGTGTGTGGTATGATAAGACATTATTGGGAGGGGAGATGGAGGATGTTTTTAATTATATCTGTTAATATTAAGTATTTCTTAGTTTATGTACCTTACGGTCAATAAAACATATAATCTGTTATTATTTTTTGTAATCAATGTTTCCTGTGTAGTCAGGTGCATATGCCTCTTTTTCTATGTTATGATTTAGCTGCTAATTTATCTATTTCTAGTATAGGGTGATCCTATTAGATATTGGACAAATAAAGCTGTTCTGATACCCTTTGGAACAAGACCTGGAGATTACCCAAAGTTTACTAAGAGACCTTGAATGTTTTCAAACTTTGGTCGCATTATCCAAGTAATACATTTCAAGGAAGGAAGGGTACTGGCCTTGTGAGACTGTTACTACCCCACAGGCAGGGCCAGATTAACATAGGGGCTGATGGAGCTGCAGCACCCATGGAATATGCCCATTTAAAAAAAAAAAAAAAAATGTTTTCTTTTCTCACACAGTACTCTTAGGTTTGCCACATGACTGGTAATTTAAGGAACAGCCGGTATTTGAGGCGTGGTCATGACGGTATTGCAGTAATACCAGCAATACAAATGCAAATATTTTTCTCAGTATAAACTGAGATTACTCTGCAATACCAGCACCGGCCAGTAGGCAGGGGTGTGGAGAGAGGCAGGGGTAGGAAGTTACAGCATTTCCCTGCCTGTCTCTACTCACTGATCCTTGGGGGAGCAGCTACACAGCACATAGAGTCCAGACAGCAGCTCCCAGCCTGCAGAGACAGACTACAGCTCAGGTATGTGAAGATGGGGGGAAAGGCATCAGGGAGACATGGGGACACTGAGACCCTAGGGGACACATGGGGACAATGAAACACTAGGGAACATATGTGTTTTCTTATAGCTGCATCCTTTGAGTTTCCCTCCAACACCAACTCCATCAGATACATGACGCTTGAGAGGTATGACTGTTTTAGTGTTTTTGGTCGATAAGATTCTAGGGGACTGTAACGGACCGTTTTGCACAAAAGGGGTAAAAACCGTTTAGGCGATCGGCCCCCTTTCCAGAGATGCAGGCACAGCTACTGCAAGACACCAAACACACGAACCGCCAATAAGTGAATGCTCCAAACACCCGAACTGCATACAAGGGAATGCTCCAAACACCCGAACGGCATACAAGAGAATGCTCCAAACACCCGAACGGCATACAAGGGAATGCTCCAAACACTCGAACTGCATACAAGGGAATGCTCCAAACACCCGAACTGGAACCTCACGAATAGCTGCTAGCAGACGAACAGGAAAAGCACCCAAGCGGCTTACGCTCCTGGCAATCAGTCTCTATCAGCATACAGTAAATCCCCCCAAAGACGAGACAGAGCTCCGTGTTGAGGGTCAAGCAGTGGTCTGTTTTAATGAGGGCTACCTGCCCAGTATTTATGCAGGTCTCCCACCTGGTGGACACTCCCCTAGGGGACCAAATGGGAGACTGTGACAAGGGACAGACAAGCAGACAAATAGGACACACAGTCACAATATATTCCCACAATGCATCCTGGCTTCCTCCCCTCTGCCCTGGGAGATAATTGAGAAGTAATTCAATTATCTCCCAAGACAAAGGCAAATCTCCATTATGCACATGGGGATACTAAAACAAGCATTACTGTTAAAATACACCAGGTAAGACACATTACATTAAAACTATACATTTAACATATCCCCAGATAGCTCAGGTCTGAGCGCACATTATTAAGTGAATGGCGCTCAGACCACACGAATACAGCTTTTCTGCAGGCGAAACAATGTCTTTTAACAGGGGGCCATAGTCCAGAGGCAGCAGGCGAGCAACCAGGCTTCTCCAATGCAATGTGGCGAGATTGGTCTCGTCACAGGGACACATGGGGACAATGAAACACTAGGGGACATTGGGAGACGTGGGAACACTGAGACACTTTGGGAGACTGGGAAACATGGGGACGCTGAGACACTTGGGGACGCTGTGAGACATAGGGAAACACATTGGGACATAGAGACACTAGAGACACAGTATCCCCATGTCTCCCAGCCAGTGTCCCTAGTGTCTGTGTCCCCTAGTCTCCCAGTGTCCCCTAATCTCCCAGTGTCCCCTAGTCTCCCAGTGTCTTTTTCCGCATGTCTCTCAGTGTCCCCATGTCTCCCAGTGTCCACATGTCTCCCAGCCAGTGTCTAAGTGTTCCCATGTCTCTCAGTGTCCTCATGTCTCCCAGCCAGTGTCCTTAGTGTCTCAGTGTCCCCATGTCTCCCAGTGTCTGTGTCCCCATGTCCCTGTGTCCCTAGTGTCCCCATGTCTCCCAGTGTCCCAGTGTCCCCATGTCTGTGTCCACAAATGCCCCCATGTCTCCCAGTGTCCCCATGCCTCCCAGCCAGTGTCCCTAGTCTCCCAGTGTCTGTGTTCCCATGTCACTGTGTCCATAGTGTCTTAGTTTCCCCAAATGCCTGTGTCCCAGTGTCTGTGTCCCCATGTGTCTGTGATCAAATTTCTCCCAGTGTCTCCATGTCTCCCAGTGTCCCCAAGTGTCTCAGTGTCCCCAAGTGTCTCAGTGTCCCTGGGTCTCTCAGTGTCTCCATGTCTCACTGTGTCCCCATGTCTCTCAGTGACAAGGGACACACTGAGACATGGGGACACTGAGAGAAATGAGGACACAGACACTAGGAGACTAGGGGACTGGGTGACATTGGGATACTGACACTGTGATACATAGGGACACTGATGCCAGACTGGCCTTCCAATTCTTTGGACAGCCATGCCCCCTTTTTGGGCATGTTCGCACCGTTTGGCAGTTCTGGTCACGTGATTCATGTCAGTGGACCACCCATTTAGCCCGCCCATTGACTTCCTACTTCACTGGACACTGCTGTTAGAGGTTATGGATTTACTTGAAAGATGAAAGCATAAATTAGATAAAGCAATTAGCATAGAGTATGTGTTTTCTTATAGCTGCATCCTTTGAGTTTCCCTCCAACACCAACTCCATCAGATACATGACGCTTGAGAGGTATGACTGTGTTTTTGGTCGATAAGATTCTGTAATTAGGCCCCATCATAATTGTCTGCATCAGGCCCACAGGGCTCTTAATCTGGCCCTGCCCACAGGTACCTATCTGAGAAGGTCTTTGGGGGTTGGTATCCTCTTTTGCTTGTTTGAGTTATAGGCCTATATCACTTGTTAAAGTAGATCTAAAACTTCTTTCCAAGGCCATCTGCATCTCACCACTGCACCCAAGTATTGTCCATGTCGACCAGATGTCCTTCATCCCACGCCAAGAGGTCCATGAAATCACATCAGGGCTTTGAATTTAATCAGTGTTGCAGGGTGCAGTGGGATCCCGGTTCTGTTCTTGATGATGGAAAAAGCATTCTACAGAGTGGACTGGGGGCTTATGATGGGTACTCTGAAAGAGTTGGTCATAGGACTGAAGTTCCTCTTTTGGGTCACTCTGCTATATTTCGAAAATAACAAGTATTGTTTTGGCCAGATCAGGCTTCTATCAGACCTGATAAACGAATTAACATATGTGCATATGAAGTAACCAAATTGGAATAGGGGTGGAGCAACATCTAAATCAATTGTGATTGACAAAGTAGAAATAAAGTATCATAAACAATCACATGATAATTATCATACGCTGTGAAAAATACAAGAAAGTGCTAGCAAACGATATTGTGATAACAGTGCAATGTAGAATATAAAACTCAATATTCTTTTAAAATTTTCAATCCATAGGTTAACTTTTTGCAATAAATTCTCTTAAAAGAACACTATGGGCACCATAACAACTTCACAGAAATTAGGTTTTTATGGTGCCAAGTGGTTCCTTGGTTCCTGGTGTTTACTTACTAGAGGTGTTAAACCATTCTCTAACACTTAAACTTCAAAGGTTGCACTAGACAGTTGTACAGTGGTACTCCTTGCTTCCAGAAAATCTATTGCAGAAGCCAGATTCTGATGGGGAAAGGGACATCTAGCGCTTGAGGCAACCTATGGGGTTAAACCGTTTGATGCCCGGCAGGTTCTATTAAACTGCATAAACATGATAAATAATTTACATACAGTTAAGTGCCAATAATCACTCAATCTATGCAACATAAATACATGTATTATCTATTGAAAACGCACACACTGCGGTGATCCCTAACAGGTAAATTGCAATCCTGTGATGTTATCTGTTAAATAATATTTTCAGACTTTCGTTCAGTGGTGCATGAGTGCTTTCTACATGATCACAATGTTACAACCTTTTTATGCCAGTAACGTCATCAGAGTTAGAAATCATTATTGCCTTAAAACCTGCTTTAATTTCAGGCATCATTGTTAATCGCACAATCATGTAATCAATGCTTAAAGAGTTAGGTTAATGACAAATAAAATGGATTCACCCTGGAATAATCTGACCTGTATATACTGAAGTAGTGATGATAATAAGTGATATGTGTGTCATAAACCCTTTGTGTACCAAAAAGATATTGATATGCCTGTCTGTGTCCTCAGTCATGTTCTGATCAGATATTTGGGGTACAGTGTACATGTATATGTTATGTTTTAAATTTTGTTAAGTTATATTACTTTAGTGCTTTATGCATTTGCTCTAATTGATTAACGAGGAGTTGTTAGTATAAATTGGTTATAGGGTTAAGCTAAGTACCATAACCACTTGATCATATTGAAGTAGTTGTGGTACTGTCCCTGCAGCCTTTCTTTTTTTTTTTTTTTATGTTTCATTCTGGAGACAAATACCATTTTTTATATTTGTTTCCATTTTCTTCATTGTTTTAATTACTTTCTGTTTTTTGCATTTCCCTTGAATTGCAATATTTTTCAGACAGTATTAAACATATCTTAGACTAATAATTAAATAATCTAATACAATAAAAGACCGGGTTTCTAAGGGATTTGTCCTTAACATTTACACTAGCATCTACCTACCATTTGCCATGAGGAAGGGAAGGGAAAGGATAGGAAAAGAAAGGGAAGGAAAGGGAAGGAAGTGGAAGGAAAGGGAAGAAAAAGGGAATGAAAGGGAATGAAAGAGAATGAAATGGAAGGAAAGGGAAGGGAAGGAAAGGAAATGGAAGGAAAGGGGAGGAAGGAAGTACTTGTTTACAACTCCCATAGTAGCAATGATATTAGATAGGTCCTCTCTTTTTCTCAACCTATTGGACATCAAAAATCAAAACATTCTAAGAAGAATCTCTCTACAGCAGAAGGGTCCATACTCTGGAGAGCTTAATTTTAATTGTGAATTTATGTGATTTTCTCTGCTTTTCGGGGACTTCGCCATTAATGTATAAGGGTTAAAGATCGTATCAACTACTTTGCTTTTTCCTGTCCTTTTCATCTCCTTTGCTCTTTTTTTTCTTCCAATTTTCCAAACTTAAATTCTTCTGGAATGTTGTATATTTTTTTTGTCAAATTTTGTATTATATATCTTGTACTCTTCTATGAAAAATAGAAAAGGGTATTAATTTAAATGATGAAAATATAAATTTGATCCACTTTGAATATGTGGTGCAATTATTAAGTCCATTTTTTATTTATAAATATGCCGTTCTATTAGCTCTGTGCATGTATGTTATTTTACTGATATGCTCATTAAAATATAATTTAGGATTTACAAAAGAAAACGTGGTATCAATATATCATATCATATATATGTATAGACCTTTTGATACTCTATATATGCTAGAAGCTATTATAAAGGCATGAAGAATTAATGGACATCCTCTTTTCTTTTGCAATATAAAAAGAACAATTTCTTTTTATTTATTTGGATGTAGATTTATTTACCTGCCTTATACTTCATGTTTGCTTTCACTTGAAGGGAGTAAAACATTCAAAAATATAGCAATATAATTGAGGCGAACATATGGGTTTGATGCCATAGCCTATTTCAGATCAAGCTGAGTGAGTTAAAAACTGTTGGCTTTGAGATCCAGTTCACTGCACATTCATACTGTGTCTGACTATTAATTGCCTGCTATGTTTGTCAGTCAAATATTTGCAATTAACAAAAATATTCCCTTCTGAGACCCATACCAAAGACAGATAAGTAGCCATTGCTATGAATGTCAGGTTAAAATGATGCATTGAAAATATATTAAGCTTTTAATCACGACAATTGGATTCAATAAAAGGTAAATAATTGACTATTATTAACTCTTTCATGTTTATTTATTATGCTTTGCCCATATGTAAAACCCAGTACTAAAACCTGGTATTTTTGAACCGTTAGTTATAACAGTAGGTTTTGTGTAAACGTATTATACCTTTGTTTATTAAAACGGTGAATTAATGCAATTTGTCTACACACAATTGTAGATGTACTCACAAACATACACATGGGTTTCTACTTTTTCACAAAAATAATACCTTTACAATTATTGAAACCTTCTTTGTTTTTTTTGGATGGCCATAATCAATTTTATTCTAGTATAATATCTATCCATTGGGGTGGCAAGCCTTATGATAAAAAGCTTTCAGGAATTTTTATTTGATGAAAACATATACAATATGTTTTTTTTATAGGCCCGTCGGAGATTGACCAGAGCAGTAAAAAAGTCACTTATGGGTAAGGAGCATATATCATAACTAAGAGGTGTTATTGTTTAATAGATAAGAAATGACAACTATAATTACATTTATAAATATTTAATGTCATGGTCAAGCAAGGTAAAAAAAAGCAACAATTCACATATTTATCATCTCACTAAAGAAAACAGTTAAACCCCACTAAATGTGAAAGTAACATTTCATTATACTCTTAGATATAAAAAAGGAAGATTCAATAGATCCACCTTGTATTTGTGGTCCTTATAATCCAACTCTAGTGTGAAAAATTCCCTGAAAAAAAAATAATGATATAATGCTCAGCATTTTTATTTTACAGTATCCTGTCATGTAGTAAATCTACTGAAGATAATGCAGATCGAGTTTTGGTGAAAAAGAGTAAATCTCAATATAAATTTAATACGGTAGGTGAGGATTGAAATTTAAGCCAAGATTGGCCAGTTGCTCCTTTATACTCACCAACTGTGATATTCCACTATCTGTAAATAGTGACCAGCATTGGATATACAGTACATTCATTGGCAAGCAAATATTTCTACATAAATATAAATACTGTTCACATTCATGTGTAAGCAAAATAATACATTTACAGCAACATTTCCTAATTATCCTCTAAGTTTCTGGCTGCCATCTATAAACACAAGGCATATTCATAATTATTAGTAATCCTCCTAGTAATTATATTACATTTTATTTTCGGTGCCCCTTTGTCTTGGATCAAAGCATGGCATTAATTATGTGACAACCTAGTTTCGAGTACAGGTGCATATAGTGCGTGAGGACACTTCTTGTTCTATAACAAGCTTATAACATTCTCAGGTTCTGTTGTGCTAGCTTCTTCCTATGTTTTCGGGGTCTAATTGTGTTATCTTTTTTCCGTTCACTTAAGTTAGCAATAATTTACACCAGATATACATTGGATGTCGTTTTATTGTTTTACAGCAAGTACTTTGGCTATGTTCCTTACTACAGCATGTATGAGGATTACTTTTTCATTACATCATGTATTTACATTACCATATTCTCTTCCTTAATTTGTCTCAGTTTCCATCACCCCATTCCTTTTCTCTCTCACTCACTAATTTACTCAGTCCCACTGAATCTTTTATTACTTTACCGCTCTCCTTTTTCATGCCATTGAGCATATTCATTACCGGACTGTTTCTGGATAATGGGGCCATGCCAATTTTGTCCTGTATATCGCAATCAGTGTAAACAAATTATTGTTGAACTATACTCAACTGATAACTTATTTAGCCATAATGGTGTTTTTATTTTTATTTTACTTCTAAGCATAGCAACATTTTGGGGCACTAAGCCTTTGCAGTGTTTGATATTTTTTATACCTTGGCTAGGTTCCATACTCTCTTGTAATTAAAAAATAAATCTTAGAAAACAAAATATTTACAGGAAAAAAAGTACAATTTAGGGAAAAATCTCAATATATCCCATAATTGCCTATATTCACTTAAGTCAATTTGTAGCATGTACTACTTTAATTTAGAGTGATTAGCGGTCTGCCAAAAAGTAAGCTTCCAATGTATAAATAAAGTATAAGGACACACACTTACACAGACATTTCCCCAAATGACTTAAAATTTTTACATCAGTGGTCAATTCAAAGATGTGCAAATCAAACTTCAATTTGTGATTTTCAATGACAATCATTATTTATCATCGTCCATGAACAAACTCTGCAAAAAAATCGAAATTCGAAAAATTTGGATATACGTGCTTGTAGATCCAGGTTATGCCAAAGTCATAAAATTATTATTATTGCCATTTATATAACACCAACAGATTCCATAGCACTTTACAATATTATGAGAGGGGGGATGTAACTATAAATAGGACAATTACAGGAACAGTAGGTTGAAGAGGACCCTGCTCAAACGAGCTTACAGTCTATAGGAGGTGGGGTATTAGACATGTTAGGACAGGAAATATCAATCAAATAGGAAGGGAGTGAAGCAGAGCTGGAGGAGAGAGTAAAGCACTGCCCTATAGGAGAAAGCAAAAGACAGGTATGTAAGGTAGAGGTTACTCTGGGAGGCCATCAGCTTTCCTAAAGAGATGGATTTCAAGGCACTTCTTAAAGGATTGAAGACTTGGGGAGAGTCTGATGGGGGTAGGCAGGCTGTTCCATAGGAAAGGAGCTGCCCGCGAGAAGTCCTGCAAGCGCGAGTTGGCTGTACGGGTGCGAGCAGCGGTCAGGAGGTGGTCACGGGCAGAGCGGAGGGAACGAGGAGGGGCATACCTATGAATCTGTGAAGAGATGTAAGAGGGGCTAGTATTGTTCAGTGCTTTAAGTGTATGAGTTAGCACTTTGAATTGACTCCTATAGGATACAGGGAGCCAATGTAAGGACTGACAGAGGGGTGAGGTGTGAGAGCACCGACTAGAGAGGAAAATCAGTCTGGGGGCAGAATTCATTACAGACTGTAGCAGGGCAATACGGCTTTTGGGGAGACCAATCAGGAGAGGGTTACAATAATCCATGCGGGAAATTACTAGAGCATGGACAAGCTCCTTGGTAGCATCTTGTGTAAGAAAGGGATGCGGGCTATGTTTTTAAGTTGGAATCTACAGGGTTTGGCAACAAACTGGATGTGAGGCTCAAAAGTGAGGCCAGAGTCAAGTTAATGACTGGTTAATTTTAGACTGTCATATATCAGTAAGTTATTTGCACATTTCAGAGCAAATTCCAGGGAATTTTGTTGATATCTTAGACGATAATAGACATTACAAGGATATTAGAGGCATTCTTTTGGCACTGATATTAGGCATTAAGAGAATATTTAGAAGAACTTAGGTATTTAGAGACATTCTGTGGTCACTTGGAGGCATTCAGAGGCTTTTCAGTCAAACGAGTTTGCAAAATCCAAACTATAATACATTTGAGAAAAATCTCTGTTTCAAATTCATAATAATGCACAGAAAATATACCTGTTAGTTTATTTTGTTCAATAACAAAGCCTTAGTTCAAGATACTAAAGAGTTCAAAAGACTATGGTAGTCTGCAACAACTGCTATACTTTTCCTGGCTTCCGAATAGTCTCTAAAAGCTTGAAACATCTTAGCAACTTCTCGCTTTGTCAGTTTCTCATATATATTATGCAATATTTTGGATATTTAAAGTTATTTTGAGTGTTTCCATTATGAAAGTGGCCCATACAACCGCACCAAACCACATCATTCCTGGGCCCGCTTCAGATGTAGGTCCATAGGAATTGGTATGGTACGGTTAGGGCGGAGCTACTGGCGTCACACTATACAATCCATTGATTGGCGGACAGGAAAACGTCAATGCTCAAGACAAATGACAAGCTAGGCATTTGGTCTAAACCCCACATGCCCCCTGGCAGTCCGACTTGCAGTGGAAACGCTCACCTGAATAGGCTGGACCATTCTAAACCTTCCGAACCGTACCAACCTGAACCATACCGCTCAGTGGAATGAGGCATTATTGTATTGGATTTTGTGAGTTCATACTGCTTTGGACTGGTGGCGCTAGGGTTCCTTTTTTATCCCATTTGATGGCATCACAAAGTAAATTATGGATTCCATTGCTTGCACAAGTTCTTGTAAGGCATGTGCACGCATGACTTTCAAAGATGAGGGTTTCGCTAACATCTGATTGAAAATGAAACTATTTTTATCATGTAGGCAGTGTGACTCACAGCCAGGGAGGTGTGGCTAGGGCTGCATAAACAGAAACAAAAGTGATTTAACTTATAAATGGCAGAGAATTGATCAGTGAGAATGTATGGGCATGATCTATATACTAAAACTGCTTCATTAAGCTAAAGTTGTTTTGATGCCTATAGTATCCCTTTAAGTAGAAAACAACCTTCATAAAACATTTATATTTCTTGTATTGTAATTACATAAAACATAGTTTAGAAGTAATTACATGGCAACATACTAAAGGAACTAGAACCTAGATTATGGATTTTTTTTTTAAATTCTTTATTTTATTTGTGCATAAAGATTAACAGTAGAGCATTCAACAAGTTGGTACAGCATTTACAAGAGTACACGTCTCATGGTTATTTTGGATAACGCTAAGGTTACAGTCTTGGTCTTACAATAGGTACAGAGAGATTATGGACTTTTTAAAGACATTATACCAGCACACAGACTTCAGATCTAGAAATTTGTTTGAAATACAATCAACATTTTCCATGAGAGAACTACTGTTACATTTGCCACCTTACGTTCTAGGTAAAATTATAAAATAAGTAGTAAATTAACATTATCAGGATATGTTTATGACTTGAAAACAGATACATAGAACCCTAATGTAATTTAATTTGAAAAAAAAAATGCCCTTCACTTTATTTATGATTAGCTTGTAAAAAAGGGTAGTTTTTCAAATATTCATATAAATTCTCATAAATAAAATAAGGAATGGAAACTTTTGTTGAAATCTTTATATGGTTCTTAAATTTGAAAATGGAAAGACCTTTTACAGCAGTCATATATTTTAAGACATTTTTAAGAACATACACTACATTATTAATTAATACCCATCACTTTTTTTTTTCATGAAAGCGGTACATCCAGCAAAGGATATGGTTTGACCCTATATTAATTTTAGGCTTAGTGACAATTTTATGGATGAAAAAACTTTAATGAAAATCCAAGTCATTAACACTATGCCTCTGTATAAGGCACAAAATTAGATTGATAAGAACTAATTAAATGTGAACATTTAGTATACTTTGTGAAATTCATCACATAAAAGCAACAAAGACAGGGGTGTTGAACCTTGAACTCCCCCCCACCCCCCCCACCCCAGATGTTTGCATAAATCATAAATGTCTTTCAGTTATCAATACCCTTAACCTTCTTTTTTTTGCCTAAACAGGGAAAAGGTTAGGAATGATATTTAACAGCCAAATCTCTATCACACATAGAAAATTGTTGGACTCCAAGAAAATTGATGCTTCACTGATACTGTTAAAAATTGACAAAATATGTGATTTTAAAACAAAGCTTTATGTCACTCATACAAGCCATCTAGAACAAAACAATTTTTTTTATTATAGGGAAATATAAATTTGAATTCAATAGACTATTAAAACGCCTCACCAAATAATCATCATATCAATATAATACCTTCAGCAATTTAAGCAGTCCCCTACACCACCAATATCTAGTAGATGATACCACTTGACTGTGCATGTTCTTAGCTATAAGTCACCTAACTCTCAATCCCCTCTGTCCCTTGTAACTACCAAGTCATAACACTAACCCTCTGGACCTAACTACCTCTAACTCTAAAGAAACCTTAATCTCCTCCAAAATACTTACTTTAAGATTTACAACTTGCTCAAGTGCTTTATAGTATTTCGGCCTTTTTCATTTTATAAAAGAGGAGATTTCAATTGAGTTCAATATTTTTTATAAATGCACTTTGTTACACCTCCACAACTGTCAATCAAGCCGTTGGTCCTGTTACTTCCTGACAATTAGCTCAGGGAGCTAAACTCAGAAGGTAGGCAACTGTTCAGAGTACCTGTCTTGCAAATTCATCAATATGTTGTAATACATTTCAGTGAGAGGCCTGTGATTGGACAGTTAAAGAAGGTCTGTATTGGGGAACAAGTGCAGTGCTTGCCAAAGCTGCAGATACTAGATCTGCAGCTATTGCAGTCAAACAATGATATGCTGATTTTCTTTGAAGGTATATGTACTAAATTATTCTATTATTTTTCATGGAGTGTTCATTTAACTATTTCCCTTATCCTAATGGAATAGTTATACATGGTGCCATGGTTAAAGAGACACTATAGTCACCCAGACCACTTAATCTCATTGAAGTGACTTGGTTACTGATTCCCTGTCCCCCTTAGTCTGTTTACATTGCAGTACTAAGACTGCCTCTAGTGTCCGAGTTTGACACTGTGAAACTATGCTGTGACATTATGCTGGATGTCCTTATGCGCTGCATAAGGACATCCAGCACCAAGGAAAAACCCATAGGCATAATGTACGCATGCACATTAGGTCCCCCCTTTCGGTGGAGGCTGAGCGCAACCCAGCGCCGAAACAACACTGGGAGGTAGACGCGGGTGCAAAGGAACACCTTAGGAATACATTTTAGCATCTCTGTGATAAAGTAGGTATTAAAAATGCACTATTTTGACTGTAGTATGTCAAATACATACAAAATATTGTACATTTTTAGGACAAAGTTACAAAATTGAATTTAATGTTGATGTTTAAAAATAGCATTATTGCAAATCTATCCATGTAGTCACAGTAGAAACACATAGACGAGAGTGTTAAGTGCCATTAAAAGAAAAAAGTGCATTTCCTTTTCCCTGTTTAATACTACATAAATATAAAGGGCTTCACAAACTGATACACTTAATTGAGACATTTTAACTTGGGATTAATTTAAAATTGGTGTACTTACTGTAAGGATTTGACCTCATTAACATAATAAAATGGTTTGGGTCCTAGAACTCATTAACCTCTTTTTCTAACTGTCAACATGGAAAATCTTGACAAAAGAATTAGACACTGTTTTATATTCATTCTTTTTGACAATGTTCCGTTTTGCCATCAGCCTCAAGCATTTGTTCATTTGTAATATATATTTAAGTTTAATCATTATTATTTATGCAAAATATTCATTTGTTGGCAGCTTTATTGATTTTAATGTGTTTACAAATATAGTTGTTTTTAATAATTCTTTGCTTTATAATTCTTTATTTTCACATATCGCTAATTATTAATAATTTCACAAGCTAATATATAACATCTAGCATGCAAGAATGTTTTGTGTGGCAGTATATACAAATCTGTTATTGTTAACTTTGAGTTAAAATAGTAATAATTAAACAAATGAGTTCTGTTCAAGATGAGTACTTGAATCAAGGCTAAAGGAACACTGTACTCACCGTAACCATTTCATCTCTTTGAATTGGTTAATGTTTGCAGTCCTCAGGCACTGACCCTCCATTCAGTGTTAAACCATTTTGGAGGAGTTTAACGCTAAATAAGGGTCCCTGGCCACCCACAGTCTGTCTCCTTCTTGATGTGTGACTAAGGCAGAGATTGCATACTTCCTTGTAGTCATACCCTTCATAATGTGGAGCTCGGATAGGCTAAAAACAGTCAGCTGACACTCTCAACCAATCACAGCTGCCCATTGCTGCTCAGACTAATACATCCTCATTTGTCCAATCAGCAAAGAGGGGACTCTCATTTAGCATTAAAACATTCAAACAATAAAAACTGTTTAATGCTGAATGAAATTATGGAACTTTGGAACTCCAGACACTATAACCAGTTCAATGAGGTGAAGCACATACAGTGATTACAGTGTCCCTCTTAGTTACAGCCAACTGGAAGAGGTTAAGCATGGGCAAACATTGCTGAGCCTTCTTTAACTGGTTTTTACATTCTTTATGGCAGGTGGTCGAGAGAGTGCGGCTTCTTTACAGCTGAATTGATACTGTTAAGTAGAAGTCACTCATACTCTCATGACTTGTCAATATTCTCAGTATTATAAGACTTAAAGATTAGTTTTGTTCTGAACTGAAAGTAATCCGAATCTCGGACGACTCAGCTGTAAAGAAGCCGCACTCTCTCGACCAACTGCCATAAAGAATCCTGTAAAAGAGACACAGCTTTTACAGGATTCTTTATGGCAGGTGGTTGAGATGGTGCGGCTTCTTTACAGCTGAGTTGATACTGTTAAGTAGTAGTCACTCATACTCTCATGACTTCTCAATATTCTCATTATTATAAGACTTGAAGATTAGTTTTGTTCTGAACTGAAAGTCATCTGAATCTCGGACGATCGGTTGAGTTAACAAACTATGAGCCACAATGTAGCGGAATAACAAAAAAAAGGAAATATGCAATGGCCACTCATGTTCTATTTGATTTATGATTCAGAATTCTACCTGTGCTGCCAAAAAAATAGATGATGGGTGGCTAGGGGACAGTCACTAAATGTTAACTTTATTCACAGATCAAGTGAGAAGTCATCAATAGAGGGGGATGGGTGCAGTTAAACATCTTTATTTATAAATTTATATATTTTAATTATTTTTAAATATATAATATATCAATTCTGATTTTATTTTTTTTTTTTTTACTTATCCTCCTGTTTTTCCCTGTATTGTTTACTTTTTCTCACTTGATCTATGAACAAAATGCAAACTAACAATAGGCTAAACTTTTGTACTCCTATTGGGAATGAGATCTGTTTTTTGCTTCCATTAAAGCAGTGATGGTCAAATGCAGTCACAAGATTGCCACAGGAGAGTTAAATCCCAACATCAAAAACATAAAGCCAACTTGATTGCCTGGGCCTATCACACGTGTTATCAAATTCCTACAGCTATAATACATATATACACCAAAAGTGTAGGAGTGAAAAAAATAAGGTGCTTTAAGATTGCAGCTGCATCTGCATGTATACATGTTTTCATATCTCTTAATGTATCCACCTCTAGAATTGAAATATGGGAACATGGTGGTTTTTGTTATTGTTGTAAAAGGTGCACTGGGCAAATGCCAGTTATGCTCTGTGTGAATATCAGGAACATGAACTGTATGGCTGAGTGGGAGAGGCTTGGGAATATGGTTTTAATAGTTGTGAAGAGATATGAGACTAGTTGCAGGAGGCATGATTTTGAGGATTTTGGAGAAGTAGTGTGAGATGAGTATCATGGGGCATTGGGAAGGTAAATATACTGCCACACAAAACATTCTTGCATGCTAGATTTTAAATATTATCTTGTGAAATAGTTAATAATTAGCGATATGTGAAAATAAAGAATTATAAAGCAAAGAATTATTAAAACAACTTTATCTGTAAAAACATTAAAATCAAAAAAGCTGCCAACAAATGAATAAATAATAATGATTAAACGTAAATATATATTACAAATGAACAAATGCTTGAGGCTGATGGCAAAAGGGAACATTGTCAAAAAGAATGAATATAAAACAGAATCTAATTATTTTGTCAAGATAGGGTGTGAGATGGGTTCTGGGTACATGAACGAATGGCTTTGTAGTCCAAAACAGTCTTGCATACAACAAAATTAAAAAAAAAATAGCAAAGGAAACAAAAAATTGGCTCAACTCACCAATTGCCTTAAACATGACAGTCTAGTTTTAAAAAGACAACATTTCAAATGATGGTACTCTAGCTTCCTGTCTTCCTCCCATTAAAAATATGTAATTGTGGCACAATCCAGATGGCTGTACTTTATACATCACCAAATAATATGACACTCCAATATACCAAAAATGGTAAGTATACTAAGTTCATTCAACTATTGGTCACTCCAGTATAGCACAAAGGGTAAATATGTACATTCATTTAACTGTTGGTCAAGGTCTGTGATTTTGTTCTAGGTTTTTATCTCAAAGTGTTTTGTGATCATGCACCAAGTGAAGGATTAATTGGTACATTTCTTGAAGTGTTCTATGGGTTCCTGTGAAGATTTGACATTATTACACTTTTTTTTTTCATCCTGGCAACTGCTGTGTCACATGCAGCGCACTTCCGGTTTGTGGATCAATTACCGTTCAGCCCATTGAAAGCAGGAAAGCATACTTTTTGTGTATCATATTGATTCTTGATTTTGTTATTTATTTATTTTTTAATTTGAAGTTTATTGAGCCTCGCAAAACTTTTGTACAAACTGAAAGGTCAGCGTACAAACGATGTACATTAAATTATTACGGTACATTTCCATTACTTTACATAGGGTACAAATGGTACAACATAAACCAGATAATTAGTTGTATACAATTGTATGATTTGAAAAACTGATTCTGTTAAGGTTAGTGCTGGGAAATGCTGCTTTAGTCGCTTTAGTCGCTAGCTTGCGACCATTCAGCTCGAGATCCGACCACTTCCGACAATTTTGTTAATTTTTTATGTTTCTTGGAGGGAACTTAAAAATAAAATCGGCCTTGCATTGATAGCTGCAAGAAAAATGCTCTGAAGTCATAGTGATAAAAATGTTTAAGACAGGGACAGGGGCAGCAAGTCCAGGGGACTGAAAAAGGAATAATGGGACATCTAGTTGGGTGACATCAGATGGGGTATGGAATATAATGTATAAACCATAAAATCATTTAAAGTGCCGGGTAACACAAATATTAGTACCTCATAATTTATTAAAAATAGGTTTGTTTTATTTGAGAAAAAAAAGAGAGAAGAAAAGAGAAAAAGAAAGAAAGAAAGAAACAAAAAGCCTTAGATAGTAACTTGTAATTTAAAAATAGAAAAGTATAATTACTCTTGTTGTTATGTTATATATTGCTACAGGGCTATAATATCACAGAATTCAAGTAGGGTACAATGGGCTATATAATGTGTTATGTGTATGCTTACTTTTGACTCTGTAAGAGAGACTTTATATTTAAATGTACCAATTCACTTCTTGTGGGTTGCAAAACCTGATTATATGTATTTTGGAAAATATTAACTTGCTATGTAGATATTTAATTTTCTATCAATTTAAACAATAAAGTGCCAAATAAATTGTATAGTCCCATATGATACAGAATTAGACGAAAAGCATTAAATATTTGTTAGCTGATCACAAGTCAAATAAGAAAAATAAATATATTTTTATTTCCATCGTCTTATCCCAGGGGTACACTTAGTAAAACTTTTCAATCAGTTTATCCTTTGTTATTGCCATTGTCAGTGGAATTCATGTTACAGCAGTGTGTCAGGAGGGTCCATATGTTTTGGGACCAAACATAACCAAAATGAGTGAGTAGAGAATACATTAGTTGCAGACATGGGGAAATTACTACCAAAGGAGCCCTTGTTTAATTTTCTTCACCTGAATCCTCTGGGTACACAGGCATCTTAGCCTCATTCAAGTGTGACATTTTGTCTGATTTTGACAGTGGTTTTGACCTTGCCATTAACTGATGCTTCTAGCAATATTACATCTAATTCAGCTAATTTTTAAGACCCCAATAAGAAATTTAATGTAGAATAAGTTAACAACCTCCATAAAGGAAAACCACAGAGAAGAATCAAATTTGCAGGGATGTGAAGATTTTCAATTAACACATTTTTGTAACATTACAAAATAAAATTGTATTTATTTAGCCTGCAGCCAAGGAACATTAATGAGAATTATTCTTAATTAAAGTTATGTAAGGGTTAGAAAATCCACACTTATAACAGAATTACTTAACTAAAGGGACACTGAACATAAAACCTTGCTAATATAATTTTAAACTTTTAAAGATTAATATTTAAGTGTTTAGTCCTAAGAAAATAATATCAAATGGATTAATTTGAATAGTGCTAAAACAAATCTCTACTCTAAAGATGTACTCATATACTCTAGACATGCTATATACTTAATCAGCCTCCGAGAGTTCCAATGAAAAACAGTCTATATTTTTGGTATATAATAAATCTGAGTAATTGACACTAAGGTTAGTATCTTTGGTAAATTCATTTAGCTATCAGGATCATATTTATATTGTAACAACATATTTTTCGTTTACTTTCTTACTTCTGTTTTTAATTCTTTTTCGGGATGGAAGAAGTTTAATAGCATCAACTAGTACCTTTAATAACATAACAGGAGATAAAGGTCTCCACATCCAGCCAAGGAACTTATGAGTGGAGGCTTTTATCTTCAGATCCAGATTCTTTTTTTTATAGTTGCATCATGCTGTATAGAAGATCCTGGATCTGTGGTAGCAACCAAAACTTCATCTAAAAAACAGTTACGACATGCAGAAGCAGATACCCATGAACCTAAACATGAGATGTGAAAAGAAGTACAATATGAATTTTGAATAATAAAAAATATGTGAGTGGGAAGAAAATTACAAAGTAGAGGAGTGAAAACAAAACTTATTATGATAAAAGAGATTGAGGGACAATTACTTAATCTGATAGAAAAAGGATAGTGGGTGTATACTCCTTCATTATGCCAATCATGAGCTGTGCTGAAAGCCATACAGGGATGAGGATTTGTAAGTCTAGGTGATGGACACTGTGAGTGTCTGAAAAAGAAAGGCATATTTATGAGTGGATAAATTCCATATATTAGTGAAAGGGCACAGGAAGACAGAGGATGGCATATAACATACATAATATTTGGCTAACAGACAGAACAGTGGATTGACATAATGTCAGGGTGCTTTCTGTGATGACCAGGGATGTCCCCCATGGTACTCACCTCTTACAGGTGGAGAAGGATCCTCTCCAGCATCCCTCTATGTTGTCCAGTGGTTTTGACACCGGCCGCGATAGCCCTGCCCCCCTTTTATGACGTGTCAGCGTCATGATGCTAATGATGTCCCGGCCCGCCGAAATGCTCAGATTTTGACGTTTTGGGGGCGTAGTTACCATCCTAATGAGCCACAGTATAAAAAGGACTCAGAGGGCAAGGTGTCCTGTTGTGGTTCATTATTGTTCCCTATAGTGCTTTATCTGTATTCTGGTTATTGACTTCGGCTCCGTTTTGACTACTCTCCATTCTATACTCCTTTGACCCGGCTTTAGTGTTCTCGTTTGCTCTGACCTCCTTGACCTCGGCTTAACTCTGACTACTCTTTGTTCTTCTAATGTTAGTCCGACAATTCTAAGGTTCTTTAAATGTTACCTTTAGTCTACATTCTGTGTGTTTGATCCCATTCCATTCCTGACACATAAGCAGTAGTGGATGAAAAAGCACAAAATGGCACCTTTGAAACACAGAGGGGTGGTTTAGAGAAAGAAGAGTCTGAAGAAGCCCATTTCGCCTGTCGCAGGGGTCCACTAGGGACCGCCTGAACGAAAGCCTCTCCGCCGCTCTGGCGCAGCGAGCCAGATCGATCGGAGAAGGTGGGGGGGGGGCCCAGGCAGAGTTCCAGGCAGACAGGCGGTTTCCCCCCTTAACTGTCTGCTATCGAAATCTGACCTCCTTGACCTCCCCTTGCCCCGGGCCCCCCCTACCTTCTCTGATCGATCTGGCTCCCCACGCCTGAGCGGGGGAGAGTCTCTCGCTCAGACAGTCCCTGGTGGCACATTAGGAGGAGGCAGAACCTGAACCCGAGCAGTGGATTTCGGAATAACTGAGCAGAAAGCCGTGGATGCTACAGAAGGACCAGAATTATCATTGGGACATCTTATTGTGGATTTGTTCCCTCTCCATAGGATCCTTCCACACCCAGAGCCAGGGTTTATAGGGCTCTAGGAAATGTGAGTCCTATATCTATATATGTTCTGTCAACATAATTATATAACTATTTTTTAGATGGTCTGCATTATAAGTGTTTTTATATGTTTTTTACAGAGTATTGCAGAGTATGTACTAATACGTCTCAAGAAGTATTACTGTGTGTATATAAACATTTCTAGCACAACATTGGATTTTATGGTAGCTGAGCATCTTGGGAGAGACTGTCAGACAGATCAGGGGGATGGCGAGGTAGTCTACACTTATCCATATTGAGTATTAAAGTACTGACATACACAAGGACTACAATGATAAAGTTACTGAAATTGTATTCCAATGAGCTTGTTTGCATTGTATATCAACATAGGCAATACAATTGCAACAGATTTGTTTAAATATGTAGATTTTAAAAGTTTGTCTTGTCTTGTAATTTTAGAACAAGCATTAAGGAGTGACATGATCATTTAAATGTAAATGGTGTCCTATGGAACTTTTCAAAAAAGTAATAAGGACGTTGGCAGGAATTATTGTTTTGTATATTTTGTCAAGATACCATGACAATGATCTTTTGTCTACATCTGTTTACCGAAATATAACCATCTGTTACTATAAATACCTTGACAAACGCTCATAAAATTAAACATTTTTCTACTCAAGAATAAAACAGAGGTCTATTTTTTTAACCATGTACATCATGAACAATATTCTGATTTACAGAATTACAGATGTACAAAACAAGTAAAGGCCAAGAGTGTGAAAGTGTTGCTTCTTGTAACTCTGGTTCATAACTGGATTAAAAGAAAATTATAAACATGTTTTTCTAACAGATGCATTACCACTTTCAAAAATAATTTATTTTACAGTTCTTTATAATTACTTTCTTATGGACACCAGCTAGATCTTAATTTGCATTTCAAATTACATCATGGGCCTTTCGAGGAATTTTTTGATAGACCTAATTACAAGGAACACGACAAGTAACATAACCACCACAAAGCGCTGTAGTGGTTATTGTACCAGGAGTGCCTTGGTGGCCTCTTTCAAAGTAGTAAAATCATTTTAGAGTGGTTTGACTTATTTCCTTGCATCTACCAGGTGCTGCTCCCTGTCTTCACTACCTTAGCCAGAGAGCTGGAAGCTGCTGCTTAGGAACTTCCGTTCGCTCTCCTGAGCAAGCCCTGCAGTGCAAGGTTAGCCCATTGGATGAGAGGGTCAGCTGATCACTCTCAGTCAAAGAGCTGAACTATATATTTTGCTGTATCAGTTGCTTAGTAGATAAGTCCCTGCTTTCCTCAGGAAAATTAACGGATTCAAAAAATGTCACATCAGTTCATTCATTTTTGGATTGTTTCATTATGTTGGAATTTGGAAATTTGAATGCGAACAAACTGCCAAACTCTTACGAATTTGTCCAAAATTCGATTTGGAATGAAATGATTGCACATGTCTGGTTTCATGCAAGTACATATATATGTGATTAATAAACAGGGTCCAATGTAATAATTAAAGAATGTTAGTTTCATTTTCCCCTCTTTTTTTTTTTTCATTCGTAGCCATTCTATTTGTTACCATCTTTTTTCCTCCCGGTTTCTTTTACTCTTGTCTTTTCCTTTCCACCAGTCTAACTCAAATTATATTTTACATACTCTTATATATACTGCACACTAATAGGATCTCTGTAATATATCCCGGTACATCCTGCACATTACTGGGAGCTCTGTAATATCACAGTACATCCCGCACATTACTGGGAGCTCTGTAATATCACAGTACACCCTGCACATTACTGGGAGTTTTGTAATATCCCAGTACACCCTGCACATTACTGGGTGCTCTGTAATATCACAGTACACCCTGCACATTACTGGGAACTCTGCAATATCCCGGTACATCCTGCATATTACTGGGGACTCTGTAATATCACAGTACACCCTGCACATTACTGGAAGTTTTGTAATATCCCAGTACACCTTGCACATTACTGGGTGCTCTGTAATATCACAATACACCCTGCACATTACTGGGAACTCTGCAATATCCCGGCACATCCTGCATATTACTGGGGGCTCTGTAATATCACAGTACACCCTGCACATTACTGGAAGTTTTGTAATATCCCAGTACACCTTGCACATTACTGGGTGCTCTGTAATATCACAGTACACCCTGCACATTACTGGGAACTCTGCAATATCCCGGTACATCCTGCATATTACTGGGAGCTCTGTAATATCCTAGAACACACTGCACATTACTGAGGGCTCTTTAATATCCCAGTACACACTGCACATTACTGGGGGCTCTGTAATATCCTAGTACACACCGTACATTACTGGGTGCTCTGTAATATCCCAGTACACCTTGCATATTACTGGGAGTTCTGTAATATCACAGTACACACTGCACATTACTGGGAACTCCGTAATATCCCAGTATACCCAACACATTACTGGGGGCTTTGTAATATCCCAGTACACCCAACACATTACTGGGGGCTTTGTAATTTCACAGTACAAACTCTAATATCCCAGCATACACTGCATATTACTGGGGGCTCTGTAAATATCCCAGTGCACACTGCACATTACATGGGCTCTGTAATCTCATAGTATATCCTGCACATTACTGGGGGATCTGTAATCTCATAGTATATCCTGCACATTACTGGGGGATCTGTAATCTCATAGTATATCCTGCACATTACTGGGGGCTATGTAATCTCATAGTATATCCTGCACATTACTGGGGGGCTCTGTAATCTCATAGTATATCCTGCACATTACTGGGGGTTCTTTAATCTTATAGTACTAACTGACCGGACTGGTGGTAGTTCCTCAGCTGATCCTGATGTAATGATGTAAATTCATATATTTATATTAATAGTAAGATTGTTTACTTGTTTTCATAATATTGCTATCTCTGCAGTATTGCACACAACTATGATGGACACAAAATTTTATTTTTATGTTTAAATGCTGTATGTGGTTTGTTGTATGTAATCAATGTTTGCCTAGTTTGTAATAATTAGCAATAAGAACTAGTCTTGTGCTACTTGTTCAAACATGAATTCCAAATCACCATATGACAAAATCATGAAACCAAGAAAATGAGGAATGAACAAGCCATTTTGTTTGTTTCACGATTCAGAGTTCCATTGTTGGTGACCAAATAAAAGTTAATTGATGGGAAAAAAATAGATTTTTGGCTAGGGAACAGCAACTGAATATTGATTATTTTTTTTTCACAGTTCAAATAAGAAGTGACAAACAAAGACGAGAAGGAGGAGCAGTAAACTAATTTAATAAATATATAATAAATTTTTTTTATTTTTTTTACTGCTTCCTCTTTTTCCCTCTGGTAGTTAAATCATCTCACTCGATCTATGAACCAAATATTTATTTTCAGTATATATTTTGCAGTACTCTGTACTATTTTGATTAATCTGTATCACTTTAACAACATACTGAATGCTTAAAAGCAGTGTCATGGGGGTTACTTAAAGGATGCCTCATTAACATCATGAGCACCTGTAGGTGAAGAATTTTTAAGCACCTCCTTTCCGAGGTTGTAGATGCGAATATCCATTTTGCTCTATATCCTAACTGTTCATGTAAGGGTTAATTTGAATCAAGAATAAATTTGGAATTGTATCTCCAATTCTCAGAAATGTTATTGAAACATGATTTTGTTATGTTCCTGGAAAAAAGATATTTGCATGACATGACATGACATGACATGACATGACATGACACGACATGACATGACATGACATGATAAGGATTCTGGAATGACCTTGTTAATTGTCCAAGATTTCTGTATTTGTAATCATCTGGGTTTTATCCAATATGCATACATTATGTAACATCGAATTATAACTAAAAACAGCTGTTTATAACTTGTGAAAAACAATGTCATTGTCACGCCCATATGGTCATTTTTCCCCCTCCCATCCTGCTATGAAAATGGGTTATAAATATAACTTGACGTATGAATACAATTTGAATTGGTTATTGAACACGTCTCTGCTATTCATTTCCAATTTCCAGAGCTCTGTATGAGTTGGCAAATATCCATCATCCACAAAGGGCCCAGGCTGATTTTATCCCCAACAAACTGGTGTCAGAAGAGGTAAAAATAAATAAACAAACCTGACAAAAAAACAGATTGTTTAAAACATGTTGTATATATAGACACACAAATACAAATACACATATAATGAATGCATGTGCCTTTGTGAGTATGTAAATATACCTGTGTGTATGCCTGGCAACAATCCATTTTGCCACCTCCTCATGAAGGCAACTACCTTCTCTCACAGGTTTATTCACTAAATTCTGAATTGCAATGAAGATACATTTAGGGAAGAAAAAACAATGAGTAGAAACACTCATCCAGTATATGCATCCATTATTTTTATTATTATGATTTAATTATTTATATAGCTCCATCACATTCCGTAGCGCTGTACATTGGGTGGACTAACAGACATGTAATTTTAACCAGACAATTGGATGTACAGAAACAGAGAGGTGGTGGGCCCTGCTCAATGAGCTTACATTCTAGAGGGAGTGGGGTATAATAATACAAAGGGTAAAATTAGGGGTACGAAGTAGGTTGTTAGAAAAGTATTCATTGAGGGCTTAGTAGGTAATTTTTGACAGTTGCAGGGAGGAGTCATGGGGGTGGGGGATAAT
Organism: Pelobates cultripes; assembly: GCA_933207985.1. Classification (NCBI taxonomy): domain Eukaryota; kingdom Metazoa; phylum Chordata; class Amphibia; order Anura; family Pelobatidae; genus Pelobates; species Pelobates cultripes. The sequence goes on along the minus strand of OW240913.1, from coordinate 315,573,875 downwards.
GCTTTTTTGATATGCTTTCTTGAAGAAGTGAGTTTTCAATGATTTCTTGAATGAGTGGAGACTGGGTGAAAGTCTTACGGAGAAGGGAAGGGTGTTCCACAGAAGAGGTGCGGGCCTGGAGAAATCTTGGAGGCGAGAATCAGAGGTGGAAGTACGGACAGAGGATAAACATAGTTCTTTGGCAGAGTGTAGGGGCCTCGACGGGACATACTTGTGTATTAGGGAGGTTGGAGCAGCATTATGTAGGGACTTGTAAGCAAGCACCAGAATTTTAACTGGAAGCCAGTGCAGGGACTGACAGAGCGGGGAGGCGTGGGAGGTGCGAGCGGACAGGAAAATGAGCCTCGCCGCTGCATTCATTATAGATTGCAGCGGTGCAATCTGGGAACATGTAAGACCACTGAGAAGGGTATTGCAGAAGTCAAGGTGAGAGAGAACAAGAGCATGGACCAGCACTTTAGCCGCATCTGGGGTTAAATAGGGACGAATGCGCGCTATGTTTTTGAGATGGAAGCGACAGGATTTGGTGATTGATTGGATATGAGGGGTGAAAGAGAGGTTGGAGTCAAAAAGAACACCCAGGTAGCGAGCCTGTGAGGTAGAGGTGATGGTAGCGCTGTTGACTTGGAGGGAGATAGACACAGGAGTAGTAACACTTGAGGGAGGAAAGACCTGAAGTTCTGTTTTGAACAGGTTGAGTTTAAGGAAGTGAGCAGCCATCCAGTTGGAGATCGAAGAGAGGCAGTCAGAGACACGAGTCAAGATGGGTGGAGAGAGATCAGGAGAGGACAGGTAGATTTGCATGTCATCTGCATAGAAATGATAATGGAAGCCAAAGGAGCTGATGAGTTTCCCAAGGGAGGCAGTATAGATGGAGAACAGTAGGGGACCAAGGACAGAACCTTGGGGAATGCCGACAGAGAGTGGTTGGGGGAGGGGGGAGACAGAGTCAGAGAAAGAAACACTGAAAGAGTGCTGGGAGAGGTAGGAGGATCACCAGGAGAGAGCAGTATCCCGTAGACCAAAATTACAGAGAATGCAAAGAAGTTTGTGATAAGGTGAATGGGGTGGTCTGTGAGGGAGTTTATATTTCTACTGAATTGTTCAGAGAGGCATATGATTTTTAACCCCAGGGGGAGTGTGTGTTTCTGTGTGTATATAACCAAAATGAATATTTAGTTATGGGCCCCTGGGGTGGAGCATTTGGAGAGCAGGGTGGGCCAGTGCTCCACTCCGCAGTTTAGCGGTTTTCTTGGGAGACATAGATCCAGGCCAGGGTTTTTGGACTGTCTCCAACCCACTGTTTAGCTGCAGGTAATCAGCTGCAGCAGTGGGAATAAACCCCTCCCTGCTAGGCAGGTAAGGGGAGAATGTTTGTTTTCTCTCTTGCTGGAAGCAGCAGGCTGACGAAACACTGGAGTGCTGAGAGCTGACAAAGACACTAGGTTGGTGAAACCAATATTATTTTGTTATAGTTTAACCCCTGAGAGATAGGGAATCTGATGTTAGTTAGTGCTCAGACGGGCTAGGTTTTTGTTTATAGGGATTTTGTTACATTATTGGGGTTTTTTCGTTTACTGCTGTCTCCTGTGTGGATTTACAAATAAAGTGCTTGGAATTAAGTTATTTTTAAAGACTGTGCATGTACCCAAAAGGACCGTGCTAAGTGCAGACAAGGATCACAAGCTGTTGATGATCAACAGTGTCAAAGGCAGTAGAAAGATCAAGGATAATTAGGATAGAATAATGGCCGCGAGATTTAGCAGCGATTAAATCGTTGGATACTTTGGTCACAGCCATTTCGACAGAATGACCAGCATGGAATCCAGACTGAAGCAGAGAGTTGGATTCGAGAAAGTCAGTCAGTCTGATGTACACAACTCTCTCGAGGATCTTGGAGGCAAATGGCAATAGCGAGATAGGGAGGTAGTTGGATGGGGAGTTGGGGTCAAGGCTGGGCTTTTTCAGAATTGGGGTTACAGTTGCATGTTTGAAGGGAGAGGGAAATATGCCAGAGGAAAGGGAGAGATTGAAGATTTTAGTGAGAGGAAGAGCAAGAGAGGGAGACAAAGTGCGGATGAGATGCAAGGGAATAGGATTGAGGGAACAGGTGGTTGGGCGGGAGGACTGGAGCAGAGCACGAACCTCTTCTGCTGTAGCTGGTGTGAATGAGTGTAGAATGGTGGAGGGAGTGGGGTTGGGTGATGTATTGGTAGGTAAAGGAGAGAGATTAGCGATCTCTTCACTGATTGTAGAGATCTTCTCAGTGAAGTGAGATGCAAAGTTTGTGGTGGACAAGGTGGTAGAAGGAGGGGGAGTAAAAGGGCAAAGAAGATCATCAAAAGTGTGAAATAGGTGGTTGGGTTGATGGGACAGTGTACTTATGAGGGTGTTAAAGTAGTATACTTTTGCAGCGGAGAGAGCAAGGCTGTAGGAGCGTAGCATAAATTTATAGTGGAGGAAGTCAGATGCAAAGTGAGACTTTCTCTAGCAGTGTTCAGCAGTTCTAGAACATTTTTGGAGGTAATGGGAGAGCTTGGTGTGGTATGGTTGTAATTGGAGGTGCTTGCTGCATTTAATTCCGAGAGGTGCCATGATGTCGAGTTGAGAGGAGAGAGTTGAGTTGTGGAGGGAGGTTGCAGAGGTAGGGCAAGTTAGATTTGAGATGGGTAAAAGTAGAGTTTGGAGTTTGGTGGAGAAATGCTGGAGATCAAGGCAGTTGAGGTTTCAGTGAGATTGGAGAGTTGAGGGTGGTGAAATGTGGGTAAGGGATATGCTGATGTCAAATGTTATCAGATGGTGGTCAAACAAAGGAAATGGAACAGTGGAGAGATTAGAGGTGGTACATAGATCGGTGAAGATGAGGTCAAGAATGTTTCCTGCTGTATGAGTTGCTGAAGTAGACAACTGCGTGAGGCCAAAGGAGGAGGTTACAGAGAGCAGGCGGGAGGTATCAGGTCAATTGAGGTTGTTGATTGGAATGTTAAAGTCCCCAAGTATGAGGGAGGGAGTGCTATAGGAGAGAAAGTGGGGTAGCCAAGAAGAAAAGTGTTCAATGAATAGCCTAGGTCGACCGGGAGGGTGATAGATAATGGCAATTCTTAAAGGAGTGGGCTTAAAAAGGCGATCACTGTGAACTTCAAAGGAAGTAAAGGAGAGGGCAGGGGCAGGGAGAATAGGTTGAAAGGTACATTGAGGGGAGAGAAAGATGCCTACACTGCCTCCTTTACAGTCGAGTCTGGGAGTGTGGGGGAATTGTAGTCCACCGAAACATAAAGAAGCGGGAGTAGCGGTATCAGAGGGGGACAGCCAGGTCTCATCCATATACACACACTGCCAAATACATCCATCCACACAGACTGCCTATTACATACAATCAACCATACGCACACAGCCCAATACATAAATACACACACACCGCATAATACATACATTCATACACTCATACTGCCTAATGCATAGATCAATAGACACATACTGCCTAATACATATATCCATACGCTCTTTTTCAATGCATTTTTGGTATGTAATTTGTAATAATGTTGGTGTGACAGATCCATCTGTATAGACTAAGATTGCTGGTTCGTCTATTTTGCCTCTTTTCGTGGAATTACCTGTCCATATGTCCCTGTTCGTTTATTTGACTTTTCTACTGAATGAACTTACCGAACGGACGGCCACCCAGAAGAGAAGTGTGCTGCTGGTTAACCTCTTGATCCCAATTAGAACGTTGTGGTTAACCACAGGCACCTCTCAATTATAACCGAATACAGGGTGGTCGTCGACCACGAGGCGGTGGCCATTTTAAAACACGCGAAAGGCCAACGGTGTATGGCACAGATTCTATGGAACTGAAAACGGATACTTTATCTGCTGAACACCGCTAAAACCACCGACCTCCCTTCTCCATCAACAACGGCATGCGAACACCGGCCGTTCGGGAGTTTGAACCGCACGAAGGGACTTAACCCAGATAGCCTTCCCATGGAGTCAATCGCATACCGAAAGACTGTACCAGACTTTGACTCCATGGCAATTGAACTGTGCGAATGGAATCTGAGCGCTATTCGCCAATAATATGCACTCAGATCCAGGCTATCTGGGGATACGTTACACGAACGGGAAATGTACGGTAATTGTAAAATTATATATTTTTATGTGTTTTTTGGGTCGCATCTAAAATGGCGATTTGCCTCTGTCCTGGGAGATAATTGAATTACTTCTCATTTATCTCCAGGGCAGAGGGGAGGAAACCATGATGCATGCTGGGAATATTATGTACCTGTGTGTCCTGAAATGCTGTATGTCCATCTGCTATTACAGTCTCCCATTTGGTCCCCTAGGGGAGTGTCCACCAAGTGGGAGACCTGCATAAATACGGGCGGGTAGCCCACAGTAAAGCCAGTTCATGTTTTACCCTCAATGCGGAGCTTGGTCTCGTTGTTGGGGGGATTTACTACACACGAATAGCGACTGATTGCTGGAACCGTAAGCCGCTTGGATGATATATTGATTCGGCTGTTAGCAGCGATTCGTGGGTTTACCGCTTGAGAGCTGGAGTATCCGCACAGGTCCCGTTCGGGAGGTGGGCGCATTCCCCTGCTTGCAGTTCGTATGATTGGAGTCTATACGAATGGCGTTTACAGTACTGCGAGCGGGGAGGATTAACTAAACGGCGGTTTTGACTATTTGATGCTGAGGGTGCCGTAACAGTTGGGATTTAATTTATGTCACTGTGAAAAAATTTTTGGGTTTATTATAGGTTCTATTAATATATGTTATAAATATAATTTAATATATAAGTATCTACTAAAATGGTCACACACTAGCACACACACTGTCACTCACACACTCTGACATACATACATAGTGTCACTTACACATTTTCCCTAACACGCTTTCACTGACATACAGTGTCACTTACACACTTTCACTGATATACACAATGTCACAGTCACTAGCACACACACAGTGTCACTTACACACTCACACACACACACACACACACACAAACTCACTAACATACACACTCTCACTAACATACAGTGTCACTTACACACTTTCACTAACACAAACACTCATTGACAAACACAGTGTCACACAGTTTCACTTACACACACACTCTCAGTGATATTCACAGTGCCACTTACACACTCTCACTAACACACACACACCCACTCATGCAGAAACTCACACCACTTTACATATAGTCACACTTTATTTGCACACACAAATACAGCAATTTAATACACACAGACCACTTTACAATCATACACTCATGCTCATAATCAGTTCCCCTAACCTTTAGATGGACCATTCATAATTGCTGTGAATGAAGGCAAGGGGTCCTGGTGGGAGAGCAGGAGAGCCATGCACTGTGAGCACAGGCTACTTCCTGTTCCCCTAGGGGGGTGCTTCCAATGTTCACAGGCAGGGGGCAGCCGGTATACTAAGTCATGTCCCAGCTTCCCCTATCTGCAGGAAGCTGAGTGCTCTACTCGGGTGCTGGAGTTACAGCATACCCTGCTTCCAGAGCAGGCAAGCAGCAGCAGAGGGAGCCTAGCAGCTGGATGGCTGTGCTGGGGGGTGGCTAAGGATCCACTTACCCAGTACAGCATTCCCAGACAGCAGCAGGGCAGCCCACCAGGAAACCTGTCTTATTCGCCTAATGATAGTGCCGGCCCTGCCTGGACTGAACATCAGGCTAACAGGAAAAATGCAACGATCAGTGAAGGCAGCAGAAACACAATTAAGTCCCTTTATGGGCCAGTGGGAAGATCAGAGATCTCCCTTACGTGCCCATATACAGACATTCAGAGCAGCGCAGGGAACAACTAATTTCACCTCTGGCTGGGGGTCAAGTGCTATCTTCTTGCAAACTTCAGTCACTAAGAGTGTTGCTGTGGTTATCATGGTAACACTTTTAGTAAAACTGGGGCGACTCAGAAGCAACCAGCTGGATAGTGTCCTCAGCCTACTAGACCATCAATATCTCCCCGTCCTTGGCCAAAAGTAACAGAAGTAACAAAAGGAAGGGAGGAATAAATATTTCCTTTTCTTTTAACTGATTTTTTTTTTTTTAATTAATGTTAACATTTTTCTTTCCCTCTGCTTCATGAATCCCCATGCCACTACACACACAACAGTATCTGCACATACACACTAAAGCCATCTATACAATACACACACATACAAAAAACTTTCACACTAGCTCCTGTACACACACACACTACAGCCTATATTAATACATATACACGTACTACAGCCCATATAAATGCACATTAGATAAATGTATACTTATACTACAGTTACTAGATGCACACCTACCCTCCAGACACACACTACACCCCATAGACAAATACATACCCTACACCCTCTAGATACACAAACACTTTCTACATACATGCTAAAGGACCTAAATACACCCACAAGCACGCAACAGCCCCTATACACATACATGCACACTACACCATATAGAAACACTATCCGCCATAGACAAATGCACAACTGCAAGACAGACAGAGTCAGGCAGACACAAGTATGTATGTCCCTACCTCTTCCTTGTAGGAAATATGACCACATGGGATGGAGTGACAAACATGAGGATAGAATATATTTACATTTATGTGCAGATATTTATTCTGAAATCAACAGAGGAGGTATAGAAAGGGAAGGCTCTGTGCTTAGTCTACAGTAGACATTTCTTTTATAGTTCTTTTGAATCATTGTGGTCAGCAAAATATTTCAGAAAAATATCACAGGAAATGCAATACATAATGGAAATTTTATAAATGGAGTTTTCTGCATTTTTGATTATAAAATATGCCAGAGCTGTCAATTTTTACCCTAAACTAAACTAATTTCTCAGTGGGACAGGGACAGGCATATTAAAGTATCAAAGGAATGCCTTGCAGAAAAATCGAATACGCCATAAACCTATAAATGTTCCCAAAAAGCAAAGAGTGACTGTATTTACTCATTTACACTTATAGAAGTTACATCTCAAGTACTAAAAAAAGGAAAGCAAGATGAAAATCAGAAGCAGACTAAGATGAACAGTATCAAGGGTGGGTATTTAAGAGCAAAAATGAAAATATTCATGCATAGTTCACCTATCACCTTTATTAATAACATTCTCCCACATCCGAATATGAAATAAAAGTTTCTGTTATTATTTCAAATAACAGTAGCAGCATGCCTAATGATGTCATTGAGTTCTTTGTGAAAAGCTAGTTGCATAGGCAAAAAGGTTTAATAACTGATAGATCATCAATGTTTTTTTTTTTTTTTTACCTATTATGTGCTTTGTAATATGCCCTTTTCTGTGTTAGGAACGTTATCAGTACATTTTAAACAAGTAACCTTGACTTCATGTTTGTGATGTGTTGAATAGACTCATGAATTGTCAAAAACAGGAGATGCTAGCATGAAATAATGATGGTATGATGGATGAAGTCAAAACAATTAAAGTCAATTTCCAAGGTCTTTCTGAAACAATAGAATTGTGGTATGCCATGCTTGGCTCCTTTTTCTCACCTTTCTAAGGAACAAAGGTGAGTTTTAGATACAAGGCCGTACAAAGAATTCATTAATTCAAATAGCGCATGTTTTCTTTTATTGTTTACCCATCCAAATTTGTTATTGAGACTTGTAAAGAAGCACTCAACTGATTATCCATTTATATATATATTACTTTTTTTGCTCATACTAAAATGCCTGATTAGTTGCCCAGGAGTTAAGAACCATATACTAATGGTGAACATTTAGGAGTATTACAGATGCTGTTGGAAGGCTTTCTTTGTTCTAAAAGACTTTATTTTGTATCCTAGGCAGTCTGTGTTAGAAAATAAATTCATGAAAACTTGATTTTAAATGTAACCCTTTAACTGCAAAGCTCTATGTTACTATGCAGTAAAGTGTTTCATTTTTGAATCATGATATATTTATAATTAAATATGGTGTACTATGATAATAATTAATAATAATAACAATAATAATAAAATGCTATATTAGAGAGTTTTTAGAGAATTTAATTTTCAAGCATGCCTCAATCAAGGGTCAACATTTAAAGGTCTAACCTACTAACCGAGCCTTAAAGTTACTCTCCATCACTGACCTTGCCCTGCCCTACTTTATGTGTAAGTCACATATCAGGCCATCTAAAGTTGTAAACTAGTTAAATATAATTCTACATTTAGGGAACTTCTGTTTCACTAATATTGGGATGTTACTACATTTACATGAGGCTTAAAGGGCTTGAGCTATTGAAAATTATAAAATATCTGCTAAAAGTTTTTTTTTTACTACAACATGTACTAATTTTCCAGATTTTCTTGAATTATTTTGTTATTTGAGAAACAGGCTACTTTATGAATCCCCCTTCCCCCTCTACTCTATATTTACATTTATTTTAATACTGTTGTTAACGGTGTTTAAGTTACCGTCGGTGAACTTTCATTTTTATTAATTTATTTCTATATTTTTTTTATTATTTTTGACTTATATTAAGCATATACGTACATTCCGATTACATGTGGCAGGGGTGGCAGATTGTTTTTCTTTTATGTATTTATATTTGGTTAGCCAGAGATTTGGCCTTTTCTTTCTCTTCTTTTTGAGCTTTTAGGCCCTTCACAGTTTCCCTACAGTCTAACGTGCGCACGCGCCAAAATTGCTGAACTGAAATACTTAATCAACAACGGTCGCATTCAGTGCATCAGAAGTGCGTCATTGCAGTCCAAGCTGACACATACAGCGAATCCAGGTGCATCATATTCTTTATTAAGACAAGCCTATATATATAATCTTTTGGACGGTATCAACAAACATCCGTGAAGAAGTCCTAAATTGAAGGACGAAATGTGTTGAATGACTTGGATTATTTATTTTCTGTACTCTTATGTTATTATTTTCCTATATATTTTTATTGCTGCTCTTTCCATTGGATTGGGGTTGATCCTGTTTCTCTTCTGGTCCTGCTGAATTACCACTACTGATGGAGATATGCTCATGATGTTTACATTCCTGTAAGTGCAATATAATAAAATTTTATTTGTTCTCAAGGGGGCAATTTTTCTCTTTTGTTTCCACCAAGAATATTCTCTACAGAAAATCTCTATTGCAGTACCCTTGGAAGTGTGATAAGTAGTGATGTCCCGAACGGTTTGCTGGCGAATAGTTCCTGGCGAACATAGCGTGTTCGCCACGGATGGCGAACATATGCGATGTTCGGTCCGCACCCTATTAATTTACTAATACTAAGTAAAAATTACTTAGTATTAGTAAATTGTGCCCCTACTCGCAATACCGCGAGTAGGGGCATGTCTATTAAACAGTGAGCAGCCTGTGGCTGCTCACTGTTTGAAAAAAAAGGGTCCCCCCCCCCGGTGGGGGCCCTAAATACTAATATGGGGGGGACCTATTGTCCCCCCCGGCCCCCACCCCTGAGCGGTGGGTGGGGGCCCTAAAATGAACAATAAGGGGGGGACCTATTGTCCCCCCTCGGCCCCCACCCCTGAGCGGTGGGTGGGGTCCCTAAAATGAACAATAAGGGAGGGACCTATTTTCCCCCCACCCCCACTCCTGCGCGGTGGGTGGGGGCCATATTGATAATGAGGTGGGGACCTACTGCCCCCCCGGCCCCCACCCCTGCGCGGCGGGTGGGGGCCATATTGATAATGAGGGGGGGAACTACTGCCCCCCGGCCCCCACCCCTGCCCGGCAGGTGGGGGCCATATTGATAATGAGGGGGGGGACCTACTGCCCCCCCGGCCCCCACCCCTGCGCGGCGGTTGGGGGCCATATTGATAATGGGGGGGGACCTACTGTCCACCCCCCTCCGGCCTCCACCCCTGGGCGGCGGGTGGGGGCCATAAAGATAATTTGGGGGGGGACCTACTGTCCTCCCCCCCTGGCCCCCCCTGGCCCTAAGTAAATTCCCCCCCCCAAAGTGACTAGGGGTCCCCAAGCCCCTAGTCACCCCCCCCCAAATAAAAAGTCCCTACCTACCCCCCTCACCCTAAAAAATAGTGAGGGGGGAATAAAATAACTAACCTGTAAAATAAAATTAAACTTACCATTCGGCGTCTTCTTTTTTCTCAAATCTTCATTTTTCAGCCCCAAAAAAGGCCAAATAAAAAACCATCATTAACCGTCGAACTAAAAAAAAATCAGCATAAAAAAAATATCCATCTTCACCGCTTAGGCTCCGTACAGAGAGCTCTTAGCCTAATTGCAGGGGCCGGCAGGCTTTGTAAGCCTTCCACCCTCTGAACTTCGAGCACCCGCGAGCCTCATCAAGTGAAGATGAATATTCCTTTTAGCGCTGAGGTTTTTTGCTTCGGGGATTTTTTTTTTTTTTTAGTTCGACGGTTATGATGGTTTTTTATTTGGCCTTTTTTGGGGCTGAAAAATGAAGATTTGAGAAAAAAGACGTCAAATGGTAAATTTACTTTTATTTTACAGGTTAGTTATTTTATTCCCCCTCACTATTTTTTAGGGTGAGGGGGGTAGGTAGGGACTTTTTATTTCGGGGTGGGGGTGGGTGACTAGGGGCTTGGGGACCCCTAGTCACCTTGGGGGGGGGATTTACTTAGGGCCCCCACCTGCAGCCCAGGGGTGGGGGCCGGGGGGGGAGGACAGTAGGTCCCCCCCTCATTATCAATATGGCCCCCACCCGCCACGCAGGGGTGGGGGCCTGGGGGGGCAGTAGGTTCCCCCCTCATTATCAATATGGCCCCCACCCGCCGCGCAGGGGTGGGGGCCGGGGGGGCAGTAGGTCCCCCCCTTCATTATCAATATGGCCCCCACCCGCCGTGCAGGGGTGGGGGCGGGGGGGGGACAATAGGTCCACCCCTTATTGTTCATTTTAGGGCCCCCACCCACTGCTCAGGGGTGGGGTCGGAGGGGACAATAGGTCCCCCCCTTATTGTTATTAGGGCCCCCACCCACCGCTCAGGGGTGGGGGCCGGGGGGGACAGTAGGTCCCCCCCTCATTATCTTTATGGCCCCCACCTGCCGCCCAGGGGTAGGGGCCGGGGGGGAGGAGAGTAGGTCTCCTCCCCCCCTCCCTTCAACCAGTAAGAGTCCCTGTGGGTTTTAAAATTCGCCTGCCTATTGAAGTCTATGGCGGTTCGCCGGGTTCGCCGGGTACGCGAACATTTGCGGAGTTCGCGTTTGCGAACTGAAAATGTCATGTTCGCGACATCACTAGTGATAAGCCTGAAACCCTCATGTATTTGTGAGTGTTCTACCTTATACTCACTTTAATGTTCCTTTTATTACTGTATTACGCTATGTGTCATTTGTAATTATTTTTCAATGCCATTTCGATTCCATTGCACAAGGTTTTTTGTGCTTTTATTAAACTAGCTCTAGAACAAAGTTTAGTGAACATAGCTACATTATGAAATGTGTAATGTATTGAAACCACATAATAAAATCATGTGTTTTGTAACATAAATCAGATTCTAATTGGAAGCTCCATTTTTAAAATAATGTTGTTCTACTCACAAATTATAACCTTCCTGTATATATTTCCACTGAATAGTCAGCAATTGCTCTTTTTTCATCCTAGCTATGCAAGCATCATCAGTGTACTTCACCTCTTTAAGATTGGGTTATGGACTACAGTTAGAGTAAGAATAAGAGAGAATGTTAAGTTTAGGGCTAGGAATAGGGATAGTTTTGAAAGCAATAGGGCTATGGTTTATTCAATCTTTGAGTAGCTGTGGGACATATATTTTGGTTAGGGTATGTTTAGTGCTGAATTTAACTGAGGTCTAACTTTAAGGGTAGGACTAGAGATAGCCATGGTGTTAGATTTATGGTTATGTCTAAGGTTAAGGTTTCATTTAGGATTACTTACTATCATCGCCATCAAGGTTAGAGCAAGGGTTATGGCTAGGTTTGAAGTTAGGAATTATTGGTTGGTCTATGGATAAGGTTATATGTAGGGCCAGATTAAGAGACCAGTGTGCCTGGTACTGACAATTATGATGGGCCTAATTATAGAATTGTATCGACCGAAAACCCTAAAACAGCCATAGTTTCCAAGCGTAATGTATCTGGTGGAATTGGTGCTGGAGGGAAACTCACAGGATATAGCGATCAGAAAACACATACCCTATGCTAATCTCTTGCTTTAATCTTTCAAGTAAATCCATACCCCCAAACATCAGTGTCCGGTGAAGCAGGATTTCGGTGGGTGGGGTAACATGGTGGGCCAAAGACGCGAATCACGTAATCAGAATCGCCAAAAGGGACAAACATGCCCCAAAAATCTGCCTGAGGAATTAGAAGGTCAGCCTGGTGAGAATGCATATCATGCTGCCTGCCAATCATGCAGGCTGGTCAACCAAGGACATACTAGACAAACAGCACCCTAAGCTTGGCATACATGCGCCTAATGATGCGCTCAACTTATGCTTTCTAAGAATTGTCCCCTAGCACTCAGTTGTCCACTCCTTTCCTTACCTTCTTACTAGCAGGCAGAAGCACCTGTTACACAGTCTGGGACTAGGAAAAGGTGTATGTAGTGAGTGTAGAAGTGTCAGGAATAGAGTTACCCTAACACGCAAACCAAAAGGAAACTGTAAAGGTACACGTACTGGTCCTTAGAGTGGCCGGGTTAGTGCCTGAGACAGATATATGAAATGTCTGCAAGCAGACAGAGAATAAACGAGAAACAAGCAGAGGTCAGGATTACAGAAATACACAGCATTGATAGATCAGGATAACAGAGAGCAAGATTAGTCAAACTAGCCAAGGTCAGATAACAGGAAATCTAATACACAGTAAACACACTCTCAGGTAACAAGAACCATGACAGGGCAAGGAAACAAGGACAACCAGGAAGTTTATATACCCTATACTGGGTAGTGATTGGTCACAGAGGACCAAGATGTCACAAGCCTGTACACATCATCAAAAAGTGACATATGGGCTGACACTATAAAAGGAGACTAACGGGAGGGGTCCACATTATATATGATGTCATAAAAAGGCACCAGGAAGTTAGGGATGAATGTTTGTGCGTCAGAACTCCGAAAATACATAATTTCTGTGCTTGCACAGTGCCGTGAGAGACAGGTATCGTGACATTAAGAAAGGGAACATGCCACAGAGTTAGAGAGACTGAAGCAGCAAGATCATTTGCATAGTGCACAATGTCAGCTTTTAACTAATTTCATTATCAGCCTATCCACACAATTTTGTTGCCCTACATCCACACGTGAGGAGTAGTAAAAAAAAAAAAATTGACCTATTCTATGTGCATGGTTCTGGAGCTGCAGCTCCATCAGCCCCTATGTTAATCTGGCCCTGGTTATATGTTGGACCAAAGTTATGGATTTGTTTTTCTGTTTAGGTGAATAGGTCAATGGCTAAATTTCAAGGTTTGATTTTGGCCATGGTTAGCTTCAAGGCTAGAAGGAGATATATGTAGTGCTAGTGTAAATACACAGTGGAATCCAAAAGGTTTTGATTCAAGTTTAAGGACAAAGCTTAGGTTATGCTTATTACTCGGGTAAGGTTAGAACAATATTTTTAAATAAGGATAGATTATGATTAAAGCTCAGATACTGGGGCCTGGCTATTTATATGTAAAAGGAAAGTATATTTTGATGACATTGAATTTCACAAAGCAGTCAGTCATTGTGACGTAGGCTCCCTTGCCACAGACTACTGGAGAGGCGTGTTAGCTAGCCCAAAGACTATGGGTCTAGTCCCTGAAATAGTCTTTTTTGTTGAATTGTGTTATTTTCCCCCACATTGCTATTATAGTAACTGGTGCAGGACTCACACCCATCTCCTCCCTGAAAAGACTATGATCACTCAAGAAGCCTTTCTCTTATGTGTCTGCAACCTGATCACTGTGCCCTGGGGAAGCCTATTGTGCTGCCACAGGGACATCCATGAGGTGCACTACAGCATAGTGTGCATATCTGGGTACTAACCAGGAATTGCTTGGACGTCTGTGGTGGAATGGAAATAAGCGATCTGGTAAAACTTTAACATGCTATAAATCGGGCATGGATTCTCCGACCAGAGCACTATTTGGCCAGCATGGGTGCTCAAAGGAGAGCTATTCATGGACACCTAACATGTGGAGATACTGGCCTCCCTAGAGTCTTAGGAACCCTGTTTTGTAAGATCAGGTCGTGGCTATTCTCCAATCCATCTCAGAGTTTCAGGCGTTAGGCTGCTTTTCCCAGTCTTACAAAACAGTGCTCTTTTTGGAAAATGTAAGCGTTCGGTCACAAGCTTACGAATGAGTTATGGCATATGAAGATATGTTATTGTTGAGTTATTGTATAAAATGTAAAACAGAAGGGAAAGTAATGAGGTTATTGTAAGATTGTGAAACAAGTCTTGGCAGGTAATTCAGTTGTGGTGACTTAACCTAATTATGTCCAGGACACTAAGACTTTGGGGAGGAACTAGTATTATTCTAACTGATGACCTTCTGTGGGAACCTCCTGTTAAAATGGCAACCAACTTAAATAAAGGTTTTGCTGTTTTAACCCTCACTAAGTATCGTCTGGTGTCTTGGGAAAGGGCTGGAATCATAGCACTTTTGGAGAAAGGGTCACTCGATCTATCATGTTATATCGTTATATATAAAGCTATAGTAGCATGGTTCAGAGTGGAAAAGGCCCTCAGTGATCCCAGTCAAGCTCTGGTGACACGGTTGGCAGCGTTCCAGGATCCTGATAGCAGCGAGGGAGCAGACAAAGCGGACGTACTTAACAAGAGTACTGGAGCTCCATCACAGTCATTGAGTTAAATATGGAAAAGAGGAATGCTGTTGATTTCCTATCTAACTATGATTTCCTGACTTTAGTTCTGTTTTACCATTCTTCTGATTCTCTCTACCCCTTAACATGGACCTGTCTCTATTTACTCATGTCTGCTTGAAGACTGCATTCTATTTTTTCGCACGTTAAGCCCTGCCATCCTAAAGATATATTTTTTCTATAACATAGAAACCCTGAGGTTTGGATGTTGGGTTGTTTAGCCTTGACCAAGATTACAAAGAAAAGTAAAAGCAGGGGTCCAGAGTGTCAAAACTGGCATAAGGTCAAGAAAAATTGATAGACATTGGTAACGAAGGGTGAAAGGCGAAGATGACAGTAGAACTATAGAAA
This sequence comes from Pelobates cultripes, assembly GCA_933207985.1. Taxonomy (NCBI): domain Eukaryota; kingdom Metazoa; phylum Chordata; class Amphibia; order Anura; family Pelobatidae; genus Pelobates; species Pelobates cultripes. The sequence continues at coordinate 315,558,729 of OW240913.1, read as the reverse complement.
CCTTTTAACTTACATGGTAGACCAATTTTTGGTTAGAAGAAGAACAGTTTAGCAGATTGAAAGGTGAATGACGAATATGCTAAGTTTTCTTATCTAGCTGTACCAGTCATGTCTTTAATGGATGTTAATGCAACATTAATAGCCAGGAAGTTGGTGGAGGATGAGTTATAATGGGATGAGTTGGAAGTAAATTTTAGAGGATCTTGGTCCAGATCTGTAATATATGTATTAGACTTGTTAAGTTATTTACAAAAGAATTGTGAACATTCCGTGTAAGATGGCTATTTTGATATTTATAGTTTTTAAAATGACACTGATTACTATAAATAATAGCGGGATATAGAAATGTAATATTTTTCTGTTATATCTATTTTTTTGTGTAGCTACGTTACATTGAAAAAAATATAAAATTACATTTTCATTTGTATCTTGCTATATTATTTACTGGATCCATGTTACGAAAAAACATTATGATATACTTTATATCTTAAGAAATAAAAAATAAGCTATTGAACTAAATTATGGAGGTATAAAACAGAAACTATTAAGATATTATTTTAATGTTCTATTACGGAATACTCTGAGCCCCTTTCATTTCCATTCAGCTGGTGCAAGTTGTCAGGGTCATCATTTAGGTTTATTAGCAAACCAAAGCTTACTGTAATGTAATAAAGCAAGGTAAATATTAGTAATCAAGTCATAACTGATGAGCACGGTTGCCTTTTAAAAGGGTAATTGTCATTGGGAAAGAAATATGTCATTTTGCAAACAGGCCATTAAACAATAAGCACATTTGTGTGGATGCAGTCATCGTATTCATTATATTTCACATAACATATACATAAGTGCACCTTGAAACTTATAATCAACTTAAAACATTTTAAATAAAAAAATTGCTGACAAATTTGAAATATATTGCAATAAATAATATATATATATATATATTGCTTGTTTATTTAATCATGTAGAATTAAAAAATTGCCACTCCTTCTATAGTTTTAAAGCTATTGATTTCAAAACTGCTGATCTCAACCACGTTTATCTCTCTTCATACATGTTCTTTATTTAATTTCTCATATCTACAGCCAGAACATAATACATTTACTCCACTATCTAAGAAGATTTAATTAAATCCATGTGTATGCAGGCTAGTCAATGGAAAATCCTAAAAAAATCCAGCTGGTAGTTGACCCCTTCTAATACATTACAAAAAGTCTGAGTCTTCCAGTATTTGCAATAGGGAGTAGTGTAGTATCTCTATTCTTGATAATGTCAATCATATAAAATGTAAAGAGCACAATATATGCACAATTCAGATTACTGGTAAGTAACAGTGCACACATAAATAATACAGTTTTAAACCTTACAAGGTTACTTAAAATCACCTATCTTACCACACATATATATGGATTCAGTTCAGTGGCGTACACAAAATCCATGGGGCACATCCCCCCCACACCGCCTCCCCGCAGCTGTGAACCCTGCGATCGCGGTATGTACGCCGCTGATTCCGTTACACCGTAAGGCCATATTGTGTTAAGTCCACCACTAGATCACAGTAACCCAATATCATAGGGTCCTATGCTAATTTTACAATACATGAAAACCATACAAACTGCAATACTTACTGCTTAAACTACATCCAGAGACTATCCTCATATGTAAGCTTTCCTATGGTCACTTCTAGGATCCCCAGGAATGAGGGTATGGGGTGCTCAACACAGGCCAGATTTCTTTTAAGTTGAGCACCCCACCCCTCCAGTCCAGGTGCTCTATTTTCTAAATATTTATACATTTTCTGTATAATTGTTTTCTTAATTTTTTACCAACTTACCTAACGTGTTCTCTATTAAACATGCTCTCACCCACTTCATAATAGCCAAAGTTATCACACAATTTGCTTATTTGATATGAACAACTTTTCCTGTAAACACCTTTATTTAGGCAATATTAATAAAATACATAAGAACCCAGCTGTGTGCATTTAAAAAATGGTGATAGGAATATCTACACATCTATAAATGTAGTAAATTGCCTTTTAATTACACAAGATAAAAACAAGTAACCTTTAGATAAAGCATTCCGTTTCTTGACTAGCATTCTTTGATGCACACAGCAAGAAGGCTTTAATAATCTAAAACAATAACAATTAGGGACAGTTCAAGAAAATTCTGATTAATTTGGCTCTATATGACTACATGTACTCTCCAGCTCCTACTCAATCCCAGACCACCATTTTAATTAACACATTTTCAAGCTATTTTTAACTTTTCAAACATTATTATGTATGCTCAGTGCAATATGTAACACAACTATTACTGAACAGTGCCACAGTTATCATATCTGGAAGGATCCTGTTCCTGATATGATGTATGTTTTAGAGTAGGGCTGGACACAAGGTAGATCCCCAGATCTAGATCGCTGATTCTAAAGACTGAATCGCCGATTCTAAAGCATCATGGCAGTTGCAGCACTAGAATCATTTGGCCAGTCCTGATCTAGAGTGTTTCTAACCGAGTGTCAGGTCCCCACTTTCCAGTGTACCCTATTGTTTGACTTCATTATCTTGCAGGACTCTAGACATCATGTCTTAAACAGCCATCACTCTCCATGACCTACATCATTCAGTTAAAACTTGATTGCAGCTATTTCCCAGCCAATTAAAATTAAGCTCCCAGTCAGCATAACATTGACATTTTGTGCCCTAGTGTGTTATTAACATTATTATTAACACATTATTAACATATTGGTCTTCTAGCATAACAGTGTTGATTACTAACACTGTATAAACCATGTTCTTCAATACTTTTCTTGGCAGCTTCTTTTCATAATTTGTGGCAGAGGTGTAACTTCAACCTTGCTGATCTGTTGTCTAGTATTGAGGGTGCACTGATACAGATGAATTGGGTGCCATGTACTCTGCCACTCTAATGTAAGAACCTTTCTGGCATTTCCTGAAGCAGCAGGTTTGAAAGACTTAGAACATAGATGAGGCTTTATCATTCATGTCACTGGAAGTCATTAATGGCTTGTTTAAATACTGAGTTGCCCTGGATTCATTTTTTTGGTCACCCCCAAACAGGACCTCTGTGGCCAACTGGGAAATATATATTTTTATCAATATAGGTTACTCAAGTTATCCATATATTGTGTGTATTTTTTTTCCTCTAGATAAAAAAAGAAAATTGTCTAGCTAATACCATTTAGTGAACAATACTTTAATATCCATCCATAAACAAAAACATGTGTGGAATTTACATCATTAGTGTTACCATATCCACATTAATGAAAATCTGTAGTCCAAGTTTAATCTAATTTTTAAATATATGTCTTGCCAGTCAAATATCTAGCAATAGTATTGTGAAAATAAAGCATTTATTAGACAGTACTTAGGTAAGACATATAGACATACAGAGGCTCTGTGCATGGAATGAGTCTCACTTGGCATCCTGTTTGACCTGTCATGGCATTTGCACTGCTCAGAGGGCATGGTGTGAGGCACTGGTGTGTATCAGACTTCCCAGTAATGTTTTGTGGCTATGCTGGAATGGAATGTTGGACAAATGTTTATGTAAATTACTAGTTAGAAACATAGAAACATAGAAACACAGAATGTGACGGCAGATAAGAACCATTCGGCCCATCTAGTCTGCCCAATTTTCTAAATACTTTCATTAGTCCTTAGCCTTATCTTATAGTTAGGATAGCCTTATGCCTATCCCACGCATGCTTAAACTCCTTTACTGTGTTAACCTCTACCACTTCAGCTGGAAGGCTATTCCATGCATCCACTACCCTCTCAGTAAAGTAATACTTCCTGATATTATTTTTAAACCTTTGTCCCTCTAATTTAAGACTATGTCCTCTTGTTGTGGTAGTTTTTCTTCTTTTAAATATAGTCTCCTCCTTTACTGTGTTGATTCCCTTTATATATTTAAATGTTTCTATCATATCCCCCCTGTCTCGTCTTTCCTCCAAGCTATACATGTTAAGATCCTTTAACCTTTCCTGGTAAGTTTTATCCCGCAATCCATGAACCAGTTTAGTAGCCCTTCTCTGAACCCTCTCTAAGGTATCAATATCCTTCTGAAGATACGGTCTCCAGTACTGTGTACAATACTCCAAGTGAGGTCTCACCAGTGTTCTGTACAATGGCATGAGCACTTCCCTCTTTCTACTGCTAATACCTCTCCCTATACAACCAAGCATTCTGCTAGCATTTCCTGCTGCTCTATTACATTGTCTGCCTACCTTTAAGTCATCAGAAATAATCACCCCTAAATCCCTTTCCTCAGATGTTGAGGTTAGGGCTCTATCAAATATTCTGTACTCTGCCCTTGGGTTTTTACATCCAAGATGCATTATCTTGCACTTATCCACATTAAATGTCAGTTGCCACAATTCTGACCATTTTTCTAGTTTACCTAAATCAGGTAATCAGGTATTCACTCGTACTGTCCCAGCAGTGCTCAGATTAAAAATATTAGTGACTGGGCAGCTTTCACTGCCCAGTCGCTAAAATATCCCATCCCATGGGATTCTGCCACCCATGGCTAGCATGGACAGTGCACTATGATAATACATGCCCGTATCCACCCTATTTCCCCACTCATGGATGGCAACTGGGGGCTATAATATGCTAACATGCTGGTGTTCCAACCCAGCCACCATCCATGGGCTTAAACTGATCATACTTACCTCCTCATCTTCATGTTAGTGATGGGGTGGAGAGCCCAATACATTTAAAAATACCTTTAAAAATAAGTTCTATACTTACTGTCAGAATTCCTCTTTCTTCTAAAAGCCCTAAATGGAAATATCCACCATAAGTGCCGTAACTAGAAAAGGTAAAAAACTCCATATTTAAAACAAAAATGCTACAGAAAAATAAAAGCTATGTTGTAAAAATATTCCACGTGAGCCAGTAAAGGCACTGCACACAGACTGCCCAAAATTCGGTATTTAATTAACAACTCTGTTTGTGTGTTTGTGGTAAAGGAATATATAAAGAACTTCAGATCAATTTTATATTGAATTAAATTCATCTTTACAATTGTGCAAATGGGCAGGAGAATGTTCACAGTAATTACATTATACAGTATATAAATTATAACAATATATATAATATAAATTCTTGAAAAACATCTTGTGTGTGTGTGTGTGTGTGTGTAAAAAGAGAGAAACACACACACAATTAAAAATGACATGTGGTACATTACTTCCTATTGTTAATTATTGATATGCATGTGTAAATTGAAATACAGACTATATATACTACAATCATGACAAAATTCTCAGTGGGAATTTTTCTCGAAATCTATAGATGAATCTAAAAGCCACAATGACGAATTTCTACTCCTAGCAACATTTTACAGGCACTGAAGAACAAAGGGGTGAAGGACAGTGACTGCCTGGTGTCTTAATCAGATGCAGATGAGACTAAAAGCATCAGACCATCAAATCCTTTCTGTACTGCAATTGTGCACCTTTACTTTGGCTCTGAATAGGCTGAGATAGATACAGGACTTTATTGAAAGATTATACAGGATGACTGCAAAATCCCATTACTTGTTGATTAAGTATTGATTGCTTCAGTATTAACAAGGCAGCTAATATGAAGTGACCTCTGGGGCCAGTGGTTGGAAAAAAAAGACAATTTACCAAAACAGGCAGGCAAATGAATAAAAGGGCGCGATATGCTCTTGATTCTTAGCTTCGGTTAAAATGTCACACTCAATAGTGCAGATCAATGCCCACTTTATTTTCTTGCAGCCGTCTTATTACCATTATGAGGCTGCCTCCTTTGATGCTTTTTAATGACCCTCTGAACCGTATGCTCTTCTTAGCCACAGCTTTTGAGTAAGAAGGAAGAAAAATATATTTTTTTTTATGCCTGCGTGTTGATAAAGTACAAACATAATATCGCATGAAATATCATACTGTTAGTCAACAGCAAATTTTACCTTACATCTTGTCCACTCGCTAAGTGTAACACATTTCTAGTTATATCGGTACACTGATAAGTCATTATAACCAATTTCTTTAAACCTTAATACACACTTGGTGCTGCTAGACTTAGAGATTCATTCTGTTACAAACTCCAGTTCAAATTTCTATACTCTGAGCTGAAAGGCAGCCAAATAACAATCAAAAACAAAATTCACAATGTTCAAGCATGTTCGTTATGATTCATGATTCGGAAGGCCACCCTTGCCACCAAAATGAGATAAGTGATCCAAAGAAAGATGACTGATGACTAGGGGACATTTATATATATATATATATATATATATATATATATATATATATATATATATATTATATGTTTAATAAATGTATAATAATATATAATATATAAATATATGAATATTCATTTTTTTACTGCTCCTCCTCTTTCATCTAACAGAGTATCTATCTAGGTGTACTAGTGTGGATCTGTTTATATGTTCTAGTGTTTCACTGTGTGTTTGTGTAAGCAATTTATATATCATCGTTATAGGTTTTTTTGTTAGCTCTGCTATTTTGGCTATCTATGGTGAAAAAAAAAATGTTAACATTATTACTGTAGGATTGCCTTACTCTTGGAGTGTGTGCTTAAATCTAATAAAAAGTTCCCCCAAAAATAATAAAAATCAGCCATGGTCCCATTGAAGATAATTGGTACAATATAATTGAACCAAAGGTATAGATGACACAATAAACAATAAAAAAAAAATCAAAAAAAAATCAATTTGTAGTCGGGGCAATCTGGCCGTGATGGAAAAGGTAACAAAACATATTATAACTAGTGATGTCCCAAATGGTTCACCGAACGGTTCGCGAACGGTTTGCCACTAACGGTTTGCGAATGGTTCGCCACGAACAGTTCACCATGGACTCATCAATGAGTAAACTTTGACCCTGTACCTCACAGTCAGCAGACACATTCCAGCCAATCAGCAGCAGACCCTCCCTCCCAGACCCTCCCACCTCCTGGACAGCTCACTAAGAATGCAGCTTCAAAATGGATGCTGTCCAGGAGGTGGGAGGGTCTGGGAGGTAGCGTCTGCTGCTGATTGGCTGGAATGTGTCTGCTGACTGTGAGGTACAGGGTCAAAGTTTACTCAATGATGAGTCCGTGGCGAACCGTTTGTGGTGAACCGTTCGCGAACCATTCGGCGAACTTTTCGGGACATCACTAATTATAACCAATAAACATATACCAATTGACATCAGTCGGTTGTGGTGTGCCGGAACCGACAATGCAGTAGGCCTGTAATAAAAGTGGGCCCACCTAAGAGGGTGATATGAATAGAGGCAGTGGTGGGAGGAGTGACTCGCCAGACAATCCACAATAAGGTGGGAGTGGATTGGCAGCCCTTTTAAGGGGAATTCAAGCCCCTCCCACAACTACAGGCCAAGCCTTACATATATATATATATATATATATTTTTTTTTTTTTTTTTTTTCAATGTTGATTTAATTAATAAATACCAAACTTTATACAAGTAAAGCTTGTTCACTTCAGAGCTGGAAAGTCAATCAATTGCTGTACAGAGCAAGAAATATGCTGCAACAGTAATTGTACTGCTTGACAAAATCCTGCCTCTGCCTCAATGAAACCATTAGAGACAGCCATGACATTGAGCCATATGGCTGCTAAAAAATCAGAAACTTAAAGGGATCCTGTAGTGCCAGGAAAACAAACTCATTTTCCTGGCAATATAAGCACCTGAAGTGCCCCCCTCCCTCGGGGCACACCTTACCTGAATCCAGTACTGATGTACCTCAGTGCTGGGTCAGGCTCCGCCCAGGCTTCTGCCCCGCCGACGGAGAAGACCTAATGCGCATGCGCGGCAATGCCTTCCTATGGGGAAAATCTGACATTAGAGGTCCGTGAGGACGTCCATTGTCAGATAACGGACCAATATTGCAGTTCTTTGTAGGCACTGTAGGCACTGTAGGCACTATAACCATTTCTTCTAATTGAACTGGTGATAATGTGTGGAGTCTCCTTGAGTTGTCCCTCTATTTGGTGTTAAACTATTTTTGAACTGCTTCATGCAAAATAATAGTACCTGACTCCCCACCGTTTAGCCCCCACAAGAGGGATGATTAAGGAAGAGATTACACTTCTCCTTTTAGCCATACCAATTCATAATGGCAATTGACATGTGATAGGTGTCAGCTGACACTCTCAGCCAATCAGCCATTCATTGCTACTAGAAGGGCTGGGTGGACAAGGAGGGTTGGAGGGTGACAAAGAGACACACAATAGAACTGGGGGAGAAGAGTAACACACAAAGGGTATGGGTGACAAACAGACAGAGAGAGGGTCTGGGGAGGAAAAAAGACACAGAGATGTAGTAGGGGAACAAAGAGACACAGAGAGGAGCTGGGGAGAACAATGAGACACAAATAAGGGCTGGGGAGAACAAAGAGACACAGAGGGGCAGGGGGGACAATGAGACACAGAGAGGTGCTAAGGGGATGAAGACACAGAGAGGGGCTGGGAGGAAAATGAAACACATAGAAGGGCTGGGGAGGACAAAGAGACACAATGGGTCTGGGGGGCAAGGAGACACACACAGAGGGACTAGGTGGACAAAGAGAGACACACATACACACAGAGGGACAGGGAGGGACAAAGAGACACAGGGCTGGTAAGAGAAAGAAACACACAAGGGGACTGGGGGAATACACACACAAACGGGCTGGTGGAGAGAAAGAGACCCACTAAGGTGCTGGATGACACACAGTGGGGCTAAGGAAGTCAAAAAAGAGACACACAAGGAGCTGGGGTGAAACAGACACAAAAAGAGACTGGGAGAAGAAAGAGACCCACAAAGTTGGCAATTTTTGTTTATTAAAGAAGTGGGGGGGGAGGGGCGCAGGTAGCTGGTCTTTCCTAGGGTGCAAAATAGTCTTGCACTGGCCCTGCGTTTATTGCTTCTAGACCAAGAACATTGCCTTTCTGTAAGACTCCTGTCTTCTATTAAACTAAAATGTACTTTAATAATTGTGATGAAATGCCTTTTGTCCCTGGATTGTTAGGTGACAACCTGCCCTTTGGCCCCGGCTTTTGGAGGAGCCTGATTGCCAGCCTCCTTCCTCATGACTATGGCCCTGGGGTGTATTGCCAGTTAAAAAGACTATTTGGGGCTTATTGGCTTTTAAAGACAGTTTCTTCCCATGTGAATCCATGGGAAGGTGTGTTTCTTCCCCTCCCCCATTTCCTGTCTATTGTTCTCCAGCAGGGCGTTGTCCCAGGCACACTGCCAAACTAGTTGGAACTGACTGCTTTTGTCCCTCCTTGGTTTCTCAACAGCCCTTGCTATGCTTTACCCCGTGGAAAATCTACTCTGTTCATGGGATCTGAGCGCTGTTCACCTAGATTGGGCGCTCAGATCCGAGCTATCTGGGGATAGGTTAAATGTGGGGGTTCTGTGTAATAAAATAAGAATTATGTATTTTTATGTACTTTTACGTATTTTGCTGTTAGTGTTAAATGTAGATATTTTCTGTACCTGGAGATAATTGAGTTTACTGCAGTGCCTTAAGCCAATTATCTCCAGGATGGAGAGGAGGGATTTCATTGTGTATGTGAGAGTGTTATCATGTTAATTAGTGTTCCCATTGGTTTGTGTCCCTTTTGTCACAGTTTACCACCAGGTCCAGGGGGTGTGCCTCTGACCTGAAAACTTGTATATAAGGAGTAATAAACGCTCATTGGAGTCAGATCATCTTGTACCTTCATGAAGTTTCGGCTCATGTTTGGGGGATTGGAGAAACTAAACTCTGGGGATTGCTATAATCACTATACTCCCCAGGGTATATTCACTAAGCTCTGCTAAGAGCTTGTTCCTGTTCCTGCTCTCTGGAATTCGGAGAGAGGTCGACCTGCTGGAAGCTGGATCCTGGTTCTGGGTCCAGAGTGGGTGGAGACGGCGAGATCCCAACCAAGCTGCGGCGGTTCGTGGGGTCTACAGTGGTTATGGTGTCAGGCAGAGTGCTGGGAGTCCTCGGAAAGCACTAGGAGCATCCGTCGGCGATAGGTACCCAGTCGGGGTGCCAGCGGTTCCGTTACAATAATTATTTTATTAATAATTTTATTGGACTAATAACAGAATATTGTATTCAGGTATAAGTCTTCATCAGCAGCGGGAGGGAGAGATGATGGGGGGAGTGGATTAAGAGAGCTAGCTCCTAACTCTTAACAGCCTCAGCCACCAGAAGCCACTCTCCTGCACCTAATAGTTAGGAGACCTTTATGTTTATCTGTGTCAATGTGTGTATTTGGGCCTCTGCATGTGTACCAGTGTGTATCTGTATATGTGTCAGTGTTTGTATCTGTATACGTGTGTCTGTGTATCTGCATGTGTGTCATTGTGTGTGTCTGTGTATTTGCATGTGTCAGTGTGTGTATCTGGGTGTCTGTGTATCTGTATGTGTGTTAGTATGTGGGTCTGTGTCTGTGTATTTGCATGGGTGTCAGTGTGTATCTGAATGTCTTTTTATCTATGTGTGGGTGTGTCTGTATCTGCATGTGTGTTAGTTTTTGATCCTGTGTATCTTGTGTGTGTTAGTGCTATCATCTGCATGAGTGTCAATGTGTATAGCTGTGTGTCTGTGTATCTGCATGTGTTTCCTTGTGTATGTCTGTGCGCCTGTTTATCTGTGTGCTTATTTATCTGCATGTGTGTCAGTGTGTGTATCTGTGTGTCTGTGTATCTGCATGTGTGTCAGTGTGTGCCCCTGTGTGTCTGTGTATTTTTGTATCTGTGTATCTGTATGTGTGTCAGTGTGCGTATCTGTGTATCTGCATATCTGTCTGTGTGTATGTATATGTGTGTCTCTGTATCCTGATGTTAATCTGTCTGTATCTGTATTTAACCACAGACAGATACATGTGGATACTGCTTCCAAACTCCTGGCTACAATGGAGACAAGTGGCTCCACTGCCAAATAGCCAAAATTACCCCAAATGCTATGGCAGAATCGTGCATTAATTAAAAACAAGAGAAAGATTAGATCTGTCAGTAACGGAGTGTACCTCAAAAGATGGCATTGGTGAAGTGATTATTTTGTTATTAGTGCATCCAGGAAGACGTTACATAAAGCAGATTGATTTGGTGACAGACAGGATATGTCCTTGTTTGTCCATGCTAAGTGGACTTAACTATACAGTTTACAGTCCACTCTACACTGAATAATGAAAATGCTTTGTTGTTTTGATCTAGACTGCTGTTTGTCTAAACAATTTATTCTATCTATTTGAATAACAAGTTCCAGTAAGAGGCTTGTGCAGCCTTGAAACTCTGTACTACAGAGCTAACCAATAAAGTTATCACATTTACGCAACTTGCAGCTTCTAAATCTAGATAGACACCTAATAAATACAAGTAAGATATATTGGAAGGCGGAGCCTGAAGTTGTGGGAGGGGTTACCCAGCTATTTAAACTCAGGCTCCCTACACCACAGGACTGATGCTGCCGGGTTCATTTCTACTTCCGGTTCAAATGTCATTGACGCAGACTGCCTAAAACTCCAAACAAACTGGTCTGGGCCTACTGTGGCTCACACGCCGATCGGACCAAGTTCTCCCTGCTCCAACAACTCCCATCATGCTGTTCCAGACACACATTGTCAGAGACTCCCACGCCGATCGGACCAAGTTCTGCCTGCTCCAACAACTCCCATCATGATGTTCCAGCCACACGCGGTCAGAGACTCCCACACCGATCGGACCAAGCTCTCCCTGCTCCAACAACTCCCATCACGCTGTTCCAGCCACACGCGGTCAGAGACTACTCACCTTCTCTCCAGAACTGGCCATTCGTTCCCGCCGGCACTATGAGACCCCTTTCCGGCTTCCCGAGCTTTTTCCTGGACCAAACCTTCGTCTCCGCCGAGTCTGGGTACTTTCCAGCCGCATAGCTGACCTTTCACCTCACCGTAGCTTCCAGGTCAATTTGTTTGCTTCCTGTATCAGTCAAATCCACAATCCGTGAGTCTGCCCGAATGGGCTAAATCCATGAACAAACACTATTGTTCGCACGTTTACGTCCTTACGTAAGGACGTAAACGTGCGAACAATAGTGTCGTCCTTTTCGTTAGTTTCCTTTCGTCCAATTTCTACCGAACTAGTCTCCAATCTATATCAGTTACGTGCTGCCATCTAGCGGCCACTACAATCATAGTACCCATTCGTTAGTTTTATACTGTTCCCTGATACATGTAATGTCCAGGTTCTTTTGAATGTATTGAGCATGCTACTAATTTTCCTTACATGCCCCCTGTAGTTCGGTTATGTTTGCTATGTTTCTTGTGATTATTTACGATTGTGCATGGATATTGTCAATTTTCCATTACTAGTTCAGCTCTGGTATGCGTTTAATATTCACTACGTATATAGCATTTCCATCATATATTGCAATGTCTCATTCTATCACTTATGGACTTGGTACTGTTCTGAGGCAGTCATCACGTTCACATTTGTTATTATGTGTTATGGCCAATATGTATACTTGCTCCCATGATAGGTATTTTACTTATTTGGAGCACGACCACCTATTCGATAAACCTTTTTAGTAACACTCCACACTTCTATGTTCAGTATATGTGTCGTCATGTTCCCTGGTACAAACCCTACCATCATATGATCCCCTTGACTCTACATCAAATAATCACGTATTATACACTAAAGGTTATTTTCTCACGGCTGTTATATTCTACTCAATCAAATTCATCATCCTTAGCAACCCTTGCTATTCAGGCATGGCTTCACTAAACCTACATCAACTCCACTCTAACTGTTCTATGTTACATCAGCCAACGCTGGCACGTAATTCCTCCGCCAGGCCATACACAGGCCACTCCCAGGGATCCTTAATTCCCCACACATACACCCCCTTCCCATGCTATCCCGACCTTTTAATTAAATATTCTAAGTCCTACCAGGATAGCTCAAACTACCCTCATAGCTTGGTATTTCATATCACCCTATACGTGTTTTAGCTACAGAAGTCACAGGACCAATCACTCATGACTCATGCCTATTCCCCATTATTGTCGCAGTATCGGTTAAACACTCCCCCATGGTCTCTGGTAGTGGCCTAGGCCTAGGATCCTATCCCTACTCACTTATAGGGATATTTTATTTATGTCCTATGAATCTTGTACCCACCATGGTAGGGTCAGGATTCTAATGACTATGTCCTCAGGTTACCTACTCATAGCCCAGCCTCAAGAACAACCACCCCCATGATACAAGCGTATTTTCATTCATAGTAAGTCAAGCACAATTCCAGTTCCAACTGCCCTCCCACCATAATTTTCCATTTAGGTTTTCCAGTATCTCATTCCTCTGGCAAGGAAACCTCATTCTACCCCAATAAGGTACAATTACCCACCTCGCTACTACCCATCACCCGTTCCATTCACGGATTGGGTATGTCAACTGGCGGTCTGGTTCTCAGCTAAGCCAGTAACTAGCCTCATCATTATCAATTCCGTGAGGCCAAGACCGATCTTCATCCGCATATGAAGGTATACGCCCCTTGGCCCAACACATAGCTAATGCCTCACATCAACCTCTCCAGGTTACCAGTAAGGGCCTCACCCAGTACGGCCTCTTATATTGACTCTTTTTTACAGTCCCCGAGAGGCCAACATTCCTGCCACATCTTTCAGTGGCCCCTGCCCACTAGGCCAAATCATAGGTAGAGCCTCTCTCAGCCACTTGGCATTAAGGGCCTCACCCTCCTGGTAATTGAGATAAATTCTTCGCCTTTAGCTTTAGCAGGAGCCAGTTGACACAGAATCACGCTATTATTTGTTGTGCTCACCCCACTCCTATTTTGGTCTCAGCGTGTCTCTAATCCCAGAACAAGACAGGGACCTCACTGCCCCGTACCCCAACCTGACTTTCAACCCCGGATGGGCCTAGCACCCCTGCAGACTATCTGGAGCCTACTAACCCTGGTTCCCCACATTCCTGGACCATCCTAAAATTAACAAGCTGTACTACGGCATTTAGGGATTCCATTCCCGGCCACAGCTCGCAAACCAAACTATATAAACTTCTGCTCAAATTACTGGTACACCTCAGCCGGGCACTAGCTTGCAGTCAGGTTATCTAGATAACTACAATGAAGTCAAGCAGTTGATATCCACTCTACTTGCCTCCATACAAAACATCAACGATGGACTAGAGAGACTGGAATCTCCACAGGCACTGACGTACGGCCCAGCCACAGGGCTCCTACATCCCTCTCATGGTTATGTTATCCCTTCAAATCCCGCCCCTAGCACATCTGATTACATTGTCACTCCCGCGTACTTCGTGTCCCTGACCATACGCAAAGACATCTGGAAGGGTTAGTTTAGTCTCCTTACTGATTGCCTCCCACAGTGTCTTAGAGTACAAGTCTTACTACTACTACGATGATCTGTCCATCGTTCTATAGACCAGAATCCCAGATCAGAAACTCACTATCCCAAAATTCATCCTGGCCTTCAGTCTTTTTGTGACGTAAGTGACTCTACTTCTCCTCACCATAGAGCAGGTTTGCATCGACAACCTGGAGTTTTACCTCCAAGCACACCCTTCCCGTCACTTAGTCGACTTCTACATCAAGGTTTTCACACACCATTTCCACACAGGTCTGGTCACACTCCCGTCCGGTATTCATGAGTGTCAGAACCTTCAGTCCGCATTAATAGACCCCTCAACACAATAACGTTGCTTAAGAAGGTATTTGACAACCTATATTAATTACCCACCCCTAGCCTCAACTCATTGACTTCTTTTAAGGAATTCTCCCAGCACTATGCCATATGGGATGACCGGAGCTTGGGTGGGCAAGACAGACATTTCCAATGCCTCTAAGCTTCTACCTATTCAACCATCCCAAGGGCATGTTTGTGGCATTTTATGGCGGGATTGTCATTACTTTCCCACACATTTAACGTTTAGAACAAAGAGTAACCCCAAGCTGTTTGTCTTATTTGCGAACACACTATGTTGGCTATCACTCAATATTAGCAAATGTCCTGCAGTCACCCGGTTTCTTAGATGACTTCCTCACGATAGAACACCCTCACTCCACTCTGGTTAGTATTCACAAGACGATGGCGCTTTTTCACCACTAAGGGTTCCACTTTCACAAACTGATCTTCTTAGGCATTCATCTTGACCCATCACGTTACAGAACATTACAGTTACATGGACCAATGCAGCCGCACACTGTTTTCACAGTCAGTTTGGTGACTTTTGGTTCTGAGATTCCTGGCCAGTTGAGACTCTTGAGACTCCAGCATTGTTTGGAATCTACCCATAGTGCCGCCTATCACAGCCGGCAATACCTTCAATAAAGATAGATCCTCATCCATGATAATCATGACTTATTATACAACTCACCTGGTAGGCAGCAACACTACAATTTCACAAATTCCTGGTCGTATGTACAAGCAACTGACGCTTTATCTCGCTCTAATCTACAAGACTTCTTCGAAGCCCAGCCAACAACAGCCCTGTCTACCCCCCCTGCATTCCATGGCTTAAATCCTGGACTAACTCGCCTCATGACATTTGGCAGATTTCAGAGCTGCCCTCTCTGATTATACATCACGAGCATACAATAGAGATTTCACCTTTACAACAAGTTTACCACCGATTACCATAATCCCGATATTCTTTCACTAGACGCCATCGTGACACTTCTCTCCTTTTTGCCCCCTCAATTTAAAACTCTCTCTTAACACTGCAAAAACTTTACCTGACTGGAATACAACACCATATCTTACCAAACAGTTCACATCCTCTTACCATGTGATGAACGTACGGAGATAAGGTACTATCTTACGGACAATAAGGTGCCCAGTCAAAATGCCAGACCTACAGGTTATCACTCACTGGACTAAACCTCAATATGCCCCTACTTACACTGCAGGGCAAACCACTCATTACAGCTAAATTCATAATGTATCTCAGAACACTCTTAACTAGGTGGGTACTCAACCACAATGCCTTTTCGGGACATTCGTTCAGAATCGGGGCAGCTGCTTCTAGACAATTGTCCCTGCTCGCATCATAAACATTAGGATGCTGGAAATCCGCAGCATATTACTAGATACATACCACAACCAGAGCTAGAGTTGAGTAGACAAGCCTTTAGGAATCTTGCTAAGTAGAGATATGTAATAAGGTTATTTTATTCAATTTTTGTCCTCTTTTATTACAGGCCTACCCGATACGTCGATTTCTGCACACCACAACCGACTTGCTCATATATCTAACTTATCATAGATACGGTTTTGGTCCCCGACTACAAATTGGAAGGCGGAGCCTGAAGTTGTGGGAGGGGTTACCCGGCTATTTAAACTCAGGCCCCCTACACCACAGGGATGATGCTGCCGGGTTCATCCCTCCCACCTCTCCCATTATACATATTACCATTACAAGTGGGCCCTCTTTTATTACAGGCCTGTCCAATTCCACACCACAACCAACTTGCTCATATATCTAACTTATCATAGATACGGCTTTGGTCCCAGACTACAAATATATATATATATATATATTGTGATCCTTGTTTGCAGGTAGCACGGTCCTCTAGGGTAAACAATAGGCACAGTCCTTGTAATTGCATATACTCCAGGCACTTTATTTGTAAATCCACACAGGATACAGCAGTAAATGAAAACATAAATGTAACACAAAACCTTATAAACAAAAACCTAGCTCGTCTGAGCACTAACTGACATTAGGTTCCCTATCTCTCAGGGTTAAATTAAACAAAACAATATTGGTTTCACCAACCTAGAGTCTTTGTCCACTCTCAGCACTCCAGTATTTAGCCAGCCTGCTGCTTCCAGCCTTTCAGAGAGAAACAAAACATTCTCTCCCTACCTGCCTAGCAGGGAGGGATTTATTCCCACTGCTGCAGCCGATTACCTGCAGCTGAGCAGTAGGTTGGAGACAGTCCAAAACCCTGGGCTGGATCTATGTCTTCCAAGAAAACCGCTAAACTGCGGAGTGGAGCACTGGCCCACCCTGCTCTCCAAATGCTCCACCCCAGGGGCCCATAACTAAATATTCATTCTGGTTACATACACAGAAACATACACTCCCCCTGGGGTTAAAAATCATATGCCTCTCTGAACAATTCTGTCGAGATATAGACTCCCTCACAGACCACCCCATTCACCTTATCACAATATACATTTCCAAAATGCCTTGCACACAAGCTGAATACTTCACAGAGCCGGGTGTCAAAAGTCAGGGCCAATAAGAATACTGTATCAATGGAGAGGCTTGCACTCATGGTCTTGTAGTATTTAAAAATACTTTTATTGAAGATCCATTACAAACAGAGCATCATCATCAACGTTCCAGTCCATGTCTGCGACTTTCTTGTTTCATTGTTAATGCAAATCATCAGCATGAGGTTGGGTTTTCAATCACAATATATATCTCAATATAGTGCAAGACTAATACATACATATATATATATATATATATATATATATATATACAAACCTTGTTCCAAATTATAATGCACATTCTATTTAAGTGCCACAAAGATTAAATATTTAGTTTTTCAGTTTAACTCATGGATGGCATTGTGTCTCAGGGCTCTTTTGATCACTGAAAACAATCTCGGACACCTGCGATAATTAGATTGCCAGGTGAGCCCAATTAAAGGAAAAACTACTAAAGGAGGGTGTTCCACATTATTAAGCAGAGCACCATTTTCATGCAATATGGGGAAGAAAAAGGATTTCTCTGCTGCCGAAAAGAGTGGAATAGTTCAGTGCCTTGGATGAGGTATGAAAACATTAGATATTTCACGAAAACTTAATCATCGCACTATTAAGAGATTTGTGGCTGATTCAGAGCACAGATGAGTTCGTGCAGATAAAGGCACATTGAGGAATATTTCTGCCAGGTCCATGCATCGGATCAAGAGAGCAGCTGCTAAAATACAATTACATAGCAGCAAACAGATATTTGAAGCTGCTGGTGCCTCTGAAGTCCCACCGACATCAAGGTGTAGAGTCCTCCAGAGTCTTGCAACTGTGCATAAACCTTCTATTCAGCCACCACTAACCAATGCTCACAAGCAGAAATGGCTGCATTGGGCAGAAAAATACATGAAGACTAATTTTCAAACAGTCCTGTTCACTGATGAGTGCCCTGCAACCCTGGATGGTCCAGATGGATGGAGTAGTGGATAGTTGGTGGATGGCCACCCTGTTCCAACAAGGCTGCGACGTCAGCAAGGCGGTGGTGGATTCATGTTTTGGGCTGGAATCATGGGAAGAGAGCTATTGAGAACCTTTGGAGCATCCTCAAGCAAAAGATCTATGAGGGTGGGAGACAGTTTACATCCAAACAGCAGCTCTGGGAGGCTATTCTGATATCTTGCAAACAAATTCAAGCAGAAACTGTCCAAAAACTCACAAGTTTAATGGATGCAAGACTTGTGAAGCTGCTATCAAATAAAGGGTCCTATGTTAAAATGTAACGTGACCTGTTAAAATGTTTAAAAAGTTAAAATGTTATAAGTTTGATTGAAATAGCTTTTGATTTCAGTAAATATGCTGCAAACACAACAAATGACAATTTTCAGTTCTTTACAACCTATAAAGTGTTTTTGAAACTTACTGTGCGTTATAATTTGGAACAGTGCATTGTACGTTTTTTACGTTTAAAAAAATTACTGTTATCATTAGGAGGTTTGTTAAATAAAATTTGAACTATACTCTTAATAGTTGATACTAATTATGCTGACTGTTATTTTGAGTGATTGTGTGTGTCTGTCAGTGTGGGTCTGTAAGTGTGTGTGTGTGTGTGTGTATGTCTGTCAGTGTGTGTCTGTGAGGGAGCCTGTGTCAGTGATTGTGTGTGTGTGTCAGATTGATGTCTAATCAGTGTGTGTGTATGTCAGTGTATTTGAGAGTGTGTGTCTGTCAGTCAAAGTGTGTGCGTTACTCTTTAACAGAAAGAGGTGTGGCATTGACAGGAAGGGGTGGGGCAAATGTAAATTAGGGGGTGCCCGAGTTCCGTCATGCCTAGGGCAGCACAGATCCAAAATACAGCACTGGACATGGGCCTGGAGCTGCATCTCTTTCAGCCCCTATGTTAATCTGGTTACACTACCTGGACAGGGTAGAAGAGGGAAGCTATAAATGGCTGCAACCAGATTCCTGAGAAGTTGTGAAAAACCTTTGAGTGGCAAGAGGTACTGAGGTTTCAGTGAGCACGGTAAAGCACGTACTAAACACAGAAGGTTTACATGCTGGAACTCCAAGATGTACACCACTACTCACCCAAAGGCACAAGAAAAGTCAGCTCCAATATGCTCAAAATCATATAAATAAGCCACAGATGTTTTGAGATTCTGTCCTGTGAAGCGATGAAACAAACCTGGAACTTTTCAGCCCAAATGAATCAGAGGTATGTCTGAAGTAAGAATAACAAAGCATACGCTGAAAAAAACACTCTGGTGGTGGCTCAGTGATGCTCTGGACTGCTTTGCATCCTCTGGCACGGGAAACCTTTAGCATGTGGAAGGCAGGTTTCATTTAAGTATCAGGAAATCCTAGGAGAAAACACCATCTGTGAGGAAGCTTAAGCTTGGACTTAATTGGACTTTCCAACAAGACAATGATCCCAAGCATACCTCAAATTCCACCAAGGTTTGGTTGCAGAAGAAGTCATGGAAAATTCTAGAGTGGCCATCACAGTCACCTTACTTGAACTTTATAGACAATTTCTAGTGGAATTTGAAAAAGGCAGTTGCAACACGCAAACCCACGAATATTACTGAACTGGAGGTCATTGCTCATTAGCAATGGGATGATTCCTCAGGAACGCAGGCAGAAGCTGGTGTCTGGCTATGCATCTCGTTTGCAGCAGGTCATAACAGCAAAAGGGTGTTCTACTAAGTTCTAAAGATGCTTGCCATGAGGGGTTGAATAATTTTTGGACTGAAGTAGTCATTATAAGTTTCATTTTCAGTTGAATTTAGGGAAACCACTTGAAGCATTTGTTGTGTTGATATATTTCAATAGCTTTTTTCGATTTGTTCATTGCAAACAATTGAAAGTCTGTAAGTTTTGATAATAAACCTTATTTTCAATGGGGGTTGAATAATTTTGATTACAACTATATATATATTTTTTTTTATTATAATTATTGTCAGAATTTGATTTTAGCCATAGTAGTCCAGTTATGCAGAAATAAAATATTAGTATCCTATAATAGGAAAACTTTTTATTGGACTAACAGAATTTTTGAATGACAACCTTTCTGGAGAACCTCCTTTTCTAAAGTTAGTCCAATAAAAAAGGAAAATGTATTACAAGATATCATTTATATATTATATATATATATATATATATATATATACACACAATTGAACTATGTACCATAAATTCTGTATAGAAAATATGCTTTAGAGCTCAAATACCATAAGTCAGGGGTGCGCAAAAGGAAGATCCCCAGATGTTTTAAAACTACAGCTTCCATGATGCTTTGCCCTTCAAAAGGCATGCAAAACATCATGGTAGTTGTAGTTTTAAAACATCTGGGGATCTACCCTTTGGGCACGCCTGCCATAAGTAATTAATAACAAAAAAGTAAAGGGAATGGAAAGCTAAATATAAGCTTATTAGAGTTTCCCCAGATCAACCTCCTCCTCTACTATATATGCCTTAACACTTGTTTCTTGTTTTTTATTACCTAATGTTTTCTTTTACTATCAAACTAGAATGCATGGGCCATGTGATCATATCCAAGATCTTTACTTATGTTGAGGGATTGCCTTGTCTCGATTGAGAGGACTTGAGTCACCAAAGACCTATTCTAATACTTTCTAGATATTCCTGCTAAAAGAATGTTTATGATATCAATAACATTCCTAATGGCAGGTACTCTTGCTGAAATAGTTTATTAATTATGTTAATTCTCTTAATTCTGTTAAACCTTTCTGATACTGATATTATTTTTCTCCCTTGTGCTGTTCATATCCCTTTGATTCTTAATAAAAATTGGAAAACAAAAGTAAAAATACAAAACAAACTATATAAAAAATATATAGAGGTAACCATTGTGTGTTAAATATCCTATCTTTTATGTAATTATAACTTATAATTGTTTCAACATCATAACTTAAATTAACAGCTGTTTGATATGAGTCATATAGTCGATACATTCCACCAGCAGAAAGTGAACATGATGCTTTCAAAACTCAATAAAAAATAAATCATGTGGATTTATTATCTCTGAAGTCAAGAAGTTGTGATTTAACAACAAGCAATTGTATTCATGTTTTTGTAAGTGATTTGAATTTGTTATACTCAATATGCCAAAATATGTATTAAATGTATGTAGTAAAAGTATGCATATACTATGTGCTATATATTTAGTTCTTCAGTTTTATTCTAGTGTTAGTTCCTATGGTTATATAAAAATCCTGAGTCTATTTTATGTTTAAGTAAGCTATTTTGTTTTTTGGTAAATTACTTAAAAATAACTATTGGCAAAGTATCAGAACAAAGAACCATACAAAGTAAAGTATATCAGATTTAGTCAATATATAAATTACTCCTTAAATATAGCACATTTTCTTAACATTCTAAATGTATTCTTTTAAGTACTGTTCCTTTTTATAATAGTCTTGGACTGAAGCAATCATGTCTTTTTATAGACTGTAATATTTGTAGAAGTAAAAAAAATAATTATTTTTCAAGAGAAATATTCCTAATAACGGAGGAAGCATTTCTATATTCATTATGGTATTTCTTGGTATTTCTAAGTCCAGTCTTTTTTTAAGGAAGGTGATTAATTGTTTCTAATTAATAGCCAGTAAATCATTTGGATATTTATAACCCATATAATTTAGTTGCTATTTCCGCTATGCATTTTATAAGCAAGACATATCTTGTGCATTATTTAAAAATAAATCTTCTGAACTGAATAGTTAAATTAATTGCATGTTCAAAAGAGGTAAGTTGACAACTAACTTGCTGTCAAGATATAAAATAACCCACAATCACACAGGACAAGGACAAGGATAGCTAATGTAAAAAGCCCTGAGAAATAGCAAGGTCAATAAACAGCCAAAGGTCAAGGATAACAGAGGTACACAAATTCAAATAGGCTAGTCAAGGGCTGGGATGGAAAAATCAGAGTACGAAAAACAATATTCTCTGCACTCAAGTTCTGCCCTATGAGCTGATCATAAACCACAGAGCTGTTTCATGTAAACAGACACCGCTAATCCGTCCCAGCAACAGAAAAAAACAAAAGACACTCTGTGATAATGGTGGTGTGGATTTATTTTAGGGTAAATCACCCCACAAAACAAGTGACGTTTCGGCTCCAAGGGTGCCTTAACAATGCATAATCGTACAAAAATAATAGTAGTCAAGACTAGTAAGGATCAAAAACCAGGTAACAAACAGGACATACAGATAACCATAAGGAAACCACAAAAAGCTCAAGTATTTATGGGCATGGGGCGTTTCCTTGATAGCCACACCTCCACAACATGAGTGGACAAATGTGGATATAATGCTTCTCATTGAGAAGTGTGAATGTGTGAATTTCAGCTATTGAATAATGTTAGCAATGTATCTCCATGAGAAGCATTTGATTGGACAAAGGTCTCCATAGTGGATTAATGGTAAATTCAATAGCTAATTTTAATGGGTTTCTCCAACCATCATAATAACAGCCTACTGTTATTTTGCCCTGTGGCTAATGGTTTGCCCTCTAACCTGGTCCTGCTGGGCACTGGATCTTCTCTGAATTAGGGTTTATAACTGCAGAAGCCAGATGCCAATCCTGCCCCTCATTCAACAGCTGAGAGTGTCAGCTGAGATTCTGTGCATTGAAATTTGCTCATAATCGACATTAGACAGGCTGGAACTCCAAGCTGGCTGTGATGTCTCAATGACGCAGACAGAGATGGAGCTACACCTCTGTAACAAAGGGATTAAAATCGATATGTGCGGTGATTCAAAGCATACAGACTCCAGGCACTATGCACCTATGAATAAATGCTTGATCTAAGCATGAAATGCATAAGGACACTTACTATGTATGCATATGCACTTACTCTGTATGTATTTAAATACTTATTTTTAAACATAAATTACATGATGTTATGTTTTCAGCAGTTATTGGAAAAAAAATTCTACTTTGAAAATCTATTTGTGCATCAATAATCTTTTCTGTGCTCCAGGCACTATTACCACTTCAAATCACTGAAGTGGTTATGGTGCCTAGAGTAACCTTTTAAGGAGCGCCCAGTTATCTAGGCTAGGGGACCTCCTGTGGCTGCATATGGAGACTCTGTATTAATGCTGTCTGCCTCATAATACCTTGGACTTCTTAGAGTGGTTGGTTCATACAACCTTTGGAAGCAATGGTCAGATGAGACCCTTTTCTAAATAGCAATGGTGGTAAAATTGATGATCAACTGAATACTCCTCCACCAAATTATTTACCCTTATATGGGCTGGTCCAGAAAATTCTCCCTCAGTTTTGTCCTCTGACTCATCTTTTATAGTGTTTATCTACCTATATGTACACTTAATATATAGTCCAAATTTTTTTATTGATATTTCTCTGTTTTTAAAGGGACACTCTAAGCCCACTAATCACTTCATGTCATTGAAGTGGTGATGGTGTTTGGAGTCCCTGTGATGCCATCTCTCCATTTAATATTAAACCATTCTCAAAGTTTTATGCACTGAATGAGGGTATCTGGCTATTTACAACCTGATTTCCACTGGCAGTATAAATAAAGTAGAGATTATACTCCACTTGAGCCATACCAGTTTATACTATCCAATTACTGTCACTCATCATTACTGAAAAATACCAATTCATATCAGTCAATTACTACCACCCATTATTGCTCAGGTTAATATTTTTTCACTAGTGAATTCCCATTCCACAGCCCAAGGTCAACAGAAGTAGATAACAGAGGACTCTGCACCCTTCCAGTTTTATTTTTAACCCCTAATTACCAGCAGTGTGTGAGGGGTTAAAGGTATTTCATTTTCCAAGTTTCAATAATGAACAATATTATTTAACATGGATTTGGAAATACTAAGCTGATTTGATAACATTTTTTTTTTTCATATGTGCCAAAGGAGGAACCAAATTTTACCCATGCACAATGCCCCAAGCCATTAGAGATAGGAATATTTGAATTAGGATTAGTGGTTGCTAGGTAAATTAGGGTTAGGATTATTATTTACTGTTTTAGGGGCTGACGATTTAGGTTTAGCATTGTGAGACTAGTGTTTAGAAGAATTAAGGATAGGAGTTTTAGTACAGGAGAGTTAGGATAAGGAAAAGAAGTTCATGATCAACACCATTCCCTCTGTATCATCTACTATGACTGTGACCAACCAGGGAGCATCATAATGTAGACATTGAGGCCAGTGATCTTCTCTGGCAGATCTTTCTCTACTGCTTTGCAAACCCTATGTGAGAAAAGGATAGAAGGTAGTGTCACATCCCTGGTTTTCATACACAACAGATGTTATTGGTCCACATATGCCACTAGATGGTCACGGGAGCTATCCACTTATTTGGCACTAGAGATAAAAAAAATATGGGATAGCAGGGTGGTTGAATAGATCTGCTGTTCAAATAGTGGAGATATAGTGGAAGCATTTATCTACTATTTATGCCTAGTATGAGTGCACAAACCTGACCCAACTTAACTACCCAATAAATCTAAGTTAGCAGCAAAAATTGAGGACATCCAAATAATTTTTGTCCAGTCATTGAAAGGTTATTCTGATAACTGTTCATAACATATATGACTACTTTTATTTTTAAACAATTGACTTAAACATAATTAGAAGCCTTAGGCTATAACAAGGTTCAAAGATTAAAAAAGAAAGATGCTTCACTGGATCAATCATTGTAAATAGGTGGCTTACATTCTGTAGTTCTTCATATTAAAGTTTACAGATTTTTTGATTAATTCGTTTTGAATTCCACTGATTGTCTGTCACTATAGCCATATGTCACCCACGTCAGCGTGCATACCTAACTTATCTGTAATGTCAGTCAAGTCAAATCATTCGTAGCCATCCAAAGCCATGACTTGCTTGAAAGTGTTAAATTTCAAATTAATTATACAACCAGGCAGGAATAATTATAGATCATGATATTTTACATTATATTATACATTAATAAAATAATATTAACACATAAGTAAAAAAAAAAAAAAAACATTACTATCCACAATTATTATTAAAAGTGTACCAGTTTTATAAAATAATAAACTGAACATAAAATCAAGTATACACAGATGGAAAAAAATCAGTTATGCTGCATTTGTGGCATGATAAATTGATTTGCTGATTTTTAAAATGAACGAGTTAATAATTACTTAGATGCTAACCATCCATTACCATGCAATTGTAGGGTAGATTTGATTTTTATCCAGAGAATGCATGTTAGACTAGAGAAAAATGTTCAGCATTACTGGTGTATATTGAAAATCTACTGATTAATTAGTGTAGTACATAAGGCCAAATTTTATATTGTAACCCTTTATCCATACAATGAGCCTTGACAAATACTAATTGAGTGTGTTATATTCCCGATTGTGAAGGGAGTTGTAATTCAATTTTAGCTAATAAATATACTGTTAGAAACAATTAAAGTGTCATATAGTGACAACATTTGTGAGCTTACTGGAGGAAATTTAACACTTCGGCTCTAGGTCTGTTTTTTAAGTAAATTCCAATACAGATTATAAACTCCACAATTGTTTGCACTTAACCTTTTCACTTAGATTATGTTTTTTTTTAAATTATTTTAAAAAACAGCATAGCATTGATTTAAAACATGGGTTGAATAGCTATCACTTACATGTGTATACAACAAATATTTAGTTATAGCATAGCTTCAAGGATACTTAGAGAAATAAATGTCAATGAACTCAAGTTTAATTTGATATCAGTCTTATCATCCTTAACAGACAAATTGGGGAGGATATGAGGTTTTATAGCCTATATGGTATTAATTAATTTCTATAATATTTTAATGAGGTTCTCTAAAATATTTGCACAGTGCAGGAATACAATTTCTGAAATGCCTAAATAAAGATTGCAAGGCCAATAATATTTTGGCATTCATAAATAACCATAATAAATAACCATAATTCATAATAAAAAAAATAATGCATGTATATGAGCATAATGCCGAGAGTTATATCAAACAAATATAAAAAACAAAGCATTTATGGGTTTATATTGCACATATCTGTCATAACCTGAGCTACGGAGTATGGAAGCAGGGAGGTGCCTACTGCTAACAGTACCTCTGCAGAGATACAGGGGGACAGAATGACACAATTTTTTGTTTATTTGAATTGAGACAGTCCACACTGGAGCAAAAAAGAAGAACAGTATGTTTCTGTTTTACATTGCTTTGTTGAAAGAGGTAACAAGTAAAACATATTGTGCAAATATAATATAGTTATAAAATGAAATATTACAAATACATATAATAAAATATAACATATATGTAAATGTAAAAGCTAAACCTGTTTTCATTAGACTCGGAGATTTGTTTCAGTATGAACTGCAATTTTGCCAAAATTCATAGTTAAATTTCCGAACCCCCACGTGCCAGAACTGATTTTCCTTATAACTTATAACTCTGCCGAAATACATAATGCAGCTATTAATCTAAAATTATAGCTGTACAAAATTAAAGAGTTGGTTTTGAATGCTTGCAAATATGTCGGCTTTCATTAACTCTATTTTTAGTGTAACTAGGTCATGTCTATTGTTAGTGTAACTAGGTTACACCAGGACACATGACTGGTGGTCATCTTGATGGTCTTAGAAGCACAGTCGGCAGCCATCTTAGCAGTCCTGATAGTTTAACACAGTAGTTATTGTGAAACCCTTTGAATTGTGCAAACTAATTCATCCAAAACCACGAACCACGACACAAACCAACAATCATCAATGTCACATATTAATCCCAAGATGAAAGTGAGCGAGAGTAGAGGTAGAGAAAAGGGTCCTGTTTCCAAATTCACCATCAACATTAGTGCAGCTGTGAAGACTGCTGACTCCTCCACCACTGCTGCTTTGACCATCTCTATTATTAGTATTCATCCTCAGGATAGTGGGGTTTTTACATCATATCATGCTGCAACAACTTGTGCTGCCGCTTTCACTGGCACTGCAGCTCCTCTACCACAGCTGATTCAAGTGTTGTACCTTCTTGGTCCCTCCAAGAAACAACTAAGGGAAAGTGAAACAGAGTTTACTTTGTAGGGGTTATCTGTGCCACTTTTTAGTGAGGACTAATCACAGAGTATTAAAGTAGTGTCCCCAATGTCTGGTGTTGGTGGTAGTGGCAGTGATGATTTTAGTGATGAGAATTCTTAAATGTCAAGAACCTCAGAACCTCTGTAATATATATTTTACCCAAAATGTATAAGGATTTAGTAAATCCCCCAGGCAGGCCTATAGTGTCTGGTATTGATTCAATCTTATCCCCACTCTCGCAATCCATAGATTTTTATTTGCAACCCTTAGTAAAGGAATGTCCATCCTATCTGCAAGATTTCATTAGTCTTTTAAAAAGTTTCAATGATTTTGTATGGAAGGAGGAATATTTTTTAGTTACTTGAGATGTCACCAGCCTTTATACGATTATAGATCACAAAATGAGGTGGTTAGGTTCTTTTTAGATTCTTCCAATACATTTTTAGATAATCAAATCAATTTTATTTTGTATGACATTTTTATGATTTTAGCTAACAATTATTTTTGGTTCAAAAATGACTTTTATCCTTAAACCAAAGGAATAGCTATGGAAACCAAATTTGCATCTTTTAATGGCATTTTGCAATCAATCTTTTGTATACCTAGGTCATACACATGGTGCAAACTTGGTGCTCTAAAAAAAAGTTACATTAACATAATGTTTTATCACTTGGAAGGGGTCTATTGATGAGTTTTATACCTTTTTTAAAATTATTTTGAATTCCAATGACGGAGAGATCAAATTGACCCACCCAATTTGCAGTCAGTATATAACTTTTTTTAGATTTGGAGATTTTTATTTCAAAGAATGCTCTTCTCACCAGGACCCATTTTAAACATGTCAATGTTAACAGTTATATTGATATGGATAGTTGTCATCATGAACCCTTGCTTACCAATATTCCCAGGTGACAGTTTTTAAGAATGAGGAGAAATTGTAAGAACCATAATGACTTTTTATCTCAATCATCTATACTTAACACGCAATTTTTAAGGAAAGGGTATGACAATGACAGCCTCCAAAAAGAATTAGAAAAAGTGTGGGAAATTCATAGAAATAATCTTTTAACATATAAGAGAAAGGAGAAAAATTAGGATAAACAAATCCCCTTTATTTTTAATTATGCCAGTAATAACGGGCATTGAAAAAGCTAATTAATAAGAATTGGTATATTTTAAAACATGATATTAAAGATTTTAATCAGATCTAATATATATTCATAGACGCACACAATTGTGAACAGATTTTAACATTCAGCTATTTAGATAAAGATAATAGTGCACATAGCGGAACAAACAGGTTATTATCATTGAAATGCATGCAAAAATGCAAATGTCACAAGAAAACCTATCACAGAATTTAAATCTTTTACAACTAATCAGAATTTTAAAATAAAACCTGTTGTAACCTCTCAATCACAAACTGTTATATATTTGTAACATTTTTCATCTGGGTATCAATATGTGGGGAAAACCAAGACATGTTTAAAAAACAGAATTATTGAACATATAAGAAATATTAGAAATTATTTATTTAACAAACTAAATATCTACAATTGTGTGCAATAGACATAGTTAATGGACATTGGAGGGGTGATAATATTGAGAAGAAACTTGATAGAAAATAAATGGAATGGATTTTTAAACTAAATACATTGACTCCTGAAGGTCTAAATATAGATTTTGAAATCAATTCCATTTTGTAAAAAATGTTTTATTATTGCTGCTTTTATATATTAGTATTTTTTTAATTGTCTATTGTATTCTATTTGTATATTTTTCTGTTGAAGGTATTTTTAGTATTTCCTATTGTTTACATCTTGTCTCTTTTCTTTGCCCATAACAAATATGGTTGTCTGATATACTTTGACTGAACTGCCCGAAACAGAAGTGACATATTTGATCATAGGGACTGGTGGGACTATAATACGTCACTTCCGTTATTTGACATAGGAAGGGATACTCATGAGACGCATCGCATTAATTCCGGGTTGCGCCCGGGAGGTATGACAGACCTAATTGGTTGAAGGTAAGAATATTGGATGCGAATATGCCACCATCTTGGTAAAGGTGGCTGGAGACAAAGCAGAAACTCATGAGACGCATCTGCATTGTTTCCTTGTTGTCACAACCTATTCCGTTCTCCGCAGATGTTTGACCTTGGCTTCTGGTACCCAGTACTCTTTTTATAATTCTTGTTTCGTTTTTCTTGGTTTTTCTGGTTTTCTATTCTATGTCTGGTTTTCTTTATGTTGGGTTTTCTGGGTTCATTCCTTTATTCCGTTCCTGGAATTCCCAGTCTCTTGGATTCCTTTAAATGTTTTTTTTTTGTCACATCCTTTCCTTTGCCAATTAATCCTCTTTGTTTCCGCCTGTTCCTGCAAGAAGTGGACTCATTTCCTTTGCTCCTTTCTTTGCAGGTAAGTACTGTGTGTGTTTTATTGTTGTTTATTTAGTTATGCATATCTAGGCAGTTAGGACCCACCGTACTTGAAGTACTTTGGTGCAATCGTGGGCTGCATACATCTTGGCCATTTATGTATGTATAAATCTCCAATGTTTATTACATATATAGTACTTAGTTATGTCTCCTCTTGTTTTGCCTTGTATCTCTTGTCTTTCCTTATTTTGTCTTGTTTTCCCAGTTCATATACAGTACTGTCCGGTCCTGCCCTGTCCATGTCCTGTCCATGTTTCCCTCATGTGTTGTGTATATGTTCTGGGTTCTGATTTCTGTCCTGCTCTGATTCTGGGTTCTTCTAGTCTTGTCTTGTTTTCTTGTTTGGTGCCTGTTCTAGTCTTACCTTGTTTCTAGTACTGGATACTTATCTGCTTAATATCAGCTCCTGGCATCCGCTTATGCTGCATCAGGCTCTGGTATGTGGCCGTACAAAACCTGGTGCTCAACACCAGGGGGCATGTGGTTACCCTGCACCAGACCCTGATTGTCCATTTCCATGCTGAGACTCCCATCATGCTCATCAGTCTTCGGACCGCCACCCGTGACACTTGTGCTACCATCTTGGTGGAGGTTGCCGGAGATGAAGGAGGCGTAGCTATGGAAATAGAGTTATCCTGGAGATGGTATCTCTCTTGTTGGAGGAATTTCACATTGTGGGCAATTAAGTAGGATGCCACATTGGGACTGGCAATTACATACCTTATATCAATATAGAGAACCCTCCATTGCTTGATTGTTTAACTTCTGGTTCCCATGTATGGAGAGGTGATGAGTTTCCAATTAAAGTGGGGCGGGTTCCTGATTTAGATTTGGGAGATAGAGTATATATACACCATGATGTTAGTGTGTTGTTTATATGCAGCTGAGGAAAACTGTGTTACAGTTGAAATGTGTTGTGCTGCTATTTTTACTTATGTTATGTCTAAGTATATAATATTATATTTTGGTTCCTGGTTCCTGAAATCTTATGCTGCTAATCATCAGCAGTTCCTGGGACTTACATCTACAGAAGCAAAGTGTATCTACCTATCGTTGTTTGGCGCCTTCAAAGTTTAGAGCCAACTTATAGGCTCTAGAGATTGTAAGCTTTTCCAACATGTATCCCCGTATTTTACCTATATTGACATATCACACTATGTTATATTTCTTTTGTGTTATATAGGCTTACTACAGAAGGTTACTATTATCATTGTGTTTGCTCCACTACCTCAACTCTTTGGTGTGTTTTAAGTGTAAGAGTGGCAATACACTTTGGGATTTTTAGCTAAACTGAATTGTGGTTTTATGAGTGCCACTGGTTACCCTTACTTTTATTGTGTTTTTATGAGAATTCTCTTTCCCTCACCGGTTTAGACATAGCCAGGCCATTTTACCCCAGGCCCAGGAGGTACTTGAGTATGATGAGTCAGAGGAATGAGAAAAGAAGAGATTGGAGAGGACCTGCAGCAGCCTAGTATTTTCTGCTGCTGCAGCGTGCCCTTGCCTCCATCTCCAAGTCCATCAGTAACTACAGTAGAATCACCTCATCCAATGGAGACAGCTAGACCAGCTAGTTATTATAGCACAAGTAGTTCACTCACTGACAAAGTTACCATCACAACCACCAACACTACCACCATCACCACCTCCATCAATGCCACCATCAACATGGCCTGTACCATTAACCATTAACATTTCCATTAGCAATAATCAACCCAGTCATAGTGTACAGGCTAGTGTTGCGACATCTTCTACTGCCATCAGTGCAAATCCACCTGCAGTTTAATCAGCCACAAGCCAAAATATGGGTGCTAATGTATTGTGCCAATGAAGCAATGTTTGGGATCACTTTGAGAGCATCCAAGAAGGCAAAGTGCAAGTGGTGCAGCAAGAAAGAATGTATAGGGAGAGTGATAGGCCATCTCACTAATCCAGTATGAAGCAACATCTGTAAAGATATTTCAACTGAACTAACTCTTATTAAGTTAATAAAGGAAGAGGCAGAAAAGGAAAGTACTAGGACAGACATCAGGTCCACTGGTGTTGTATCTAATTCTGGGCAGTTGTAACAACCTACCACCAGTGCTACCTCCTCTACTACTGCAACCACCATCCTTAGGCAGAGCAGGGTAATGGTGAAGATAGTGTCAGTAGTGCAGAGGTTGGACAGAAACAGTCAAGCCCCTCTTAATCCAGTGAAATATTATTTTTTTTTAAAGTATCTGTTGCCTATTTGCGACTGCCAGTGCCACTTACATCCACTTTAATTGACTAATTTAAAATTGTTTTACTGATTTGTGATGTGTTTTCATCTTATTTCTACTAAGAAACTGATTATTTGATTTGCAGTGTGTTTCTGTGTCACTACTTGTGGTTTGAAAATTGCTTCTTCCTATAGTAATATACACAGCGCATGACTGTACCTTGCCCACATTGAGTGTGGAAGGTCTTTATTTAACCCTTTGAAGAAAAAAGTATTCTAAAATATGGTAGTGATTGGGCTGATGATGGTCATCCCCTTGTTCATAAACTAGAAAAAATAATAAAGAAATTACTCCTGCTGTTCACCCTTTTTCATATGGCTTTCAAACAGTGGTTTTGCTCTGTGGTACTTCAACAGATGCAAAGGGAAAAAGCTGACTGGGCATGGTGTTTGTTTCCATACTGAAAGGCGATTACTGATTCTACAGACTGGATGCGTGGGAATACTTTGTTCTTTCACTATGCTTTGTTCTTGTCAAGGGGGAAGGAGTGAGTTAGTGGTCAATTGTCCACTGTCTTTTCCCTTTCGACTTTGGATAAATCCCATTTTTTAAACTTGGAATGACTTCTGTTCTCCATTTGTCATTATTACAAGATAGTGAAAGAAAAAAAACTTACAATCAATCATTATAAACTAATTGAGGTATAGAATAATCTGATTTTGGCAATTTAGAATTAGCATTGCAAAAATGCCTGATATTGCATAACCATTAGACCAGGAAATATTGTAGCCATTTTGTTATGCCAGTACAGCCATTGTCATCATATTTACTGTTTTTGTGGCTACCTGAGTGGCCTTCCGGTACTGAAATTTGGCCAAGCAGCCACATGAACTAAATTTTGATTATCCAAAATAGTTTGGTTTTCTGCTAAAGTGATTTGGAAGAAAGAAACTATTTCACCCTGCACAAGTTTAATTTGCATGTACATAAAAAATATTTTACACATATGTCAAACATCATTATAATACGACAAGCACAGAGAATAACCATATCACAAATTCACAAATAAATGTCTAAAATTAAACTGCACATATCTTTATATTATCATAAAATAATGATTTTATTTAAGATGCAAACTGAAGAAACATCTAAACTACTTTAACTTTTTTTCTAAAAATAAAATTATATGAATTATATTTCCATAAGTTCTAGTGTTTTTTTGTTTTTTTTTTAAACATGGTTTTACTATCTCCTAAAAAACTTTACATTTAACCAAAATACACCACTCTGCATTTTTATAACATATTAAAAAATCTTGGATCTTGAATTCATTGCATGTATTCTCTTCTGGGACACAAAATCAGAGCCGATCAGATCATAAAAGCAAAGCCAACAGTTCTAATTAATGAAGAAGCTTGAAAATGGTAACCTCTACTAAAAATATATTGTATTAGTTTTTATCAGCTCCAACAGCAGCAGTAATGAACCTGGGTGATAGAGTTTAGAGTTTGAATTAAGAGAACAGAATATGACCTAGTTGGATGTATTGATATAAAATGCTCAGTAGATACACGTAAAAATATTTGTTTTCTATAGATTGTTTTAAAATTGTCAAAAGAGTGCGTGAAAATTTTTTTATAGTTTGGAAGCGTGTCGAGTAATAAAAACAAGTAAAAATATTTATTTTATGGAATACATTTTTTAGTTTAGCATATATTTAAATCTAGAAAGTATTTTTGCTTATATCAAAATAATTGTCCTTATTGGTGCAGAGATGTATACTACCTGCTGTCACTGCTATAATTTTTGTCTCTCTGTGCATCCATTACTTACTCAGCAAACAAGAAAATGTGCAGGTCTGCTATGCTCATTATTTGATGTAGAAGTTTAAACCAACATGTCTGGAAAATCAAATTCAGGTTAAAAAACTGTGAGATTTAAATATGTTCCAGAACTGCTGCATCCAAGAAGAAGCTCTGGAGAGAGAGTTCTGTCTGTTTTAAAAGCTTAAACCTTTAGCTTGCATTAAACTTTATATAAAGTCTTTCAGTTTGCTGTGAGAAGACGATCTGAAAACATGACAGCAAATGTAGCTATCTCTATCACATTTTAATTATCATATTCAGGGTCATCACCACTATTGCAACCAGTAAATAATTCTCCTAAAATGACAAGCACTGCGTAGGATTCGAATGCTACTACTTCAACCTCCCTGCAAACAGACAGATATACAATATAAACATAATGTCATTGTTGATGGGTAAGTCAGAAATCTTGTCAGGTCCATGGATAAGACTGATAAACAGAAGCTGGGGATGAAAGATACATCGTGGCAATGGTAGGCAAGAAGGTAACAATGTAAAACACTTCACCTTGGAATGCGACATGGTTGGTTGAGATAGAGCGCGTGATGTTAACACAAGATGATGTATATTCTATCCTGAGTTCAATTAACAAAAATTATGTGCTGAGGTATTTGTCTATCTCAAAAGCCATGTCAAATGCCACAGCATTGGAATGGACTGTTCACATATTTATTGTCCATTGAAATCAATACACCAAAGCTGCTTTATTAAGCTAACATTATTTTGGTGCCTATAGTGTCCCTTTTAGGCTGATGTATCAAATTATCTTAACCTCCCCCACTTTGTATAACAATAGTAATGGGTACAAGGCATCAAGGAGGCTCCCAATGCTGCGCTTTTATAAAAGCCATCCATATGCCTTTGGAATAATGCAACATTAAAGATAGTTGCTTTATCTTAATCAGCCAGTGCACACTTTTGGGGTTATTTACTAAAGTCCAGAATAAATTCTCAGACTCTGAAAGCTGTACACTGTTGACTCTATTCAACAACTGTTGACTCTATTCAATAACGTCTGCATTTTGCAATTCAGACCCCAAATGGTGTTGAATGTGGCCCAGATTTCAGCTAGACTGAACTATGTTAGGCAGATTAAATCTTGACTAAATGCTTCAAATCTTGGCCCTGATGCTTTATATCGAGTCATGGACATAAAAAAAAAATTAACTATTTGTCGGCTGGCCAGCTCCTGCTAAGCAGGTAGGGTTATTTAATAAAAGAAAATGAGGGAGACATCCCAATGTCACAAATGCCACCACACATGGTCAGCAGACAGGGAATATTACATTTATACCAGAGGGGGGCAAAGAGTCCAACAAATGATTTTGCAGAGTGTTTTGAACAGCTGGGAGAAGTGAAGGTGCCTACTTTAAAGGGGATTGAGGCGTCATTGTTCTATGTACAATGTTTCTTGTATCTCGTATCTTCTTTACTAAATGTCTCTGTTTTTCATATTACATGAATGGATACTTTCTGGACAGACCTCATTTATAATTACCATCTAAAGGTTTATTTCTTCTAACTCTTCTTTTCTACATTCATAAAAAAGGCCAAATTTAAATTTTGTAAGCAAATCAATTACAGAAAGATAATCTGTGAGTGTGAGTATTCCGAATACTATACTTTGACTTTAGAAAATATGAAAATTGCCGATGTGGTTGGAATTTGGTCATTTTCACCATATTTGTCCAATCATAAAGCTAAAGTCTGAATGGCCCCATAACGAGTGGGGCAAAATCTTCCAGCTGCATTTTGACTACAAAATTTGGACATTGTTCATGGAATTTAATAAAGTCCAGATTTCATCTTAAATTGAATGTGTTATGGATTCCATCTAGACTGAACACTGCTGGGTGGTTGAACTCTGGAATGAATTAATCAAATCCAGGCCCTGAGACTTCAAATGTGGATCCGCATTTAAAATAAATTTGAACTATTTGCCAGTTACTTACCAAGAGGCAGATGACGTCATATATTCTAAAGATTTAGTGGGGGCATAGCTAATTGGCAAAACAATCATAGCGGGGACGTATGTCCCCTCCTCTCCCACACATGGTCAGCATGCAGGATCTATTACACAAGGAGGATGTAGAGTCCCACGCCCAACCCCCACCCATTAGCCACAAGTGGGGGCTCTATTTATAGAAGTAAAGTGGGGAGGACCTGATGCCCTCTAGTTCATACCCAATGGTGTTAGGTATGGGCACTAATATAAATATTAAATAGTGATGACCTAATGCCCCCGTCACCCCCATTCACCACACTTGGACAACTGGGAGCCTTAATTAATTTAACAAAGTAGGTTGACCATAATGTCTGGGAGACTAGGGGTCCCCATTTCCTTAGCCACACCCCAATAAAGAATAAATTACCCTACTTTCCTTTAGTAGTGAGCGTGGCAATTAAACTAATACTTGTAAAAAAAAATATATGTATTAATACCATCAAAAGTCATCTTTCTCTTAATTCTTCTTATCTTCAGCCCCAAAATAGGCCAAATAAAAATCCACTATGTTGCAAAGCAACTGTTTAAAAAAAAAAAAAAGGACTGATCAAAAAATAAAAAAAAATGAACTCTGATAGGGTGGATAGCAGGGCTGAAATCTGAATAATATTCAGGCTCGTTAAGGGCCTGAATTACAAACTCCAGAAATTGTTTAATTGCGTGAACAATGTCCCTATTTTACAGTCCACTTCACAGTGTGAACTTTAATACATAAACTTGTATATCTGCCATCGCTAAGAAGTTAATTTTGTAAATTTGAATATGCTTTTATATATTACATAAAAAAACAGAAGTGAATACTTTGAATTTGCCTTCCACACAATTTAATTTTTTGTGACATTAAAATTGCATAGCGCGATTCACATTTTAAGCATTGAGTAATCCGATTGCTAAATATTTCATTGCTAGATACAACAAATATAAATAGCGTAAACATTAAATATACATGTATAAAGAATTTGTGAAATGCAATAATTTGTTGTTTAGCATCTATGCAAGTAATGTCAAAAGTGAAATATTACAAAAGTGGATTTTAAATCAAGTAAATGTGCATAGACTACAAAATTGCAAAGTGGAATTATCTCACCATTTACTGATAAAAATCTTCTACCTAAATCATGACACTAACTATACATTTCGATTTTTTTTTTTAAGTAGTGATTAGGTGCATACACGAGGGGATCCTCCTAGCATTCACAAAGATAAGAGACTGAATATCAACTTTAAAAAGAGACTTGAATCCTAACCAATTCCATGTAATGAATTGAAATTCTATAGCTTTCAGAGGGGAAAAAAAGAAGATAAAAAAAATGATGCAGCTCCATTCTCTAACTTGCTGTCAGGAAATATAATTTGTGTTCCTGGTGATTCACCTAGCTCATATGCAGCATGCAAATTTATTTCCCTAATAATCAGACCTGGAGATTGCCCAAGAGGATTAATAGCATCATTCCTTATGCACTGGCTGCTTCTTGGACTGCCAGAATATTATGCACCTCTGACATGGAAAAATTGTGTTAGTTCTACAGAGAAAATGCAAGGATATTTGTCCTGCTAGACAATATAATAGGCTGGTGCATCATCAGATTGCAATGTCATTTCAAAAACCTTGAATACAAATAATGTAAAGTGGGAAAATATTGGAACAACCTCTCTTGAATTTTTGTATGTGTAACATCTGAAGTATGCATAATTTTCCAATTTGAAGAGGTTTTTTAAAAAAAAAAAAAAAACATAAAAATATAGGTTTACGTTTCACTAATTCTTAAACATATTACTGATCACGCTATGAGTTATTTTATATATATGTATATATATATACACACACAAACATGTTGAATTTATATTAAACAACTGGATTAAAAGATCAAACATTTGAGTACTACAGTGGTAAATGAATACTATATGTATGAAAGAATGTCTTTGTATAATTTTCCTTTGTATTAACATTTAAAAATTCTGAGATCTTAAATACAACGCTGTTTGTAGCAAATTGAGAATATTCTTATTTGTATTCATAAACTAGTTACATAGGCTGAAAAGAGACTTGTGTCCATCAAGTTCAGCCTCTCTCACATTTGTTATTAGTTATTAGAATTGCACAAGTTTATAAAAAATAAATAAAATCATATACTCTGTTTGTGTTTCCATCTCTAATTGTGTTTAATTCCACCTTCACTATATTTATTTCTTGCACATCCCATTTTCACTTTGACAATTTAACTACTTGTTTCACTAACTAGCCAATCCCCTATTAAATTACCAACTATATAAATTTTACCTATGTAGACTAATAACAAAGCAGAAAATTATTGAGAAATGAATTGAGCAGGTTATTTACAGATAATAATTGTTGTTTTTGCTATATATGTGTTCAATAGTAATTTCTTTTGCTCATTAAGTAGGTTTACATAGGTGTTTTGATATTTTTAATATAGACACTATATTGTAGTTTGCTAGGAAGGTCTAAAACCTGATTAATTCTACTGTAGAATGTTGCAAACGTACCTATGCCACGAGCTCCTGGAGGAGCCTTTTGGCTAGCTACCTGCCCAAGGACTATGGGCTGTATCCAAAGACCATGTTCGGGAGTTAAACCTCCCCACCCACCATTAGCAGCTTTCCCTGAGTGCCCCTGGTTGGACACTTTCCCTTCATTTGAATGGAACAGAATGGAACACCCTGGCAACCTTTCGCATGAAGAAAACAATGAGTTGCACTCAGCGGTACTTAGCCACAATTGTAATGGAACTAAATTCAGCAAGAGGACTTCTTGGGTTGCAGGTGACCTCAGCGGGACATGGTCACAAATGTTATGGAGCTATTTTCGACATGAGGTGAGCATGTGGTTCCTGGACAACTTGGTTTGGGATTTTGAACAACTTTGCAACCCCAGGAGAGCGCTTTTTGGAGGAAAGGTGTCTGAGACTAAGGGGCACAAACGCTACCTAAGAGCCATAGAGAAACCCTATATTTCAGACTTAGGGGCTCCTTAAAGTTGACCGACCAAAGCACCAAACACCCTGTAACTGTTTTGGGCATAGGACCACGTGTGTGGCCGGTCAGAATTTTAACACGGTGGCGTTCTGGCTGTGTTTGTGGCATCTGAGAGCTGTTATTTTACAATGTTACTGTATACCTGAAAGGCCACACGTGAGGAATATTGTAAAGAATATGCAATGGTATTTAAGGGCTAGAGTCTGGCTCTTATGGTCAAGCCAAATGCAGCATTAAGCCTTCATACCTAGCCTATATCCGATATTCTTAATTAAAATAATTGCACATTTTATATTTACAGTGCAATTAACAGTGCAATGCCCTAGGCACTATTATTAACCTAATAATATGTATAAGGTATAAGTTGATGCATACTGGATTATCAACATGTTAACTTTGTTTCATCTTCATTTGAACATAGCTCTACAAACAAATACTTCCTTGCTTCCAAACACAACTATACACCCAAATACATTCCTGCATACAAAAGCTAACATTAGACCCAATTACACCTCTGCATTTCAATGTAAATAATTGAGGATCTACCTTTTTGTAATACATGCTCTACATGGGGGTCAAAAAATTCTTGCACCAGGGCCCTCTCTTCATTAGTTCCACTACTGATGGATATCTTTTATTAGTTGGTATCCATTTGATTGCCATGCTAACCATAATACCATTACATTACTAATCCTTGGAGGTGTGGCTAAAAGTGGAACCTTAGGGTTATACAAGGAGTGTATGTCCACATTAAATAAATGTGAGTAATAGTCTAAATCAATAATATCTGGAAATATTTAGTAAAGAAATAAAATGAGCACTATGTACTTCTTTTCCTTTTATGTAGATATTTGGAGCCACAAGGAAGATTTAGAGTGTTTTTTAATCGAAGGCTGTTGATAATTGTGACGAATGCCCTTTTGCCTGGACTTTCACCACTTGCTCCTGGAGGAGTGTGAAGGCTTGCCTCCTGCCCACTGACTATGGGCCATGCTAGAAGAGTATTAAAAGACTTGTTTTGTTGGATTCCCTTGATCTGTTCGGGAACCGAACCAACCCACGAACTGCAGACCATCTCTGAACTTATTGACCCTTGTTAACCTCTCCTGACACTTCAACCAGTGTGGGTTCTAATTGTGCAGCTGGGTGGCTGCCGTTCATATGCACGAACGGGTGGGAACTGTGTGGCAGCCATCTTGTTCATGAAAATGCAGGCAGCGGTGTTTGGGCGTCGATCACATGGAACTAAAATCGAACACTGAAACTCCCGAACACCGCTAAACTTGGACGAATGCCTGCTCCTTCCCCACACACATCAGGAGAGCGCCATTTGGTAGGTTTGTTTGTATGGTTCATACGAACAAATGCTACCTAGAAGCCAGAGTGTGCATGCAGTATTTCGTTCGCATGGAACTCCCGAAGTTGATCGGCAAAAGGACCAAACGTCCTGGAACTGTTTTGGGCATATTACCATGTGTGCGCCGGTCAGAACTTCCCCACAGTGGCGTTTTGGCTGTGTTCGTGGCATCTGAGCGCTTTTTGGATATATTGAATGCTCAAATCCAGGCTACCTGGGGATGTATAGACTGTGGGGGTTCCTATATGGGAAATATATATTTTTGTGTGTTTTCATATTTTGACATTTTATGCTTAGTCATAGTGACATGGCATTTTGGGGACATTTTGTAGGCATGTTTATGGGTGTGTTTAGGTAGTGTCATGGGTGTGTTTACTGTGTCCCTGTATTGTATAAAAGCAGGCCATTGAGCCTGGATTAAACAGATTCATTTTACCTTTCATCAAGTCTAGACTGATGTTTGGGGAACTGGGAGCTATATTCACTGCATCACTTGGGATTTGGGAGACTTATAACAGATATACTCAGCTGGAGTACTGTGATCCGTTACAATGATTACTCTTAATCCAGAGCTTTGATATGGCAGAGTGTGAGTTGGATGTATGCTTCATATTTGTATTTTTCTTGTTGCACTATACATACTTCACAAATAAATGTTTTATAGTTCACTACGTTTTCAGGCTGCATTTGTACAGTTAACTTTATACTAGGCATTTCATATATACTTATTGGCCACAGTTGTGTATTGTATGATACTAGGTGCACATATTAAACTTACTGGGCCCACCTCCTTTTTCCCAAGAATCAGCATATTTTAAATGCTTCTAGAGTTGCATTTAATTGGGGATTGGAAAGCCATCTGTACAAATTAGTTTCTGTGCTAATTTCCATCAGCATAATTGCAAAAAGGGACAGACGAACACATTATCTTCCAGATGAGATTTAACAGGAAACTAGAGGCACCAAGACAAATTTTAGCACTGCTATAGATTTTAGTTTTTGGGGTTTTTTTTAGCTTTTTTACTAGCTGCATAGCTGCATAGCTGCATAGCTGCATATTTGTTTAATGGCCTTTATTGTAAAAATACATATTTTTATTACTTATTACTCATTATAGTCTACAAAGTTAACTGGGTCCATGAATAGCAATCCAGTACAGGGAGTGCAGAATTATTAGGCAAGTTGTATTTTTGAGGATTAATTTTATTATTGAACAACAACCATGTTCTCAATGAACCCAAAAAACTCATTAATATCAAAGCTGAATATTTTTGGAAGTAGTTTTAGTTTGTTTTTAGTTATAGCTATGTTAGGGGGATATCTGTGTGTGCAGGTGACTATTACTGTGCATAATTATTAGGCAACTTAACAAAAACAAATATATACCCATTTCAATTATTTATTATTACCAGTGAAACCAATATAACATCTCAACATTCACAAATATACATTTCTGACATTCAAAAACAAAACAAAAACAAATCAGTGACCAATATAGCCACCTTTCTTTGCAAGGACACTCAAAAGCCTGACATCCATGGATTCTGTCAATGTTTTGATCTGTTCACCATCAACATTGCGTGCAGCAGCAACCACAGCCTCCCAGACACTGTTCAGAGAGGTGTACTGTTTTCCCTCCTTGTAAATCTCACATTTGATGATGGACCACAGGTTCTCAATGGGGTTCAGATCAGTGAACAAGGAGGCCATGTCATTAGATTTTCTTCTTTTATACCCTTTCTTGCCAGCCACGCTGTGGAGTACTTGGACGCGTGTGATGGAGCATTGTCCTGCATGAAAATCATGTTTTTCTTGAAGGATGCAGACTTCTTCCTGTACCACTGCTTGAAGAAGGTGTCTTCCAGGAACTGGCAGTAGGACTGGGAGTTGAGCTTGACTCCATTCTCAACCCGAAAAGGCCCCACAAGCTCATCTTTGATGATACCAGCCCAAACCAGTACTCCACCTCCACCTTGCTGGCGTCTGAGTCGGACTGGAGCTCTCTGCCCTTTACCAATCCAGCCACGGGCCCATCCATCTGGCCCATCAAGACTCACTCTCATTTCATCAGTCCATAAAACCTTAGAAAATCAGTCTTGAGATATTTCTTGGCCCAGTCTTGACGTTTCAGCTTGTGTGTCTTGTTCAGTGGTGGTCGTCTTTCAGCCTTTCTTACCTTGGCCATGTCTCTGAGTATTGCACACCTTGTGCTTTTGGGCACTCCAGTGATGTTGCAGCTCTGAAATATGGCCAAACTGGTGGCAAGTGGCATCGTGGCAGCTGCACGCTTGACTTTTCTCAGTTCATGGGCAGTTATTTTGCGCCTTGGTTTTTCCACACGCTTCTTGCGACCCTGTTGACTATTTTGAATGAAACGCTTGATTGTTCGATGATCACGCTTCAGAAGCTTTGCAATTTTAAGAGTGCTGCATCCCTCTGCAAGATATCTCACTATTTTTGACTTTTCTGAGCCTGTCAAGTCCTTCTTTGACCCATTTTGCCAAAGGAAAGGAAGTTGCCTAATAATTATGCACACCTGATATAGGGTGTTGATGTCATTAGACCACACCCCTTCTCATTACAGAGATGCACATCA
This sequence comes from Pelobates cultripes, assembly GCA_933207985.1. Lineage (NCBI taxonomy): Eukaryota > Metazoa > Chordata > Amphibia > Anura > Pelobatidae > Pelobates > Pelobates cultripes. The sequence continues at coordinate 315,515,958 of OW240913.1, read as the reverse complement.
CCTAAGATGCTTAATTGGTAGTAGGCTTTCGAGCCTATACAGCTTGGAGTAAGACAACATGCATAAAGAGGATGATGTGGTCAAAATACTCATTTGCCTAATAATTCTGCACTCCCTGTATTTGAAAATAACAAAACAAATTATCCCACTTTTGGTCAATGTTTACATTTTCAAACTTGAATTTGATGCTGGCTTTGTGGTGTTTTGGGACATTACCTCTTGAAATGAAACAGGGAGTGTTTAAACATTTTAACACCATCCTTGTGGTTAGGAGGCAAAGGCCTTCATCCCATGATAAGTGAAAAATGTCACTATAGCACACAACATTGCAGAATAGCCATATCAGTTCTTCTCTCATTAGAGACGTTTCTTAGCAGGTTGGTGATTCGCTGAACACTTCTAAAAATACGCACATTTCCCTATTTTCAATACACTCCAAACAGAGCTTAGAGCAACTGCAACACATTCAGATTTATTTAAGTGGTCGTAGAGTTTATTTATTTATGCAGTCTTTTCATAGTCAGTCAAAGTAAATGAGCATTGGCATTATGGGAGACTCACGTGTGTCAGGGAAGCCAGTTTAGACTCACTCAAAATCCCTCTTGCAGAACATGGTTCACTGCCTGTTGAAAACAGAGACAAATGTCTTAAGTATACTCAACTCTTCGGGACAGGTAGCTACAAAAAATGGGCTCAGGAGTGCTCAGGTCAGTTCAAGTTATGCCAATAAGGTCCACTAGTCTCTAGGCAAGAAGATTGTACACATGTCACAAGGTGTTTCCCTTCACTGTGAATAAGAAAGAGAGAGCAGACTGGCTGTCTCTTGGACCCTGGTACAGGAGGTTATATGAGTATCCACTTGAAAGGGCCAGAAACATGTACATTTTTAATTCTGCCTGAGTTAATATTTGATCTTTAAGGGGACTATAATTTTGCACGAACATACGGTAGAGAAAACATACTGTCTTATTGTCATATTGTCAGCAAATATTTTTTCAAACATCGGTAGATAAGGCAAAATGTTGTGAATTTTTATTTTTTATTTCATGAAACACCGAATAGAATGGGATTTAAAAACCCAAACATTTCGGCAAAAAGTTCTGATTTGGAAGGAATCTATAGTCACAACTTGGTCAAATTAGGTATAATTTTGTAATTTGATTTTCAAAGTAGTAAATAAATAACAAAGAATGCAATACAAGGTAAATGTGCTGTTTCACTCTCTAAATGTCATAATGTGCAAAGTGCTAAAATAATACAATACAATGATTTTATACACCCGTAGGAGCATAAGAAAAGAGAGAATAAATACATGTAAGCTTTATATGAGTAGAAATACTAAAATAATTTAAAGATGAAGGCAATGCTATTATGTAAAAGAAGCCTCAAAGGGACATTGTTTATTGATGATATCATGCATACCTACTTACAGTTTCGTCTAGGCATTTAATTACTTTTTGTGACTTCTTTAGGGACATGAAGAGCATTGAAGTCACCGAATGCAATCCACATGCCCTTGAGGATGCCACAAGAAAAAGACAAAAGGCTTTGGGAAAACCCAAAGTGGATTCCATGTGTCAACTACAAATAAAAAAAAATCTATATTACATAATACCTGAGAATATAGGGCCAGTATTCTTGTACCTTGATTTAATTTCTAAATATGCTCATTTAAAATATGTATAGTGGAGTATTGTCCTCACTGCTTAATAAACTGCATGTGATTATTCTACAATGTATACAGTTTAAATGTTGGCTAATATTCAATAACATTTTAAAATAACTAAAGTTTTAATTAATGATTAGAAATAGTTTGAGTTATTGCAGGCTATTTGAAATATACATTTAAAATACTTATCTATGTATTATATATATAATTGTAATCAAATAATATATATGTTATATTATATATTACTATAGATTATATATAACTGTATTATATACAGTTGTAATCAAAATTGTTCAATCCCTATTGAAAATTAGGTATATTGCTAAACTTTACAGACTTTCACCTGTTTGCAATAAACAAATCAAACAAAAGCAATTCATATAGCTCAACACAATGAATGATTCATGGGTTTTCCCAGAATTCAACTGAAAATGCAACTTATAATGACTTCTCCAGTCTCAAAATGTTTCAACCCCCTAAATAGAATCCTTCACAACAGCACAAATATGCAAAACAAGTGTTGTCTCAAGCAAACCTGATGCAACTAATCAAGGGCTTCATTAGTTGCACCATGTGTGCTTGAGCTGGAACACTTGAACTATCTGAATTGGCTTGGGGTTTGTTGAGTGTCACCTTTGACTGCATGTTAGAAATATGGCTAAGTCAAAAGAAAGGTTCAAAAAAATAAGAGAAGAGATCATTATTTTGTGTTCTGCATTGTGGGTTGGTTTCCATGCCAGCTCATTTTGACTTTTTTCTGACCTCCAGAACAGATTAATTGGTTTTCAATGTATTCCTATGGGAAACCACGTTTCGGTTTAAAAATGTTTCGCAATAAGAAACGTCCCGGAGAATGCATTCAATTCGTAAACCGAGGTCCCACTATATATATATATATATATATATATATATATATATATATGCCCAATTGAGTTGGTAATAGTAATTACAGATATCTCCCAAAATATTTGTTTCAAATATTCAGCTTCTTTTGATTCATAAATAGAAAGATTAATTTAAACTCATAAGAAAAATAAATATTTCAGATATTTGTTCTGTTGAAGACTGGCAATTGACATGCAACTTTAATAATTGTGTGTTATATTCTGTGTTTAAATTCAAATGAATCTCATCTGCTGTGTACCCTTTTTTAAAAACAGTTACTCATCTACATTCCAATAAGTCATAATTTGACATCGCTGCAGGTGTCTTATTTTTTTTCTTCTTTCCATTATATGTAAAAACTACATTTATTGAAACAAAAAAAAAATGTATTTTGCGAGACATCCGAAGACACAGAGCTTGAGGCTGAGTAATTACACTCCTTATCCAAAACAGCATGAAGAGAAATGTTCACTTTCAGGAAATAGGGTGCCGCATGTTCTACATTGTATAACCAATTGACAATATATTTGCAGAGAGAATCTACTTCATAGAGGTCAGGGTGCAATTGGTACTAATACATAAGATAAAACATGGTGTAGTGTTTCTAAAATGATAGCAATACTACTGATATCTACATCTCAGTTTCAAGAATGGAAAATATTATTGCAAGCTGTTTTAAAGGTTATAGTAAAGTAAATACATTATTTTTGAATTACAGTAATGGCTGTGTTTATAAATTAGAATAGATACAAATTTAGTAATTATTTAAAAGATCCTCTTGCAATGAGGAGCTAATTCACAAATGTAAATTAATAATAAAATATATTTATTCCATATTTTGAGAAATTGTTTCAATATTTTCAAGAGGTACTTATCTCTAACTTGTTTCAGTTATCACATTAGAATATGAATCACCATGGCTCCAGGGTAACTTGAGAAGTTTAAGGGAAATCTTTAAGTATTACAAAGAGATACGCCAGAGCACCAGACTGGAGGTGTTCACCAATTAAGAACCAATGATGATGTATATCATTACAACATTCAGATCTCACAGAATTCTAAGAAAATACCAATCAATTTCCAGCTGTGAAAGCGAAATATGCAGGATACTACATGCTGGTGAAAGGTCTTTAAACATCAGATGGTGCAAAATGTTGTTTATATTATGTTAATTGTAAATATATTTGTTCTTGAAAAAATTGTCAATAAAGAAAAAAAAAGAAAGAAAAGGAAACGGAAATGGAAAAGGGCTAGCAAGGCCCCAAAAATAAATGTCAAAGCATAACAAGACAGGTCTCAAATAATCCTGCATAAGAGGAATAACGTGTACAAATATGCAATAGCAGTAACAAAAGTGTCTCACTGACCTTATTTTATACTTTTTTCTTCAAAGTTAGAGTCTGTTCACTAGTCAATTCCTCTATCAGTGAAACTTGAAAATCGAGAATGTTTATGCCTGCTAATAAACCATTTCAATACTCAAATGGTTAACACATTAGGACTCGCAGTTCCTGAAGGGTGCGCAATATAAGGAACTCACTGGTCCCGATCATTTGGAGACAAACTGTCTGCTTCCGGAACAAAGAAATAGTCTACTTGACATTCAATATTGCAATAGTTTGTGATTTCTTATAAATGATTATGGTCATGTTGGTGTGTGATAACAATATGGATCCTGACTTAAAAGATGGGGGAAAGTCTTGGCCTTGGAGACTTCCGTTGAGGTGCTGGAGACCGAAACCCAACTCTCTGCTGAGCAACATCATACAGCTGAGAGAGCCATATCATGGCAAGGAGACATGCTACTTAATCTGAGAAGATAACTGGATAATTTGAATAATAGTGGCTCGAGAAGCAATATTCTTGTCAGATATGACACAGATGCAATTGTCTGACACGTTTGAAGCCCTGTTTAAAGAAATTTTACAACCAGATGCACAGATGTGACTGTACACATAGGGCTCAGGGGCAGAGCAGACAAGATGAACAGTCTTGAGGTGCTATTTGCTGGCTGCACAAATTTAGTGTAAAGAAATGAATTATGGTGGTCGCTAGATCCTCTCTCCATAAAACCTTATGGATCTAACTGGTTTCTCTATACCAGGACTTGTCCATACCTACCCTGTGTACACAATGGGCGCTAGAAAAACAGAATAGATTTCCTGGAAAGCCAGGGAAATATATAGGTGGATTGGCGCTATATCTAAAGGTCAAGCGGTGCAACGACTCCCAAGTGCCAAAGAATCACCAAACAGCACTTTAAGCATACATCATTGATAAAAACAAAGAAAAGAAATAGGGAGGTGCAATGAATAAAATAAACCAGTATTATACTTATATCAGGTGGATCTCTGAATCAACCTAAAAGTAGAAAAATATACATAGCATAATACTGTAACACATTAGCAGAATTAATCGGAGGTAATGGGTCACTCACGATCTGCAGAGCCTTGGAAAGCAGGCTCTTGCTGTAAAAGCTTGTGAATAATCAGCTTATTCTGGCTATCTCCAATGATGTTTGGTAATCAGGTATTTTCTCCCACACCACGGATACAAAACCAGATGGATTTTAAAAAGTTTTTTACTTTCAAAACAACAGTAAAATAAGGCACAAAGCGTTTCAACCCTAACAGGTCTTCCTCAGGTGCATAATATTATGCACCTGAGGAAGACCTGTTATGGTTGAAACGCTTTGTGCCTTATTTTACTGTTGTTTTGAAAGTAAAAAACTTTTTAAAATCCATCTGGTTTTGTATCCGTGGTGTGGGAGAAAATACCTGATTACCAAACATCATTGGAGATAGCCAGAATAAGCTGATTATTCACAAGCTTTTACAGCAAGAGCCTGCTTTCCAAGGCTCTGCAGATCGTGAGTGACCCATTACCTCCGATTAATTCTGCTAATGTGTTACAGTATTATGCTATGTATATTTTTCTACTTTTAGGTTGATTCAGAGATCCACCTGATATAAGTATAATACTGGTTTATTTTATTCATTGCACCTCCCTATTTCTTACACAATGGGCGCTACTGCTGATCATGATTGCTCTCAGAGAGAATGGGTTCTTATATTGTTGGAGATTCCCGTTTAGTTTTCAGGCCCACTCAGATAACTGTCACAGTTCTCCCTGTGCCATCCAGATGGCTAGGCATGGCCACCCCATAAGTGCCCTACAGAGGATTTGAATTTGAGTCTTTCATGTCCTGGGCCTGCTATACTGCCTCTAAGCCACGGCAAATTCTGTTATTTTGAGTAATTCTATCCTTGTTATACCTGGCTATGTCTGCAGCACTGGGGGCTGGACTTCATCTATTGCTGTGCTCAGGGCTGGTGCAAGGATTTTTGGGTAAACAGGCAAAGGATGATTTTATAGCCCCCCCCCCCCCTGTCCTCCCCCAAAAGCATCTTCACCTGTGTGCCTCTTAATTGCTTTTTTTTTCTTAACCTCTTTTTTTAACTGTCTTACTCCCTTTCGTGTCTTATCCCCTATTTTTTCCCATTGTATGTCTTACACCTCCCTTGTGTATCTCTTACTAACCCCCTTTGTGTTTCTTACTCACCACCAGCCTCTTTGTGTGTCTTCTTCTCTCCCAGTCCCTTTGTGTCTTTTACTCTTACCAGCTCCTTTGTGTATTTCTCTTTCACCCTCAGCTCCTCTCTGTCTCTTTTCCCTCTTCTTCAACCCCTCTGTGTCTCTTTCACCCCCAGCCCCTTTGTATTTCCACTCACAGGCCCTTCTGTGTGGTGCTTTCATCCCCAGCCCCTCTGTGGACTTTCTCACTCCCAGACCCATCTGTGTGTCTTTCTCCCCCCTCATGTCCCTCTGTGTGTCTTTCTCTCCACTCAGGGCCCCCTGTTTGCCACTCTCCCCTCCATGTCCCTTACTGTTCCTCTCTCCTCTCCTCCATTTCCATTAATGGTCCTCTCCCCTCCATAACCCTTAGTGTTCCTCCCCCCTCCCTCCCCTGTCCCTTAGTGTTCCTTTCCCTTCCCTCACCTGTCCCTTTGTGTTCCTCTCCCCTACCTCCCCTGTCCCTTATTGTTCCTCTCCCCTCCCTTCCCTGTCACTTTTTGTTACTCTCCCCTCCCTGTCCCTTAGTGTTCCTCTTCCCTCCCTCTTATTAGTGCCCCCCATTTCCCATATTGTTCCTCCTACCCTCCCTTCTTAGTGTTCCTCTCCCTTCTCTTTTAATGGTCCCCCCAGTGTTCATTTTCCCTTCCTTGCCCTGTACCTTAGTTGCCCCCCTTAATGGTCTTCTCTCCCGCCCTACTGTTCCTCTACCCTCCCTCATTTTTAGTATTCTTTTCTCCTCCTCCCCTGACCCATACGTTCTTTCTCCCTCCTCCCCTTTCCTTCTACCCCCTCCCATAGTGTTCCTTCCTCCCCATTGGGTTCCTTCTCCCCCCACCATAGTGTTCCTTCCCCCCTCCATAGTGCTCCTTCTCTCCCCCACATAGTGTTTCTCCCCCCTTCATAGTGCTCCTTCTCCCCCACATGGTGTTTCTCCCCCCTCCATAGTGCTCCTTCTCCCCCTCCCACATAGTGTTTCTCCCTCCTCCTTAGTACCCCTCTCTCTCCCCCCTTTGTCCCCGGTGTGTCTCCTACCTTGTAGCATGGCCGGGTGGCTCGGACCACGGTACAGGAAGTGCTCTGGCATCCCTTGACTTCGGCTACACTTTGTTTATCCTGACCTCTGGCATCCTTTGACTTTGGCTTTTCCTTAACTATCCTGCTGTTTGTGTCCTTGTCGGTACTGAATTGGAATTTCCTTTACTGCACAGCCCCCATGCACAGATTCACAGTCCAGGTGGCTTCTTACTAGGTCACCTTGGACTGTGTCTATCTGCAAGGGTGAGCATACTTATCTGCGCTACAGACTCAGATAAGCTCACCAGCCACGTCAAGGCAAGCCTCAATAGGTGAGTTCCTACAGAGACTCTTGGCTGATATCAGCATATCTAATGGCTAGTGTAGGAACTCACCTATTGAGGCTTGCCTTGACGTGGCTGGTGAGCTTATATGTTCAAATGGCCATTAGAATAAAACTAAAGAGCCTCCATTTTTGTTTAAATGCACATGGAGATTTAGGCCAGAGCGCAGGTAACGTTTTCTTTGTTTTTTACTATGTATTTTAAGCTGTTGGATACTAAACCACTGCTGCTGTAAGCGCGGTGCTTTATCTTTGTGTTTGTATATGCTAAATAAAGTGCTGTACTGGATCGGAGGTTATAGTAGGTGGGAACAACTGTGGGGAGCATTCTCTTCAGGTAGTGTGGGAGCTTCCCAGAAAAGCTCTTAAACATAAGCCTGGAAAGCTGAAGGGGGCATTCCTGGCTCTTGCATTCTATGTGTACCAGTCTATTTGAGATCCACTGACTTTTTCGATTATTACATTCTTAGCTTCTCATTCTCCTTCTACCAATGGAGCTATCTCCTGCAAACTGCAGGCACCAACAAGAACACAGGAAAAGTGCTCCTCTGTCTGACCAAACTCTATATAAAGGATTTTACTATGCCATATCTATGGAGGACAGTGATAAAAACTTATGTAATTCTTGCCCAGCTCCAGAGCTGAGGAAGATACTTCTTCCACCAGGAAGAATATTAAAAATCTATTTTAAGAAGGTGTTTGTAGAAGATATGTCAGTGCTATGTGAGGACCTTTATACTGTCACAGGATGAGTTAGGGCTGTTAAAGACTATTTACTTGCCATATGACCATCACAGATGACACTATCAAGCACCTACTGGTAACCAAGAAAGTCTTATCTCTGTGGGTAGATATACTTGATAATCAAAGTCACATAGGTAACACTCTCTTTTAATTTTGCCTCCTAAACTGGCAAAACTATTCTATAGAATAAATAAATTTTGAATATCTGCTCCCTGAGATGTTTTCTTGTGAGGTGTCAATCACTCTGTGATAAAATCTGTATCATGGTTACACTTAAGGGTAAATCTCCTTATCAACAATACCAAGACTTATCCTACACAGCTCTTCAATGGAGGCATACAATAAGCACAGTCTTTAATATCTTGAGAGATGCCAAATTGGATTATAGTTAATGCTAGATCCCTGGTTGTCCAGAAAAATGTAACTTTACATTGCTTATCTTCACCTTTCAAGTCCTCATCTTTCTTAGCATCATTAGGCATATCTGTGGCACGTGCAAGGATTTCTACCTCACATACATGACTGGGATGTTGAGAGTGTAGTCCCATTTGTTCCTTGAGGAAAGGTAGGCACTGGCAAGTGAACTTGCTGGATTTAAATTTTACAGTATTGGCTTTTTATTCAATATTTTTTTGTTTTAAATTTTCCATTTTTTGTGGTGATTTTTACAGCTTATCGGCCAAATTTTGCTCCACTTTCTGGTTTAGTAGGTTTATGTAATACCTCTTACATATTATCCTCTTACTACCAGTCCCTCTGGGTTAGTGGATTCTATATATGAAGCCTTTCTAACCTCTAGTTAGCTAATATTTTCAAACCTAGGCTTCATTTTTTTAGCCTTTGCCTATTCTCTCGGGTTTAGTTGTATAACCCCTTCTTTTTGGTTCTTTTTTGGAAGGATTCAGACATAGTAATTCCTCTGCCATACTTAATAATATAAAATGGGATTGCTTGAATTTGTATTTGTGTTGCTGTCTTGTTTGAGTGATACATTTTACTTTATCATATTGTCATGCTTATATGATAAGCATTACAAAAAAAAAAGTGTATAAACGGAAACATTTGGAAAAAACATGCTTTGAAAATGTGTATGAAAGACAGTTACATAGTTACATAGGCTAAAAAGAGACATGTGTCCATCAAGTTCAGCCTTCATGTGTCCATCAAGTTCAGCCTTTCTCACATCTGTTTTTGCTGTTGATCATAAAGGAGGCAAAAAAAAACCATCTTGAAACACTTTCCAATTTTGCAACAAAATAGGAATAAAATCCTTCTTGTTCCAAAAATTGTAATCAGATATCTCCTTGGAAATGATGTCCTTGAATATGTTTTTGCAAGTATTTATCCAGTTGTTGTTTAAACATCTATACAGGCTCTGATAAAACCACCTTTTTAGGCAGAGAAGTTCACATCCTTATTGTTCTTACTATAAAAAAATGATTTATTTGCCTTTGGGGCACAGGTTTAAATGTGTGACTCTGTGCCCTATGCATAGCTCTGTTTATGAATACATTTCCAGACAAGGAAGGAACCTTTGAGGCACCACTTTCTAAATAAAACATATTTAAATGTGTTAACTTTTCTTCATAACTAAAATGTTTCATTCATTTTATTTTGTAGCCTTCCTCTGCAGTCTTTCTAGTGCCATAGTTGCCTAGTTTGTTGTCTATAACAATTCCAAAATGTGTTGTTATCCCTAATTCACTTCCATTTAAGATTTAAGTTACTTGTGCATTCTTTACCCCAAAGTGCATAACTTTGTACTAGTGATGTCCCGAACGGTTCGCCGAACGGTTCGCCACGGATGGCGAACATATGCGCTGTTCGGTCCGCACCATGTCATCATTAAGTAAACTTTGACCCTGTACCTCACAGTCAGCAGACACATTCCAGCCAATCAACAGGAGGTGGGAGGGTCTGGGAGGGAGGGTCTGCTGCTGATTGGCTGGAATGTGTCTGCTGATTGTGAGGTACAGGGTCAAAGTTTACTCAATGATGACATAGGGGGAGGACCGAACAGCGCATATGTTCGCCTTCCGTGGCGAACCGTTCGGGACATCACTACTTTGTATATATCTACAATAAACTTCATCTGCCATTTGAGTGTGCTTGGACCCATTCTCTTTAATATTTTTATTAGAGATATTGCAGAAGGTCTTAATGGTAAGGTATGTCTGATGATACTAAGATATGTAACAGGGTTAATATTCCAGGAGGGTAAGCCAAATGGCAAATGATTTAGGTAAACTAGAAAACTGCTCAGAGCTGTGGCAACTGACATTTAATGTGGATAAGTGCAAGATAATGCATCTTGGATGTAAAAACCCAAGGGCAGAGTACAGAATATTTGATAGAATCCTAACCTCAATATCTGAGGAAAGGGATTTAGGGGTAATCATTTCAGATGACTTAAAGGTAGGCAGACAATGTAATAGAGCAGCAGGAAATGCTAGCTGAATGCTTGGTTGTATAGGGAGAGGTATTAGCAGTAGAAAGAGGGAGTGCTCATGCCATTGTACAGAACACTGGTGAGACCTCACTTGGAGTATTGTACACAGTACTGGAGACCGTATCTTCAGAAGGATATTGATACTTTAGAGAGAGTTCAGAGAAGGGCTGCTAAACTGATTGCATGATAAAACTTACCTGGAAAGGTTAAAGGATCTTAACATGTATAGCTTGGAGGAAAGACGAAACAGGGGGGATATGATAAAATCATTTAAATACATAAAGGGAATCAACACAGTAAAGGAGGAGACTATATTCACAAGAAGAAAAACTACCACAACAAGAGGACATAGTCTTAAATTAGAGGGACAAAGGTTTAAAAATAATATCAGGAAGTATTACTTCTACTGAGATGGTAGTGGATGCATGGAATAGACTTCCAACTGAAGTCGTAGAGGTTAACACAGTAAAGGAATTTAATCATGTGTGAGATAGGCATAAGGCTATCCTAGATATAAGATAAGGCAAGGGACTAATGAAAGTATTTAGAAAATTGGGCAGACTAGATGGTCCGAATGGTTCTTATCTGCCTTCACATTCTATGTTTCTATGAGTGCTCAATTCCACAATCTACCTAAATCCCTTTGCAGTAAACTAATACTCACATTGTATTACTTCACAGAGTTTTGTGTCATCTGCAAACAGTGAAATATTACTTTCAATGTCTATTTCAATTATAAATATGTTGTTTTTCTTGCCAATTGTTCCTCCTTAATATATACTGAGGAAAATCAGTTATTTTAAATTTCTACACTTTAATTTTTTGTTTTCTTCGAATGTATTTACTTTTTTTGCAGTTGGGGACTTTAATATTTACTAACCTTGTTTTTTATTTTTATGTTCTGTATTAATTAATGAATTTTGCCCACATATGTCACGTATTTTTGAGATTTAGAGATCAATAGGTGTCCATGTGGTAATGCAAACAGAGATTAAACAATAATTTCAAGTAGTTTTAATAATATCAAAGGAGACAACCATGAACAACCAGTGGCAAGCCCAGCAAGGCCTCGAATTAGGGGGCAGGGTTTTTCTCGCAATAAATAAAAATACTAAATAAAAAATATTTTTTTTAAAAATCAGTTTATCAAAAATATCAAGCAATTACAAAATTAAACTGTTTTCATAATATTAAATCATTTCAAAAGTGTATCCAAAAATATTAAATCATTTCAAAAGCTTAGCCAACAATATGTAATTGAGGCCCTTTTAATTATTTGATCTTCCATGATGTTGGTGATAGAAAGAATAATATGATCCCAACTAAAGCTCCATGGCTAATAAATAGTAATGTAGTAGTAGGCTAGATAAGTACGTTCTTCTCAAGTCACGAGGTGGCTGTGAAAGCAATGTGGTCTAGGGGGAAGAAATGCAGTCTAACTGAACTGGATGATGCTTAAGTAAGTGAATGAATCATAAATATAAATTAAAAATGAATTCAAGACAGTGATAGGAATGTTTGTAGGTTAAACAAAGTGGAAATATGAAAATAAATATAAAGCTACATTATATTTTTTAGGGATTATTAGTGAGTAAATAAAATTGTTTTGATTGTGGGGTGATCTATAGCAAAAAGGAGAGTTTGTTGTTATGATAATAACTATCGTAGATAGAATGATTGACACAATAATTTGAAATGTACTTTTGGACAGCTAGCATATGTTACAGTGAAGTTTGGAATTTGTTTAGCTATCTGATACGCCCTCTGAGTTTTTTAGACATTGTAATCCCAGTGAGGTAATGGATGGTGTTCTGCTGAATATCACCATGAATCCGTTTGAACTCTGAAATCCTCATTGACATTTATGGACTTTCTCTGCTCTATGACATGTTCTCTAAATGTCATTAATACCGCAACCTAAAGCAATATATAAGAACTTTCTAATACATCCTTTGAGTTGTTTGAACACTACAACACCTTGAGACAGATAGGAACATGGTTCCTTTCATGATATGGTCATGGTTTACAAAACTGAACTGACTTGAACAGAATTGTCATTTTAAATTGCTATTTTATTCTAAAGTGTAAATTCAAATTTCACTTTGAATTCCTGTCAATCCTCACTTTGGTGGAATAACCCTGCTAATCTCATTAACATTATTTTTCTCCACAAGCAAATTAACTAGTAGATTTAAATATAATTATGTTCATAGAAAACCGTACAGTGAATTTCCCAAGAACTTATTATCAACAAATTAATAACCTTTTTTTCTTAAACAACATGATTGGATTAAGCACCATTTAGGCAACAGAGCTCTTTTAACATTTAAATACAGATTTGCATGAAGCGAGGCATATTGCTTTCATAGTGAACTTGCTTCAACTGAGTATGCAAATATATATAAATATATTTGTATTAATTCGTGATGAATAATAATTCTGGATTGTGAATTTCTGAAAATGGGTAGACATGATGATTTTATGTTATATTAAATTTGTACATTATATTTTTGTATCATATAAATATAGCAGGCACGTTTCAGCTTTGCGTACTTTTTCCTCTGATGCCAAAAAATAAGAATAAAGCAAAAATTCAATCAAACTCTTAACCTAAACTTTGTTGACTCAAAGCATATTCAAAAACATTTGTTTGCTGAGTTTTGATGTCATAATAAGTATATAAAAATAACTTTGTGATAAAAACACAATCACATACTAGCTCTAACGGAAAATGATATTAATATTTTCATGGGGAATAAAAATCAGATGACAATAATAATAGCAAGACAGCATCTCATTATACACTACAAGGCACATTGTTTTTCAATCACATTTGTTTTATTGTCTCCGTGTACTTTATTAAAACACTAAGCTATAATATTTAAAATTGATTGATAAGATCAATATTTTAGTCATATGGAATGCTTTAATATTGTTTTATACTGTGCTTCTTAGTGGAATTAATAATTGTTCTGATTTGCAATGATTAGTCTGCTTTTGACAGTCCGCCAGTTCTCTGTAGATAATGTAATATATTTTTGTTCAATTTTTGCTGGCATTCCTATTGATTGTCTAAACATGCACTGACACCTGCTGTGCCAATCGAAAATAGAATACAGATCTGTATGTTTCCAAAATCCCTATTTAAAAAAAAAAAAAAGCATTCTTGGAGGATATATAACAATAATTTTGTGTTCTTTTGCAAATAAAATAATCTTAGTTTTACTATAAAATATTTTATTTAAAAATCTGCATGAATACAACTGTAGAAAACACAATGTGCAAATATAATCAATGTGGAATTAAATAAGAGTATGTTTGTATCATCTTATGAAAACTATACCAAATCACTTAGCTGAAATCATAGAATAGCATTCTCACCCTGATACACATGGGTGGGTAGACCTGAAATCCTTGCTAATGGGATCAGACCTCCCACAATACTGGATCTGGGTGCTAAAACCTGAAATTCCCCCTCCCCCCCTCCGTACCGAATGACCAGTTATCCTAAACTCTGTTAAGATATGGGACATGACCACAGGTAAATATTTGCTGACACGAAACCCATCGCCCCTTACACCATACTTATGAAACAATGCATTTGATTTCAGGGGAATGGAATACACCAGATTACAGCATTACTGTCAAATGTACGACAATGGCACATGTAGAACTTTTGACGTACTCAAACTTAATGCACCATTAACGACGAAAGACTATTTCAGATATATCCAACTGAGGGACTTTGCTAGGAATCATCAAATAAGTGCAGCAGCCAGAGACCCACTCACATTTCACGAAAGACTCATGACAGAGTCTGCACATAAAGGCTTAGTCACCATGTTTTATGCCAAGCTCAGCGCTCCTGAGGGCGAAAAAAGACCCCTACATACAGTACACAATGGGAAATGAACTTGCAACAGACATTAAAGGGTGGTGACTGGCAAGACATTTGGGAGGCAGCAGCAAAGGTCTCTATTTGTGTAGCACTTCATGATCAATCATATAAAACCCTCATAAGGTGGGACACCATGCCAGTCAGGATGCAGAATGGAGAACACTACAACAGATATTTAGTTGACATCAGATGTAATTATTTACTAAAATGATAATTGTCAGTAATTCAAAGCAAATTCAAAGTGATGCACTTTGTTGTCAGTGCACAACTGCTATGCATCAGGGATAAATAAACTATCACACACATCATAGGTGACACTGGGGATTAACTCTGTGCCCACATTAGCATACTCTGTGAAATTGTTCACTGTGCTTCAATTTTTTTTGACTTGCAAAAGCCATGCATTCCTCATGGAAAACTTGTGGACATCATGAGCAAAAACATCATGAGCACCACAATTAATAAACATTGAGTGCACAATGTCTTACACTTCATGGGCATTGCCTGCTTTTTAATGAAAATAGTCCATGACTCCTTCCTTGCACATTGTGATCTAGCACACCTCATATTAGCATTAAACCTCCAATTCATGAATGCATAATCATCCTGTTAGCATTAAGGGGATGGTGGTATTAGTGAATGGACAGCCTACCACCATCTACTTAGCATAGGTCAACGGCAATCAACTTCTAATTCTATTTCACTCCACCACTAACATTTAGTAGTTAAACTGGCATGCAGAGAAGTACTAGGTACTGTTAATCATTATACAGGGATCATAATTACACTTGTATTCATTTACTATTAATAGTTAGACAGTAGTAGCTAATGAGCCATCACATAATCCCCCTAGTATTGTGGTGTGTGGTGCAAGGGGAGATGAAGGACCTCTCCGATGGGTCCCTTTTGATTTATTTTGGCCCAGTTGTCCTAATTTTTTTTTTTTATTCAGTTTCTTTAACAATTTGTCTAAAGTCAGTTGACAAGTAGAAGAGATTAATTTGAATCAATGGCAAAAATCATGTGAATTTACTATGTGGATTTGTCTCCTATTCATATTTACCAATACATGCAGCAGTTTGATAAATAGGACTTGATTATGTGAATTGATGTTTAAAATAGGTACCAGATTATACTGAATGATATGCGCTTGTTTGGAAATAAATCACCAGATATTCATCAAAATTTTTCATCTCTCTTTTAGATGCAATGATGGTGGGGAACAGTGTGTGGCTGAACTCAGGTAAGAAGTCAAATCATTCTATAATGTTTCCAAGTCACTCCTGGCACCATAACCGCTACAGTAAGTTGTAGAGCTTATGGTGCTTCATGCTTTCTTTTCAATGGTGTGGTTTGAGCCAAGACTGACACAATGCTACTATACCAGAGGGATTTTATTATCCTGTTTGTGATACTATAGACAAACTTTAAAATCTAAAACCCATCACTTGGCTAGGCAAAAAGTGTAATAAAAATAAAATTCCTTCTGATACTTTTTTCTTTCTATCAAACCACACTTTGCCCAAAACATTATTTTCCTTATCCATCTTTGTATACCTTGAGGTGTTGAGAAAGTCAAGGCAATATCTTCCACCTCTGCATGGAATGGCTGGCATTAGCCTGAATTTGGATGTAGATATATACTAAACTCCAGAACAAATGTTTGACTTAACCTCGTTCTACTGCATCCATAATGCATTGTGCTTGTATTAACAAACAATCAATAGGAAAAGATAAAAAGTTAATTCAAAGTATATTTTCAATGCAGCAAAGAGCATGATCCCTGTTTTCAAACATAGCCCTCACTCTATACCAGTAGCTAAGTAATATAGAGGCTATCAGGGGTATGGAAAAATGTAGGCCTTTTTACACTGTAGAACAGACAGATACAACACTACATTGTATGCAAGTACACAAGAATATTTCATAAACAAGAATGAGACCTCACTTGGAGTATGGTACGCAGTACTAGAGACCATATCTTCAGAAGGTTATTGATACTTTAGAGAGAGTTCAGAGAAGGGCTACTAAACTGGTTCATGGATTGCAGGATAAAACTTACAAGGAAAGGTTAAAGGATCTTAACATGTTTAGCTTGGAGGAAAGATGAGACAGGGGGGGATATGATCAGGGCCGGATTAACATAGGGGCTGATGGAGCTGCAGCTCCAGGGCCATGCCCATGAAATAGGCCCATTGCAAAAAAAAAAAAAAATTTTTTTTTACTACTCTTCACATATGGATGTAGGGAAACAAAAGTGTAGACTGGCTGACAATGAAATCAGTTAAGGTAAAGCTAACTTTGTGTACTATGCAAATGCTCTTGCTACTTCAGTCTAACTCTGTGGCATGTTCCCTGTCTTCAAAATTCACAACATACACATTTTCTCTGTCCCCGACTGTGTAATAGGAGCTTCTGTCTGCTAGTACAGGTAAGGAGAGGAGTGGACAAGTGAGTGCTAGAAGAGAGTCCTTACAAAGCATGGAGCAAGCGCATCATTAGATTAATTTATGCCAAGCTCAGGGTGCTGTCTGCATAGGATGCCCTTAGTTGGCCAGCCTGCATGATTGGCAGGCAGCCTGACATGTATTCATGCCTGACTGACCTAATTTCTCGAGCAGATATTTTTGGGCATGTTTGCCCCTTTGGGCAGTTTTGGTTATGTAATTCGTGTCAGTGGAACACCCTTTTACCCCGCCCACGAAATCCTGCTTCACCAGATACTGCTGTTAGGGGGTATGGATTTACTTGAAAGATGAATGCAAGACATTAGCATAGGGCATGTGTTTTCTTAAAGCGATATCCTGTGAGTTTGCTTCCAGCACCATCTCCACCAGATACATCACGATTGGGAGGTATGACTGTTTTAGTGTTTTCTGTCAATACGATTCTATAATTAGGCCCATCATAATTGTCAGCACCAGGCCCAATGGGCTCTTAATCTGGCCCTGGATATGATAGAAACATTTCAATACATAAAGGAAATCGAAACAGTAAAGGAGGAGACTATATTTAAAAGCAGAAAAATTACTATAACAAGAAGACATAGTCTTACATTATAGGGACAAAATAATATCAGGAAGTATTACTTTACTGAGATGGTAGTGAATGCATGGAAAGGCCTCCCAGCTGAAGTAGTAGAGGTTAACACAGTGTGTGAGCTTTAGCATGAATGGGATAGGTATAGGTCTATCCTAGACTTAAGATAAGACCAGGGACTAATGAAAGTATTTGAAAAATTAGGCAGACTAGATCGGCCAAACAGTTCTTATCTGCCATCAAATTCTATGTTTCAATGAGAAAACCGTACTGAAAAAAGTTTCACCTAGTCTTCCTTCCAACCTCTACTGCCCTTGATCACATCTTACATGAGCCTAATTGTATTTCTCTATGTTAGTTCGTAACCCCAACAACTTGAGTCTAACTCACGCAAGCTCTCCCCTGTTTTTTTATTAGTAAATATTTTCCCATATATCCTTGGATAGAAACAGAAGATCAAGTGTCAGAACATTTTATTGAAATACCATTTAATTGCGTTACATGCTGCTAAGTGTATATCGACTTAATATATACTGCTTATGGTTACTGGATTTCCAATGTACTATTTGGCCATGAAATATATAAAGATTCTCAAAAAATACGAATGCACAAGTATACAAAGTAAATGGATAAAAGTAAAATAGGAGAAAGAACAAATCAATGTGAAGAATTTTAAAATATATGGCAGCTAGATCCAATTTACTTGCTGTCATAGTTCAAAGGACAATCAGAAGCAAAACAATGTAATAGAAAAACTAAACTAAAAGAACCACAATACCATTTACCAATACCTAGTACCCTTGACATGAATTGAGCCCATAGTTTTGAACATTGTCCTTTTCACATATCCTGCTGTCCTTAACCAGAAAAAAAAACAGATTCCCAATCCCACAAGTATGAATAGTACATACACTCCCAAATTGCTAGAAGATGTCCAGCCTTCCTGGTAATACAGGATCGGTTAAACGAATACTACGCATACAATTTAAAATGTGTATACGACCTTCCCTGCAGTTGTAAAACAACTCTAAGTTCCTAAAGCCTCCATAGACAAATGATGAAAGTCTCCAGTTTCTGCACTGTTAATGTAAAATGTTTAAAAATAGTCCCCCCCAAAAAGTTATTGTATTCCAATGTGTATAATAAAAGAAGGAAAAAAAAAAACCTTCAACTTTAACCTATGGCAGTGATGGCTAACCTTGACAACATAAATTGTTTCTGGACTACATTTCCCATGATACTCAGCTAGCTTTTAAACTCTAAAAAGCTAGCTGAGCATCATGGAAAGCGTAGTCCAGACACAGTTTATGGTGTCAAGGTTAGCCATCACTGACCTAATGTGTTAAACCCTCCAGCAAAGTAATTTACCATTTAGATTGGCTAAGGCTTTTCCTATTTTTATTAGGGCTCTGCTGATAATAACATTTTAGCTCTCGCACAAATCAAGGGAGAGGATAGATTAACATTGAGAAGGTTCATCTAAGTCAGTGGTTCCCAACCCAGTCCTCAAGTACCCCCTAACAGTCCAGGATTTAGGGATTACCCTGTTGTCTCTAATGTGTTTTTAGAAAAAAAAAAAAACACTTTAGACACAACAGGGTAATCCCTAAATCCTGGTCTGTTTGGGAACCACTGATCTAAGTGATAGTTCGAAATCGTCACTTGGGTCTAATTCTGTCTATTAGCAATAAATTACTATATTTAATTACACAATTACATATTTGTTGCATCTCACCATTAATATGTTATGTTATGGTGCATTTATAGATTCATAAAAAGACACAATCTTTTTAAAAAAACTCAATGTATCAAGGTTATTATTGTCGGAACATACTGTAGTAGAATACACTGTTCAGGCATTCAGAAGATGTAATGGGTTAATAGGGTAAGAAATAAATGTTCACTAACTTATGAGGTCAATAATTGTTGTTTAATCATCCCACTGTTAAAAAGCAGGATCTCAGCAGTCAGAATTACCAGTACAGCATTAATAAACAGGAATGAGTTAATAGTGCATAAAGACCTTCTAGTGGAACAGTGGGGGAGTTGAATATTCTTTTCTTAAGTCAGCTGTAATTAATTACTACATGGTGTGCTTCTGACTATTACCATAACAGAGCAATTGGACGTGAAGAATGGATAATACTACGGACAAGGAGGTATTTTTAGACTATCAGCAATGAAGCAGGTTAATGCCCTGCTGAAGCATAAACCTTTAAATACATTCTGAACATTTTTAATGACATTTAGCCTTGATAGAATTTTGAAAAGATCAATCTTATAAATTATTTAAAATAACGTTATAACATAATAGCTGTGAAATGTAAATAAAAAAAAACCTCAACACGCCTCATGCAGGCAGCCAGTGTCAAACTTGTAACGGGTAATTAGATTCACATTTTCAAATTTCCTTTTTTTCTACATCTTCAGTGTTCTCAAAATGTAAATGGAACCTATTTTCCTTTTGGGAGATATTTAAATAATATTAAATGCTCACATTTTGATTATTCTTTATCTCAGTACATTTGGTTTGGTAAATTGGCCTTTTCTTTATATATTGCATGCAACAATGTTTAATATATAAAGCAATAAAATGCTATACACATAAAATAGATATGGGAATTTTTATACTAATATTAATATATGGACAGATTATAATGTGTTTTGTGCTTTTATTATTTGTTTCTGAAAAATCAATAGGTACATATAACAGTTTTGTTTTAAATTATTATTATTTGTAAATGCAAGAACAACTTTTAACTCATTGCCTATCCCACGGTTTGCTTTATTGTAAAGGTGGAGTAGATATCATTGAGAGTTCCTATGAACACATATAGAAATTTGAGGACCCTATTCCTGTGGTTTTTAACCTCTAGGTTGGGCCCCAAAATTCGGTCTCCATATTATTTTAGTGGGTTTATATCGGTAGGAATAGGCCAGGGGTAGGTAACCTTTTGGCACTCAGATGTTGCAAACTCATGGCTCATATAGCTATAATGTTGGCAAATCATCATGGAAGATGTAGTCCACAGCATCTGGAGTGCCAACCCCTGGAATTTCATTTCATATATATCAGACTCCAGGGTAATGTTTATACTTATATATAGCTAGTTCAAAGTGTAGTAAACACTTGTATAGAACAAGCCTTTGCTTACCCTGTCTTTAGGGAGACAACATGCAAGGAAGCCAAATTCCTGTAAGCAATATAAAGATGCCATTCTTACTATTAAAGGGACACTATAGTCACCAGAACAACTAAACCTTAACTTAGTTGTCCTGCTGTGTATAGCATGTACCTGCCGGATTTTTAATATAAACACTGCCCTTTCAGAGAAAAAACAGTGTTTACATTACTGCCTGGGAACATCTGTAATGGCTGCCCCTCAGATGGCCACTAGAGGTGCGTCTTCAAATTGAGCATCTCCATGTTCAGCATCTCCACAGCATCTCCACGCTCTACAAAGTGTGCAGCCATGGCATCAAACAGGCACTAAATGAAAACTACCATGGAAACAAAACTCCAAAATTCTACTTCATGGGATTTCACTTTTATTATCTAGCCATAATGAACTATAACATGTTTATTTCATTTCACAAAAATAGCCTTGAACATAAATAATACCAATAAGGAAGCTTAGTGATACATAGCGTATCTTCTATTTAACACTGGATGCAGCTAAGGTGCTGGTCCTTGATGCTACCCTCTCTTGCCTTGACTACAGCAATCTTCTTCTCAGTGGTCGTACGTGCTCCCAACTTGCCCCATTACAGTCTATAATGAATGCGGCTGCAAAGCTCATCTTCCTGTCCGCCGGCACCTGCCATGCCTCTCCTTCTGTCAGTCCCTGCATTAGCTTCTCCAAGGATATAGGGCTCAATTTAAAATTGGTTCTTATTCACAAATCTCTACATAATGCTGCTCCAGCCTACCTATTACATAGTTACATAGTTACATAGCTGAAAAGAGACTTGCGTCCATCAAGTTCAGCCTTCCTCACAAATGTTGTTGCTGTTGATCCAAAAGAGGCAAAAAACCTGGTCTGAAGCGCTTTCAATTTTGCCACAAACTAGGAAAAAATTCCTTCTTGACCCCAAAATAGCAGTCAGATGTCTCCTTGGATCAAGCAGCTATTACCCCACTAATTAGAAATTATATCCCTGTATGTTATGTTTTTGTAAGTATTTATCCAATTTCAGTTTAAAAATCTGTATGGACTCTGACAAAACCACCTCTTCAGGCAGAGAATTCCATATCCTTATTGTTCTTACTGTAAAAAACCTTTTCTTTGCCTTAGATGAAATCTCCTTTCTTCCAGCCTAAATGTGTGACCTTGTGTCCTATGTATAGCCCTGTTTATGAATAGATTTCCAGATAAAGGTTTGTACTGGCCCCGAATATATTTGTATAAAGTTATCATATCCCCTCTCAAGCACCGTTTTTGCAAACTAAACAGATTTAATTTTTTTAACCTTTCTTTATAACTAAAATGCTCCATTCCTTTTATCAATTTTGTAGCTCGTCTCTGGACCCTCTCCAGTGCCATGATATCCTTCTTTAGAACAGGCGCCCAAAATTGCACAGCATATTCAAGGTGTGGTCTTACCAGCGATTTATAAAGAGGCAAAATTATATTTTCATCCCGAGAATTTATGCCCCTATTTATACATGACAAAATCTTACTGGCCTTAGCAACTGCAGATTGACATTGCATATTGCTGCCTAATTTGTTGTCTATAACAATTCCCAAATCCTTCTCGTGTGTGGTTATCCCTAATTCACTACCATTTAGTGTGTAAGTTGCTTGTGCATTCTTAACCCCGAAGTGCATAACTTTGCATTTCTCTATGTTAAATTTCATCTGCCATTTTAGTGCCCAGTCCCCCAATCTATCCAAATCTCTCTGCAGCAAAGCAATATCCTGCTCACATTTTATTACTTTACAAAGTTTCGTGTCATCTGCAAACACTGATACATGGCTTTCAATGCCTATTTCAAGATCATTTATAAATATGTTAAATAGAAGTGGTCCCAAAACAGAACCCTGAGGGACACTACTTACCACTTTTGTCCAGCCTGAAAATTTACCATTAATTACAACTCGTTGTACTCTATCCTTAAGCCAATGTTCTACCCAAGAACAAGAATATTCATCTATCCTCCCTAATACACAAGTATGTCCATCTAGGTCTGTAAGCTCTGCCACTGATGCTCGCCTTCAAAACTCCTCTAGGTCTTCACTGTTCCTGTTGAAATACCTTCCCTTTTTCATTAGACATTTACCCAGTCTCCATTCATGCAAAAAAATCATAAAAAATTCACTTCTTTGGGAATGCATTTTTATTAAACTGTTAACAACTTTCCCCCACACTCTGATTCCTCTCCTGAAACTGTCATAAAAAAAGAAAAACAAAACAACACACTAAGCCTTCAGTGGATACTACCTAGAAACCTATTTTTCTACCCTATCTTTTTTGTCACTATACCCCAGTCCCTCTAGCATGTAAGCTCATTGAGCAGGGCCATCTTACTGCTCGTCCAACTCATCTGGTTACAATTACGTGTTTGTTAGTCCACACATTGTTCAAAGCTGCAAGATTTAGTGGCGCTTTATAAATAATAATAAAGACCACTGAGAAGAAGCAGCGGACCAGTCAGAGTGACCATGATGTCCCCTGTCTACCACCATAATGGGCCCTGGAGCTATGGAAGGTTGTTTGGTTTAATGAATCCAATTTTCTTTTAGATCAGGTAGATGGCCTGGTACGTGTGCATCATTTACCTGGGGAAGAGATGGCAGCAGGATGCACTACGGGACGAAAGCAGGCCTGCGAGGGCAGTGTAATGCTCTGGTCAATGTTCTACTGAGAAACCTTAGGTCATGGCATTCATGTGGCTTTTACTTTGACATGTACCACGTACCTAGAGAATGTTGCAGGGAATACACCTTAATTTAAGTTGTGTTCCCTGATGACAATGCCCTCTTTCAGCAGAAAATGCACCCTGCCACACTCCCAAATATACTCAGGAATGGTTTGAGGAATATAACAAAGAGTTCAAGTTGTTGCCTTAGCCTCTAAATTCCCCAGATCTTAATCTGATTATAGGATGGGCTGTCTGATCCATGTCAGATACCAGAGGATACATTCAGAAGCAAAGCGGTAATGGAGATTTTAACCAAATTTTAGATATATAGCTAAAATATACTTTAAGTACAGCATTCATCCACAGCTACACAATAAGTAAATAATTTGTGTAATGTAATTTTTATTCCCTTACTAATACCCGTGGAATACTCTACTCCAATGAGAGATATGTTCCTTTTATTTTATCAATATATTATGTATAAGCAGAAATTGTTTAGGTATATGTGATGGTCAGAGATAGCAGAAAAAAACATACTACAATACTACTTTTTGGTCTCACCTTATCCCATTTGTCACTTATGTGAGAGATATATAGTTGATGCAAAAAGAAGGTTTATGGAATGTTTCTCTAAACCTTTATTGTTTATAACATTAGCTCTCCATCAGGTACAAAAATCTGAGAAATGCAAAGAGGGTTATGTTTACAAAGGTGAAGGCTGTTACAGAAGATCTGATCTGGGTCCACCAGTGGTAGAATGAGGTACTGAATGTGCAGAGCTAAATTCAATATAGATATGAATATATAGCATGCAAACATATAAGTCCATTCCTGGCTTGGCAGACCTATGATGTGAGTAGTTTGTGAAAGGACATCTGAATTAACAGTCAGTTCTCAGTAGTTCCAGAAAGTTCTTCTATATAGTACTGTGACGGAACACCGTCACTGAGTGCCATATCCCCATGTGCCCGCTGTCTATTTCAATGGGGGAGATATAGGATGGATGGCCTGATATGTTTGGTGCAGGCCACAAGCTTGCTACGCCATTTTTGGAAATGTTTTAAATGTACCTGTACATACAGGTGTGGGTCAACAAAGGCTCTGTATAGTTAAGTGAAATGTATTGCGTTTTTGTGACTCTCACCTCCCCCCCCTTCCTTTTTCCGTCACAGTAGGGCGTTGCCACAGGGACACTGCCAGCCCAGTTCAAACTGGCTGCTTTGTCCCTCTTCCATCCCCCAACAGCTTCTTGGGATGAAAACCTGTAACGGAGCTCCCTGCACCCCTTGCTGGGTACCTCCGCCAAGGACCGCTTCCTAGCTAGAACATGGAACAAACCGCAGCACTTCTGCTCACAATTGCCGTAGTTTGACTGGGGTCCCTGAACCACTCCCTCCTGGAGCTGAATGGGAAACTTGCTCTATCCACCCCCAGGCACTGGACGACACTCAGTCCTGGGAGCTCTAGTCCTTACAAGGATTTTCCCCGTTGAATCCTCCACACTAGAAGAGTGATTCGTGATTAGCCCTTTCCCCTCCCAGTAACAAGACGACACATAGTTCTGGGAGTACAAGCTGGAATCGTTTCATCTGGCCAGATGGCCTGCTTTTATACAATTTCAAATACAGTTGAGCACGGCCATGAAACTCCCACAGAAAACAGGATAATCCCTCCCCTATGTCTGGGAGATAATTGAGTCAGGAACTGTACAAAACTCAATTATCTTCAGGCAAAAAAACACACATTTCACACAAACACCCCAAAAGTACCATAAAATTACATAAAAACCCCACAAACATTACATCCCTTATAGCCCTGATCTGGGTGACCAACATATCCAGATATCACCCAGATCGGTTCAGGGGCTCAGGAATTTCCTGGAAGTCATAATTTGACCAACCACACCGCGTGGTCCCATGCCCAAAACAATTCAGAGAATTTCCATGCTAGCGGTCGGTCTAGTTTGGTGTTCAAAACCGAGACAAACTACCAAACATAGTCAATGTTCTTACCTGGAGCTTGTTCTACGCTTGTTCGCGTGGGAACATTTCCACTTAACAGTGTCTAAGTGTTATAAAACCGAACACAGGCGATCCATCAGGAAGTTCAGCCCGGTGTTCAGGGAGTTTCAGTTTCAAAAATAGTTCCATAAACCATAGAAAATGGTGTACACCCAGATGAACACATAGAACACTGCTGGTGGAAATTGCTACAAAGTAGCAATTAGGTTTTAACAAGCTCGAGGTGGTCTCCAGGACGTCGGCTGTTTGGTTTCGAACCATATACAAACCCCCTCACCGAACAGAGACATTACATTTTACAGAGTCCATAGTCTGTGGCAGGAGACTGGTAAGCAGGCTCCTCCAGGAGCCTCATGGCAAACTTACTTGGAGAGGGAGTTTGTGCCAAAACCCTGTTGTTTTGTGTTTGGAGACCTCCAAGGCGTAGGGGTCTGTGTATGTAAAACCTTGTGTGATGAAATAAACAGAAGTCAGTGTTGTACCTCCAGCGCTGTGTGTCCGTTCTGGGGAAATGGGTCTTGATACTCCAAGTTTTTCCTGAACGGGCTGAAGGAAATTTTTTAGCCCGAGGTAACGGTCTGGTTACCCTAAGTCCGCTACAAGTATATTTATATTTATTAATTTTAAAAAGTCTTTTTTACAGGTGAAGGATACATTGAGATTTCTCTTGTTTTCATGTGTGCACAAACATTCCATTGTTACATTCAAATTTACACTCCACACACATTTTGTATCTTGGTTTAATGGGACTGTAGATAATATAGACATTTGTAGACCTTCTGTACCTTTTGGCTTGTTATAAGATGATCTGCTAATCATTTAGCCTGATCTGAAAGAACAAATTTTATGGACTTCAAAACTATAATATAAAAAAGTTTCCTATCCTCATCACGCTGCAAAACACATTCATTTTTTTTCATACTTTTGAATACTATGACAATCCTGTCTCATAAAATAGACATCAGGTAACTACCTATCTATTTGATTGTTAACCTTCACCTTGCAGAAATATGTTTGGTGCTTGTAGTTTATAAGGGTACGCACAAAATTAAATTTATGTCTCTATGATTAGATCTTAAAAGTGGCAAAAAAAATTGTAAATTTACCCAGAGGCTATGTGCATGCACAGACTCAAGAGTTTGGAATCACTAGAAAACAGTTTATTGAATAACCCATCATCCATAACTTATTTGTTTTATATCGTAACAAAGGTGCTTGAAATTTACTACCACAGATTGCAGGCTGAATTTGGAAAGTAATTTACCAGATCTAGCATATATTTTTTTTTCAACATAAGTGCAGAGTGTAACATAGAGCGAATAAGTCTGGTGTCTATATACAGCCAAAAAAAACTGTATCTCACCTACCATTTTCTTTTCTTACTATTACATTGGATGCAGTGAACTGAAGGGAATATGAGTGGCTGTGCCAGTGACTTGTCCCTACCCCTTCATCTACCCCATGTGTGTAGTTGGGTGAATCATAATTAAATAATGTAAATATGAAAACATAAGGCATATTTTACCTCCAAACTTCTAGTGTTTGGAGTATTGTTTACTATAT
The DNA here is from genome assembly GCA_933207985.1 of Pelobates cultripes. NCBI lineage: Eukaryota > Metazoa > Chordata > Amphibia > Anura > Pelobatidae > Pelobates > Pelobates cultripes. Next base: position 315,488,894 of record OW240913.1, on the reverse strand, counting down.
AAAGAACTGTGTTTATTGGCATGATCTCAGGACAAAGTGGTATCTATCTAACTATCTATCTATCTATCTTTAATAACTATCAAGCACTTTTTTACAAAACACTTTTACCACAAGGCATTTTTCTAAAGCAGCACAGACACTTTTTTTGGTAATATCTCATTATCTCATGCACTTTACTAGATATTTTAAAAGATACATTGTATGTAAGCAACATAGAATCTGTTATAGCTATTCCAGCACAAATCATGTCATCTATTTCCACTTCCCCAGTTCAATCACACATAATGGATACAAAGGGACACAGGTTAACTATTCCTTTCATACGCTCTGTAATCCATTCCGAGCACAGGCATCGCCATGGTAGCAGTCATAGCATACCGTGTTGCTATGGTGGTGGGTGTGCAGCAATTATGCTCTCACAGCATTAAATCACTTTTAGGGGTGGAGCAATGCACCTGCGCGGGACACCGGTCGCGCATTGTACCCGGTAGTCTATTTTTCACTTTACGTTTTTTACCTTTATATATGGTTATCTGTACTTGTTATTTTCATTGATCCTGATGAAAGTCCTCACAAAGGGACTGAAACGTTGATCAGAATTTTAATTGAAACCAAATAAAGACTGGATTTTATAGGCCTAATGAGGTCAGATATCCACCTGAACAGGAGGAAACTGCCCCCCCACTGAAATTACCTCTAAATTAAAAAATCATTTTAGGTAATAATCTTTATTATTATGAAAAATAACCGACACACACAAACAAACAAATATGTGCAACCAAATGTGAGTAAAAATAATAATCAAAAATTGTTTATAATAACAATTAAAAAGGAAAGGAGGCCTAAATGGCTAAATGTAGAGCTTGAATGGAATTAAAATTATGTTTCAAAATAAGCCATTGGAAGTATAGGTAATTACTGTGTTATATCTGTATCTCAGAAAGGTGTACAATGTTTTGGATTTAAATATCTGAGGCAATGTTTTTATCTTAGTCTGGACATTATTACATTCCATGAACAATGCCAAGATTTTACAGTCCGAATAACCCCATACACAATCAGATTGTTTTGCTCAATTTGGTACGGCCATTTGGATTTTTGTGTATAACCCCATTGTTGTTGCTTCCAACCAAAGTGGACTTGTTAGAGAGATTACTACTTCCTTGGGGCAAGAATAAGCCAGGTGATTGACTCAAAAGTTGGGGGAAAATCTTTTCTGACAAGTAAGCCTTACAAAGCTAAAGACAAAAAGGACACATTACATAAAATCATTTATTTTAAATGAAACACATTTTCATAAAAAACACAATGTCACATATATCTTTGTGTGTCTCTGTGTGTGTTTTCATAATTTAAAAAGTTGTTGGGAATGTTAATAACAACCAAATAACATACACAATATTCAAATGTGCATCTTATTTATACAAATATTCAAATCTTATTTTAGATCTTTGTGTAACAAATATAGGAAAAACATTTTGTTTTGTAATTGAATGTGTTCCCTCTGGATCTGAAACGTAAAGTGTTAATATATTTCTGCTTTTTATAATGTAATTTAAAAGATTTTTCATACGCATTTTTGTTTGTATTTATTCAAATAAATAGCCATAAAGCAGGCATGGTATCTGCTATGTTAAGATAATTTACATACCATTTCATTTCTCATATTTCGATGCATATACACATGAGCTGCATATAGTTTAAATATTTTACATTGTTCTGAAAAATATTAGTAAATCATTCTATCTTTTTGGTAATTTTACAGTTTTTATGGAAAGGATTTAAAATATTCTGTTATTTAATGTATGATAAAAGCTTTCATATTTACATATAAATTATATTTCTCATCACAAATGCAAAAAACTGTTTAATAAAAAAAGTCAGAATATTATATATATATATATATATATATATATATATACTATATATATATGTGAGTGTGTAGTGTGTATATATAATTACTGATATATGTATTTATATTTTTTTAGTTTTCGTCTTTATACATGTTTATTTAGTGACATAGATATTTCACTATTAAGGCCTCAATTTAATATGTTTGGATAAGCTATTCAAATCTATTTGAAGAAACTTCCCAAATGGTTTCTCTACATACTTATCATAGACGTTAATAGTGACTTCTATAGGTAAATAATTTGAAACATTTGTATCTAACAAAACTGAATCATTTCTAATTCTTATTTAAACAAATTAAATTGAGGCCTTTGTACTGGGATAATTCCAAACACACATAATTGTTATGTGTGACTGCAGTATTTTATGTAAGATCGATAGATAGATAGATAGATAGATAGATAGATATTTAGCACCTGGAAGCTGGAACTGTTACATGACCAACACCAAAAAGAAGCAGATTGTATTATGCTTCCTATATACAATGAGGGCAGGAAATGCACTAATGAGTTCCTATACAGAAATTATTCTTAAATCAGAGCTGGGATACCCCAAATGTTTATATCAAGTCTAAAATAGGATAGGAAATGGTAATAGTGCACTAGCAACAAAGCATTAGGGTTGGATAGGTAATAGAACACTCAGGGAGTATTCAGTAAACCAATAAGACAAGTGCATCAGAGTCACAGAATCAACAAGAAAAGTGCATATTATATGCCACAATATTAACTTAGGAGAAATTATACAAATCTTGTATTTTACCAGTGCTGATATCTTGATTAGAGAATTGTGATTTATTTTCTAATTCCTAATAATTCCTGGTTTAGTGAATTGACCTTTCCCTTATAAAACAATTTCTAGATTTTACTAAATTATATTTTACATCTCTATTATTATCATACATGAGTATGCATCATATATCTGACTCCCATAATATAGTCACAGTTGCTGGACAGATCTGTTTTAATTCTTCATTCATTATACGTTTAAATGGGACAACTTTTCTAGTATGATACATTATTATTTGAAGTTCTGCATTGAAAAGTTAATTTCAGAGGGCAAAAGCCTACAAGTCTTTTTCTAGTTAGATAAAGATTGATGACACACAAGGGAAAAATAAATTGAATAATATTATTATCTCTCAGGGAAACATAATTAAGTTGTAAAATATTACCATGGAATTCTAAAATCTATATATGACTATGACATATATTACATGATCAATAATATTATGAATTAAAGACAATTATTTTGAAAAGATACAATGACCCGTAACAAATTCTGTTTCATCACAAATTGTAAACATAAAATATATCAGCACATTATTGATTAAACCATTATAGCGGTTTACATAGTTGCACTTGTTTAATATTCTTTCCCAGGATTATTATATTTCATAAATGCAAACAAAGTTGCACACATACACTTAACTGCAGAAGGGGGCCATGAATAGAACACTATTATTATTCACTTGTTTGCAGCAGACTGAGCTCTCATAGTTGATAAAGTGCTTATAAAATGTTTTGAATGCTATGTAATATCCGTAACAGCACTCTGATAGGTTGGCTAGTAATCCAATCAATCAGAGTGCTCTAACAGCAAAGTCTTGAGAGAAGTGAGACTTGGCTGTCAAAGCGCTCTGATTGTTTGTCTTATTGCTAGAACTGCCAGCGAGCAAATAGTACTTACATGAAAGTAGACATGTGCAATTTGTTTCAGTCCGAATGAAAATTGGCCGAAATTAAGGGCAGTTCGGACATTTGGGTGCTTCTGAATGTCCGAATAGCTGAATTGCCGAAGTGCCGAATTGTCGAAGTGCCGAATTGTCGAAGTCCCGAAGTGACGAAATTACTGAATTTCCGAAGTGTAATAGTGCCGAAGTGCCGAATTGCTGAAGTGCCGAAGTTCCGAAGTTGCCGAAATTCCGAGGTGTCAAAGTGCCGAAGTTCTGAAGCACAGTATCGCGTAAGTACTAATATACTTACCCAGTGAAAGAAGAAGAAAGTTACATTGTATACAATTTTAAATAAAAAGTATACAAACATAGCCAGGATTCAGCTGTAAGCGTTTGCAACACTTACAACAATCAAGTAACACACATTCATATAAAATGTAAGTTACTTGGCCAGTCAATGTAATGACAGGAATGAATAAGTAGATAACTCCCTAATTCCCACGGTATTAGGGAGCTATCTACTAAAAGGCTGAAAGACCTGAATTGTTCTTTCACCAAATTTACTAATGCTAAGTAAAGATTACTTAGTATTAGTAAATTATGCCCCTACTCGCTATATCGCAAGTAGGGGCATGTCTATTAAACATTGAGCTGCCTGTGGCTGCTCACTTTGAAAAACAAAAAAACCTATTGCCCCCCCGGTCCCCACCCCTGAGTGGGTGGGGGCCCTTAAGTAAAAAAGGGGGGAGAACCTATTATCCTCTCCACCGGCCCCCACCCCTGAGCGGTAGGTGGGGGCCCTAAATAAAAATTGGGGGGGACCTAATGTCCTCCCCCCTGACCCTCACCCCTGAGCGGTGGGTGGGGGCCCTAAACAAGATTGAGGGGGGCCCTAAAGTAAAATAATGGGGGGGACCTATTGCCCCCCCCACCCCCGGCCCCCACCCTTGAGAGGAGGATGGAGGTCCTAAAGTGAAAAAAGGGGGGAGGATCTATTGTCCTCCCCACTGGCCCCCACCCATGAGCGGTAGGTGGGGGTCCATAATAAAAATTGGGGGGGGACCTAATGTCCTTCCCCCTGACCGCCACCCCCCTAAACAAGAATAAGGGGTGGGGACCTAATTGTGGCGGAACCAGCCTCGCCACTGAGCATTGGAGAAGACTGATTGCCAGCCTCCTGCCATGTGACTATGGCCCCTGGGATGTATTGCCTGCTCTCCTGTACTGCTGAGGTTTGCTACCAACTAGGTGGATTTGGCTATGGAGCTTGTCTAGTGCCCTCTGTTGGTAGCAACAGCAATATGCACTACCTGAATAGCAAGACTGGTTCATTTACATATTTGGGTAGATTTGCATATTGCTAATTCTGCAGGCACGTGAGATATTTTTTGTTAATTATTGTCTCCCCCACCTCTTTAAAAATTTGCCATTGGGTTATAATAAGTCACTGTATGTTGCCTGCTATGATTTGACTGTTTGTAATTTTATTGAGTTTTCACAGCAATGTTAATGTAATGACCATATGGGCTAGTCCCAAGGAAAATAAAGTTTTAGACAGTTCTACTTCACCCTCAATCTAAAGTCCTGTCTCTTACTGGGGGTAACCGCTATACAGTTATTCACACTAGCTCTTGTAAGTGCTTCTTCACTTGGAACACGACTGGATGCTGAGAATCCTCCTCACTGATTGGGAAAAGGACACCCTCCAGCGGTTGAAACCCCTCTATTACACGGGGTAACCATTACATTGGTGGCAAGTGGTGGGATGGTGTCCTAGTGCGAGGAGAAGCAGCTCGGAGACACTGGTAACGTGTGGAGTTACCGTGCAGCGTCCCTATCTACAGCAATATGGAGGAAGAGTTCCACTGGAGATTGCAGGAGCTCCTGTCCCTGCAGGATGGGCCTATATCAGAGGAGGCCATGATGGACTACCGGGAGGCAGCCAGAAAGGAACTTTGGGATGAAGCCCTGGAGGATATGCAGCGTCAGCGAAGTGAGAGGCTCCCCAGTGAAGAGCAGTGGCAAGAGAGGCAAGTGGCTCTACAAATGTTTTTCCTAGAAGAGCAGCACCTGGACAAGTGGGTTACAGAGCTCAAGAGACTGGTATGGAAGGAGATTTGGCTGGAGGACGCCTACCAGGCCCTCTGGTAGAATACAGTGCAGCATACCCCCGAGATGGAGGAGCTCGACAGGCCTGAGGAGGACGAATACGATGGTCTTGGTCTACTACTGGATGCCATGGAGGAGGAGCCTGATTTCGGCAGCACGGAGGATTTCCAATTTTGGGACATCCTTGACTACAGGATGGGCATGCACGATTGGCCTATCGACTGCTCGGTGAAACCAGACATGATGCACCTGGCAACCATGAAGTGGGAACTGGAGCAGGCCTACCAACGCCTGCTCTGCGCCATTCAGCCCCAGTCTACCCTGCAAGCAGAGCTAGAGAACTGGGTAGCAGAATCAGGTCTAGAGCCCTTTAGCTGGAAGGATATTGTAGAGATTTACTGGGAGGAACCCTAGCCAGCAGATAGAGACGGGACCGAGGTCTCTCTACTGGCCCTACAGGGATGCTGGGCAGTCGGCCCAGATCCCCAACCCCAGCGGCAGTGTGAGTTCCAGGGAGCCGAAGGTGTTGTCCTTCCTCCCCAGCGGCAGTGTGAGTTCCAGGGAGCCGAAGGTGTGGTCCTTCCTCCTCAGTGGCAGTGTAAGTTCCAGGGAACCGAAGGTGTCGTCCTTCCTCCCCAGTGGCAGTGTGAGTTTCAGGGAGCCGAAGGTGCCGTCCTTCCTCCCCAGCGGCAGTGTGAGTTCCAGGGGGCTGAAGGTGTCGTCTTTCCTCCCCAGTGGCAGTGTGAGTTCCAGGGAGCCAAAGGTGCCTTCTTTCCTCCCCAGCAGCAGTGTGAGTTCCAGGGAGCCAAAGGTGTCGTCCATCCTCCCCAGCGGCAGTGTGAGTTCCAGGCAGCCGAAGGTGTTGTCCTTCCTCCCCAGCGGCAGTGGGAGTTCCAGGGGGCCGAAGGTGTCGTCCTTCCCCCCCAGCAGCAGTGTGTCCTACAGGGAGCAGAGGCAGTTGGTCTCTCTCCCCAGCAGCAGGACAATGTTGCGGGAGTGGAGACAGTCAGTCTCCCTCTCCAGCGGCAGCCTGTGTTTCAGGGAGAGGAGCACAGCACCCTCTCTCCCCAGTGGCAGAGTGTATTACAGTTGGTCCCCCTCTCCAACATCGGAGAGAGTATCAGAGAGAGGAGCCGGTTACCACCTATCCCCAGCGGCAGCTTATTTCCCAAAGGGGAGACCGTATTCTCCCAGATGGGGCAGATTGGTCCGCAGTCTCTGCACCCAGTCTACAGGGGTGCGGGGTAGCTGCTCCAAATTCCCACCTGAGCAGTGGGTGGGGGCCCTAAACAAGAATAAGGGGGTACCTAATGTCCTCCCACCTGGCCCCCATCCCTTAGCGGTGGGTGGTGGCCCTAAATACAAATTGGGGGGACTTAATGTCACAGCACTCTGATTGGATGGCTTAAACCCACCCCAATTTGTATTTAGGGCCCCCACCCACCGCTCAGGAGTGGGGGCCAGGGGGAGGACATTAGGTCCCCCCTTATTCTAGTTTAGGGCCCCCACCCAACGTTCAGGGGTGGGGGCCAGGGGGAAGACATTAGGTCCCCCCATTCTAGTTTAGGGCCCCCACCCACTGCTCAGGGGTGGGCCCAGGGGGGGTGGACATTAGGTCCCCCCATTCTAGTTTAGGGTCCCCACCCACCACTCAGGGGTGGGGGCCAGAGGGAGGACATTAGGTCCCCCTGTGACGAGAGCAATCTCGCCACATTGCATTGGAGAAGCCTGGCTGCCCGCCTGCTGCCTTTGGACTATGGACCAGACTTTATGTAAATGTGTTAACCCAGATAGCTATGCCATGGAGCCCATTCGTGTAGTTAAAGACTTTGGCTCCATGGCAATTGAACTGTGTGAATAGGATCTGAGCGCTATTCGGTAGTTTTGTGCGCTCAGATCCCAGCTATCTGGGGATATGTGAAATGTCGGTGTGTTATGTGTAAAAGGTGACTTTATGTATTTTAAAGTGTTTTATGTCTTTTTGCAACCATGTGCTCAATGGAGTCTGCCTCTATCCCTGGATAATTGGATTACTTTCCCCCATTGTCTCCAGGATAGAGGGCTCTGTAAAACCTGTTTGAACCAGATAGCCATGTGCCAGCCAGGGCCCAAAAGATACTTTTACTAACTTTTGAACCCCTGGTCTGATTCATTTTTTAATATGTTGTTCCCCTGAATGGATTGATTGTGAATATGTAATTTTATGTGAATGTGATGTATGGTCTTAGAGTTATGAAAGTTGGGTAGAAAGTATGTTTTAACTGTATGTGTAATTGAGTTTCCTCTCAGGATAAGGGAAGGGAATATGTGGGATGTAACTGATACGTGATTGGTTGTTTTATACCTCCCTGTGGGCGATCCTGTATGTGAAAGGCTGTAATAAAAACCAGGCTGGGTGTGCCGGCACCTCAGACCACTGCTTGACCCTCAACACGGAGCCTTGTCTCGTTCTTGGGGGGATTCACTGTATGCTGTTAGAGACTGATTGCCAGGAGTGTAAGCTGATTGTCTGCTCTTCCTGTTCGTCTGCTAGCAGCTATTTGGGAGGTTCCAGTTCGGGAGTTGGAGTGCTATTTTGTATCCAGTTCGGGAGTTTGGTGTTCTGCAGTAGCTGTGCCTGCATCACTGGAAAGGGGGACGATCGTCTAAACGGTTTTTACCCCTTGTGTGCTGAAACGGTCCGTTACACCCCCCTTTATTCTAGTTTAGGGCCCTCACCTACCGTTCAGGGGTGGGGGCCAGGAGGAGGATATTAGGTCCCCCCCAATTTGTACTTAGGGCCCCCACCCACTCAGGGGTGGGGGCCGGTGGGGAGGACAACGGTCCTCCCCCCTTTTTTTACTTTAGGGCCCCCACCCACCGCTCAGGGGTGGGGGCCCTACATAAAAATTGGGCCCCCACCCCTGAGCCACAGGCTGCTCACTGTTTACTAGACATGCCCCTACTATAGCGAGTAGGGGCAAAATTTACTAATATTAAGTAATTTTTACTTAGTATTAGTAAATTTGGCTGATAGACCAATTTAAGTCTTTCAGCCTTTTGGTAGATAACTCCCTAATACCGTGGGAATTAGGGAGTTATCTACCAAGCGCTGCAAGAGAATTCACGAAATGCCGGAGTTCCGAAGTTACCGAAGTTCCGAAGTGGCGAAGTGGCGATGTTCCGAAGTACCGAAGTTGCCAAAGTGGCGAAGTGCCAAAGTTGTCAAAGTGCCGAGTTGCCGAAGTGCCGAATTGACGAAGTCCCGAATTTCGGAATGCCGAACCGAGCCGAATATTTTCCCCATGCACATGCCTACATGAAAGTACAAAACATCCTTTCACTGGTGGTAATGCTATTCCTGGTGTAGCATTATACCCAACACGCAGAATGTAAGTCCTTCAGAGAGGTAGAGACAGAAAAAGGTCCCTAAATTGGTCCTTAGAGTGGCTGGATAGAAAGAATGAATAAAAGGAAAAATAGAAATGTCAGAACAAGCCAGAAAATCACAAGAACGAGAGTAAGAGCCGAGTCAAGGGAACCAGGGAAACAGAGCAGTCAAGACAAAGCCAGGTCAATACCAAAATACTACACTTATTGGGACACTAGAACACCCGGAATAAGAACAGGGTACTGTGCCTTGGGCTTAGTGTTTTTATATATTTAGGGAGAGTTTTATGTAACCACGCACCCAAAATGAGTTCATTGGTCTTTAGTGTATAGTGCCTCTCTGATGTCATGACACTGGCTCACATGTGACGCATCATAAAAAGGGGTGGGCACATAGCAGCCGGCATCCAGGAGGCTGTCCGGAACGGTATGATACACTGAAGTCATCGGAGCAACAGATGATCAACAGACCACCATGGTAAGTACAGGAGACCTCACACCTGGGGAAGGAAGGCAACCTTCTACAATCCAGATGTTGTGAGCTACAACTCCCCAAATATTCTTACAGTTATAATGCAGACAAAGCATCAGGGACAATGTAGTCCACATCATTTAGATTGTCAAAGGTTGCTTACCTCTTTCATAGGCAGACTAGGTATAATATTTCACTAAACGAATGCCACCAGTAAAATTCATCCTTTCAATGGTGCACAATTAAGAAAGAATATAAAGTTAAACTAAGGTACATGACGTTATACTTGTTAAACATGTAATTACATGCTCATGTAAAATTAAACAATTGTTTTAAAATAAATGTTAAAACAGGGCTGGCCTATCCTCTTTTTCCACCACATGGACTGAGTGGGAACGTAAGTTAACCCCTTTAAACACATAGGGGACAGGAGGTTCCCTGGGGTTATCCTCTTTAATGCAATGGTCACAGTGGTCCCACTGTAATGGGGGTTAACCCCTTTAATGCAAGATATGAATTTGGCATATGCCCAGTTTCCTACACTATGAATGAGTTTATCCTGTAAGGAGAGTAACTCATCTAGCCACTCCTCTATATATGATTCAACCTACCACCCTCACAGTATTATTTTATTATGGAGATTCAACTAGTCAAAAAAATGAAATTTAACTTGTGAAAAAATAAATTGCATGCTTGTCTGTTGAGGTCCTGATTGAAGATTATCTTTATATCAATCTTCTTTCTGTGACTAAAATTGCCTAAAACACACTATTATACACCTTTCATAATGATTAAAATAGAATTCTTGATTCACAAAAAAAGGAGAAAATAAATGAAAAAATAAAAAGATAATTGATTGTCATCTACCATCCCAATTGCTTGGAGGACTCCATGCAGACTGATCTGTAAAGGTGAAAGAGTTGTTACAAAGGCCTCCTCCACCTTGAAAGCACAGTGGGAGCACTTTGATTGGTTGCGCTTGAAGCCATTGCTTTGTGTCATTCTGCTGCCATTCATATGGGCCAGTATAGATCATCAAATAATGCATGCATGACCAATTGTAGGTGTGGGCCTTAGCAAATCACTTTCTACCCAGTTGCTTAGCAAATTTATGGTGTATATTGTACTATCTGTCAATGTGCTACATCTTATCTGCTCTATGCTCAAAATTGTGAATATCAAATAATGGGAAAAAGCATGCACTCTATAACACATAATGGGGTATTTGTGATAATATTCAATAATGATTCTTGTAAGAATGCCATTTTACATTCTATTCATTAATTTTTCACGTATTTACATCACTCACATAACATCCTAATGGAACACTATCAACACCAAATCAGCTTTTACTTAATTTAATAGTTTGGGGTTTTTAGCTCATGACCCTGCGCTCTAACTGCTTAATTCTCTACCATTTAGGAGTTAAATCACTTTATTTATGCAATCCTATATACACCTCCCCTGAATATGAACTTCACAGTTTTCCTACACATCTCCTCTAAAGCTAGATCTAATGTTTAAACTTCCTTTATTGCACAGTCTGTTTAATTTTGAATTTCTTATCTCCTGCTCTGTTAATAGTCTGCTAGAGTTTGAAAGAGGCTCCTGTGTGTGATTAAAGTCCAATTAACAGAGCAGGAAATAAAAACGTATAAAGCGATCTAAGTACACATCTGTGCTCTCAAATCTGGCTGAAAATTAAACTGTGTTTCTTTTTTATGTAGGCTATATGAATAGCAGCCAGGGAAAGTGTAACAAACATTTAGATGATTTCAATCTAAAATAGCAGGAAATTGAGCAAAGGCTGTAGGGGAACAACCTATGCATGAAAACTGCTTAATTAAGCTAACGTTGTTTAGGTAAAGTATCCCTTTAATCTATCAGCTATTAATTATTCAAATAATAATTTCCATTAAAAAAAGAAAGATAAAAAATAATGTAATTGTTACATTTGCGTAACATTCTGACTATATTGCATTTGAAGCATTGAGTATTAGAACATGTTCAAATCAACATCAGGAAAGATAAATGAAAGACTACAATATATTAGACAGTTTAATGATTCATTAAGGCTATAAAAGACACCTGCCGTCCACATTGGTTAACTTTTTAAAATTATGTTTTCATTTTGAATAACAGCAAATAAATAAAATAAATCAATAAATACACAAATACAGTTATAGTAACCCAAACATTAACTTTATTTACAATTTCAATTCATTAGTAAACATAACCTGTTTTACTCCAAAGGCAATTGGATTTTCCTAAGAACATATTGTAATTACCTGCACTTTATTTAAAATAACCCTGTATGACTGTTTTTCTAAATGATAGCCAACTGTTTTATAGTAAAAGACTGACTATATTGCACAGCTTAATTTAAAATTTAATTACATAGTTAAAGGGACATTATAAGCATCATGATTACTTATACTCATTGTATAAGATATAGCACTAGAAGAAGCCCTATCTCTGTGTCTCGGCAAACATTTTGCCCAATAACGTACTTGTGATGTGTTTGCCTGATGGATGTGTTTGCCTGCTGTATGAGAGCAAACTATGTATGTCCTTATGCACTATATATAAGTGCAGAGGCGGGCTACAAAATTAATAAAAGGAATGGAACATATCAGCTATGAAGAAATGTTAACAAATTTAAACCTATTTAGTTTAGAAAAACGTCGCCTGAGAGGGGATATGATAACATTATACAAATATATTCGGGGCCAATACAAACCATTGTGTGGAAATCTATTCACAAACCGGACTTTACATAGGACACGAGGCCATGCGTTTAGACTGGAAGAAAGAAGATTTCGTCTAAGGCAAAGGAAAGGTTTTTTTACTGTAAGAACAATCAGGATGTGGAATTCTCTGCCTGAAGAAGTGGTTTTATCAGAGTCCACACAGATGTTCAAACAGCTACTAGATGCATACTTTCAAAAACAGAATATTTAAGGATATAATCTTTCAATGTAGGGTAATAACTGCTTAATCCAAGGATAAATCTGATTGCCATTCTGGGGTCAAGAAGGAATTTCTTTCATAGCTTGTTGCAAAATTTTGCTTCAAACTGTTTTTTTTTGCCTTCTTTTGGATCAACAGCAAAAAACAAATGTGAGGAAGGCTGAACTTGATGGACGCAAATCTCTTTTCAGATATGTAACTATGTAAGTATGTAATATCAAAGATAGGCAACCTTCGGTACTCCAGATGATTTAGACTACATTTCCCCTGATGCTTTGCCAGCATAATGGCTGTAAGAACATTACAGGAGATGTAGTCCACAACATCTATAGTGCCGGAGGTTGCCTACCCATATCCTATATAGTGAAAGAAAGAGAGAGTGATAGGCGCTCACTATAGTGATCAGGCAGCAGTATACAAAACAAGGATTCCCCAATCCTGTGAGTAGATAATAAAAAGAAAAAGAGGCGTATACCGTGCCTAGTAATAGTTATGTACAAAAAAATACATACATATATCCTCGAATATTCCGATCAATAATAGCCTCGAAAAAAATTAAAACAAAGAATGATAGTGCAATACAGTAATTGAGATTTTATAAAAATAAAATGAAATTCCCAAAAATATGAGCAATTATAGCTGTGTACAGTCCACTCACATTTGAATGAGCTATGACAGAGCTCTACTGTTAAGCGCCTGGACGGTACAATCCCCGTCTTAGGATTCGTAGTAGTTGCCACGGATATCCTCAAGGTGCAGTGTGCATAGTAAATATAAGAAAAGATAGCAGCAATATGGTGAAGTAAGTACTACTAATATATTTAGTAATAAAAAGTAATGTACTTACACTTTTTAGAGCATATAATTTGCTCCAGTATAAACAGTTTAGGTGGTATAATCCCCACCAAGGATATGCAGGATCCAGGAAATAAAAGTTAATAGAAAGTAACTTTAAAAAAGTATACTTTAATATAATGAAATAAAACAATATATAATAAAAGAATAGGTATATAAAGACTTTATATACCTATTCTTTTATTATATATTGTTTTATTTAAAGTATACTTTAATATAATGAAATAAAACAATATATAATAAAAGAATAGGTATATAAAGACTTTATATACCTATTCTTTTATTATATATTGTTTTATTTCATTATATTAAAGTATACTTTTTTAAAGTTACTTTCTATTAACTTTTATTTCCTGGATCCTGCATATCCTTTGTGGGGATTATACCACCTAAGCTGTTTATACTGGAGCAAGTTATATGCTCTAAAAAGTGTAAGTACATTACTTTTTATTACTAAATATATTAGTAGTACTTACTTCACCATATTGCTGCTATCTTTTCTTATATTTACTATGCACACTGCACCTTGAGGATATCCGTGGCAACTACTACGAATCCTAAGACGGGGATTGTACCGTCCAGGCGCTTAACAGTAGAGCTCTGTCATAGCTCATTCAAATGTGAGTGGACTGTACACAGCTATAATTGCTCATATTTTGGGGAATTTCATTTTATTTTTATAAAATCTCAATTACTGTATTGCACTATCATTCTTTGTTTTAATTTTTTTCGAGGCTTTTATTGATCGGAATATTCGAGGATATATGTATGTATTTTTTTGTACATAACTATTACTAGGCGCGGTATACGCCTCTTTTTCTTTCCATATCCTATGTAGCATGCTTCTTAAAAGGAACCTAATTTAGAGCTGTGTCTACAACCTAATTTGTGAAAACCTAAATGGAGCTAATAGAAAGCTGATAGCAACCTCTGAAAAAAAGAATTGCTGCTGACTCTTAAACTGATTTCATCTAAACAGAATATAATTAAATCAAAAGGCTGCAATTATAACACCATATAGTATGTGCCACACTGTCTGTGGGAAAAAACACAATGTTTTTCAAACCTTTAGTGTTCCGGAGAATAGCTTGTCCACACGATTTGTGATCTAATGGTTAAAGTATTACTTTGGGGTTTAATGGTCCCTAATTTACTCTTCAGTCCGCCAATGCAGAAACGGTGCACAGTACAAATAGTAAGTGGTTACAGAATAATCCTTTGTACAAGGTGTTAATAATCCACCATCTTGTTTTGCAAAGATTAGGAAGAGTAGACAAGCCACAAACAGAGCTTATCAACAAAACATTTATTGTTATAAAACCAGCTTGAGAGAGAAAAATGGAAATGGTCTCATGAATTGTAAGTTTTGTTTGAGAAATGCATTCTTTACCTCTCACAGGGTTAATCACTGAAGTGAAAATTAAAAGTGAATTTAAAGTGAATTTCAAATTTGTGGTCAAAATAGAACTGGAAAAATGTTCTGTCAGCTATGCTTTTAGTTCTAACCTTAGATTTGAAATTCATTGTGAATTCTCACTTTAGTAAATAAACCTGTAAATATCCCCTTTTTATGATTATAAAGCACTAGCATTTTGTAAATGCTAGTTATAATAATAATAATAATAATATTAATAAAAGTGGACTGCTAAGACGTCTAATAAAACAACAAAGTCCAGGCGGCCATAACTTCATGAAAAAAGTGTGCCTTCTTTCTGAATGGAAATGTTTTTATCAGTGTGTCCATGCATCAACACAACACTGGACATTACACTATTAGAGCCTGAGAAATTGATTGGAGAACTTGAGCTAGAAATACATCAATATAGTTTATTCTCCAATTATAAACTGAATATTGAAAAATCATTGGTGCTTCCACTGAATTTAGGTAAACAGTTTAATAAAGGACCTAAAAAGGGATTATTCTTTCACTTGGACCAAGGACTTGTTCACCTATTTAGGAATTAAGATCACGTCAAACTCCAGTGAACCAATTCAATCTAATTTTCTACCATTATTGAAAGACACAAATAAAAACTTAAAAGACTGGAAATACAAAGACATTTCCTGGTGGGGCATCATTAATGCTATAAGATCATACAAATTACCGACATGGATTTATTGATTTTGAATGATTCCCCATCAGATACCCAAAAGTTGGTTAATAAATATATCTGGTGGAATAAAAAAACAAAAATAGAATTTAAAGGTCTAAAACGACATTCTAAAAAGGTGGGTTTGGTCTTCCTGACATAAAAGAGAAATGCTGGCTTGGTGGCATATATTCTCTATGCATAATGTACAAGTTAAAAGACCAGGAAAATACCCTTGAGTTGGAGCACTCATTTTTGATGTTTGAAAATGTATTTGGTTTATAGAAAACATTTTAAAATAAGATATCCCCTGGGATTTTAAAGGTTCTTCCATTCCACATATTGCAGGATCTAAAAGAAAACATATATCTGAGAGAATGGTCCATTTAGGGTTTTAAAAGAGCGTATAGGGGAGGGGTAGGCAACCTCCGGCACTCCAGATGTTGTGGACTATGAAACAAAGTCATAGCTGGGCATGATGAAATGGTAATGTCCTTATACTACATCAGGGGACAGCAACCTATAGCATGCGTGCAACCCATTGTAAAGCGCTACGAAATACATATAATAATAATAATAATAATAAAAATAATAATGCTTGGACTCGAGGTGCCTTTGCACGGCACTCAAGGCTGCCAGAGACAAACAGGCTCTAGCCTATCAGGATACCCATTATGAATTTCAATATCTGAAAGTGCAAACAAGCTGTGTTTGCAGGTGGTGAGGGGGAGTCCTCAATATATGCATTGCAGATCTCAGATCACCTTGTGAATGGGTATCCGCACTCAAGCAGAGAAACCTGCAGTCTCTAATGCAGTCCTCCCCTTGACCTGTACCTGGCAAACCCAGTCCCCACTGGACTCCACAGAAGCCGTCCACACTGCTAGATACACACAGAGCTGCAGAAGTAGCCCCCCCTTGTACAAATAATACAAAGAGCCCATTATTGTGTTATTGTCTAAAAAGTGTACAATTTATGGTATGACTGCATGCAGAAGTTGCTTAATGTATTGTCGGCCCAATAGCCGATTAAAATGTGGTCTAGAGATTATGTTTTATGTCTATGTATTTACTAAATGTGTAATAAAGAATAAAAAATAAAAAAACAACACTTTAACATTTTGCCTATACAAGGAACTTTAACAAGTCATAAGGCCATAAATAAGCACTTGTTTAGAAAAGCCCAATTTGTTTTGCTAACCAAATATATTTTTATGGTAATGTGGTATCTGTCTGGTACTGTAAGCATGGGGAGGAAGTTATGCAATTTGCACTTCACATAACAAGAGAAAACTAGGATTATTTTAATTTATCTGTTTGATCATACGATACACGTGGCCTGCATTCTACTTTCCCCCTCTTACAACACTCCTGGTGCTGATTGGCTGGTCCTTGACAGCTGCCGTTTTCAAAATAGGTTTTTGCATGGAGACATAATTTAATGTAGAATCATGCAGATAAACATTTGTATGGCTGCCATGACAACATGCATTTCCATTTGTATTACTGTATCACATTCATCTGCTTCTATCAAATTCACAATTTATGGAAATGACACGTTGCAGGAAAATCTGAAACATTACTTCCTCTACTTCAAGCAACGAGGATTTGTGTTGTTTCTCCTAGTGCTGATGAAAATGTGAAAATATAGCAGTAAAAGTATCAAAGCTTAATTAATAGTAGTCTTGTAGGAAAAATTATATATTATTATTATTGGTATTGGAATTTATATAGCGCCAGCTTACTCCGCAGAGCTTTACAATAAATGGGGAATTTACTAAATGAGACAATAACAAAATGTAACAGGAACAATAGGTGGTTGAGGACCCTACTCAGATGAGCTTACAGTCTAGAGGAGGTGGGGTATAAAAACACAATAGCACGGGTATTGAGAGAGACAGCAAATAGACATGGTGGGAAAGTAGCAGAATTGGAGGTGAGAGTGGAGTGTGGCCCTATAGGAGAGAGCAAGAGGAAGGTTTGAGATATTGAATTTACTCTTGGAGGCCATAAGCATTCCTGAAAAGATAGGTTTTGAGGGACTTCTTAAAGGATTGAAGACTAGGGGAGAGTTTGAGTAGGGGTTAGGATAGGCAGGCTGTTCCAAAGGAAAGGAGCCGCCCGTGAGAAGTCTGGCAGGCGTAAATTTGCAGTAAGGGTGCGAGCAGCAGAAAGGAGAAGGTCACTAGTAGAGTGGAGAGACAGAGAGGCGGCATACCTATGAATCAGTGAAGAAATGTAAGAGGGGCTAGAGTTGGTTAGAGCTTTATAGGTAGGGTTAGTATTTTAAATTGACACCTGTAGTGTACAGGAAGCTAGTGTAACGATCGACAGAGGGTTGAGGTGAGAGAGGAGTGACAGGAGAGAAAGATCAGCCTGGCAGCAGCATTCACCACAGATTGTAGGGGGGCAGTATGGCTTCTGGGGAGACGAATTAGGAGAGAATTACAATTAATCGATGCGAGACATTACTAGAACATGAACAAGCTCCTTGGCAGCATCTTTCATAAGAAAGGGGCGTATGCGGGAAATGTTTTTAAGTTGGAATCGACAGGTTTTAGCAACAGACTGGACATGAGGTGCAAAGGTGAGGCCAGGATCAAAAGGGACACCAAGACAGCAAGCTTGAAAGGATGAGGTGAGGCAGGTACCATCCACCTACAGGGAGAGTAAAGGAGGGGGATTAGTGCTATGAGAAGGAAAAATAAGAAACTCAGTTTTAGAGAGATTGAGTTTCAGAAAGCGGAAGGACATCCAATCATAGATAGAAGAAAGGCAATTGGTGACACGTTGTAGGACAGCAGGGGAGAGGTCAAGGGAGGAGAGATATATCTGGGTGTTGTCAGCGTACAGGTGGTAGTGGAATCTAAATGAATTAATGAGTTTGCCAAGAGAGGCAGTATAGAGAGAGAACAAAAGGGACTCCGACATATGAAACCAAAATGGCCAATTCACACAGCATAAAAATTCAGTGCACTCAGTCATTTACTAAACAACTAAAATTTATGAGATTAACCCACTTACTGGGGGGGGGGGGGAAGTTGTGTGTGTGTGTGTGAGAAGGCATATGAGTGTCATAAATAGCAGTAAAAGGCCTGAAAGTGGAAAGTGCAGAGTAGTTGAGAATGACCAAACCAAGAAAATAGCACAATTCAACTACAGAGAGTAGCAAAAAATATACATCTGCATTATATGGGCTTATAAAATTGACATTAAGATGTATGTTCATGTCAGAAAACCAGAAAATATGTTATCATATTCAACTCAAATGTTTTCTGTTCATGAGAATCTTTAAAATTCTCTGTACCTATGGTAATCTTCATGTTTCAAATGGACTAATCAGTCTGGGTAAAATAACGCTCAACATGCATAACAGTATTTGTTTTCCTTGTGTTATTTGATTAAGTGTATGTGCAGGTTTATCCTGAGATGCAACTTAAGACCAGTTTCTCCAATGTAACAACCTTTGTCACAAGCTGTACATAGCATTATGTACACCACATTTGCAGATGCACATGAGCATGATCCCTTAACCCCTTAAGGACCGAGGACGGTTCAGGACCGTCATTGGCATTTTTGCCTTGCCGACCGATGACGGTCCTGAACCGTCCAAACGGTCTGGGGGTACTTACCTGTTCGCCGTCGTTCCCCCGGCGGCGATCAGTGTTCCTCCGGTTGTGGGGAGACTGCCTGCAGCCCAGACAGTCTCCCCACTGCAGATTAGGACCCCTGTGGCCATGTGATCGCTTAACACAGCGATCACATGGTCACAATAGGTGTCCATGTGTCTGCCTGCAGGGGGACTGTCTGTGCTGACAGGCAGTCTCCCTGCTAGTGTAAAATCAAAAAAAAAATTAAAGTTAATGGTAATAAAAAAAATAATAATAATTATATATGTATAAATATGATATATAGACATATATTATATCTATATAATATATGTCTATATATCATATATATATAATGTCATACTAAGTGTATTTTTATATTAATATGTACTTATATTAATATAAAAATACACTTATAATTAAATTACACACGTATATATATAATATATATAATAACTATATATATTGTATATATATATTATTATAAAATATAAATAATAAGTAATTTAAATTAAATACATTTTTTTTTAAATAATAAAAAATTTTAAAAAAATTATATAGCTATATGAAATTTTATTCTAACTGTATTTTAAAATTAATATATATATATTTATATCAAAATACACTTAGAATGAATTTGTATATATATCTATGTATATAAAAATAAATAAAAATAATAAGAAATATACATACGCCCATATACAAAATTACATAAATAATTATATAAATATACACGTAGACTTCAAATATATAAATATGCATATATATTTAAATTCTACGTGCGTATTTATGTAATATTTTTACATAATTCAGTAATTTTATTGATTGCAATTTGAGGGACCTGCCTGCCAACCCAGGCCGAAATTCCAGAGAATTTAATTTGTTAGCACTGTATTTTACCCTGTAACGTTCTACGACACCCTAAAACCTGTACATGGGGGGTACTGTTTTACTCGGGAGACTTCGCTGAACACAAATATTAGTGATTCACAACAGTAAAACATATCACAGCGATGAGATTGTCAGTGAAAGTTACTTTTTTTGCATTTTTCACACACAAACAGCACTTTTACTGATGATATAATTGTTGTGATACGTTTTCCAGTTTTTAAACACCAATATTTGTGTTCAGCGATGTCTCCCGAGTAAAACAGTACCCCCCATGTACAGGTTTTATAGCATTTTTGAAAGTTACAAGGTCAAATATATGGGTCAAATATTTTTACATTGAAAATGGCCAGGTTGGTTACGTTGCCTTTGAGAGCGTATGGTAGCCCAGGAATGAGAATTACCCCATGATGGCATACCATTTGCAAAAGAAGACAACCCAAGGTATTGCAAATGGGGTATGTCCAGTCTTTTTTAGTAACCACTTGGTCACAAACACTGGCCAAAATTAGCGTTCAATTTAGTTTTTTTACTTTTTTCACACACAAAAAAATATGAATGCTTACTTTGGCCAGTGTTTTCGACTAAGTGGCTACTAAAAAAGACTGGACATACCCCATATTGAATACCCTGGGTTGTCTACTTTAAAAAAAATATGTACATGTGGGGTGTTATTCAGAGATTTATGACAGATAATAGTGTTACAATGTCACTATTGATAAAATTTTAAAATGTATGTTTTTAAACCGCAATATCCTACTTGTACCTATAGCCCTATAACATGCAAAAAAAAGCAAAAAAGCACGTAAACACTAGGTATTTTTAAACTCAGGACAAAATTTTGAATCTATTTAGCAGTTTTTTTCATTCGCTTTTGTAGATGAGTAAAAGATTTTTCAAGTAAAAGTCAAAAACATGTATTTTTTTCAATTTTTCATCAGATTTTTGTATTTTTTTTAAATTAAAATACATGAGATTATATAAATAATGGTATGTAAAGAAAGCCCATTTTGTCCTGAAAAAAACAATATATAATTTGTATGGGAACAGTAAATGAGAAAGCTGAAAATTACAGCCAAACACAAACACCACAAAAGTGTAAAAATATTCCTGGTCGCAAATGTACAACATCGCAAAAACAGTCCAGTCCTTAAGGGGTTAAAGGGAAACCATAGTGCCAGAAAAGCAAAATTTTCCTGGAACTATAGCTCTATATAGTGACCCACTCCCTCCCTGTGGTGCAGAAGGGGTTATAAACCTCTGTTCCTGATGTCTGTGGGGGAGACCTAATGTGCATGCGCAGGAATGGCCACGCTCACATTAGGACTTCCCCCATTGGCTGTCAGCCACAAGAGGTGAAGTTAACTCCTGATAGTAATTATTACAGTTTCCCAATAACTGCAATAATTACTACTGCATGGTTAAGGGACGTGGAAGTATGAGCTGAATTGGTCTGGGTGCTTACTGTGTCCCTTTAATGTTGTATGTTTTGCTATTATTTATGGCTGTGTTATTGTCATAAATAATATAATAATAATAATAATGTTGTCAGAGTTGTGAGGGATTTTTTGCATTTGGTGCCCTTCTGTGCAGCTCCCATTCTGTCAGCAGTTCGATGTGCACCAGCCCTTGTCTCAGGTTAGGTGGTTGTTTAAGTGATGTTTTTAGGGTAGATTTGAATTTTTTAGATCTTGTCCTTTCTCTATAGCTCTTTTGCCAAAAAGACTCTGACAATATGCTCACTTGTTTATCTGAGTCCCAGTGTCATAGCAGATGTAGTGGTATCTGATGGCCTGGCTGTAGATGATACCTTGTTTATGTGATTGGGATGGAAGCTGTAATTGTTGAGGAAGCTCTACCTGTGTTTTGTTCTGGGATGTAACGAAACACACCAATATGAATAAAATAGCTTTTATTACACAGATATCATTAAAGAATATTTACAAAAGTTTACAAAAAATTAATACGCAACATTAAGGTCCACACTTTAGGCTGGGAAGCTCTGATCAGCCTTGGCCAGGAGTAAATTAATTGGGAAATTTTCTGTACAGCACATCTGCTCACAGGATGAAGCTTCTAACCAAAAAAAAAATGAAAATTCCAACATTTTATAATTGTGTAAAAAGTTGCTTAGATAAATAATTTATGCAAGTGACATGCATATTTCATACATGCGAGAGTGCAACTTACAAGACATCAGCCCACTCCGGACCACTGGCCAGATGCCCAAAGTGTCCTGAGTCATATCATAGGACACCTGCACTTTGTTTTGGAAGATTATGGAACTCTGGGCAACGTGCCAAAAATATTGCAACATCATAGGATTTTTTTTTTTTTTTTTAACTAAATAGCTTTAAAAAGCTATGATCAATATATACCTATACGATTAGCAATACAACCTGTCTGTGTGTTTTCTGTACACTCATGAATGAAGAATGCCATTGGGCACACATCAGGTAGCTCACACTGTGTTCTAAGAAATTCATTTTGAGATTCATGGAATAAATTCAATGATTTATAAATAAATAATTTATTAAAGCTAAGAAAGGATACATACATACAACAAAATACTAAAGGATAATTTACACTCTGTGCATAAACACATATGTATAGTTATTTCTCAATATTGTACTACATTTTGATAAGATACAACTCACAGCTTGCTATATAATGATGGTGACTCTCATGAATGAGATATTGCGCTCATTCTTCACTCTGAGGACCATAGATTTATATACAAATTAAAAGTGCATTTTGTAATATTGTTTCAGATATATATTTTTTTTAAATGACATGAAAATTTTGAATCACTTTTAAAATACATTAACCATAGAGCATAAAATAGGCAGGTAATCTAAGCCAGAACGTCTTCTCCAACATGTTTTGTCTATGAAAAACTTTTTCAAGGATATAGAATTTAAGGGTTCAATGCAAGTATTTATTGTCCTAATTGCCAGTTTCACTGGTTTTCCATTTTGTTTCAACAGAAAACCTCTCAAAGTCACCATCTTTCATAATAGTGTTTAGTTCCATCTTGGGAGTCATTTCTTCAATAATTAATAATTAATCCATAATTCTGTAGATATAAATGCGTTTAAAAAAAAATAAAATGGAAATGGACATTAAATTTAACATCAAGAAAAAAAGATAGAAAAGTCATAAATGCAAAAATAAATAAACCGCATGAATGAACTCACCAAATTGGGTAGACAAGAGCTCTAGAAAGGCAACATTTCACTGATTGACCAAATGAGGCAATTTGCTTAAGTTTGTGTGTGCATACATGCATCATGTTTAGTTTATGTGATTTGACGTTACATTGAAGAGGATGACGTTATGCTCAGCTATGTGAACAAAGTTTGTTAATAAAATGGCTAGAAACATATAAACACCAGACAAAAAAAACAAAACACCACAGTTTTTCATGTAAAATTATTTTTCAATATCTTCAACACACACATCTAAAAAGTCAAATGAAAAATTGAGCAGTTAAAACCAGCTCAGACAGTTTCATATTCTACCATCCATATATTTATCTTACATAATATTTAACATGAGCTTTGTTGTCTGCTAGAAGATATTAAATATGATAACTGCAGTTAGGTGAAAATGGACAGGGTGACCATTTTCCATTTTCTAACATGAATTATACCGTGATCATGTCCTTTAGCTACATTAGTCTCTGAGTGTCCTACTTTAAAAGTCTGCAGCCATTTATAACACAAAACACTGGAAGGACTTGCACAGTTAAATGTTACATCTGGGCTCAGTAACATGCATACTAATAACATCATTACAGCGGAGTGCTTTCGAGAGCATGTTTACTTCACTGTGTTTTCTTCCACTTTCTACAGATGACTAGTTAATATGTAGTTTTAAATAAAAAAAATAAAAAAACATAAAGGGCTAATTTCCTTGTATTTTCCAAAGATTAATTTATCTAATAACCTAATTTTCAACTTTTTATGTTTTTTTTTCCCCGTTCTTTTTATGTATGGGTGGTTTGCAGCATGGAGAGTTCTTCTTTGTCACGGCATTGAACTTGAACCATTCTGACCTCCCTATAATGAGTGAATTGAAAACATCTCCCTTTGGAATGTTGCAGCTCTGTACACATGTGTTTTTCCGTTTTTGATGAATTAAAGGAGCAGAAACAATTAAAGGCATTGACCAGCCATACAAAAAAGATAACATAAAAATGTGTTTGTTATATTATGTTGTTATGTAGCATGACAACATGTACATTATTAAAGTATATCAGCCACTTGAAAAAAAAAAAACACTTTAAAAATGCATACTAAAACCCAGATAGCATTATTATAATGATTATAATAAGTGTTTACATAAGAGCTTTAACACCTGAATTGGAATTTTTTTTCCTTAATACAACAGCAGTCAATTTCCTTCGACAAAGGTTATTCACCTTGCATTTATTGTTGTTTTTTTAATGCATAAAGTAATACTGTGTCACACACACATTGAGATTTCTCAAATTAAATGTGTTTTCCCTTTCTAATTCAATGCTTTTCACTGATTGCCCCAATCCTTTTTAATCAGTGACCATAGAAGCTTTCGGTGTCAGCCTTAGAGCAAAATAGGGCAAATGCCTTTTTTTTTATGTTTCTCAAACATATTTTATACTTCACTTTTTTATTAAAACAGAAAAGCGTAGACGGAAGACAGATGAAAGCCCAAAGCAGCTAAACGTCCGGCATCCATGTTTCTAATCTTAATCATAATGCATTTTTCTGTCTGCTTTGTCAGAATCTATCACTCAAGAGAATTGTCGATGGGCAGTCATTTGAGGAGTGGCTTATTTTTTATCATATGGACTTATGAATGCTAAAATATTATGGAAATTGCATTCAGCGTTGCTAACCAATTTTCACCAGTGTCATCCACTTCAAACTGAAGCAGCATATATATACATGATTTTCATTTTATATGTATTGACTAGATCATTTTTCCTGTTGTCCTGAGATTTGATGACACACAGTGTATAAAGAATGATGACCTCTGAAAGGAGGCCAACACTTTCTTTAGATTACAGTATTGTCAAAACATATTGGAATTTCCTTTACATGTGTTGTCGTATTTTTCTGCATGAAAAATTCTGCTAAAGTGAAATGTTGGTGAGTTTGCTAAATAGAATTGCAAGGACAAGTGTCTTGTTTGAAATGAGTTTATAGAATGACCATAAACTAATAACAAAATGTCTCTGGGAAGGAATTTCAAAACTGTCAGTTCTTTATTCACTGCAAGAAAGTCCTTTTTACTTATGGGGCAACTGAAAGCATTAAACGTGGCTAATTAATTTAAAGTATATTTGAATTAAAAGATAGATTTATGGACAGACAGATATGGTTTTGAAAATAATGTGTTATTAAACTCCCTACGGATGGAGGCCATTGTCCAAGTACTGAACCAAATTTGCACTATAATTAATTGATAAATGGGTCTCCCTAGTGTGAGCAGGGATTGAACCCTACTCATAAACATTGTGCTGCCGGGCATTTAAATGCCCATGTAAACAGCTGTATGCAGTGCTTACTTTGAGCAGTATCTGAGCTGTTCCTTTATTGTCTTAGCCTCTGCCACGTTGGTGTATCTGCTCAGTTTGATTGCCAGTGCTGTGAGATTTTGCTTGGCTATTTTTAAAGTCTCTGGTATAGGCATATCCTTGTATTTAAATATTACAAATATTTTTTGGTGAGACCAAACAAGAGCCCCTTACAGTGCAGACAAACTTCAAGATCCAGACCAGAACGGGCACCATGCTGAGAAGACCCAGAAGGCTAAAACTATTCTGTCCATGGCTGTTTTTTGGTCACTGGTCCTTTTCGGTCAGAACTCATGTGTTTAAAAGAACATCCATTGTTACGGGTAGCTGCAGAAATGCACAGTGAAGTCTGAAACATGATGCTCATCTGAGCTTATTTGCATGACAAGTTGGGAATTCTGTGATAGTTGTGAAAACACAATTTGTTTACTGAGTTACTGTGCCCAAGAAGGCTTCACAATGTCTTGCTTGAGATATGCAGGTAATTATTATCTACAAATATCTCTATCTATCTATCTTACAATTTAGTACAGGGGTCAGTGATGGAACTACCAGTGGTGCAGTCGGTGCAGCTGGACTGGGGCCTGCATGCTGAAGGGGCCCATCGGGTGGCCCATTCAGTTCATGCCACCCAATGGCAACATGTCCTCAGGGACCTGGGCCCCTTTAGTGATGACACCGCTGGGAGGAAGTGACAGCAAACCTCCTTCCATCTGTCACAAAGTGCCATGCAGGAGAAGCAGAGAGGAGGGAGCACAGCCTAGGAGAGACTCCAACTCCCAACAGCATAAGGCAGCTGACTGGATTCCAGGGAAGCCATTCTCCTGCACCCAAAAGGTAGGTATCAGGAGGGTGGCTAAAGAAATTTACATTTTGCATGTGTGTCTGTTTATGCATCTTTGTGCCTATGTAACCATCTGTGTTTCTGTATGTGTGTCATTGTATATATCTGTGTGTTAGTATGTGTATCTGCATGTATTCCAGCGTGTGTATCTGTGTGTCTGTGTATATGTGCACCTGTTTATCATCTATGTGTGTTAGTGTGTGTATCTGTGCTTCTGTGTATCTGTGTGTGTGTGTGTGTTAGTTTATTTCCATGGGCATCAATGTGTGAATCTGTGTGTATGTTATACTAAGTTTATGTTATACATAAAAACACTCAAACAAATTCATCCCTACATTCACACACACATACTCCATACAAACACATTCTTATATTCAAACATACAAACAACTGCTCAGTGTTACATACGACCCTGCAAATGGTATATCCCCAGCTGGGAAAGCATTGTGGGAGCTGTACGACAGATGTGAATCTATCTGCGATATTTGGGGCCCCAAAAAAAATATTGTACCAGGGCCCTGTCTTCTTTATGGATGTGGTTGCATGCATCTACCTCTCCTCCTCTGACAGTGCTTACCACAAGACTCCTAGCCATGTTAATTATTTTGGTGGCTTTCCTTTCTTAAGTGACTAGTACCAAGGCTGTGTATGGTTTGTTGTCAGAGGCACCCTGTTACATTCCAGAGGAAGAAACAAACAGAAAATATAAGAATTCTGAGAACACACAAAACCTCAATAGCTTGCTTTTTGGTTAGACCATATTAAGGTCTCACATGGTTTATGCTCATATGTGTAATTAGAGAGAGAATCATAGCTTTTTAAATAGCAAACAGATTGTTGCAGAATGTGCCTTTCCTTTCAATAGATTAATATTTTCATACGTTTGGGGTTATTGTACCCGAACCCACTTTATTCGACTACCGAACGAGGACCACCCCTGTAACTCATTAGAACCTTGGAACAGCAGTTAACATAGGTGCAAAACTGCAAGGGAAATAATTAATGAGTGCTTCCCCTGGGTAGCCGCCATTTCGTGTAAGCGAAAACACGTGGTCGACAAAAGGATGGCGGCCATGTTGTCTTTCGAACGCAGGCAGCAGTACCTGGTTGTCGAGTGCCTGGAACGCTTTTTGGCTACGCACTTGCATGAATCCCGGCAAAGATTGTACCACTGCCCGTCCCACTTCCCGACAAGCTATACGAACGACGTTTGGGAGATAGGCACTACTGACTGGGGAAGCATTTGATCCCTGAAAGCAAGGGAATATCTTGTACGGTGTTCGCACATGAAGCCCCAAATGGAAATTGGCCGTGCACCCATTTCCCTGGAACTGTTTTGGGCTTTCACCTAGTGGCCGGCCGGTCAGAGATTTAACCCAGTGGCAATTCTATTCTACTGAACGGATCTGATCACTATTTGGCCAAGCTGAGTGCTCAGATAAGGGCTATCTGTGGATATGACTCTTGTGGGGTTCCTGTTAATATTGATGGTACTTTTGGGGTATTGTATAAATATTATGTATGTTTCCCTGTAACTGAGAGATAATTGAGTTATGGTTTCTGACTCAATTATCTCCCAGCCTGTGAGTGGCTTGCAATGTTTCTCTATGGAGGCCCCTGCTGGGGGTTTGTGTATAAATTGAGAGAGTTTGGCCTGAATAAACCAGATGAACTATCTCTCATCTAGTTGCTGGGGAGATACAAGCTTAATCACACAACAGTCCCAGTCTGGCTGAGAGGAGAAATAGTGGAGGTAACGGGTCAGGATCCCCGGAGTCCGCTACACATGGGCTGTGAGCTATTATTAGGGTCAATTGTATTGCTTGGACTTGATTCATCAAATTATATATAATAATTAGAGACTTTTTAGCTGTATCAATGAAATGCTTTACTAGGTAGAGTGGAATTATATTTGGTAACATAAATCTCAAATCTAAATCTGATTAGCCAATTTTAATCTATTTTTTATAACATACCTAAACCTACCTGTCACGGCACAAATCAACACATTTTATCTCTTCAAATGTTTCTTCTCATTTGAAATAAAAATATGGAGCTTTATGCCTTTCACAGTATTCCTCAAAATATGATGGTTATAGTAATGAACATGTGTGCATGCTTATTTGACTCAACGTGAGAATTCAAATTGAATTAAAAGTGAAGTTTAAATTTAAGGCCAAAGTAGCTATGGCTATGACTTAGAGAAATTTTCCAGGAAGACTATTTTGACCTTACATTTGAAACTCACTCATGTAAGTGTCATTTCCATAAAAACGTGATTACCTAGGGTAGGGGTAGGCAACCTTTGGCATTCCAGATGTTGTGGACTACATCTCCCCTGATGCTTTGACAGCGTTATGGCTGTACAAGCATTATGGGAGAAGTAGTCCACAACGTCTGGAGAGGGGAAGGTTGCTTACCCCTGACCTAGGGACTGCAGAGCTTTGTTTCAGACATTCCATCCAATAATCAGAATATAACTTAAAAGCAACAAAGGGCAGTTGTTTTTTATTTTCCTAAAGAAAAAAAAGAAGGAAAAAAACAGCTGTTGCTCTGTAGACTGCACAATGTTTACTTTTTTAATAAACTCTGCGAGATTTTAGGATATGTGATTCGAAGTTTGCAAATATTCCATGCATGTAGATGAGTCCTAATTGAAATTAAGTGCATGCACTTTACATATTCAATTTACATTATAAAACTGGTCATGTTAAAATGCTTTTGCTATAAAGTTACAGTCAGGTTTAGACAGTGAAAATCTATTCTTGTGAAGTATTAGGCTTTTATTACACTTCTCCATTCAGTCCTAAAACATTCCCACATGACCTTTTTCTTTTTAAAAACAGACTGGCCCCATTCCCCAGGTCACTCTGGCAAAATGCCCATGCACACATTTATGTCTG
The DNA here is from genome assembly GCA_933207985.1 of Pelobates cultripes. NCBI lineage: Eukaryota > Metazoa > Chordata > Amphibia > Anura > Pelobatidae > Pelobates > Pelobates cultripes. The sequence continues at coordinate 315,459,640 of OW240913.1, read as the reverse complement.
CCTTTTGAGTGTTTTCAGAAGCCCATTAAGTTGTGACTTGGCAGACCAGACATGCTGAACTTGCCCTAAGACCCAAGGAGAAAAGGTTATCCAATTCTTTCATCTTTGCAAACTACACATTGTCTGTAATATTATGACATTCCAAATTAAATATATTATTTTTCACAAAAAAATGTAGGTCTAAATAAGCAAATCATATTACATCTTAAAATTATTTCATTACAATAACACATGTGAATTTCTTAAAAAGAAAATTCTTTCTGGCATTTTTTTTTTATTAATTAGCAATTTATGTTAGCTGTGAATACACATTGAGTTGTCGTAGAAAAAATTTGTTAACATTTATTTATAGAATTATTAATATTAACCCCTTAGTGCCAGTTTCATTTGCCTGGTTGGTACCTAAGGATCAGAGCTTTTTTTTGAATCAATAATTTATAATACTTATTGTTATTATTAACAACAATCTTTCTAAATTTGTTTTAATTAGAATTAATTTATATTAACCACTTAGTACCAGTTTCATTTGCCTGGTTGGTACCTAAGGATGAGAGCTTTTTTCCAGCAATAGTTTATAATACTTATTGTTATTATTAACAACAATCTTTCTAATTTATTTTCTGCTTTTGTTTTAACAGAGAGTGCTTTAACTGAATAATTAAATTCTGATGTATTGGGTATTGTGCAAAAAATACAAAAAAATAGATCTTTTTAGTCTCAGTTTTACTTACAATAATGTGAACACAAGCAGTGTAGCTAAATTAAAAAGCTTAACAATAACTGCATATATTTGTCTTGATTTATAGAGTACATTAAATGTCTAGGATTTTAATTTATTTGTGGTAGTCACAGGTTACAAACTACAAGAAGGACAATATTGTTTTAAAATTTTCAGAATTTACTGTTTATGGTCATTATATTTACGTAACGGCTGCAAAAAAATTGACACACAAAAGTATTCATTTATATACCCTTTGCCGCATTTTTTAGATGTTACAGGGTAACATTAGATACTTAAAGACAAGTATTACCACACTCTTACCGACTTCCAATTCACTGGATGGCATTTCCATTTCTCCATTTCTCTGTGAAAGCTTGTTAATTATCTAAAGTAGTGAAACACCAGACAGGACAAATAAAATATAAGTGTACAAAGAATGTAAATGCCAATACACTGATAATACAAACAGGGAAAGGACACAAAAAAGAAAAAAGAAACTTCAGTAGCAGGAATGTGTGTCGTGTCTGTAACTAGACGCTTTCTTAGCCATTATATCAAACAAAGAAATTGTGGTTTAAAAAGTATAGGGAATGGGGATTGGAAAAGGTGAGCAACAGCAGAGCCTTCTCCCAATTAACTTTTGTTGCTCTACACCCCAAAGAATAACTCCCTTAGTCTTTCAGAATGGATTCTTTAGGGGTGCCATGACCAGCGTGGCCGCACAGCTGCATCTACAGAAAATGGGGCAGAGCTAATTAACAGCAGAGGTGGAGCCAAATCAGGAGCAGGGGTGGGGCTAAACACAGCCTCCACCAGCTGCTGTTACTGCTGCATATCGAGGGGAAGCAGGATGGAGTTCCTGCTTCCCCAACTAACAGACTCCAGGGACTTCAGTACTTCGGTAATCCACTCCTCCAGCCCATATGGTCTGTAAGTAAGAGAGAGAGAGTGAGTGTGTGTGTGTATGTGTGTGTGTGATTGTCTGCCTTTGGTTGTGTGTGTGTGGGAGACTGCCTTCCTCTAACTGTGTGTGATTGTCTTCCTGTGACTGTGTATGTGTGACTGCCTATAACTGTGTATGTGACTGTCTGCCTGTGACTGTGTGTGTGTGTGTGACTGTCTGCATGTGACTGAGTGTGTGTGTGTGACTGCTTGCCTCTAACTGTGTGTGTGTGTGACTGTCTTCCTGTGACTGTGTGTATGTGTGACTGCCTATAGCTGTGTGTGTGTGTGTGTGATTGTCTGCCTGTAACTGTGTGTGTGTGTGTGTGTGTGTGTGACTGTCTGCCTGTGACTGTGTGTGTGACTGTCTGCCTGGGACTGTGTGTGTGTGTGTGACTGCCTATCTGCAACTGTGTGTGTGACTGTCTGCCTCTGACTGTGTGTGTGTGATTGTCGGCCTGTGAATCTGTATATGAGTGTCTGCCTGTGACTGCCTGTGTGTAAATATCTGCCTGTGATTGGGGGATGCTGCCTGTGTGAGAGAGAAAGTGTATGTGTGTGTATGTGTGTGTATGTGTCTATTTGCCTGTGACTGTGTGTGTGACTGCCTGTGACTGTGTGTGTGTGTGTGTGACTGCCTGCCTGTCTGCAACTGTGTGTGTGACTGTCTGCCTCTGAATGTGAGTGTGTGATTATCTGCCTGTGACTCTATGTGTGAGTGTCTTCCTGTAACTGTGTGTGATACTGTCTTCCTGTGACTGTGTGTGTGTGTGTGTGTGTGTGTGTGTGTGTGCATGTGTGTGTGTGAGATTGTTGGCCTGTGACTCTGTATGTGAGTGTCTGCCTGTGACTGCCTGGGTGTGAATATCTGCCTGTGATTGGGGGATGCTGCCTGTGTGAGAGTGTGTGTGTGTATGTGTCTATCTGCCTGTGACTGTGTGCATGTGACTGTATGCCTGTAATTGTATGTGTTACTGTCTGTAACTGTTTGTGAGACTCTCTGCCTGCAACTGTGTTTGATTGTCTACCTGTAACTGTGTGTGTGACTGTGTGCGAGTGATTATGTGCCTGGGACTGGACTCTGAAGACTGTTGCTAATATTGTTGTGTAAAAAAATGAATTCTATTGTCAGGGGCTGAGTAGGGGCTTTAGAGGGAGAGGCAAGTTTTTTGGGGAAGGGAGGGTGTAGGAGTTTTATGGAGGAGGGATGCATGGGTTTGTAGAAGAGGGAGAGGAATTTTGTTTAAAAAGGGCTGAGCAGCAGATTTGTGAAAGGGGATTTCATGGGTTTTCTAGAATGGGGCAGGACATGCGTTCTGTAGAATGGCGGGCAGAAGAGAGGTTTTGTAGAAGGAGGCAGGACAAGTTTTTTTTCAAAATTTACACATTTGTGCAATTTTTAAAAATGGAAACATTAAACATTAAGAATATTGCAGGTGTTTTTTTAAATTTAACCTCTTAAGGACGGAGCCAAATGTGCACATTGTGAACGAAACAAAATGTAAACAAAACCTGGCATTTGCACTACATGTCTGTCCAACCGTAATACACCTCTTTCATATTAAATACACCCACCCTTATTATATATCATTTTATTCAGGGGAAACAGGGCTTTCATTTAATATCAAATATTTAGCTATGAAACATAATTTAATATGAAATAAATGGGAGAAAATAAGATTTTTTTTGATTTTGTTAGTTCTACATGACATTTTAACGGTCAATGTCATAATACTGTTTGCTTTTACTGCAATAAAATACACATATTTGTATTCGGCAAAGTATCACGTGTAAAACAGTACCCCCTATGTACAGGTTTTATGGCATTTTGGGAAGTTACAGGGTCAAATATAGCACATTACATTTGAAATTGAAATTCGCCAGATTGGTTACGTTGCCTTTGGGACTTTATAGTAGCCCAGGAATGAAATTTACACCCATAATGGCATACCATTTGCAATAGTAGACAACCCAAGGTATTGCAAATGGGGTATGTCCAGTCTTTTTTAGTAGCCATTTGGTCACAAACACTGGCCAAAGTTAGCATTAGTATTTGTGTGTGAAAAATGCAAAAAATGCCAATTTTAGCCAGTGTTTGTGACTAAGTGGCTACTAAAAAAGACTGAACTTACCCCGATTGCAATACCTTGGGTTGTCTACTATTGCAAATGGTATGCCGTCATAGGGGTAATTTTGATTCTTGGGCTACCATAGGGTCTCAAAGGCAACGTACCCAATCTGGCAAATTTTAATGTGAAAAAAATGAAACACAAGCCTTATATTTGACGCTGTAACTTTTGAAAACACCATAAAACCTGTACATGAGGGGTACTGTTGTACTCGGGAGACTTCGCTGAACACAAATATTTGTGTTTCAAAACAGTAAAAAGTATCGCAGCAATAATATCGTCCGTGTAAGTGCTGTTTGTGCATGAAAAATGCAAAAAAACGTCACATTTACTGGCGATATCATCGTTGTAATACATTTTACTATTTTGAAACACTAATATTTGTGTTCAGCGAAGTCCCCCGAGTAGAACAGTACCCCCCATGTACAGGTTATATGGTGTCTTGGAAAGTTATAGGGTTAAATATAGTGCTAGCAAATTAAATTCCCTTTACTTTCGGCATGGGTTGTCAGGCAGGTCCCGCTAATTGTAATTAATTAAAATATCCAATTATGTAAAAATATTACATAAATATATATGTAGAATTAATATATGTATATATATATATATATATATATATATATATATATATATATATATATATATATATATACGTATGTGAATATATATGTGTATATATATATATATATATATAATTTTTAAAAAATATTTTTATTTATATATAGGTATATATAGTGATATATACGTATATATTTATGTATATAGATATATATATTATTTTGTTCTACGTGTATTTTGATATAAATATATATATATTAATATCACAATACAGTTAGAACAAAATAACTCACATTATATATTTTTTAATTATTTTTTTTATTTATTTTTTTCTTTTATTTTTTAACGTATTTACATATTTTTTTATATTATATATAAATATATATATAACAATAATTATATATATATTTAATCAGTATCAGTCTACGTGTAATTTGATATTAATATATATATAATTATATGTATATTAATAGTAAAATACACCTATACAGTGTACGTGTGTGTATGTATATGTGTATATCTATACTTAGATCATATATATATAATATATATATATGATCTAAGTATATATATTTTTTTTACACTTATTTAACTTTTTTTATTTTTATTTCCAGCCAGCAGGGGGACCACCTGTCATTACAGGCAGCCCCCCTGCTGGCAATGCAGGAGGCAGCCTACCCGGCCATGTGATTGTGAGGTCCTCACAAGGACCTCACTCTCACATGGCCGGGGGGGCTGCTAGGGGGGCGGACTTGCCACGGGGGGCTCCCGGGTAAGTAAGAAAAGACCGGAGGGCGTACTATTATGCCCGGCGGCGTTTAGAGCCGCCTAAAATAGGGCGTAATAGTACACCCTCCGGTCTTAAGGGGTTAAAGATGGGGTGGGGGGATGCCAAACACCCGCCCCAGGTGCCAAATGCTCTAGGTACACCTTTGGGGAGAAGCTTCAGCAGTTGCTCACCTTCTCTACCAGAAGGAAAAGGGCATGGAGCAGTCCTGGCAGACCTCAGTTAAGAACGTACTTACATTTGTGTTGGTGCAAGGACAATCCTGGCATCATAAGCATTAGAATGTGCTAAGGTCTTTATGGAGCTTGGAGTGTTCCATTAATGATTTGCCTTTTGCCTTTAAACTCTATTGTGATGATGTCAGCATTTTGTGAGGTTAGTAAGTCCTTTTACTCAAACCAAATGCTCTGTTTGGGGGAGGAAATTAGAAAATGTCTGGTATTCGGTATGAAATAGGTTGCAGAGGAGGTTTGTAAACAGCACTGCCCTGGAACCAATTATCATCTTGGTCCACCACTTAAACCAGTACCTATTGAGCACTTCCATGCTGAGCACACATCATTACACATTAGGTCCAGAAGTAGCAGGCAGTGATGTGTGAGAGCCGTAGTCCAGCATACAGTTGACCATGGTAGATCAGCATCTCTGACTTAAGGTTTTGCATTCCTTTGCTAACAGAGCAAATTCCAAACAGACCTATCAAGACTATTTAACAGATATCTAATGGCCAGAGCCTTTTACCCTTCGTTTGATGGAATTCAGTTGCTCCATAAACGCATGCATGTAAACTGGTTTATGGTATGAGATCTACTCTCTATTCAAACAGCTCGGCTTCATTCTTCTGTAGCATATACTCTATGCTATACTCAAAATACCTATCCTGTTGCTTTAATTCTCTGTTCAGAACATCTTTTTTTTCTCTTTTTAGATTATGGACCTATCAAGCGATTATTTATCTTGGTTACACTGAACTCTTATGGCTAATCACACATTTCCAATTCACAATTACGACTATTACAGGTGTAACTTTGTGCAGTAATATGTTGGTGTTTTGTAAATGCTGTAATAATGATACAATATTTCTGAAATAAACTATTCTAAACTTTTTTAAACATGTTTTCTGTTGTAAAACACTCCTATGCACCTTTTCAGGACCACTCACATTAAATAAGTGGTTTAAAACATGTGACATACCATGACTGTGATGATACAATAGGATTTGCCTAAACCCTGAAGGTGTTCATGTCATTTCACTGGGTATCCCTCTTTTGTTCAGCCTGGCCTTTTTGAACATATTAAAGAAGTACTGTCACTTCCGGGGATTTTTAATATTATGCTTAATTATTCCTATATTTAAATATCTGTATAGAAAATGGCTATATCATATGTATATGTATTTGTGAGGTGTAAAAAATAAAAAATAAATAAATGTAGGAATCCGCACAACTTTATTCTGCAACAGAATGCTAGCATCCTAATTCTCTGACAGTGAGTGCTATACACTTTGTCCTTTGCGCTTGGCCGGCAGCATAGAGCAAGTATGCAAAGAAGAGGACAAATTAAAACATTTTTCCATTTCTCATCCTCATTTCCAATGTTTACACTGAGTTTGCCTGGGCTAAATTATTACATTTGCGAAATTAAAAGAAAAAGGAAAAAAAAAGAGGAAAAACACACACAAAAAAAACATATCACATGAAAAATGTTTAAATCTAGATACAGGTGATTTTCAATAATTTATTCATTGTAATGTAACAATGTGTAACAGTTCTCCTATAATATTTTGTATTATTTTATAAGTTCCATGAATGGAACTTATAGAAAAATAATTAATGACCTTTGGTTGAAGTTTGACTGTGTTACAAGCCTTGAAACCGTAGTAAAATGGATGTTGTTTTCAGAATACAGGACTCTCTGTAGACCAAGCAACAACATTAAAAAATGTATATGTAATTGTAGCAGGTAGTACATTAGTGTAGTACAAAGTGTATTGTTACTTTTAGCTTTGAATGTGTTTTACTTGTAGGGACTGAAAGGCCACTAGTGTGTATATATGTGTGCAATACTAATGTACATGAAACAGTCTGTTTAACCATATAGGCACCTCAGGGATATGTAATGCATTTTGTGTTCATCTGTCAATCAAAATTTAATTGGTCAATTATGAAAATTTTAAAGTCTGTTATTTCTCAGTGTCCAGTAATTTGCAAATACTTGTAGCAATTGCACTGCAGATAATCCAGTGAAAAAAATATATAATTGTATATAATAGTTTTCTAATCCAAGTAAGCGCTTCCACTTTTGGTTTATTACTAATATTCAATATCAAAGTTTTCTAGCACACTGTATCTTAACCTTCAACACAATGTACCCATAATGTTGCAAGCATCAAAGCTTATGAAATATATTAACTTCATATTTGCTTATGAACAAGAAAAAAAAAAACGTAGCGCCCCTGGCTTCTCAAGCTGGGAGTGGAACAGCTTTGCAATTTGCCTGTGAAACTGTATTTTGATCTTAATGAATATAAAATGGCTCCCATTAAAAGTAAAACCGATTATTTCAGGTCTTCTAGAGCCCATAGCTTTTTGACTGTCTTGGAGAGTCACTATGATCTTTCATTAAAACTGCACAGCAGGACTCTCTCACCAGCAAGCCAAGCTTTGCTATACAAGAGATTGGCTACATTTTAACTTACATTTAAAAGTAATTTTCAGAAATCTACACAGATTTCCAATTTGGTAATGAAAGCTGCGAGAGAATATAGAGAGACCTTTTTTTCTTTGCTTTTTTTTTTTTTCTTATTTTTTTTTTTAAATGCTGTCAATTCGTTGCTTGCTAGAAATTAAACTGCCTGGCGTCTGTCATTGTAATGAAAGTTTGCCATGTCAACTTAGATGTGTTCTCTTTTTGTTAATGAGAAGCATGTGATAATTGTTCATCCTGACATCTTTCTTGAGCATCTCTTTTATAACACAGCATTTTACTTCATAGTATGATGTCTCAATTTGCAACTATTCTACAGAATAGAAAACAATTTACCAGAAATGGGCTAAATTGCATTCAAATTTTGAAACTAAATAACTCTATATACAATGATACAAAGAACTCTTAGCCTCATTTTTCTTTTTAGATGACCTGGCCAGTGTGAATATATTAACAGAACAAAAGAAGACATTACAGTTCAGGGAGAATCTCATGCAAATTTCCTTAAAATGAAAAATGATTCATGCAGCTAAAATTGTGTGAAAGGGAAAATGAATGAAAAGATGGCAAGTTCGTAAGTCTTTATATCAGGTCATGAGAGATTGCACATAAAATCTGTATTGGAAAAAAGATATTATATAGTCTACATGTAGTTTCAGGTTCATCAAACTAAATATCGAAAGAGATAAATATACTGCCCTCATGTGGATAGTATGTGTTGAAATGAAAAAATATGATTTATTTTAAAATACCTGGTACGATAATTGATAATCATTACAAAAACTATGTTTTTTTTTTTTTTTCATGAAACGTTAAGGAATGGTGCATGTAATTAAGCTATAATTAATTCATTTTCATTTTGTAATTATATCTGATAAAACAAGAATGTTATGAATACATATTTAGAAAATCTCAGACTTAAAGACTGAAATTGCAAGTTAACAAAACAATTTCAGCACCGACATTACTTTACATTACAGCAACACTATACATGTATTCCCGACAATGTAGTGCTGGAATGCAGTATAGGGTCCCTGGCACCCCTCTATTCATAGATTAAAGGTGATTTTACTCACCTTTTCTCCCATGCCTCGCAGGTCAACAATTTGGATGATCTCACCCAAGCCAATGCTTTCCCATAGGAAAACATTGGGAGGCTATTGTGCATGCGTGGACAAATGCTAGGCTGCGCCAATTAGCATTTACTTAAAGAGATGCATTGAACCAATGCATCTCTATAGGGAATGTTCATTGCATCCATGCAGAGCATGGATACATTAAACGTAGGTGCTGCACACTGTGCAGCACTGACGCAAGAAGCCCCTCTAGTAGCTATCTGAGTTACTTCCCCCAGAGGTGTAACTAGCCAACAATGTATACACTGCAGTGTTTACAGTGCCCTGCCTGCATGGACAGGTTACAGACAGCAGAAATTTTACATTAAGCTTTTAAAAAGTGATTTTAATACATAGATGCTTATCCTGCAGCCTTGCTCTGTCATTTCTGAAAACTGTACATTTTGCAGTTTTCACAGCTACTACTGGATGTCAGACAGACGCAAGGGTACAAGGGGCTTCTGACACAAGTAGATTAAATGATTGAATCTATTTGAAGTTATTCTGTCAACATTCAAAGTATGCTGATGCCAGATGCTAGGTTCATCCAATAGACTGTATTGTAGAAAACTCTCTGAGTGAGTGATAGCAATGGTATTTATTATTCCTGACATAGTTCCTATACCTGCGCTAGGAAGGAATGGGGCTGGCATATTAATGCTAGCCAGCTGTCGTTACTTGTAGCATGTGGTGGCTCTCTAAGCCATTTTCACACAAAAAAATTAATGGGTGTTACCAGCATGGTAGAATTTAGAAACTGGTTCAAACCCTGTTGCTAATTTTACCAGCTGTTGCTAAATCTCCATATGCTGCTAGCCTGCCACCAAATAAAAAAAAAAAATAATTACTGGAAAAATAAAAAGACTATGATGGTCAGTAGTGACCCCTATCATTAGTGTAATGGGGGTCTAAAAACTACCTTATGCCCCCATCCACCATATAGTGGGTGGAGTTATGTATATTAACAGCAACTGCTCATTGTATTTAAAAACTAGTAATTGGGCAGCTATTGTTCTCCTGTCACTACAAATGTAAAATACTGGGCAGAACCTGGCACAACCATGGGCAACACGTGGAGGCTCAAGCTTCATGGTTACTGTCCCTGCTTGCTTCCATATATGGCTAGTGGATGGGGGTATTAAAACAAAAACCAAAACATGGGGATATGCTAAAGCCCTCCAGCTCCCATCCATCAGATGAGGGCTCTAAAATTTACTGGGGGACACTAAACTGTTCCCCAACCCACACCCATAGGCAGCATGTGAGGGCTACTTCTATAATAGCTTAAGCTTTACATCTAGTCTGTCTTTTCAGTGGCAAAAAACAGTGTCCTTTTATCAGTTCTTCCAACTGCAGAGTTAGCAGGCATAACCATTACAATGAAAGGTATTTACAAAAAAAGGTGGAGCAACAGCATGAGTGATTAAATTAGCAAAATGGGGATTTTCTAAAAATGTAAGGAAATGTAAGCATGACTCTCTCATACTTACAATGAAATGACTCCTGGTGCTTTTTTTTTTTTTTAAACTAAAGGACAGTCATTGATGCTAGGCCACGGGTGGCTGATATTCCCTTCACTTTTTTCATTCATTTTTCTTATTACACCCCTAAATCACTGCTGCTCCCCATTTTTCAGTAATACAAGATAGCAAAAAGAAAACAATTACAGTTAATCATTATAACACAAAGTTCTCTTGATTTCTATTTTTCTTTTAATCCAGATATATAATAATCTAAGTTTGGCAATTCAGAATTGGCATTGCAAAAATGGCTAAAATTGCATAGCCATTAGGCCTAAGAATAATGTAGCTATTTATGAATGCCAGCACAGTTTTGGCTGCCCATATGGCGTTACCGAATTTTGTTCTGTACTGAAATTTGGCTGAGCCCAGCAGCAGCAAGAGTTAATTTCTGCCAAGTCCAAATTTTTTTGTTTCTGCCAAAGTTCTACGATAGAACTGAAGTTTTTCATCCTGCAAAAGTCTGCAAAATAATTACTGAAAAACTGTTTACTTTTCCATTGCTAGACTTTACATAAAAGTGAATGTGAAAATGAAATTAGTTTCCCCATTCTAGTCATTCAATTTGACTCATTTCTATCTCCCTTGCTATTTAGAAGCCTACAAGGTTCAATATGTAGAGTGCTGCGGAACAACAGCTAGGGGCCACCATGTATAGTGTAGGCTCCGGGTACATATCAGGGCACGTTTAGTGGTTTTAATAGCAGCCAACAATAACATATAAAGTCATATTGCTTAAATTCGGTTAGTATTTTCAAAACCAGCAGGATGTTCGACCATTTTTAGATTTGCTACATTTTTTACACATGTTATATATTACAAAGTTGGCTTTTGAATAGCTGTGCTATATTTTCTGGAACTGTTGGAATTATTGCAAATCCAGGGATACAATATAACAGCTATTTCTGCAAAGGATAATTAAATTAATGAAAAAAAGGAAAAATACTAAAATATAATGCATTTTATTTTCAGATATCTCTGGTAAGCAATCTACAAATAACATTAATGTTTTGTCCAATTTTCATGTGATTTTTAGCTTTCTCATTTTAAACAAAGATCCTTTTAATTGTGTTAGTTTTTCAAAAAGGAATTAAAATACACAAATAAATTAAAGGGACACTATAGTCGCCAGAACATCTACAGCTTAATGTAGTTGTTCTGATGAGTAAAATAGTTCCCTTCAGGCTTTTTTCATAAATATTAGGTGCCTCATTTAAACACATGGAAAGAATGTTTCTTTGCTTGCTTAGAGTTTTGTGCTTTTAAAAATTTGTTTATATTATTTATTTTATCTTTATTTTATATTATTTAATATATTTTTTTATATTAACTTATTTCTATTAATATATATTATTTATTTATAGTATTCCATTTATATTATTTGTTAGAGATAATTGGTACAATAATACATTTACACTGTATTATCGCTCCAATGATCCAATAAACTGATTTCTTTAAAACGTGGAAAAGACCTGAACACCCTACAATCTCACATACAAGCTTTTTAAAGTCCATTTAAGAATAGAAAATTCCAAACTATATGTAAGTACAGCTATATAGTCTAGACACAATACACTTTATATACAGACAGCTATTCTTGAAATTGTTCTGTGCAGAGTTGTAATTTCTGTAAAAAAGGCTAGGTAATAAGCATTTCTTCCTCACAAGCATAGTCTGTTTTACATCCGTTTATGCCATTTGCTGGCTAGGTTAAACTCAGTTCACACAAATTGTTATCCCTGTTTGAAGGAGTTAATTTTCTATTGCTTAAACAGTAAAAAAAAAGACAGAAGCACAATGTGAAGTATTTGAAAGTCATACAACTGTCAGTATACTGAAAGTCAGACAACTGCATTATTTACGTTATATTAGTCAAAATGTCTTTAAATAGGTGCATCATGAACTGCTCCCATTTTTTGCAATAACAATTAGCTTATTCAGCAAAATAAGTGAAAAGAGCCGTTTAGGAAAGGTTGTATTAACAATCTTGGAAAACGTTTTTATTTCTATATTTTATTTCTTCTTGTCCTACCTTTGCTTAATGGGTTACTCCATCCCTTTTTAATGCAATTGTAAGGTCCCCACCCACTATCACTTATAAAAAAAATAATTATTACTTACATGAAATCCAGCTCTGTGTGAAGCTCCCACATTCTCCATGCACCCTCCTGAAATCATGCAGCTGAGTGAGATCCAATCAAAGGCTTCTCATAGAGATCTGTGGTTCATGTGGGGTGGGCATTATAACATCATTTGATGGGGATTGATGAGGGTTGGGGGTATTACCTACCTCCCAAGTGTCCCTATTTAGGAGATACAGTCCCTATTTTGGCACCGAATCCCTCTGTCCCTTTTTTCCATTCTAATGCCCCACTTTTCCAGAAGCCCAATTTTATTTTTGTGTCTGAATGTGCCACAGAGCTACACAGCAATAATACCCACAGTAATGTGTCTTTAAACTACAACAACTTTTGTTTAAATATCAGTTTGTGTAAATAAGATACATTTGTGTCTTATGTTCGCACTGAGTATGGGTACAGAGTTGTGGCCAGTTGTAAAAGCCTATGTTGTGTTTATAAACGATGTTCCCTAAGTTAGGGTGCATTGCATTGCCATGCTAATCTTGTGCACCTATGGGTTTTATATTGTGCCTAAGAGGAGTTTTTAGGGATGTATTCCAAGGAGCCCATATGGAGATATATTTTTCAAACCGGTAGCTAGTTGAAAGCTGATCTCCTACGTGGATCTTATAATTTCTACTTTATCTATCCATTGAGTAATAGAGAATATACAATAAAAAAATGGTGAGAGCACACTATATCAAACAACAAGGTACCAATTACCCTTAGATCTGAAATTATATCCGTGCTTGGATCACTCCTGTATATAAAATATAAAAACAGGAAAAAAAGCACATAGGGTAATAACGTAAAACCTTATAATAATTTAGACTTAAAAAGGTTTCACTCACATTGTCTTGAGCCACTTAACATAAGCTGGCTCAGACGACAGGCATGGATAATATCCGTACGTGGTACTTTACACACCAGACTGCTCCCCCTCCTTGGTCCTGCTGTTAGATTCAAGTATTCCAGGATGCAAGGAATAAAATAGCAATTTTATTGGACACACTACAAAGTGGGGGTAAAAACAAATACTGGGTATAATAAAATAAGAAGTCCACTGTGCAAATAACAAAGACTTGACGCCTGGGCCTTTATCAAAAGTCTGATTTTCTTCTTTGTTCTTAGTTCTTTAAATATGTGCGGTTTGGCACCTTTTTTCTGCTTTTGCACCATTCCTCTTACTTCTTCCGGTATCAGGGCAGCATCCTACGCCCTGACCTTTTCTTACTGTCACATCCGGTTCGCGCCATGATGCAACTATCGGTCCCCGCGTCATGACACAACTTCCGGTCACTGCGTCATGACGCAACTTCCGGTCCCCGCGCCATGACACACTTCCGGCTTGGACAAGTCTGCCAGCACTAAAAATTTCCTTTTCGGCAGTTTATATTGGCAAACAATTTATTTATGCAATACAGCTTTGTACATAAACTTTTTCTTAATAAATATCACAAAAAACATTTCAAAAGACTTATCTTCTTCAGTAACTCATTTAAAAACATTTAGCATACTAATGTATAACTATTTTAATAGAGGAAACGTATAGCATATTTGCCTCATGACAACAGCAGTATTAACATTGGGAACAACAGACAAAAAAGGGGAGAGAGAAAAAATATAAATTAGTTGTTTAATATAAGACTAATTTATATATAATAAAGCAGCATATTGGAGAGTAAAACATTTTAAGTGCTCATTTGGAAGATCAACCCATATAAAAGATATTTAAGATAAATCCCAGAATATTTAGAATATTGCACCAATCTTCATCTAAAAAGGCTTAAAACAAATTGTGTTAAAAACTTAAAATGCATTAAAACGTCCCTTCTTTAAAAAATATTTAAATTGGAAATTTAAGGGAAAGAATATAAATAAATACAACACTATAAAATATATATAAACCTTGTTTTTTTATTAAAACAAGGTCATCTATATACAGGGAGTGCAGAATAATTAGGCAAGTTGTATTTTTGAGGATTAATTTTATTATTGAACAACAACCATGTTCTCAATGAACCCAAAAAACTCATTAATATCAAAGCTGAATATTTTTGGAAGTAGTTTTTAGTTTGTTTTTAGTTATAGCTATGTTAGGGGGATATCTGTGTGTGCAGGTGACTATTACTGTGCATAATTATTAGGCAACTTAACAAAAAACAAATATATACCCATTTCAATTATTTATTATTACCAGTGAAACCAATATAACATCTCAACATTCACAAATATACATTTCTGACATTCAAAAACAAAACAAAAACAAATCAGTGACCAATATAGCCACCTTTCTTTGCAAGGACACTCAAAAGCCTGCCATCCATGGATTCTGTCAGTGTTTTGATCTGTTCACCATCAACATTGCGTGCAGCAGCAACCACAGCCTCCCAGACACTGTTCAGAGAGGTGTACTGTTTTCCCTCCTTGTAAATCTCACATTTGATGATGGACCACAGGTTCTCAATGGGGTTCAGATCAGGTGAACAAGGAGGCCATGTCATTAGATTTTCTTCTTTTATACCCTTTCTTGCCAGCCACGCTGTGGAGTACTTGGACGCGTGTGATGGAGCATTGTCCTGCATGAAAATCATGTTTTTCTTGAAGGATGCAGACTTCTTCCTGTACCACTGCTTGAAGAAGGTGTCTTCCAGGAACTGGCAGTAGGACTGGGAGTTGAGCTTGACTCCATCCTCAACCCGAAAAGGCCCCACAAGCTCATCTTTGATGATACCAGCCCAAACCAGTACTCCACCTCCACCTTGCTGGCGTCTGAGTCGGACTGGAGCTCTCTGCCCTTTACCAATCCAGCCACGGGCCCATCCATCTGGCCCATCAAGACTCACTCTCATTTCATCAGTCCATAAAACCTTAGAAAAATCAGTCTTGAGATATTTCTTGGCCCAGTCTTGACGTTTCAGCTTGTGTGTCTTGTTCAGTGGTGGTCGTCTTTCAGCCTTTCTTACCTTGGCCATGTCTCTGAGTATTGCACACCTTGTGCTTTTGGGCACTCCAGTGATGTTGCAGCTCTGAAATATGGCCAAACTGGTGGCAAGTGGCATCGTGGCAGCTGCACGCTTGACTTTTCTCAGTTCATGGGCAGTTATTTTGCGCCTTGGTTTTTCCACACGCTTCTTGCGACCCTGTTGACTATTTTGAATGAAACGCTTGATTGTTCGATGATCACGCTTCAGAAGCTTTGCAATTTTAAGAGTGCTGCATCCCTCTGCAAGATATCTCACTATTTTTGACTTTTCTGAGCCTGTCAAGTCCTTCTTTTGACCCATTTTGCCAAAGGAAAGGAAGTTGCCTAATAATTATGCACACCTGATATAGGGTGTTGATGTCATTAGACCACACCCCTTCTCATTACAGAGATGCACATCACCTAATATGCTTAATTGGTAGTAGGCTTTCGAGCCTATACAGCTTGGAGTAAGACAACATGCATAAAAAGGATGATGTGGTCAAAATACTCATTTGCCTAATAATTCTGCACTCCCTGTATATGGGGTGATCTCGAAGTCCACATTTAGCCCTTGTGGAATTAGTGTATAAGTATCAAAAATCCATTTCATTTCATTCCTATTCAGGAGGCGCTCTTTAACTCCCCCTCTCCAGTGTGTTTTTATCTGTTCTATTCCAATAAATTCCAGACTTTTTGGGTCTGCATTATGGTATTCTAGGGGGACAGTTTTGAGAGGGATAACATGAGAACCCCTAGCTTTCCTATTCTAAAATTTGAACTGCATGAAGTATATCTAGGGAGATACCTATCAGCCCAGGGGGGAATAAATAGGTTTTGAGACACCAGGTATAGAAGTGAGGGAATGTTTGATAGTTGAAATTCTGCTTTGTGTTTCCTTCAAGTTTAAATAGTTGGAACAATAGTGTGGTGTAAAGGTTTACATAGAATGCCTATCGGTGCAGTTTGCCTAGGGAAAATAGGCACAGGAACTTTTTCAGATTCATCCACGGTTTTGAATACTTCTGCCTACTCCATAAGTATACTCTAGTTAATATGTTGGCTATATATTAGTGATAAACATTGGGTAAATTAAAGTCACCCTATTTAATGGGACATGAGAGAATAACGTAGCTTAGTCTTGGCTGTTTACCTGCCCTTATAAATTTTGTAAACATGGCAAGCACCAAGTTGAAGAAAACCCATGGGACACAAGTTGGAAGAGTGTGTATAAGCTATACCAATCATGTCAATACAATAATTTTAAGGATGTGTATATATCCCATTAGGTTAAATTTAGGGAGATTTCATTTCCAAAGCTCCTGTGTTGAATAGAAGAAAGTAAGGGAGGAAAATTAAATTCATATTGTTTTGACAATGTAGAAGACAAAATAATTCCAAGATATTTCACCGCCTTTTCTTCCATTGAAAGGGAAACTGTGCTTTCAATGAGGACGCTACAGCCTCTGGTACAGTGAGGTTTAGGATTCCACTTTTCTCGCAATTGACCTTAAATCCTAAAGCGTTAACACACGCATCCAGCTCCTCCAAATAATAACCTGGAGAGAGGTTCAAGGGGAAGTTAATATGAACAACAAGTCACCTGCAGATGCTGACAACTGTATTCTGAGGTCCCTAATGGTTTCCATTTAATAAAAGAGTTAATGCGGACTGCTTGAAGAAGAGGTTACATACTAAGGATGAAATGTAAGGGACATGAGGGCATCCCTGATGGGTGCCATAGGTGATTAAAAATAGGGCAGAATATTGACCATTAATTAGCAGTATTGCCATGGTGTTGGAGTAGAGGGAGTGGATCCAACTTGTCCATATGGATTAGAACCCCATACTTTCCATATTGTGGAAAAAGATGGACCAATCTAGCCTTTTGAAAAAGTAAGAGATCTTAAAAGTAATATTAATAAACTAAATGGGCCTATAACTGCTACGTAGGAGCTGGCCTTTCCCCAGTTTGGGAAGTACTGTAATAGCAGCTTCCATAGTGAAAGAGAGCAATTTTTGCTTAATTGGAGGGAGTAATAGGCTCTAAAAAATTAAGGTCCTAGTTCCTGTTGGAATGTCTTATAATATATATATATATATATATATATATATATATATATATATATATATCCATCTGGGCCTGAGCTTTTCCTCAGAGGGGTTACCTTCACTGCTATCACAAATTCCTACATGGTATGTATAAATTTAAGTGGGCCTGGACATTATGGGGAATCATTTTGGCTATTGTCTTAGTTAGATATGTTTAAATATCCTGCGCACGAGGTGGTGTATCCCTAAGAATATATATAAGTGCTGACAGAAGTCCCTGAACACTTCTGCAATATAAGGCATGGAGTGCTTCAGAGATCTACCAGTAATGTTAATGTTTTCTATACAGGTACTCCTCACTTACTGACTGGGTTCCATTCCTATGACTCAGTCGTAGAACAAATTGGTTGGTAAGTGAGGTGTTAAGGGATTCCCTGCTCTGGTGTGCTTGTCTATGTTCAGGGAAATTTCCCCGAAAATAGACGAATGCACCAGAGCAGGGAATCCCTCCAATCTATGTTTGGGCAAATTTCCCTGAACATAGATTTAAGGGATTCTTTGCTCTGACGTGCATGTATGTGTTCAGGTACATTTCCCCGAACATAGACGAACCACAAGAGCAGGGAATCCCTCTAATCTATGCTTGAGGAAATTTCCTTGAGCATGGATTAGAGGGATTCCCTGCTCTGTAGATCCCCTGAACATAGACAAATGCAGCAGATCAGGGAATCCCTCTAATTCCTACGATGGCTTGCACTTACTACCCTATGAGAGAGGTCATAAGTGCGTAAAACAGGTAAGTCGCAAAACGAGGACAACCTGTATACTGTAAGTAGATTGGTTTCTCGCTTTCAGAGCTTTATCCTGAAAATGACCACATCTATTGGTCTGTGTGTAAAAAATCGATTTTGTGAGAAGGAGGGTCTTTTAGCCTTATGTGTGAAAAAGTCCATCAACTCGGTGCATGCAGTCACCAATGACTTATATAAGTCTACTGAGTGTGCCCTTTGGTGATGAGACTCTAATCACCTGATTTGTTTAGTCAGTTCAGTATTCATAGTTGTTCCCACTTTTTAAATTGTAATCCTATAAGAATAAAGTGGCCACGCATGACAGCTTTGTGGACTTCCCATGACACAATGGCTGAGACATCTGAAGTATTATTATTAAAAAGTATGATAAAAGGTGTTCTTGTACATGTGTTCTCAAGGAGGGGTCATTTAAAATGGAGTCATTCATCCTCTAATGACACTGTTTAGGTGAAAGAGATGGAATCTGTAGAGTGATGGTGATGAAAGTGTGATCATATCATGTTATTTGTCCATAGATGTTTCAGTCAAACCAGGTTAGGATTTGTTAGAGAGAAAAAAAAAATATTAATTCACGGGTATGAGAAACTGGGAGCATAATAAAATGTATAATCCTTTGTCCCAGATTGGAAAATTTTTCAGCCATCCAACATTTGGATTCTATGTAGAATGTTAGCTGCCTGGAAACCTGGGGATAAAGCATGTTTAGTGTCAAGTCCATAGGGGAGTCCAAAGTAAAATTACAATTGCATCCCATTATCACAGTGCCCTCCACAAAGCTGTCACTTAGAGTGTATATTTTGAAGACTTGAGCATTGAGATTTGTTTTGGTAGATACACATTGACATATTTAATAATCATATCTAATACCTTTCCCTTAAGGAATACAAATCTTCCCTTTCTATCCACTGTGTGGCCAATGAAAGTAAAGGGAAAAGAAGTAGACAACAAAATCGCCACACCTCTAGCCTTTGTTCTATAGTAATTGCTAAATACCACATTTAAAAGTGGGCATTGCAAAGCTTACGAGCCTTTCCTTCTTTAAAGTGAGATTCCTGGAGGTATGCAACTTCCACTTTTTGACCTCTCTCAGGGATATTTAAGGAGATTTATAGGGAGAGACATTTAAGGAGAGTATCTTAAGAGTTACCATACAAAATGTGTGTAGATGTTCACCGGTGCTACAGTAACAGAAACATATTACTATCAAAACATGAAAATAAAATAATATAAATAACTATTTACATTATATGGGAGACAGTGTCAGTCGTCTCAGGTTAATGTCACTCCTAGACGACATAGTAAATCTCTACAGTGGCACCACTCTTGTGGGGTGGTTGCTAAAGGGTAATAGAAAAGAGGAGTGAGATGGCGCTAAGTAACTATAGGCAGCAACCTTAAAAGGGAATCCCTCAAACCCTTTAAAACAAGATACAATAAAAATAATAAAAGGCTGCGCACAAAAAATAAATAAAGTCCAATTAGAATAAAATAAAATAAAGAAAGTCCAATTGGTTTGTTCTTACTGGTGTCCTTGATTGGTAAGGTCTTCTATTTATTGTGGTGGTTTCACTTAATAAAAGATAAAAAGAGAAAAAAAGGGGACAACCAATGGAGTAGTATGTAAAATTCAAATCTAGAGATAAACCTTAAAAAAACCTTAAAAATTCCTGGAAGTTTCCTGTACCCAAAGAAATCCGTAGGTGGGGATCAATCCACCCAAGCTGTCATCAAAGAGCAGTGTGTCTGCTCTCACTTTGTAAGTACATTTCTGTTATCATTTTATCATTATCTGCCATACAGTGAGCACTTTTGGCTGTTTGTTTTATCCCGAGAATTGGATACCATTCACGGAGAGGAACCTGCCCTATATCCCACAAGCGGGGATTAAACGCTGTACGCGCTTCATTCCAGAGCTGGACATTAGCTCTGGTAAATGTGAGTTTTATACCATTATTTTTATCTCTAGATTTGAATTTTACATACTACACCATTGGTTGTCCCTTTTTTTTCTCTTTTTATCTTTTATTAAGTGAAACCACCACAATAAATAGAAGACCTTACCAATCAAGGACACCAGTAAGAACAAACCAATTGGACTTTCTTTATTTTATTTTATTCTAATTGGACTTTATTTATTTTTTGTGCGCAGCCTTTTATTATTTTTATTGGTTGCTAAAGGGTACCAGAGCGGTCCGGTTCCATACTATTCATCATTTAATATAGTTAGTCAAGTAAATATTTAAGCTGTTAGCAATTCTATAAAATAACACTAATGAGCAAGTAAGCCGCAATGTAAGCAATGTGTAAAACAGCGTTCTGATTTAGGAAAAATAACAACTGTATTCAGTAATAGACAAATCAATAGAAATTCCTCATCAGAGCTTCTCTGAAGGTGCAAGTATCCAGTGGCTTAGTAGCGCATAAAAGTCTATTACAGAACCGATTTCAGTCCTCAAGTTGCTGCAGATATGGGTGACCAACGTCACTGGAGAGGTTAGGAAGAGTATATCATAGATTTTCTGCCTCTGTTTAGAGTGAAGTGATTATGGAAATTTGGATAAGAAGTGAGGTGATTATGAGGATGGAAGTGAATTGAGGATGATCAATATGATTAAGGATAGGGTGAGGGCTAGGTGTACTATTGGAATAGGGGGTTATGTGATAAGGGACGGAATAATGTGATGGCTGGCTGATGGCTCTTATGATTGGAATGTGAATGGGAATAGGTTATTAAAGGATTATGAGGATGGGATATTTGTGACGTTACCTGTATATGGCTGCAGTATATCTCGTCATAATTACCATTCTTGCGCCAATTCTGATACTGTGCGTCCTTCTTGCATCAATTTTTATGCCACATGTCCTCCTCACTTTCATGGTAACATTATGTCAAACTCTGGCATAATTTCTGATGCTGGACTCTCTATGCCTGCATCATTTCATAGGGCTTCTAGCATGTGTCATTTTAATGATGCTGAATGTCCTGCATCATTCCTGTTACATGATATGCGCACATTCTGGACGCACATCAGGGTCTCATAGCTACAAATACTGTTCCGTATCCCATATGTTTTGCCCTTTTGTGATTCCTATTTGGCCCCAATAGCACATTATACTGTGTTCTGATCTTTGTACCTATAAGTTCTTATTTTCTGACTAAGAGTGGGGTTCACACTTTGCATGTTATGGTTATATACCTAGTGAGATAAGACATGTGAGTATTATATAACATATTATGCAGGCCAAGAGGTAATGAAGCAATTATGGTGCTTTGATAATGTAATTGAGGTGAGTGATGAGAGGATTATGAAGCTAAGTAATGAAAATATTTTTAAATCCTAAATAAAGCTGTCGTGGCCTTTGTTAAATTTAATCTGCTATTGCTTGTATCCAAATCTCTCTACGTAGAAGTTGCATTCAGCTTAGACTGTATCAGTTTACCTGTGATGGTATTGCTAGATAACTATAAGTAGAGCTGGAGGGGACACATATGGTTATCACAACCTCAGAACAATGTAATAGTGCTCAACTGTGTATTTTAGGTATGTATGAAGGCAATGTACACAAGTCATACCATTCCATACCAAGCCATATCTGCAGACTGCTCTCCATAGGGGAGTCCAAAGTAAAAGCAGGACAATACAGTGATAGTAACACACAAGTCACTTACAAAAGTGGATCTGGTCAATCTGTCAAAATACCGAACTAGAATTAGATAGATAGAAAGATATCTGGCTTTTTACCATGGATGTAAGCACCTAGTACACTTCAATCCCACATGATGGATTATCCTAGCAGTCTATCATGCCGATGGTACTCTCAATTTATGTGATTAATGATAGGTCTTTAATTTATCACTTTTAGAAATTCGGATTCAGGGAATGGCTTTGAGGGTTAATGTAGCACCCTCATATGTCAATCTATATATTGCAGATTTTTAAGAATGCTTTGTCTATCAAAACAGAGGTCCAAATGACATACCCATATGGGTATGTTATATTGACAATATTTTCTTTCTTTGGAAGTGCAATAAGGAGACCTTGCAATGCTTCAAGGATGAACTTGATCTTTGTATCACAAGTATTAAGTTCATGATTGAATATAGCCAGCGGTAATTACCCAAGGGAAATCTTTCTCATTTGATCTCTACCACAACTTAAATTTTTTTTTAAATGCTGGATCTTTTCATCATCCAACTCTATTATGAGCACTACCTTATAGCTAACTTTTGAGAGTATTGTGTCAGATGAAGCAAAATTTGTACTTCAGTCTGAGAGATGGTTTTGCTTTTAAGGTTTATGATCTAACTTTATTACAATATACTTTGAATCAACCACGATATTATTGTAGGCCTGTTGACTTCTTGTTGCAGGTAGCAGAAATCAGGTAGAATCCTTTGTGTGACCACCTTCTCCATTCATTCTCTTTTTTTTTTTTAGACTGTTATCTGTGGAACTGTCATGGCAATAATGATGGGCTTGAGAGATCACTGTTCTCTCTGAACAGTGGCCAGAAAACCAAGGAATACCCAGGTGAATGACTAGGTGAATGACCAGTCACCAAGCAACCAAGACGTCTGATATTGGTGTTTTGTGGCATAGGTAGTCTAAACCATAGCCATTGCTCTATTAATCACATGGAATGATGAACTGCACTAAAACCTGATAGCAGCTAGACTGCAGCTGCTATAATTTTAATTATTATCTTCTCTCGGGCATATTCATTTTTGGATAAACAGGCTATGTTTCAAATATTGAATAACTGTTTCTCTCTAAAAGGTCTTGAAAGAATGTTGCATTGGAATTCATTTGTTTGTTCTTGTAAACTCTCTATTTTAAGTTCACCAATATATTTAAAGTCACTTCCTAGAAATACAAATTCTTAAGTGACTTTAAGTGATTTTAGATTTGTAATCTTTGTGCAGACATGACACTATATTGTTAAGGCTATTTGACATTTATTATCCAAATTTGGGCATTAGAGTCAATTATTGTAAAAATAATTGACTCTAATGCCCAAATTTGGATAATAAATGTCAAATAGCCTTAACAATATAGTGTCATGTCTGCACAAAGATTACAAATCTAAAATGTATGTTGCATTTTAGTAACTCTTCTCAGCTTTTCCGTTAGAGATCATTTTTGTTTTGTTTTTCAAGATCATTTTTATTTGGAACTGTATCTAATGGGTTCCTAAACAAATAAACAAATATAACTGCCACAAACAAAAAGTAAAAAAAAAAAAACCCACCAAAAAAAATATATATATATATATAAACATCCAGTTGTATATATAAAACCAATTGTGAAAATATAGAAAAGAAATAAACCAAGTCACTCTTGATCCACAATCAGCTCATTCTGGATCTCAGAATTAAAATATAAAATCAGTAAAATGAGCAGACAATGGTTTAATAGATAGCTCCTTAATTATGACATTCCCACATAAGGATAGAAATTTTGAGAGCTATCTAAGCAGATGAAAGAATAAATTTAAGAAAAGGCCCTCAGATAACTCTCTAATTTGCTATCCTATGAAAATGAATAGTTTCAAAATAATTAATTTCGATTTATTCAATCTCATGTTATTTCGGTTTCCGTCGATTCAGAAAATGTTAAATTGCTGACTGCAGACATGTTCGGATCAAATTCAGTTTGTTCCAAAACTAAGACCTCAGCTTACGGCACTATTTATGGTCTCAATTACATTTATCGTACTGTGAAGTGTAAGAAAGTATGACCCTTTTACAAAACAACAGTATGTAAAAACAATGTATTTTATTGTAATATATTACATAGTTACATAGTTACACAGTTACATAGCTGAAAAGAGACTTGCGTCCATCAAGTTCAGCCTTCCTCATATTTGTTTTTTGCTGTTGATCCAAAAGAAGGCAAAAAAAAAACAGTTTGAAGCACAATTTTGCAACAAGCTAGGAAAAAAAATCCTTCTTGACCCCAGAATGGCAGTCAGATTTATCCTTGGATCAAGCAGTTATTACCCTACATTGAAAGATTATATCCATGAATATTCTGTTTTTGCAAGTATGCATCTAGTAGCTGTTTGAACATCTGTATGGACTCTGATAAAACCACTTCTTCAGGCAGAGAATTCCACATCCTGATAGTTCTTGCAGTAAAAAAACCTTTCTTTTGCCTTAGATGAAATGTTCTTTCTTCCAGTCTAAACGCATGGCCTCGTGTCCTATGTAAAGTCCGGTTTGTGAATAGATTTCCACACAATGGTTTGTATTGGCCCCGAATATATTTCTTTAATGTTATCATATCCCCTCTCAGGCGACGTTTTTCTAAACTAAATAGGTTTAAATTTGTTAACCTTTTTTCATAGCTGATATGTTCCATTCCTTTTATTAATTTTGTAGCCCGCCTCTGCACTTTTTCTAGTGCCATAATTTCCTTCTTTAGAACAGTGCCTAAGGGTATACGTTGCTTGTGTATTCTTTACGCCGAAGTGCATAACTTTGCATTTTTCAACATTAAATTTCATCTGCCATTTGAGTGCCCAGTCCCCCAGTCTATCTAAATCGCTCTGCAGCAAAGTAATATCTTGCTCACATTGTATTATTTTACAAAGTTTTGTGTCATCTGCAAACACTGAAACATGACTTTCAATGCTGTCTTCAAGATCATTTATAAATATGTTACATTAAATAGAAGGGGTCCCAGAACAGACCCCTGAGGGACACCACTTGCCACCTCTATCCAGCTTGAAAATGTACCTTTAATGACAACTCTTTGTACTCTGTTTTTAAGCCAGTGTTCTACCCAAGAACAAGCATTTTC
Source organism: Pelobates cultripes (assembly GCA_933207985.1). NCBI lineage: Eukaryota > Metazoa > Chordata > Amphibia > Anura > Pelobatidae > Pelobates > Pelobates cultripes. The sequence continues at coordinate 315,434,410 of OW240913.1, read as the reverse complement.
ATCTAGACCGATTTCCTTGAGTTTGAACACTAATCTATTGTGTGGAACTGTATCAAATTCCTTGGCAAAATCCAAATAGATCACATCCACTGCAACACCCTGATCTATACTTCTTCTTACTTCTTCGTTGAACGCAATCAAGTTAGTTTGACATGACCTGTGCTTCATAAAACTGTGCTGATTTTTGCTGATAACCATGTTCTTCTCAAGGAATTCTTGAATATTATCCCTTAATAACCTTTCAAATATTTTACCAGCCACAGAAGTTAAGCTCACAGGTCTATAATTTCCAGGCAAGGATTTAGAACCCTTTTTGAATATAGGAACCACATCTGCCTTCCTCCAATCCTCCGGAACACTTCCTGAAAGAAAAGAATCTTGAAAGATTAGAAACAGAGGTTCACTTATATCTACACTTTCTTTAGTTGCTGCAGCACCTTGTCTTGAGTTAACCAATTACAATTATTCTGCAAGTTTTTAGTAGCAATCATTTGCACATCTATTGCCATGGGTTTTTCCTTAATATATACGGAGGAGAAATAGTTATTTAAAATTCCTGCCTTTTCCTGGTCTTCATTAACTAACACCCCCGTTTCAGTTTTTAGTGTACCTACACTTTCATTTTTTTTTTTTAGAATTTATGTACTTAAAAAGTGCTTCGGGTTGGTTTTGCTCTCTTTAGCTATCATTTTTTCATTTTGAAGTTTAGCAAGTCTAATTGCCTTTTTGCACGCATTATTTGCTTCCTTATATCTTTTATAAGAGGCATCTGATTTGTCCGCTTTAAATGCTTTAAATGCCCTTTTCTTATTTTTAATCTCTTGTTTTACTTCTCTACTAAGCCACATTGGTTTTAATTTGTTTCTTTTATATTTATTTCCCAATGGTACATACTGGGAAATATGGAAATTTACCTTTCTAATATTTGTTGGAAGATGATCCATTTATCCTCAGTGTTCTTTTCACTAAAGAGTTTATGCCAGTCAATATATTGTAAAACTTCCCTTAACTTATTGAAATTGGCCTTTTTAAAATTATATGTTTGTGTATTCCCCATGTGCTTTTGTTTTCTTGAGTTTATTTCAAAGGACACTATATTGTGATCACTATTTCCCAAGTGCTCACCTACTTGAATGTTGGTCAAAAGATCAACATTGTTTGTTAAAACTAGGTGCAGACAAGCATCCATTCTAGTTGGTGCTTGTACAAGTTGTGACATGAAGGTGTCATTTAACAAGTTTAAAAACCTAATTCCCTTTGCTGAGCTACTAGTTCCTCTGTCCCAATTTATGTCCGGGTAATTAAAATCTCCAATAATTAAAGTGTTACCCAGATTTGCAGCTTTCTCAATTTGCTCAAACAGCTGTTGTTCCTCGTCAATATTAACATTAGGTCGTTTATAACATATCCCAACCAATAGTTGGTTTCCCTTCTTTTCCCCCAAGCAGATATTTACCCATAAAGCTTCCACATTTTCCTCATCGCATTCCATTTGCTTAAGATTTGGCTTTAAATCATGGTTGACATACAAACATACCCCACCACCCTTGTTTTTCCTATCCTTCCTAAATATCATGTACCCATTTAAGTTAACTGCCCAGTCATGTGTCTTATCCCACCATGTTTCAGTTATGCCTATTATATCATATTGTTTAGTGTATGCTAATGCCTCTAGTTCCCCCATTTTGTTATTTAGGCTCCTTGCATTAGTAAGCATACATTTAATATTATGCGACACTTGTATATTTTGTGAATTATCAACATTACACAGCTTCTCTGTTCTAAGCTTGCTCCTCCCCCCCGTTTCCACCCCCCTTATACTGTGCTAAATTCCATCTCCTTTCTATCCTATCCACATTTTGTAGATTGCTATGACCCTCCCCCCTACTACTAGTTTAAAATCTCCTCCAACCTTCTAGCCATCCTATTCCCCAGCACTGCAGACCCTCTCCCATTTAGGTGCAATCCATCACTATTATAAAGGTTGTACAATATATATTGTACAATATGTACTGTAATACAGTTACAGTTTTTATTTACATATAAACATTGTTTTAAACTATAGGTCCTGTACCCAATATACTACAATACATTATATTATTTGCACAATACATATTATTAATGCAATACATTTATATTTTCCTTAGATATACTTATGTATGGGTTGGTTGTCCCATTATGTCCTTCCTGTTCTGCTTCCTCCACTCACAGTGCCAGATCAAAAGAAGCCCAAGAAACCCTATTTTCCAGCAGGTACAACCTTAAGGGTGGTTTACCTTCTCTGGAGTAGCACTTACAGAGGATCACATCTTTAGTCCATTTTTACAGATCTGGTGGCATCAGGTTAAACTGACCCCTTTTCCAACCCCATGTTCAGAGACAGAAAATCTAATGAATATAGAACTCCTATCGTCCTCTTTTAAGATGCAGTTGATATGTGTCCAGGACTGTTTCACATTTAATTAGGTTAACCCCCACGAGTATTTTTGATGGTCAACTGTTTTGGATTATGTACATGACCATACACTGTGAAAAAAAGATCTATTCACAACCAATTGTTACTACATAACATAACCATATCATGAACATAATAATATACAGATTACAAAACATTTGAAATAGTATTCAGATATTGCAATTGGCAATTTCTTATAGACGTCCATTGAAATGTACATTTCAGAAAACCCTTGGATCTGTGTGGCTTTCCTTGCATTTTACAACATGCATTCTCAGAATAGTATTCAATCAGGCAGCATTTGTTAGAGGACCATATCATCACAATTCTTAAGCCAGAAAAAAAATATCTGTTTTACATGTAATTATAGACACATTTCATTAATCAATATGTATACCAAAATCAACAGCAATATTCTAACATATTAAGAAAAATATTAAACCTTTAACAAATCACAAAGATCAACTGGGATTTAATAGTTATCATGCAGGTAAAAATAATAGAAAAAGATTGATTAATCTCATATTGGTGTTAGAGCTAAGAATAATCCCCAGGCTGACCTTGACATTGGATGCAGAAAAAGCTTTCAATGCTGTCAGCTGGGGATTCCAAGATGAAAAGCTGAAAGCGTTTAATATTTCAGGGTTTGTCATTACTGCAATTATTGCATTTATGCCCCTCCTATTGTAAGAATAAAAGTTTTATGTTAAACTGGCTTAACATTGAAGGGACACTTTAGGCACCCAGACTACTTCACCTCATTGAAGTGGTCTGGGTACGGTGTTTTTGTCCCCTTTACTCAGATTTTAGAGAAACTACAATGTTTACAATATAGGGCTAAGACTGCCTCTAAAGGCTGTCTACCACACACCCAATAGGGGCACTTCCTGTAGTTTCACAGAGTATAACTTTGTAAAATGACTCTGGACATCCTCACTCTGTGCATTAGGACATTCAATGTCTTGCAAATCCCTATAGAAATGTATTGATTCAATGCAAATTAGCCCAAGAAATCTTAGCCCATTGCTCATGACCAATGGCATTCAGTTCAGTAATATTTTTTGTGTTTGTGTTCTGCAATTGCCTTCTTCAAATCCCAACAGAGAATTTCTATGGGGTTCAAGCGACGTGACTGATGGCCACTGTAGCATTTTCCAGGACTGCTTCTAAAAAAAAAAATGATGTCCCTTTATTGGCAAAACAGCAAAGTTTCGACTGTGTGTCTCTAGCAAGCAAGCCTTGTCTACCAGACAGCCACTAGAGAAGCTTTTTGCTGTTTCATGATGGACATCCAGAACGTTCAAATCCCCCATAGAAAAGCATTAATTCAATGCTTCCTATGTGGAAGGCCTAGTGTGAGCCTTTTAGAGAAGGCGGAGAGGGAGCCAGCACCTAGGAATTACAGTGCTTGAAAGAGGTGAGAGATATTTTTTTAATCCTTCAACTGCTGCATGGGGAAGGGTGTGAGGAGGAGGCAGAGGGACACTATAGTGTTAGAAACACAGATTTATATTCCTAGAAATATAGTGTACTTTAAAGGGACACTGTAGTCACTAAAACAAATTTAGCTTAATGAAGCAGTTTTCGTGTGTAGATCATGCCCCTGCAGTCTCACTGCTTAATTATCTGCCTTTTAGGAGTTAAATCAGTATGTTTTTGCAGTCCTAGCCACACCTCCCCTGGCTGTGACTTAAACAGCCTCCTTAAACACCTGTAAGGAGTCATCTAATGTTTTCACTCCTGTTATTGCAAATCCTGTTTAATTCAGAATGTCTTACCCCTGCTCTGTTAATAGCCTCCTAGACCTTGCAGGGTCCTCCTGTATGCAATTACAGTTCAATTTACAGAGCAGGAAATGAAAACCTTTAAAGTAAGTTACATCTGATTGAAAATTAAACCATTTGTTTTCATGCAGGTTGTGTCAGTCACAGCCAGGGGAGGAGTGCATAGGGCTATATAAACAGAAACAAAAGTGATTTAACTTATAAATGTCAGATAATTGAGTAGTGAGACTTTTAAGGTATGATCTATACACAAAAACTGCTTCATTCAACTAAAGTTGTATTAGTGACTATACTGTCCCTTTAATATAGTGTAATATAGTGTGCCATAATATATTGTAATATTACATTCACTGATATTACAAACACTTTATTCAAATTAATGCAAATACAAATTACATGAATTTCATAAATATGGTAGAGATGTTTTTAATAATAGAGGACAATATAGAATTAGATAATGGTGGTGAGTATTTATAATTAATACTATAATTTTCAAATAAAAATAGTTTTATACTTATTCATGACTTAGTACTTATATTGAGAACAGTGGTATAGTATAAATGTATGTATCCACAATATATTGCATAAATCTATATTCCATTATTATCTGAAACGAAGCTGTTCATACAAACACTGTTCTAGCAGAGGTCAGTCTAGAAGGCGCTTCTGACCTAATTCTAAAAATATTCAAAGAGCTGATTTAGCACAAAACAATAACTAGTCATCCCTAAAACAATTCATCAGTTTGAAACTATCACAAACTTATATTTTTCTATTAGCTTTTATGTATTCTAAAATATTCATGGGGCATAGATGGATCATTTACAATATTACATTTTAATTTCACTCTTATGATAAAGTAATGTAAACTTTAAAGGGATACTCCATCTCTTTGAAGTGATTAAAATGGCTGGAGTGTCCTGGTTCCACCCGCTCGGTTTATTGTTAAACTGTTTGCTTATGATTTAATTGTGAACAAGGGTCCCCAGCCACCCATAGTACCTTCACATTACTTCTAATCTGGTTACAGTGTCTTTGTTAACCTGAACGTTAGTAGGGGGCAATGATCGATTAAGAGTGTAATTTTGTGGCAGTAGCAGTTAATGTACAAATGATGCATTGGTATTAGAATGTAAATGTCCACATTTACATATGCTGCCTGCTATGAAAATTAGTGGAACCAAATCAGTAGTTAAAGGGACACTATAGTCACCCAGACCACTTCAGCTCAATGGAGTGGTCTGGGTGCCAGGTCCCTCAGGTTTTAACCCTTCAGATGCAAACATGGCAGTTTCAGAGAAACTGCTATGTTTACATTTGGGGTTAAGCCAGCCTCTAGTTGCTGTCTTCTGGAAAACCACTAGAGGGGCATCTGCGACGCTGGAGGCATATTATGCCTCCATCACACAGCGCGTCCATAGGAAAGCATTGAGAAATGGTTTCCTATTGACAGCTTGAATGCGCGCACGGCACTTGCCACCCATGCGCATTCGGCTCCACTGACGTCGGTGGGAGAGGAGAGGTCACCAGCGCTGAGGGAGCCCAGCACTGGATTAAGGTAAGTGGCTGAAGGGGGTTTAACCCCTTCAGCACCACGGGAGGGGGACCCTGAGGGTGGGGCCACCCTCAGGGCACTTTAGTGTATGGAAAACCGCTTTGTTTTCCTTTAAATGTATTTACATCGCTGCTTTTTATTGTGTTTGAGAAAGTTCTCCTTCATTCTGTATATTTGTTTTTTTAAATGGTTATCACCACATGTTTAAGGATAAGTATTCAAAGACTAGTCCTTGTTCAAAATAAAGTATTGTGTGTTATTTCCATTGGGAAATGTGTGTCCTGCCTGGTTTGTTTTTGGATTCCAGTAGCAGAGTTTTCAGATCTGCTTGCTGACTGCACTATTCCCTGGTTTTCCTGGGCGTGTTAAGATAGAGTTTGGCTGAAGAGCCTCAAGTGCCTTTGTAAAAGCAGTATATGGAAGGAGTACAGGCAGAGGCACCGATACTTGCCTGGAACAAAGAGGATAAGCAGAGGGGTTGATACCTGCCTGGGAGAAGAGAACAGACAGGGGGGTCGATACCTACCAGGAAGAAGGAAAGCAGGCAGAGGGCTCCATGCCTGCATGAGCCAAGCTGGGCTGGCAGAGTGGTCGCTATCTGCCTTGAAAGAGGAGGTGTTCTACAATCACCCTGTGCACTGAGACCAGCCAGTGGGGATATAGATTGATCACATTCTGAAGAGGTAGACACACATCCTCAGCAGGGACATCTTTAACATTGATTGGACCCAGGGCAATACTTTTGTTTGGGCTCCCTTTACCCTGACCCCAATTCACCCCCAGTCATGCAATCATGCCAGATACACTCAAATACATTTAGATACACCGAATGACCCTCATATAGATACAACACTGACACACACAGATACACAGGGGCACACAATGACACACATGCAGATACACATGCAGACATACACATACAAACAGATATACACATACAGAAAAACAAATAGATACACATACAAACAGATAAAGACACACATATATACAGGCATGCAGATATACTGACAAACAGATACACACTGACACACAGATACACATAGAGACACACATATTCATATACAGACACACATGCAGACACACAGATACACATACAGGCACACAGATACACAGACAGACACACAGACAGACACACAGATTCACATCAGTGTTAGTTTTAAAGGCACATTTCAGTTTAGTTTTAGTCATAGTCTTTTGACCATTTTTTTTTTTTTTTTTTTAGTTACATTTTAGTCATCTGAATTGTTTTAGTTTTAGTCTGGTTTAAGTTGACTAAATCTCTAGTAGATTTCAATTTACTAAATCTCCAGTAGATTTTAGTCAATACAACTAAAATCTAATGGGTTTAGTTAGAGCCTCTATCTGTCTCTTTTTCCCCTTCCCCAGGCCCTGTGTGTCTCTTTGTATACTCCCAGCCCCAATAAATGTCTCTCTCCCAAGCCCTGGTGTGTCTCTTTTGCCCTTTCCACAGCCCCTCTGTGCAGTGTTAATTTTGGCATCAATTTGTCAATTTAGCTTTAGTCATAGTCTTTTAACTAAAAGGCCATTTTAGTTTTAGTCATCTGAATTGTTTTAGTTTTAGTCTAGTTTTAGTCTACTAAATCTCAAATATTTTAGTCGACTAAATTTCAAAAACCATAGTTGACTAAAACTTGAGTAAAATTAGTCAACAAAATTAATATTGATTCACATGCAGACACACAGACACACATACAGATACACATATTCACATACAGAAAAATGCAGACACAGATACACATAGAGACACACATAAATACAGATGCATATATGCATATATACAGACATATATGCAGACACACAGATGCACATACTCATACAGACACATATATTGACATACAGACACACATTTACATACAGATACACATACACACACACTTACACATACAGACACACAGATTCACATACAGACACCTTACACATACAGACACACAGATTCACATACAGGCACCCATGCAGATATACAGACACATATGCAGACATAGACACTGTGGCGAAACCAACCTCGCCACTGGAGAAGCCTGGTTGCTCGCCTGCTCCCTTTAGACTATGGCCCTGCAGTTCAGACCTGTTATTTTCCCTGCTGAAAGGTTTATTCATGCCTTTCTGCCAGGGTGTTCGGTAGATTCAATCTACCGAACAAACTACCGAACGATGGACCACCTGGGAACTGGAGTGTGCCGTCAACTGACCGCCCAGAAGCTGCGGTTAACCGCATCTTAATTGATGAACGCTGGGAGGCCACGTGGCAGCGGCCATTTTACCTCCCGAACGGCCAGCGGTGTTCAGCGCCTAAACTATGGAACTGAAAACGCGAACACTTAATTGCGCGAACACCGCTTAGCCACCAGCCTCCTTCCCTTCCCATTCGAGAGCGGAACCGAATGACTGTTCATTCGGTAGTTTAGGATGAACAGCATCACCCAGATAGCTCAGCCATGGAGCCTGTTCATGTAACGAAAAGACTATGTGAAGTGTCGTCTCATTATTGGGGGGAGGATTTACTGTATGCTGTTAGAGACTCATTGCCAGGAGTGTAAGCCGCTTGGGGGCTTTTCCTGTTCGTCTGCTAGCAGCTATTTGTGTGTCTCCAGTTCGGGAGTTTGGAGTGCTACTTGGTATGCAGTTCGTGAGTTTCGAGTATTCCCTTGGTTGCAGTTCGGGAGTTAGTGAATTTGTGGGTTTGCAGTTCAGGAGATTGGTGCTTACAGTAGCTGTCTGTGCAGCTGAAAAAAAGGGGAATATCGCTTAAACGTTTTTTAACCTCTTGTGGGCAAAACGGTCCGTTACAATTGGTGGCAAGCGACGGGATCATTTCCACAGCCCAGAAGGACAGCTATAATACAACACCAGTTCCTGGATTACAAATTGAGGGCAACGCCAGTACCCGTACAGCGACCCTATCTACAAAAGAACCAACTTCAGCAGCGCAAGCATGGCACCCAGCTACACTCAGGAGCAGTATGACAGAGAGTTTACCATGCGGCTGGCTTTCCTTGGACCCAACCCCCCGGAGAAATACGTGCAGTTCGTGAGGAGACAGGTAGAAGAGTACCTGCAGGTCGGAGCAGGGCGGACACGTGAGTTGGCAGGTTGGGAGAGACCCCAGTGGCCGAGCAAGTTACAGAGAGAGAAGCGTGTCGTCCTTCCTCCCCAGCGGCAGTGTGTGTCCCAGGGAGCTGAAGGTGTCGTCCTTCCTCCCCAGCGGCAGTGTGTGTCCCAGGGAGCTGAAGGTGTCGTCCTTCCTCCCCAGCGGCAGTGTGTGTCCCAGGGAGCTGAAGGTGTCGTCCTTCCTCCCCAGCGGCAGTGTGTGTCCCAGGGAGCTGAAGGTGTCGTCCTTCCTCCCCAGCGGCAGTGTGTGTCCCAGGGAGCTGAAGGTGTCATCCTTCCTCCCCAGCGGCAGTGTGTGTCCCAGGAAGCTGAAGGTGTCGTCCTTCCTCCCCAGCGGCAGTGTGTGTCCCAGGGAGCTGAAGGTGTCGTCCTTCCTCCCCAGCGGCAGTGTGTGTCCCAGGGAGCTGAAGGTGTCGTCCGTCCTCCCCAGCGGCAGTGTGTGTCCCAGGGAGCCGAAGGTACCATCCCCCCTCCCCAGCAGCAGGACAATATATTGAAAGGGGAGACAGTCGGTTCCCCTCTCCCCTAGCAGGGAGAGTGTCAGGGAGAAGAGCTTGTTGCCCCCTCTCCACAGCGGCAGCGTAGCCCACCAAGGAGAGACATTAAGCTCCCCACCGGCGCAGATGGGACCGTGGTCTCGGCGCCCAAGCTACAAGGAGTACTGACAGCCGGTCCGGCTCCCCAACGGCAGAGTATTCTACCAGGAGGGGAGAATACTTCCCAGCGGCGGCCTAGCCCACCAAGGGGAGATGACAAGCCCCACAACTGTGCAGATGGGACCGTGGTCTCTGCACTTACAGCACAGGGGGTAGGGACGGTCGGTTCTGCCCCCCAGCGACAGGGCTGTTTAGCCAAAGGGGAGACAGTCGGTCTCTCCCTCCAGCAACCAGGCTCCAACCAGACTACTCTCATGGTAGTGCTGGCACCAGGACAGAGTACCGCTGGTCACTGCCCACTCAGCAACCCACCCAGTCCGCTTACCAGTCACCCACACAGCCATGGTGAGGCGCCTGGACATGGACAACGTTCCCCTCTACCCAGGTGTAGTAACCAGTTATTGTGGGTGGGCTGTATTACTGATTGTGTTTTGTGGGTGGGCTGCTGGACTAGCAAGGGCACTGACCGGCATGAGGTCAGATACCCTGTTAGTCTGATTGGTAAAGGGGAGAAGTGTGGCGAAACCAACCTCGCCACTGTACACTGGTTGCTCGCCTGCTCCCTTTAGACTATGGCCCTGCAGTTCAGACCTGTTATTTTCCCTGCTGAAAGGTTTATTCATGCCTTTCTGCCAGGGTGTTCGGTAGATTTAATCTACCGAACAAAATACCGAACGATGGACCACCTGGGAACTGGAGTGTGCCGTCAATTGACCGCCCAGAAGCTGCGGTTAACCGCAGCTTAATTGATGAACACAGGGATGCTTTTGTTCGGTTGCCAAACACGTGGCAGCGGCCATTTTACCTCCCGAACGGCCAGCGGTGTTCAGCCCCTAAACTATGGAACTGAAAACGGACACTTAATTGCGCAAACACCGCTTAGCCGCCAGCCTCCTTCCCTTCCCATTCGAGAGCGGAACCGAATGACTGTTCATTCGGTAGTTTAACCGGATGAACAGCATTACCCAGATAGCTCAGCCATGGAGCCTGTTCATGTAACGAAAAGACTATGTGAAGGACTTTGGCTCCATGGCGATTGAACTGTATGTATGTGATCTGAGCGCCATTCGGTAATAATGTGCACTCAGATCTGAGCTATCTGGGGATATGTAGAATGTATATGTTTTATGTACTGAATGTAACTGTAGGTAATTTTATGTCTTTTACTGTTTGTTTTCTGCCATGTGGTTAATGGAGTTTTGCCTCTGTCTTTGGAGATAATTGGATTACTTCCCAGTTATCTCCAGGACAGAGAGGAGGGATTGTGATGCATTGTGGGAAGGTTGAAATGTGTAAGTCTGTGATTGGTCCTTTTACCCTTTGTGTCCCAGTCTCCAATTTGGTCCCCTAGGGGAGTGTCCACCAGGTGGGAGACCTGCATAAATACGGGCAGTTAGCCCCAGTAAATCAGTTCCTGCTTAACCCTCAAAGTGAAGTGTCGTCTCATTATTGGGGGGAGGATTTACTGTATGCTGTTAGAGACTGATTGCCAGGAGTTTAAGCCGCTTGGGGGCTTTTCCTGTTCGTCTGCTAGCAGCTATTCGTGTGTCTCCAGTTCGGGAGTTTGGCGTGCTACTTGGTATGCAATTCGGGAGTTTCGAGTATTCCCTTGGTTGCAGTTCGGGAGTTGGTAAATTCGTGGGTTTGTAGTTCGGGAGATTGGTGCTTGCAGTAGCTGTCTGTGCAGTTGAAAAAAAGGGGAATATCGCCTAAACGTTTTTTAACCTCTTGTGGGCAAAACGGTCCGTTACAATTAGTTGTGATGGTCCGCTGGCACTCCGACTGAGTACCTCCGCCAATCAAGGCTCCTAGTGCTCGCTGTGGACTCCAATCACTCCAACCGACACCATCAGCACTGCAGACCCCACTTCCAGCGATGCAACTGCGCCAGGGTCTCTGTTGTCTCCACCCACCCTGGACCCAAGGCCAGGATCCAGCTTCCAGTGGGTTAACCTCTCTTTCCCCAGAGAGCAGGAACAAGCTCTTAGCAGAGCTTAGTGAATATACCCTGGGGAGTATAGTGAATATAGCAATCCCCAGAGTGGAGTTTTCCAATCCCCCAAACATGAGCCAAGGCTTAATGCTGGAACAAGACTTTACTGGAAGTAACAACAACAGGTATTCAAGCCACAGTTTCTTTTATGCTCTGCTCCCATGCAGGGGAGGGACACACACGTTATCTACAGTAGCCAATAAAACAGAAGTTACAGCCCACACAAAATCCTCCCCTCTGCCTGTGATTCAATTATCTTATACAATAGAAGATGCGATTATCACAGGTAGGAAAAATACAGTTTTTACAGCATATTCATAACTTCTAAAATATACATCACATTCACATAAATTATATATTCACAATCAATCCATTCCGGGAAACAACATATCAAAAAATGGCATGAATCAGACCAGGGGTTCAGAAGTTAGTAAAGTATCTTTTGGGGCCTGGCTGGCAGCATGGCTATCTGGCCCAAACCAGAGCCCTCTATCCTGGAGACGGTGGGGAAAATAATCCAATTATCCAGGGATAGAGGCAGACTCCATTGAGCACATGTTCCCAGTAAAACACAAAAGGATACAAAAATACATAACTCCTATCATACTGAATTGAACGGGCCAAATCTCCCAGGGTCCATAGTCACAGGTCAAGAGGCGGGCAAGCAGTCCTCTCCAGGCACAAGTGGCAAAGGGCACTTAGTCACAGTAATAAATCCATGAATAAAGTAGCAGGGAGGGAAAGTATCGAATGAATGGAGGGGGATTCTTCACAGACACATACACATATATACACATAGATAAATCTACAGACACACATGCAGACACACAGATACACATACAGGCACACATATTCAAATAAAGGCACACATATTCACATACAGACACACAGATTCACATACAGACATACAGGCAGGCATGCAGATACACATACAGACACACATGAAAAGACACAAGCACACACAGATAGATACACAGACACATAATCATACAAACATGCAAAAAGTAATTAATTTTTTTCCTTCTTTTTAGGTGTAGGAGGGTGGCTTCCTTTGGTTCCAGTGGCTGGCTGATGGAGTTGGTCCTAAAAGAAGTTATTGCGGGAAGAGGGCAAACCCATGTGCCCCATGTTAAAGAAAGCCCTGATCCTCAATGACATTTTGTAACTCCTAAAGTATCCTAAAGATACTTGAATATAGAGAAAAATAAACAATGTATATGAGACAAAAACCTCTAAGGAACGTAAGTTGTGTTACTGTATGAAGTAACTAAATTCCTAAATGGGTGACATCAATGTGTGAAATCGTTAGCAACAACCACCGTAAACTCATGTTTAGCATGCCTGTCCATTGTCCCTTACCAGTTCATGCTTATTTGCTGTCAATCTCTCTGCCACCAAGTTGATGAACTACTGAATCTACCCTTAATACAGCCAAGAGATTCAGCTAAATCAGTAACTGACATGTACCTCACAGACTTACAGTGAGGTTGGTGTGTTGTGCAGACACATGACAGGGAAACAGAGTTATACAATGAAACATCAAAATGCATATACATGCAAAAAGTATACTATTAGGAATACATGTTTGTATTTCTAACACTATAGTGATGGAGTATATGTTAAGGTCCCCAGCCCCCCTCAGAATGAAGTAAAAAAGTTTTTTAACTTACCTTTTGTCCATCGCCACGCTGGTCTCACTTCAGCTGGCCTTGCCTTCACAGCAGAGATCTTCAATCTTGATGAAATCAGCCAATCCATCATTTTCCCATAGAAAAGCTCGGTTACTCCCCAAAATCTAAAGAAGCAAGAATTAACCCCTGATGTACTAAACTAAACAACTAATTGTTTGAAAAGCCATGCGTAGCTTAAAGAGCAGGAGTATAAACCCTACGGTAACTCTGCAACATTTTCAAAAATGTAATACATTTCTACAGCCATTACTAGCCTGGTGTTCTACATCCGATACATACGTGCGATTGCGGTCCCGGTAGGATAACTGTAACTCCCCCACAGCAATGCAACTCAACCACTTGTCTTTGTCATGTTATCATATTCTTGTTTTGCCCAAACAAAGGAGAACCAAGATATTTTTTAAAATGTGAAATGTAATATTTGGAAACAATGCATAAAACAATAATACCATCTCATTATAAGAACATTTTGTAATTGCTATACAGGTGGAAATCTTCTCCCATAATTAGTAGTATGTGCTCCCATAATAATTGGCATTATGTTGGGTTCTAGACATTGGGATATATCATCTACACAAATGGAAGCCTAGACATTATAATGTGCAAACCAGGAAGAAATCTTCAGTAAATTTAAGAAGGCATATATTATAATCTGTATGTATGTCTGTCTAGGAGGAAACAAATACTATTTTATATTTAAGATGTGTATGCATGAACAAACATATTTTACAAAAAAAAAACAGTAAATCTTTTTTTTCAGCAGCAAGGGTTTTAAAAACAAAGTTTGATATTTGAAACTTTAAGGAAAACAAGAATATTTAAATGTGTTTATATGTATTGAATGCACAAAGATGGAACAAATATATTCATTTGGGTTTCTAGACAGATAAAAACACAAAGCCTTTGGACTTTGTTTACTGTCTACAATCTTCTATTTTTCAAATCTCAACTTGCAAGAGACTTCTGGTTATCTGCTAGTAATTCTGTGTATATCTGGTCAGCTCAGTCACCCATAGAATTACAGTGTGGGGTATGGATGCTAGTATTTCAGACCCAAACCAAGCATAAAAAACACAAAGTAATTCAGTGTCAGCACAAAGTTGACAGCAAATGATTATAACAGCTTCGAATCTTGAAAAAGAGTGTAAATAACTAGGATCCCCTGCGGGCTCACTCTGCCTGAATACATAACAACCGTGATGGACAGCCACTAAAGCAAGGTACAAAAAAGTCTCAGCAAAAGATGCCAAAAAAAAATTTTCCCCCCGAAAACTAACTTTAACTGTCACCTTGCTGATTAAATCTGCTAATTTTGTGGACAAAGAATATCAAACACTAAAAAAAAAAAAACTGAATACAGAGTATCTATACAGGAAAATGTAATGACATCTTATATTTAAATTTTTATATCTATTCATCCACTATATCTTGATTATTTATAGTAAATAAGTAAAGAAAGTGTGTGCGTACCAAATAATGACAAATAACTATATCTCATTAAAAAACTGTGAAAATATAGTAGTAAATGTAATTATAATATGAATAGACAGATCAACTCCAAGGATAATATAAATACACTGTATAGATACAGAAGGTACCCAAAATAGCAACAAAGTGTGTAATGCTGTACAAATAACTGCAACACAGTTGCTATCCATGGGCACATACAAACAAATGCTCAGAATAAAAGGGATACTAATAAAAAAAATATATATCCTAACTCCTAAAAAGGGGTCATTTCCCCTAAACAGTGAAAAAAGGGGGAGTGGAATAAGGGACATCAAAAGGAGTAATAAGATAAAATATAAACACAGTATACAAAATATATAAAAATCCACAGAACACAATGTAAACCTATAAAAAGGAATAGTAGCAAAAAACACAAGTAAAAAGGTATTTATCCTTTGAGGGCCCCCTCCACAGAGGAAAAGTGATGCTGTCCTTATGTATACATAGATACCAAAGGGATGCGGATGGTGAAATTGCCAGCAAGCTCAACCTTGACGCCTGCTGTCACACTCACAGTTGTACTCATTGCTGCACTATAAAATCTGACAATCAACAGGAGCAGCAACTCTTCTGACAGCTGCAGGGTGCTGGGGCAAGGGAGCACAACAAGATGGGATCTCGTGGATCTCGTGGTACGCCGCAGCCGGGGACTTCTAAAAAGGCTGTGGCTGCCTTAAAGGAGAAGTGTCAATATTTTGTGTCTACTGCGAAACAGGACCATGAAAGTCTACGCGTTTTATCTCTCAAGAAGACTTTCTAAAGACTTTGGTCCAGGGTCTCTAGGACCTCATTTAAATACCCTCTCAATCAGGGGAAAAAAAGAAGGAAAGTCAATGGAGGGAAAATCAATTAACAACTAAAAATGGGATATAAATGTAAAAAACATTCATTGTACACATATCTGAATAAAATGTGATATAAATATACGTATGCATATATATTAGTAGATTCTCTATATCAGAAATATATACCACTCTAGTTTATTCCCTAAGACTATATACACGCATATATATATATATATATATATATATATATATATATATATATTAATAAAGGTAATCTGTCATAAAAGGAGGAAGATTGTTTGTTAATTATTAATTTTTTTTTAAATTCTTTATATTTCAGTGCATCTTTCAGGTCATAAATTGTACATTAAGAGCATAGTAAAAGGGTGAGTATACATGAGAGTTACATGGGAGAAGCATTGCACTTTTTTATATATAACATGTAAATTCTAGGCTAAGCAGCATGGAGGACTACTGTATGTACGGTTGCAAGCAAGGGGTTTACCAACTTAGCTCCTAGGATGTCATATATTACACAAGTATGTCCCGTCTAGGCCCTTACGATCTGCTGAAGACTTACGTCTATCTTCTGTCCGTACTCCCACCTCTGATGCTCGCCTTCAAGATTTCTCGAGGGCTGCCCCGTTCCTGTGGAACTCGCTTCCCTCCTCCGTTAGACTGCTCACCCAGTCTCCACTCCTTCAAAAAATCGTTAAAAACCCACTTCTTCATAAAAGCGTATCAATTAAACTGTTAATAGCTCCTGACTGATTACTCTTCTGCAACTGTCATTAGTCTTATACTATCCTTACCTTTTTGTGTCATTTTACCCCACTCACTCTAGCATGTAAGCTCATTGAGCAGGGCCCTCAACCCCTCTGTTCCTGTGTGTCCAACTTGTCTGGTTACAACTACATGTCTGTTCGTCCACCCATTGTAAAGCGCTGTGGTATTTGACAGCGCTCTATAAATATCATTAATAATAATAATAATAATAATAATAATATATGCACTTAGATGTGATATCGAGATGTGTTGAGTATGTTCTGGCATATATGTGTGCATGGTGACCTAACAGGATTTGGTAAGTGCATTGTGCCTGCATAGTCATGAGGGATCTTAACGGTGGGAGAGTTAGTGGGTAGGGTCATGCTAGTCTTCATGGTCTAGTGCCTTAAGTAAGAGTATGTGTGCATTGAGGAGGGGTATCCCTAACCAAGGGGTCAGCGGGGGTAACGGAGGTGGTGTGAAAGGTACTTGCCATTCTGGATCTATGGGTCTAACTGCACATGAGTGGTACAACAAGCTAGGTTTGATGACTCTAGGTGATAATGTTGCAATGATGACACAGTTATTGAGAATTTTATGTCACCGAGTAGTCTGGAATGAGCGACAACAAAAAGAAAGGAGAAAAGGAGTACAAAAGAAAACCTTTTAGTATGGAAATATAACTTTAGCGTCTTTATAACTTTCGACCCGTTGCCTGTGCTGGATGTGTACTTTCCTCAGCTGTGTATACATCTGGCACAAGAAGCTCTGGCCCTGCTTACACAGTCACGTTGTGGCTGTCTGGGGACTTCAAGCTCTCGGGACAAAGGGTATGATGCGTTCGGGATCCCAAGTCTCTGTGGTTTGGCTGGTATGTGAGGTCCTCAGCCCCAGTGCCAAGAGAAAGGTGGGTACTTCCTCCATAGATGAAATGGTGTGTGTGGCTCCATTGTGTTGCACTGTCAGGGATCTTCCTGTCCCCCACCTGTAGGCCATTCCTGCAGTTTGCAATCATCTTGTGACTGGACCAAGGGCTTTTCGCCAGAGGAGAGTGCTTTTCGTTAGGTCCTGGAAGAATGTTAGAGATGCATCCTCAAAGGTCAGAGGTGTTCTTCCCTTGAGTGCCGACATGATTTGGGTTTTGTCAGGGACTATCAGGCACCTTAAAATAACGGGTGGCAAGTTAGTGTTTTTGGGTAGGCGATATATCCCATCTATGGACAGTTTTTTGGTCACATCGTGGGGCAGTATGGTTGCCAGTAAGCGTCTTATGTAGTGAGGTAATTCCTCTCCTGAGATTGCCACAGGGATTCCCCGTATTTTAATGTGGGTGCGGCATTGACGATCTTCCATGGCTGTAACCTGGGCTGTCAGGGCACTTTGCTGGGTCCAGACTCATTGCACCAAGTCTTGTAGTATGGACAGGTGGCCATGTATGTCAGAGATGTTCTCCTCTGAGGCTTTCACCCGGTCTTTAATGGTTGTTACCTCCGTTTTGATGGGAGCAAGTTCCGCTGCCAGCGTTTTTTGAATGTCCACCAATGGGATCTTCAGATTGTGTTTGGTGGTTGGGGTCGAGTCTATGGAGGAGTCCAGATGTGTTACTGGTGCCGCCGGAGGGACGGTGAGTCCTCTAGCATGTGTTGCTCAGACAGGAGGGTATGCTGAGTGTTGCGCAGGAACTCCATGGGAGCTGGCTTTGGCTGTGTAGGCCTCTGCAGCATGGCTCCAATGTCCCTGGTGTCTGCTGCGTTGTAGGCTTTTGGGAGCAGTGTCCCATAGCTGGCATATGGGCTGGAGGGAGGGATGTTGTGGGAGCAGGGTCCGTTCCTGCTCTCCTCTCTGTAGATCTAGTCAGTAGTGCCTCAAGGCTTGGTAGCATTAGCGTGGGGTTAGGCCCCAATTTTTTTGCCTCCGTTTAGGCTGGTTGGGTGCCAGGAAAAATGGCATTGGGTGATGCAGAAATTGCTGTGGCTGGATGAGCTATTGGTAGGGAGATATTTGATTGATTTGGAGTCTTTTTTTGTGAGACGGACAGAATGGCGTCTGTTCAGTTCAGTGTGTAAGCTCCGCCTCTATTAAAAAATTCTTTTAAATTACTTTTTATTGAAGTTTTAAAGATTTTTACACATAAGGTTCATAAAATAGAACCATATGCACACACTTCAATCGATGGTGAACATCAATAATTATCTTAATATAACATTTTAAGTCACTTTGATGTATAACCATCATACAAGAAACAACACATCATAATACAAATTCATATACAAACAAACAAGCACACATGGTCATAGAGTCCAGTTTAGCTATCAATTTCCAAATATTTCCCTATACAAACATGGGAACTAAGTAGGTTAGTGAAACCTTGCTCAAGGGATATTTCTCAAAAATCTTTAATTTTATTGATAAGGTTTGAATAAGTTTCTAAATATCTGTACTTTGCATATGTGTTGGAGAGCATCAAACCCCTCTCCATCTCTAGTTGCTTTAACACTTGAGCTTTCAGATGATCTTTGGTCGGTACATTAGTATTTTTCCAATTTCTAGCAATTAGTGTTTTAACTGCCATAAGGCAATATACTATTAATATATCTGCCCTTCCAGTATTTTCTTTTGTTTGTTTGTTTATTTATACCAAAATTCACAAGCCATATATATATAAAAGAAAATATTAAACCAAACAACGTGGAGGTGGTTATGGTTCACCAGCTATATTAGAAGTGCTATAAATACTACCATAGGATGAGGAATAAAGCTTGAACAACATATTCAAAGATCTTGCTCTAATTCTTCATTCATGCCATACGGTGTCAGGGTCCTGGGGACCACAGGAGCAAGTGAGCAAATAAACAAAGAAGGTGGAGTTGCAGCTGATTCTTTGAAAGACCTTATAGTGGATCTCTCCCAATGTGGGTCCAAATTGTAGCTTACCGTGGTCAAAGTATTTACTGGTAATGCAGCAAATCTTCCCACATCTAAAATTGCCTTTGCAGGAGTTATGACGATCCTTCTTATTCTGCACATTTATTTACAGGTGCCGTTTGATAGCAACTTTGTTGCAGTTGTTTGTACGGCATTTCATACTTTGTTTACTATTTTGGGTATCTTCTGTATCTATACAATGTATTTATATTATCCTTGGAGTTGATCTGTCTATTATATTATTACATTTAATAATTTATTTGACCATTTTTTTTATTGAGATTTAGTTATTTATCACTTTCTTTACTTATTGATCTATATAATCAGTCGCTAACTTTTGTATGTAGCAGCCCACTGTGACAAACTGCAATTTACCACTGGCTTTCTATGTGTCAAACTGCTTTGCTCCACTGACTTATGGAGAAGCCTGCTTGCCAGCCTCTTACCACATGACTATGGCCCTGGGGTGTATGGCCCTTTAAAACCATTACTTGGTCTTATGGATTTTTATTTGGACTAGTGCTGGCCCTTTAAAAACAGTATATGGACATATTGAAACTTTTGGGACACTTTTTCTGCCCCTTTGAATCCATGGGAAGATGTGCCTCTTCCCCTCCCCCTGTCCCATTGTTCTCCAGCAGGGCGTTGTCCCAGGGACACTGCCAAACCAGTTGGAACTGGCTGCTTTGTTTGTCCCTCCTCGGTCAAAATATGACTTCCACCTATCTCCTGAACCACTTAACCAATTCAAGGGCACTTGGAGCCCTCTGGAAATGCTAGGAGCATCCAGTAACGGAGGTACCCAGTCGGGGTGTCAGGTGGTCCGTTACACCCACTACTTATATTCTTTATATTATATTATTGTGTGTTGTTATATTATTGTTAGAGTTGAGCGGACACCTGGATGTTCGGGTCCAGCGGGTCTGGCCGAACTTTGAAAAAAAGTCCAAGTTTGGGATCGAACTTGACCCCGAACCCGAACCCCATTGAAGTCAATAGGGACCCGAACTTTTGGGCACAAAAATGGCTCTAAAAAACTCCTGGTAAGGGCTAGAGGGCTGCAAAAGGAAGTAAAATGGGGGTAAGAGTAGGACAAACAAATGTGGATAGGGAAATCACTTAAAATAACATAAAATACATATAATAAGCATCCACTTAGTAGATTACTCCCTAATTCCCACGGTATTAGAGAGCTATCTAAAGGCTGAAAGACCTAAATTGGTCTTTCAGCCAAAATTACTATTACTAATTAAAGATTATTTAGTATTAGTAAATTCAGCCCCTACTTGCTTTACCGCGTGTAGGGGCGTGTCTAGTAAACAGTGAGCAGCCAGTGGCTGCTAACTTTAAAAAAAACCTGTGCGACGGGTGGGGGCCCTAAATAAGAATGTGGAGGGGGGACCTACTGTCCTCCCCCCGGCCCCCACCGCTGAGCTGCAGGTGGGGGCCCTAAATAACAGTAATGGGGGGGACCTACTGTCCTCCCCTCCTGGCCCCCACCCCTGAAAGGTTGATGGGGGCCATAAATAAGAATTTGGGGGGACCTACTGTCCTCCCCCACGGCAGCCAACACTGCGCGGCAGGTGGGGGCCCTAAATAACAATAAGGGGGGACCTAATGTCCTCCCCCCGGGCAGCCAACACTGCGCGGCAGATGGGAGCCCTAAATAACAATAAGGGGGGGACCTTATGTGCTCTCCCCTGGCCCCCACCCCTGTGTGGCAGGTGGGGGCTCTAAATAACAATAAGGGGGACCTAATGTCCTACCCCCGGCCTCCTACCCTGAGCGGCGGGTGAGAGCCCTAAATAACAGTAAGAGGGGGGGAACTAATGTCCTTCCCCCTGCCCCCACCACTGTGCTGTGGGTGGGGGCCCTAAATAAAACCTTACCCCCAGGTGACTAGGGGTCCCCAATCCCCTAGTCACCCCCCTCCCCCCAAAAAAATTACCCCTACCTACCTCCCTCATCCTAAAAATAATGAGGGTGAACCCTTATCTAAATAACTGTAAAAAAAAAAAAAATAGACTTACTATTTTATGTCTTCTTTCTTCTAAACTCTTCTTTTTTCAGCCCCAAAAAAGGCCAAATAAAAATCCATAATAACCGACGCACAACAAAATAAAATAAAATAAAATAAAATGACCGAAAAAAAAAAATCAATTTTCACCCATGTAGGGCTCCACGCAGACTGAGCTCTGCAGGGCGGGGGAAGGCTTATAAAGCCTTGCCCCGCCCTGCAACTAGACTCAGAGCACTCTTTACCTGTCACAGCACTCTGATTGGTTGACTTGAAATCCACCAATCAAAGTGCTGTGTCATTTTACACAACGTGGGAAAGTTCTTTGGAATTTTCCCACGCTGTGTAATTTGACTCATAACACTCTGATTGTTGGCTTGAAATTCCCCAATCAGAGTGCTCTGTGTCATTTTACACAGCTTGGAAAAGTTCTTTGGATTTTTCCCACACTGTGTAATTTGACTTATAACACTCTGATTGGTTACTTAATCCACAAATCAGAGTGCTCTGTGTCATTTTACACAGCGTGGGAATATTTAGGGCCCCCACCCTCCGCGCAGGGGTGGGGGCAAGGGGGAGGACAGTAGGTCCCCCCCATTATTGGTATTTAGGGTACCCTCCCGCTGCACAGGGGTGGGGTTCAGGGGGGGCAATAGGTCCCCCCTTTACTTTAAAAGCCTCCACTCGCACATCGCGGGTGGGGGCTCAGGAGGGGGGAAATTTTTTTTATTTTTTTTTAACAGTGAGCAGCCACAGGCCTGCAGCCTTTCAAAACGCATCATTAAATCGTCAAGCACCGAACTCCAATCCGAACATTCAGTGACATGTCCGTGTTTGGGTCCGGGGTCCAAAAAACGGAATGTTCGGTACGAACCCAAACTTTTCAGTTTCTGATGCACTCAACTCTAATTATTGTTATTATTATTGTTGTATTATTGTGTGTGTGACCCACCACCCCAGCATTTTATCTACCTTCTAGTTCTAGCTTAACACATAGGTGGGTTTCACTTCACTTTTATACAGATATATACACACCTACATATACATCCTATACTATCAAGTTTATTCCCATAATTTGTATTCTTGGTTGATTCGCTGACATTACCATCGCCAGTACTTCTATAACCATGACCTTACACAGAATTACAGAAAGGGTTAACAGAAGAAATAATTTTTTGTTAGAAAAATCACTAGTAACTCTACCACAGGAGGAACTTAATATTAAGAAACTATTCTTTGAGCTGGAAAATAATCTTAAATCTGAAGTGAGAGACTGGTGGGATAGTGCACTTTTAGAGAAATATCTCAAACAGAACTATATCCCACGAGGACTGACTTTTGAGATATAACCCTTTTTCTCTGATAACGTTGATTTGGAAAAAGAGTGGTTACATGCCCTGGATGATTGCTCTACTATTCTCATGCATATTTTGGTAAAATATAGACAATACAGGCTAAAGATTGCCAAAACCCAGATAGCACAAGTACAATCTAAAATTAACTCTTCCAATAAAGGAGAACTGATTGCCCTATGATGGGTTTGTCAATCAAATAAACCTCTGAAATTCATGAGAGACAAAAATGATTACGAAAATGGTCAGATTAGGAGTTGGCAAAGAAAGAAAAGTAAGAAGAAGAATAATACCCCATAGGAATTTACCAACCCGAGAGAGAGGGTCTCACCCCTACCATATGCAGAGATCTTGTGCGGAAGGTTGCTCACCCTAATCCCCAGCCTAACCAGGGGAACTATCAATAGACATTCACCCCTAAAATCAAATCTGGATAATCCCAACTATATCCTGATTGACCAATCAAGAGTGAGATCTCATGCTAGTAAGAATGGTACTGTGGAAGAGGGACCATCTACTAACATTCCCCACCACAACCTGGACGCACAACCTAAAACTCATTTCACAGATGATAGAAGAACTATTGATTATTTTAGGGGAGGGACCACCACGCACCTCCAAAATTTTCCCGTTATTCTCAAACCCTAGGCAGAAAGAGGGATACACCCATAGAGGGATCCTCTATGGGTGTATCCCTCTTTCTGCCTAGGGTTTGATGGATCAGAGGGAAGGGACACGACTCAGAACAAACTTAGGTGCCTTCCATGAAGGGCATATTTATCATCTCCTTCCATGTGCTGATGCCAGCTGAAATCTCATAAATAAAGGGTTAAACTGTGCACCCTCAAAGAATCTGATTGTATTTGATTTATTCATGGACCTTAACCATTTTATTAGAAAATTAACTTTAACTAGATCATTTAATATTAAAGAGGCAAATAGTGTTACTGAGTGTCCAGGTT
>OW240913.1:315036807-315410729 GCA_933207985.1 Pelobates cultripes | reverse complement strand
GAATATCAAACACTAAAAAAAAAAACTGAATACAGAGTATCTATACAGGAAAATGTAATGACATCTTATATTTAAATTTTTATATCTATTCATCCACTATATCTTGATTATTTATAGTAAATAAGTAAAGAAAGTGTGTGCGTACCAAATAATGACAAATAACTATATCTCATTAAAAAACTGTGAAAATATAGTAGTAAATGTAATTATAATATGAATAGACAGATCAACTCCAAGGATAATATAAATACACTGTATAGATACAGAAGGTACCCAAAATAGCAACAAAGTGTGTAATGCTGTACAAATAACTGCAACACAGTTGCTATCCATGGGCACATACAAACAAATGCTCAGAATAAAAGGGATACTAATAAAAAAAATATATATCCTAACTCCTAAAAAGGGGTCATTTCCCCTAAACAGTGAAAAAAGGGGGAGTGGAATAAGGGACATCAAAAGGAGTAATAAGATAAAATATAAACACAGTATACAAAATATATAAAAATCCACAGAACACAATGTAAACCTATAAAAAGGAATAGTAGCAAAAAACACAAGTAAAAAGGTATTTATCCTTTGAGGGCCCCCTCCACAGAGGAAAAGTGATGCTGTCCTTATGTATACATAGATACCAAAGGGATGCGGATGGTGAAATTGCCAGCAAGCTCAACCTTGACGCCTGCTGTCACACTCACAGTTGTACTCATTGCTGCACTATAAAATCTGACAATCAACAGGAGCAGCAACTCTTCTGACAGCTGCAGGGTGCTGGGGCAAGGGAGCACAACAAGATGGGATCTCGTGGATCTCGTGGTACGCCGCAGCCGGGGACTTCTAAAAAGGCTGTGGCTGCCTTAAAGGAGAAGTGTCAATATTTTGTGTCTACTGCGAAACAGGACCATGAAAGTCTACGCGTTTTATCTCTCAAGAAGACTTTCTAAAGACTTTGGTCCAGGGTCTCTAGGACCTCATTTAAATACCCTCTCAATCAGGGGAAAAAAAGAAGGAAAGTCAATGGAGGGAAAATCAATTAACAACTAAAAATGGGATATAAATGTAAAAAACATTCATTGTACACATATCTGAATAAAATGTGATATAAATATACGTATGCATATATATTAGTAGATTCTCTATATCAGAAATATATACCACTCTAGTTTATTCCCTAAGACTATATACACGCATATATATATATATATATATATATATATATATATATTAATAAAGGTAATCTGTCATAAAAGGAGGAAGATTGTTTGTTAATTATTAATTTTTTTTAAAATTCTTTATATTTCAGTGCATCTTTCAGGTCATACATTGTACATTAAGAGCATAGTAAAAGGGTGAGTATACATGAGAGTTACATGGGAGAAGCATTGCACTTTTTTATATATAACATGTAAATTCTAGGCTAAGCAGCATGGAGGACTACTGTATGTACGGTTGCAAGCAAGGGGTTTACCAACTTAGCTCCTAGGATGTCATATATTACACAAGTATGTCCCGTCTAGGCCCTTACGATCTGCTGAAGACTTACGTCTATCTTCTGTCCGTACTCCCACCTCTGATGCTCGCCTTCAAGATTTCTCGAGGGCTGCCCCGTTCCTGTGGAACTCGCTTCCCTCCTCCGTTAGACTGCTCACCCAGTCTCCACTCCTTCAAAAAATCATTAAAAACCCACTTCTTCATAAAAGCGTATCAATTAAACTGTTAATAGCTCCTGACTGATTACTCTTCTGCAACTGTCATTAGTCTTATACTATCCTTACCTTTTTGTGTCATTTTACCCCACTCACTCTAGCATGTAAGCTCATTGAGCAGGGCCCTCAACCCCTCTGTTCCTGTGTGTCCAACTTGTCTGGTTACAACTACATGTCTGTTCGTCCACCCATTGTAAAGCGCTGTGGTATTTGACAGCGCTCTATAAATATCATTAATAATAATAATAATAATAATATATGCACTTAGATGTGATATCGAGATGTGTTGAGTATGTTCTGGCATATATGTGTGCATGGTGACCTAACAGGATTTGGTAAGTGCATTGTGCCTGCATAGTCATGAGGGATCTTAACGGTGGGAGAGTTAGTGGGTAGGGTCATGCTAGTCTTCATGGTCTAGTGCCTTAAGTAAGAGTATGTGTGCATTGAGGAGGGGTATCCCTAACCAAGGGGTCAGCGGGGGTAACGGAGGTTGTGTGAAAGGTACTTGCCATTCTGGATCTATGGGTCTAACTGCACATGAGTGGTACAACAAGCTAGGTTTGATGACTCTAGGTGATAATGTTGCAATGATGACACAGTTATTGAGAATTTTATGTCACCGAGTAGTCTGGAATGAGCGACAACAAAAAGAAAGGAGAAAAGGAGTACAAAAGAAAACCTTTTAGTATGGAAATATAACTTTAGCGTCTTTATAACTTTCGACCCGTTGCCTGTGCGGGATGTGTACTTTCCTCAGCTGTGTATACATCTGGCACAAGAAGCTCTGGCCCTGCTTACACAGTCACGTTGTGGCTGTCTGGGGACTTCAAGCTCTCGGGACAAAGGGTATGATGCGTTCGGGATCCCAAGTCTCTGTGGTTTGGCTGGTATGTGAGGTCCTCAGCCCCAGTGCCAAGAGAAAGGTGGGTACTTCCTCCATAGATGAAATGGTGTGTGTGGCTCCATTGTGTTGCACTGTCAGGGATCTTCCTGCCCCCCACCTGTAGGCCATTCCTGCAGTTTGCAATCATCTTGTGACTGGACCAAGGGCTTTTCGCCAGAGGAGAGTGCTTTTCGTTAGGTCCTGGAAGAATGTTAGAGATGCATCCTCAAAGGTCAGAGGTGTTCTTCCCTTGAGTGCCGACATGATTTGGGTTTTGTCAGGGACTATCAGGCACCTTAAAATAACGGGTGGCAAGTTAGTGTTTTTGGGTAGGCGATATATCCCATCTATGGACAGTTTTTTGGTCACATCGTGGGGCAGTATGGTTGCCAGTAAGCGTCTTATGTAGTGAGGTAATTCCTCTCCTGAGATTGCCACAGGGATTCCCCGTATTTTAATGTGGGTGCGGCATTGACGATCTTCCATGGCTGTAACCTGGGCTGTCAGGGCACTTTGCTGGGTCCAGACTCATTGCACCAAGTCTTGTAGCATGGACAGGTGGCCATGTATGTCAGAGATGTTCTCCTCTGAGGCTTTCACCCGGTCTTTGATGGTTGTTATCTCCGTTTTGATGGGAGCAAGTTCCGCTGCCAGCGTTTTTTGAATGTCCACCAATGGGATCTTCAGATTGTGTTTGGTGGTTGGGGTCGAGTCTATGGAGGAGTCCAGAGGTGTTACTGGTGCCGCCGGAGGGACGGTGAGTCCTCTAGCATGTGTTGCTCAGACAGGAGGGTATGCTGAGTGTTGCGCAGGAACTCCATGGGAGCTGGCTTTGGCTGTGTAGGCCTCTGCAGCATGGCTCCAATGTCCCTGGTGTCTGCTGCGTTGTAGGCTTTTGGGAGCGGTGTCCCATAGCTGGCATATGGGCTGGAGGGAGGGATGTTGTGGGAGCAGGGTCCGTTCCTGCTCTCCTCTCTGTAGATCTAGTCAGTAGTGCCTCAAGGCTTGGTAGCATTAGCGTGGGGTTAGGCCCCAATTTTTTTGCCTCCGTTTAGGCTGGTTGGGTGCCAGGAAAAATGGCATTGGGTGATGCAGAAATTGCTGTGGCTGGATGAGCTATTGGTAGGGAGATATTTGATTGATTTGGAGTCTTTTTTTGTGAGACGGACAGAATGGCGTCTGTTCAGTTCAGTGTGTAAGCTCCGCCTCTATTAAATTTTTTTTTTAAATTACTTTTTATTGAAGTTTTAAAGATTTTTACACATAAGGTTCATAAAATAGAACCATATGCACACACTTCAATCAATGGTGAACATCAATAATTATCTTAATATAACATTTTAAGTCACTTTGATGTATAACCATCATACAAGAAACAACACATCATAATACAAATTCATATACAAACAAACAAGCACACATGGTCATAGAGTCCAGTTTAGCTATCAATTTCCAAATATTTCCCTATACAAACATGGGAACTAAGTAGGTTAGTGAAACCTTGCTCAAGGGATATTTCTCAAAAATCTTTAATTTTATTGATAAGGTTTGAATAAGTTTCTAAATATCTGTACTTTGCATATGTGTTGGAGAGCATCAAACCCCTCTCCATCTCTAGTTGCTTTAACACTTGAGCTTTCAGATGATCTTTGGTCGGTACATTAGTATTTTTCCAATTTCTAGCAATTAGTGTTTTAACTGCCATAAGGCAATATACTATTAATATATCTGCCCTTCCAGTATTTTCTTTTGTTTGTTTGTTTATTTATACCAAAATTCACAAGATATATATATATATAAGAAAATATTAAACCAAACAACGTGGAGGTGGTTATGGTTCACCAGCTATATTAGAAGTACTATAAATACTACCATAGGATGAGGAATAAAGCTTGAACAACATATTCAAAGATCTTGCTCTAATTCTTCATTCATGCCATACGGTGTCAGGGTCCTGGGAACCACAGGAGCAAGTGAGCAAATAAACAAAGAAGGTGGAGTTGCAGCTGATTCTTTGAAAGACCTTATAGTGGATCTCTCCCAATGTGGGTCCAAATTGTAGCTTACCGTGGTCAAAGTATTTACTGGTAATGCAGCAAATCTTCCCACATCTAAAATTGCCTTTGCAGGAGTTATGACGATCCTTCTTATTCTGCACATTTATTTACAGGTGCCGTTTGATAGCAACTTTGTTGCAGTTGTTTGTACGGCATTGCATACTTTGTTTACTATTTTGGGTATCTTCTGTATCTATACAATGTATTTATATTATCCTTGGAGTTGATCTGTCTATTATATTATTACATTTAATAATTTATTTGACCATATTTTTATTGAGATTTAGTTATTTATCACTTTCTTTACTTATTGATCTATATAATCAGTCGCTAACTTTTGTATGTAGCAGCCCACTGTGACAAACTGCAATTTACCACTGGCTTTCTATGTGTCAAACTGCTTTGCTCCACTGACTTATGGAGAAGCCTGCTTGCCAGCCTCTTACCACATGACTATGGCCCTGGGGTGTATGGCCCTTTAAAACCATTACTTGGTCTTATGGATTTTTATTTGGACTAGTGCTGGCCCTTTAAAAACAGTATATGGACATATTGAAACTTTTGGGACACTTTTTCTGCCCCTTTGAATCCATGGGAAGATGTGCCTCTTCCCCTCCCCCTGTCCCATTGTTCTCCAGCAGGGCGTTGTCCCAGGGACACTGCCAAACCAGTTGGAACTGGCTGCTTTGTTTGTCCCTCCTCGGTCAAAATATGACTTCCACCTATCTCCTGAACCACTTAACCAATTCAAGGGCACTTGGAGCCCTCTGGAAATGCTAGGAGCATCCAGTAACGGAGGTACCCAGTCGGGGTGTCAGGTGGTCCGTTACACCCACTACTTATATTCTTTATATTATATTATTGTGTGTTGTTATATTATTGTTAGAGTTGAGCGGACACCTGGATGTTCGGGTCCAGCGGGTCTGGCCGAACTTTGAAAAAAAGTCCAAGTTTGGGATCGAACTTGACCCCGAACCCGAAACCCATTGAAGTCAATAGGGACCCGAACTTTTGGGCACAAAAATGGCTCTAAAAAACTCCTGGTAAGGGCTAGAGGGCTGCAAAAGGAAGTAAAATGGGGGTAAGAGTAGGACAAACAAATGTGGATAGGGAAATCACTTAAAATAACATAAAATACATATAATAAGCATCCACTTAGTAGATTACTCCCTAATTCCCACGGTATTAGAGAGCTATCTAAAGGCTGAAAGACCTAAATTGGTCTTTCAGCCAAAATTACTATTACTAATTAAAGATTATTTAGTATTAGTAAATTCAGCCCCTACTTGCTTTACCGCGTGTAGGGGCGTGTCTAGTAAACAGTGAGCAGCCAGTGGCTGCTAACTTTAAAAAAAACCTATTGCCCCCACCCCTGTGTGACGGGTGGGGGCCCTAAATAAGAATGTGGAGGGGGGACCTACTGTCCTCCCCCCGGCCCCCACCCCTGAGCTGCAGGTGGGGGCCCTAAATAACAGTAATGGGGGGACCTACTGTCCTCCCCTCCCGGCCCCCACCCCTGAAAGGTTGGTGGGGGCCATAAATAAGAATTTGGGGGGACCTACTGTCCTCCCCCACGGCAGCCAACACTGCGCGGCAGGTGGGGGCCCTAAATAACAATAAGGGGGGACCTAATGTCCTCCCCCCGGGCAGCCAACACTGCGCGGCAGATGGGAGCCCTAAATAACAATAAGGGGGGGACCTTATGTGCTCTCCCCTGGCCCCCACCCCTGTGTGGCAGGTGGGGGCTCTAAATAACAATAAGGGGGACCTAATGTCCTACCCCCGGCCTCCTACCCTGAGCGGCGGGTGAGAGCCCTAAATAACAGTAAGAGGGGGGGAACTAATGTCCTTCCCCCTGCCCCCACCACTGTGCTGTGGGTGGGGGCCCTAAATAAAACCTTACCCCCAGGTGACTAGGGGTCCCCAATCCCCTAGTCACCCCCCTCCCCCCAAAAAAATTACCCCTACCTACCTCCCTCATCCTAAAAATAATGAGGGTGAACCCTTATCTAAATAACTGTAAAAAAAAAAAAAATAGACTTACTATTTTATGTCTTCTTTCTTCTAAACTCTTCTTTTTTCAGCCCCAAAAAAGGCCAAATAAAAATCCATAATAACCGACGCACAACAAAATAAAATAAAATAAAACGACCGAAAAAAAAAAATCAATTTTCACCCATGGAGGGCTCCACGCAGACTGAGCTCTGCAGGGCGGGGGAAGGCTTATAAAGCCTTGCCCCGCCCTGCAATTAGACTCAGAGCACTCTTTACCTGTCACAGCACTCTGATTGGTTGACTTGAAATCCACCAATCAAAGTGCTGTGTCATTTTACACAACGTGGGAAAGTTCTTTGGAATTTTCCCACGCTGTGTAATTTGACTCATAACACTCTGATTGTTGGCTTGAAATTCCCCAATCAGAGTGCTCTGTGTCATTTTACACAGCTTGGAAAAGTTCTTTGGATTTTTCCCACACTGTGTAATTTGACTTATAACACTCTGATTGGTTACTTAATCCACAAATCAGAGTGCTCTGTGTCATTTTACACAGCGTGGGAATATTTAGGGCCCCCACCCTCCGCGCAGGGGTGGGGGCAAGGGGGAGGACAGTAGGTCCCCCCCATTATTGTTATTTAGGGTACCCTCCCGCTGCTCAGCGGTGGGGTTCAGGGGGGGCAATAGGTCCCCCCTTTACTTTAAAAGCCTCCACTCGCACATCGCGGGTGGGGGCTCAGGAGGGGGGAATTTTTTTTATTTATTTTTTTAACAGTGAGCAGCCACAGGCCTGCAGCCTTTCAAAACGCATCATTAAATCGTCAAGCACCGAACTCCAATCCGAACATTCAGTGACATGTCCGTGTTTGGGTCCGGGGTCCAAAAAATGGAATGTTCGGTACGAACCCAAACTTTTCAGTTTCTGATGCACTCAACTCTAATTATTGTTATTATTATTGTTGTATTATTGTGTGTGTGACCCACCACCCCAGCATTTTATCTACCTTCTAGTTCTAGCTTAACACATAGGTGGGTTTCACTTCACTTTTATACAGATATATACACACCTACATATACATCCTATACTATCAAGTTTATTCCCATAATTTGTATTCTTGGTTGATTCGCTGACATTACCATCGCCAGTACTTCTATAACCATGACCTTACACAGAATTACAGAAAGGGTTAACAGAAGAAATAATTTTTTGTTAGAAAAATCACTAGTAACTCTACCACAGGAGGAACTTAATATTAAGAAACTATTCTTTGAGCTGGAAAATAATCTTAAATCTGAAGTGAGAGACTGGTGGGATAGTGCACTTTTAGAGAAATATCTCAAACAGAACTATATCCCACGAGGACTGACTTTTGAGATATAACCCTTTTTCTCTGATAACGTTGATTTGGAAAAAGAGTGGTTACATGCCCTGGATGATTGCTCTACTATTCTCATGCATATTTTGGTAAAATATAGACAATACAGGCTAAAGATTGCCAAAACCCAGATAGCACAAGTACAATCTAAAATTAACTCTTCCAATAAAGGAGAACTGATTGCCCTATGATGGGTTTGTCAATCAAATAAACCTCTGAAATTCATGAGAGACAAAAATGATTACGAAAATGGTCAGATTAGGAGTTGGCAAAGAAAGAAAAGTAAGAAGAAGAATAATACCCCTAGGAATTTACCAACCCGAGAGAGAGGGTCTCACCCCTACCATATGCAGAGATCTTATGCGGAAGGTTGCTCACCCTAATCCCCAGCCTAACCAGGGGAACTATCAATAGACATTCACCCCTAAAATCAAATCTGGATAATCCCAACTATATCCTGATTGACCAATCTAGAGTGAGATCTCATGCTAGTAAGAATGGTACTGTGGAAGAGGGACCATCTACTAACATTCCCCACCACAACCTGGACGCACAACCTAAAACTCATTTCACAGATGATAGAAGAACTATTGATTATTTTAGGGGAGGGACCACCACGCACCTCCAAAATGTTCCCGTTATTCTCAAACCCTAGGCAGAAAGAGGGATACACCCATAGAGGGATCCTCTATGGGTGTATCCCTCTTTCTGCCTAGGGTTTGATGGATCAGAGGGAAGGGACACGACTCAGAACAAACTTAGGTGCCTTCCATGAAGGGCATATTTATCATCTCCTTCCATGTGCTGATGCCAGCTGAAATCTCATAAATAAAGGGTTAAACTGTGCACCCTCAAAGAATCTGATTGTATTTGATTTATTCATGGACCTTAACCATTTTATTAGAAAATTAACTTTAACTAGATCATTTAATATTAAAGAGGCAAATAGTGTTACTGAGTGTCCAGGTTTTCTTAACAACTCTCAGGATAGGATCATACTAAGTGGTCTTTTGAAACTCTTGAATGAACAAGAACATTAAACTGCAGAGAGGGATGTGTTGGAGATAATTGAGTCCAATATTCCCACAGGTCTCAAACCCCCCTCTGCATATTATCCTCAGGGGGATAAAGGACATTTCATCCCCATATTTTACGAGTTGGTTCTAAAACATTTTAAAGCCCTGGATGCTGCCAACAAAGTCGCTAAAAGTTACACCAATAATCTGAATGAATAATAATTTACAGTGATGCAAGATTTAAGAAATAATCATAACATTATTATTAAGGAGGCCGATAAGAGACGAGCTATTGTGGTGCTTAACAGAGATGATTATCTACATAGAATCCTAAGGGACAAGGAGTTTTATAGAGTGTTAAAACAAGATCCCACTATACCCTTCACCATAGAGTTACATATGCTCATAGAAAATCTGCATGGAAGCAGGATCCTGAAGAAAAAAGAAATGGGGTAACTTTTATCTAGTTGGAGGATATACCCATTGTTTATTACCTCCCAAAAATCCACAAGAACCTAGATAAACCCCCAGGTCGCCCTATTATTTCTTCTATAGGCTCCCTCACTGCACCTTCATCTAAATGGGTAGATACCCATTTACAGAGATATGTGATACACCTCTCTTCACACATCCGTGACATTGGTCATGTACTCACTCTCATGCAGGGTGTGACCTGGCAGGATGATTTCTGCTGGTTAACTATAGATGTCACTGCTTTTTATACCAATATCAACCATATGTTAGGCCTACAGGCCTTAAAACATTTTTTTGTGTTCAGACCCCCTTTTACCCATTTTACAAGCTAAATCCATCATTGAATGCACTCACTTCATTTTAAAGCATTATTATTTTAGTTTTGACAAGGTGTTTTACATTCAAACAAAGGGAACAGCGATGGGGGCAAGCTTTGCCCCATCATACGCAAATCTTTTTATTCTCCATGTGAGAAATAAATAAATGGGAATTCACATTTATTTTAAATAACCCACATTGGATGAATCAGCTAATTTCTTACCCTCGTTTTATAGATTATATTTTAATTATTTGGAAGGGTGAGTAGGAAGAGATTGGCAATTTTGTCACCTACCTCAGCTCTAACGATTGGGGCCTCTCGGTCACGTTTAACAAACAAAAATCAAAAATAGAATTCCTTGATCTTTTATGGAGGGTGAAAGGTCAAGTATTAACCAAAACCTTCCAGAAAAAAAGGCAACGTCAATGGGTTCTTACACCACCCAACCTGGGTCACCAATGTACCTATGGGACAATTTATAAGACTCTGACGGAATTGTTCCAAGTTGGAACATTTGGAGGAAGAGGCCCTCACATTATGTAAATGTTTTTTGGAAAAGGATTATCCTCCCAATTCTATTTTATATGCATACCATAAGGCAAGGGATACAGATAGGAGAACCCTTATTGATCCTTTCATTAGGTCCAAAGTTGGGGTAGATATTCACTTACCAACGCCCAATTCTGAGACTTACAACACTATTTTATCTTTACTAAAAGGTGGGTATAGCATGACAAGAATACAGAAAAATAGGTTCAATATCAGCACTAAAGATGTGCTTCAGAACAAGGGAGCAATCTTTTCTACGATTTATAATAACTCTTGTGATGCCATTTTAGAAATAATGCACACACATTGGCCCATTTTACTATTAGACCCATGGCTAAAATTTTGCATTTCTAAACCTTAAGAATATCCTTGCACCATCCAAACATGTCACCTGCTGTTCGTTATCTTAGTCATATCTCCTGCATAGGCAATTTTAGATGTGGGAAGATTTGCTGCATTATCTGTAAATACTTTGGCCATGGTAAACTACAATTTGGATCCACATTGGGAGAGATCCACTATAAGGTCCATCAAAAAATCAGCTGCAACTCCACCTTCTTAGTTTATTTACTCACTTGCTCCTGGTCTCCACTATGTGGGGCAAACCACAAGGTCATTAAAGAATAGATTCAGGGAACACCGTTTGGCCATCCTCCATAAGGACCAAAGATCCCCAGTGGTTTGACACTTTCAGCTAGCCCATGATAGTGATCCATCACATGTCTCAGTAATGGGCATAGAAATTGTCCCCAATATTAAGGAGATTGCTATGAGAAAAATAATACTCAATGCGGCTGAAACAAAATGAATCTTTAAGCTTTACATTCTGACACCATATGACATGAATGAAGAATTAGAGCAAGCTCTTTGAATATGTTCAAATCTTCCCACTTTATTCCATGTTCTATGGTACTATTTATAGTACTTCTAATATAGCTGGTGAAAGTTAACCACCTCCACATTGTTTGGTTTAAGATTTTCTCTTATATATTTGGCTTAGGAATTTTTGGTATAAATTAACAAACAATCTTGCTCCTTTTATGACATTTTACCTCTATTAATACTTTAATGTATCATATATATATATATATATATATATATATATATATTTTTTTTTTTTAGGGATTAAACTAGATGTGGTATATATTTCTCACATGGAGAATCTACTAATATATATGCATATGTAGGTTTATATCACATTTTATTCAGATATGTGTACAATGAATGCTTTTTTACATTTATATTCCAGTTTGGTTGTTAATTGATTTTCCCTCCATGTTTGGTTGTTAATTTAATTTTTTTTCCCTCCTTGAGAAGGTATTTAAATGAGGTCCTATGGACCCTGGACCACAGACTTGAGAAAGTCTTCTAGAGAGATGAAACGTGTAGACTTCCATGGTCCTGATTTGTAGTAGAGACAGAATATCGAAGCTTCTCCTTTAAGGCAGCGGTGGCCTTTTTCGAAGTTCCCAGCCGCAGTGTACTCCCTTGCCCCAGTCACCCTGCAGCTGTCAGAAGAGTTGCTGCTCCTGTTAATCATCAGATTCTACAGTGCAGCTCTGAGTACAACTGTGAGTGTGACAGCCAGTGGCGTCGCTAGGGGGGGGGCCAGAGAGGGCCATGGCCCCCCCTACATCATGCTGTGCCCCCCCTTTTGCCCCCCCAAATGTCGGCAACTTGCTGGCCATGTTCTTCCCTCGGACTGTAACAGCCTGTTACAGCCCGAGGGAATGCAGGAGAGAGGTGCTGGGGGCTGTCTGTGGCTGGATGGAGCACTGATTGGCTCCCTGGCACAGGCCCCGCCCCCAAACGAAGCCCCACCTCCCACAGATAATCCCCGCCCCGCCGTAAAGCAGCAGACCATGCTGCTGCAGAAGATGGCTGCCTGACCCCCAGCAACAGCCTCCAGTGACAGGTAGGCTTGGGGGGGGGTGTTCACACACTCTACACACACACTGCCCCCCATACACACACATTGCCCCCCATACTGCCCCCATACACACACATTGCCCCCCATACACACACATTGCCCCCCCATACTGCCCCCCATACACACACACTGCCCCCCATACTGCCCCCACACACACACACATTGCCCCCTATACACACACACACTGCCCCCGTACACACACACACTGCCCCCATACTGCCCCATACACACACACTGCCCCCATACACACACATTGCCCCCATACTGCCCATACACACACACTGCCTCCCCTATACACACACACACTGCCCCCATACACACACACACTGCCCCCTATACAGCTCCCCCCAATCACACACACAATACAGTCCCCCATACACACACACTGTCCTCATACTGCTCTATACACACACACATTGCCCCTTATACTATAGACACACACATTGCCCCTATATTCCCTATAGACACACACTGCCCTATACACACACACACTGCCTCTATACACACACACTGCTCTATACACACCATTGCTATACACACACATCACCCCCCCCCATACATACACACACACTGCCCCCCATACACATACACACACACTGCCCCCCCATTCCCATACACTCTACACACATACACTATCCCCATAAACACACACTGTATGGACTCAGCAGTCTGTGTGTATGTGTGTGTGTGTGTGTGTATGGACTCAGCAGTCTGTGTGTGTGTGTGTGTGTGTGTGTATGGACTCAGCAGTCTGTGTGTGTGTATGGACTCAGCTGTGTGTGTGTATGGACTCAGCAGTGTGTGTATGGACTCAGCAGTGTGTGTGTATGGACTCAGCAGTCTCTGTGTGTGTGTATGGACTCAACAGTGTGTGTGTATGGACTCAGCAGTCTGTGTGTGTGTGTATGGACTCAGCAGTCTGTGTGTGTGTGTGTGTGTGTGGATTCAGCAGTCTGTGTGTGGACTCAGCAGTCTGTGTATGGACTCCGCAGTCTATGAATAATTAAAATTCCTGTGAGTTGTTGTGTAGGAAGGGCCCCAGTGCATTGCTTTGCCCAGGGGCCCTTAACTCTGTTAAAAAGGTACTGCTTGTGTGTGTCAGTGAGCTTCTATTTAGTGAGCATGTGTGTGTCTGTGAGCTTGTCTTTAGTGAGCTTGTGTGTGTCCCTGAACTTCTTTGTAGTGAGCCTTCTGTTTATACAAGTGAGTGTCTATAGTAAGCTTGTGTGTGAGTCAGAGAGTTTTGTCTGTCAGTAAGCCTATTTGTGCATGTCAGTGAGCTTGTGTGCTTACTGTACTATATATATATATATATATGAATTGTAGGAATGGCATACATTTTTTTTCCAGGGCTGCTTTGGATTCCCAGGGATTCCCAGTTTGGCTCTGCCAGCGAGTGCACTTTACCGCTGAATCATCTGTGTGAGCTGCCGCACACTTTAACCCTGTTACACGCGTCTGGGAGCTGCTGTTGACAGGTACTAGTAGTCTAGAGATTGGGACATGGGGTATATGCTCAGCTATCTGTATAATACAGATCTGTGTGTATATAATATCCCGGGATAGTCAGTGCTCCCTGTATAGTGCTGCTCTCTGTATTATACAGAGAGCACTGACTGTCCAGGGATATTATACCCAGACAGTAATTGATAGCTGTGCTGCAAA
This sequence comes from Pelobates cultripes, assembly GCA_933207985.1. Classification (NCBI taxonomy): domain Eukaryota; kingdom Metazoa; phylum Chordata; class Amphibia; order Anura; family Pelobatidae; genus Pelobates; species Pelobates cultripes. The sequence goes on along the minus strand of OW240913.1, from coordinate 315,396,756 downwards.
ATGTCCTTGGATTTTTTTTTCAAATGTTGGCAACTATGGCACTGTATCAAGGATAATGTGTTTGTTTTTTTAATAATCCCTGGTGGAAAATAATGAATCCTCCACCAGGTATTATTAAAAAAACAAAACACATTGTGTTGGGGGCGTGGCTTAACATGTGACAGGGGCGGGGTCAAACTGCGGCGAGGGCGGGGTTAAATGTGCCCTCCTACTTTTGTCCCTGGCCCTCCATGTGCCCCCCCGAAAAATGAATCCTAGAGACGCCACTGGTAACATCAGGCGTCAAGTTTGCTGGCAACTTCACCATCCGCATCCCTTTGACACCTATGTATACATAAGGACAGCATCACTTTTCATCTGTGGAGGGGTCCCTCAAAGGATAAATACCTTTTTACTTGTGTTGTTTTATGCTATTCCTTTTTATAGGTTTACATTGTGTTCTGTGGATTTTTATATATTTTGTATACTGTGTTTATATTTTATCTTATTACTCCTTTTGATGTCCCTTATTCCACTCCCCCTTTTTTCACTGTTTAGGGGAAATGACCCCTTTTTAGGAGTTAGGATATATATTTTTTATTAGTATCCTTCTAATTCTGCGCATTTTTTTTATATGTGCCCTTGGATAGCAACTTTGTGGCAGTTGTTTGTACGGCATTGCACACTTTGTTGCTATTCTGGGAATCTTCTGTATCTATGCAGTGTATTTATATTATCCTTGGAGTTGATCTGTCTATTCATATTATAATTACATTTACTACTATATTTTGACCATTTTTTATTGAGATATAGTTATTTATCATTATTTGGTGTGCACACACTTTCTTTACTTATTTATTTATATAACCAGTCGCTAACTTCTGTGTAGCAACTCACTACTTATATTCTTCACATTATATTATTGTCTGTGTGACCCACCATCCCAGTATTTTATCTATTATTTTATTGTACTCTAATTAAATATCCACTAAATAGATCTACGTAACATATGTATTTACATTATTTTTTTTAATTATATTTAATATAAATATATATTCACATGATTTTTTAATTAGATTTGTAATAAAAAAAAAAAAATACAAGCACACACAACAAATATAAGTGACTACGTTTCACATAAATCCTAAAGTGAAATACAAGAAAAAAAAACTTTTAAAAAAAGTAAATGAAAATGATGGTTTTGTGAAGATAAGCATTAAAGTAAAACTGGTTTTGTTTATGATTAATTCTACAGTGGTCTTTTTGATAATATGTGTAGCATGTTTCTGAAAATTGCCGATTTCTCTACGTGGTGAGAAGTTTGGTCAGGAAAAACTATATTAGGGATTATTTATGACAGGGCATTTCCTCAACTTCCTGATATACATCACAATAACTATCTAAGTAAAAACACCCTGCTAGCCATCTTGCTCTAGTTCTTCCTTGTTGTTCATACACCAGAGGCTTGCTAGGGAAGTGGTTGGTGGCTGAAACACATAATATGAGGTTCTCTAGGCCTACTGGATGTAGGAGGTATACAGCCAACAGGATACTAGCATTTTTGTTTTTTTCTTTTTTTACATCAGTCAAGTGATTCTCAAAGCAATTGTTTGAAAGATCACTAGTATATTGCTCTTCCCGGTAATTTAGGAACTTGTGGTCCATCTATCTGACAGTCAGAAAGGGAGTGCTGGGCATAGGATCTTTACTGTACCCCTTCTTCTTTGCTTAAAGGGTCACTCTAGGCACCATAACTGTTTCAGCTGATTTAAATGTCTATAGTGCCAATGAGTCCATGGACACTGGGTCCTGCATCACTATTAAAGGGAGATTATAGGTACAAAAAACACTTTATCTCATGGAAGTGGTGTGAGTGCCCTGTCTCTCTCATTTTAACCCTACAATTGCAATTCTATAAGTCAGCCAGTGGAGGCACTTCCGGGGGTTAGGCAACTTTTGGTCGCATAACTGACGCTGGACATTGTTCACACCTTGCATAACTGACTTCTGAGGAGGTGGATTGCAGGTGGAGCCAGACCCAGCGCCGAAGTACAAAGGATTTTTAACCCTTTCATCACTGCTGGGGGCACCATAGTGCTAGAAATACAGCTTTGTAATCCTAGCACCATAGTTTCCCTTTAGTGAGTTTGCTCACTGTTTAGCCGAAATGTTTGATCCCACACCAAATCACTAAATGGTGAGGCATACCTATGCTCTTCTTCACGCCATACTAGAAATAATAGGCAGTAAGGATGTGCATGGGCAAAATATTTGGTTTGGTTTAGGTAAGTAAAAAAATTTGTCTGCTTCGTCAATTCGAACCAATGGCGTTCGGTTCGGCGATTCTGAAATTCAGCGATTCCACGATTCGAACGTCAGGCATTCGTAAGTATCCAAATGTCTGAATTTCACAAAATTAGTCCGAAACAAATTGCACATGTCTAATAGGCAGTATATATGCTTAAAGCGCCACCTGAGCACTCTCAGCCGATCACTGCCCCAATCCGTGGTAGGAAAAGATATGATGTGAGGAGTAAATAACTCCTCTTGTTTTAAAATATACTAGTTTTTCATAATTGTAACTGGGTACATCCTGTGCTCCCTTTTTTTTCCACAAACATGGCTTGGCTATGAGGAAGATTTGGATAAAACTGACTGACTGAGATTCTATTGCAACTGCTATAAAATAGAGCTGATATACCTGGCTCTGGCTTTAGCATTACTAGGGTTATTTACTAAAGGGAGAATTCAAAGTGAATTTGAAGTGAAGTACTTTTTAGGATTGCATTGTATGCCTGGCAGTGTGTTTCTGACTATTTTTCACACTCACATCTTCACTCACATAACAAGGTTTGCACAGAGAGGGATATAGTATCGAGGGTAGAACCTTACGGTAGGGGTTTTTAAGTTTTACTCTTGTCTCAAGCCCCAGGTGTTTCTTGAAACAAACAATCACTAACAATTATAAGCAACCCTGTTCCTTCTGATACATTCTTCTGGTTCTGTTGCTCTATTTTAATTGCTTAATAGACTCCTTTTTGTCCTACCAATGCAAGTCTATGGGTCTAATTAAAATTTACCATATGGAAAACAAATTGTTTTCCAACTATTTCATTTTTAAGCAACATGCATTTTTAGAGCTTGAACAGATTACTATCCAGGGCAAAACACTAATTGCGAAATTAATGGAGTGAGCTTTCAAAATCTAAGTATGAAAACATCTCTGTGTTTCCGTAATAATATAACTATAACACTGTCTAGCTAGATTTGGTTCAAAAACTGTAACAGAAATGGGGTTTTGTAATGCATTCACTAAACAGTAAGTTAAATGAAGAATTAGTTTTCAACAGTATCTATATTTTTGGGGTATATTCCTACAATTATTGGGTTGTGGGCAGGGAATAGTGGAGAATTTAAGGGGATTTTTAGAAAAAATAACTATAGATTAGTCCAAAATAGCCAAAAAGTAAAAATAGACAAAAAAAATGAGTTGAATAAGTTATTTTATTCTACAATTCTACAGTCTCCAGTTAAGAGTTGTGTCAAGTTGCCACAAAAAAAATAATTATATATATATCTTCAGCTCTGCAAAATTTAAGACATTATGCAACTCTACCTTAATGATTAATCAGGTATTGTCACTAATCAATGTTTAATGAATAGTACTTACAGGTTGTATTATTATATTAATACACTGCTGAATTTTATTTGCTTATTTATTTATTTCTAGTACTTAGGTTTTAAAAAAAAAATATTTACTGAAATATTTGTACACTTGGTGGTTTGTATTCTTTAATGTTAAGACAGTTGTCTGTTTTTGGATTCAAAATAAAGAGTTCAAATATATTAATATTTCATAATATATACATCACAAATACATTACTTAAGAGTTGATGCTCATTTATTTCAAAGTAAAATGTATAATGAATTTGGAACAAATAGTTACAAGAAACAATGGGAGAGATTTCTCAAAGTGATCTAAAAAGTATTCTCTATCTATTTATATTTATTCAATTGTTCTTAAATGGCTTTCTGCTTTCATTTTGTCTTTTTTTTTTTTTTATAGAAAAGTCAATTTCTGAAAAGACTACCAAAATTAGAGTGTCAGGAAAAAAATTACGTAAAAATGTCTAAAATTGTTGCATTGATGAAACAAATTTCGTAAATTAAAAAATGACAGCTAAGGCACAAAAGACACCACAGAAAAAAATATCTGACAAATCTAATACATTTTGCCTAAAATTCCCCCGCATCCAATGTTTATAAAAAATAAACTTTAAGCACAATACAATTTTTTACCACTAAACTTAGTGGCTATTGGAGAAGATTTATTAAAATTATTCAACGTGTCAGATATTTTTTTCCGTGGTGTCTTTTGTGCCTTAGCTGTCATTTATTTTATATAATCAATTAAGCCATTTTGGCAAAAACTTTGGAAATTATTTTACAATTCACTTTAATTGACTGTTTAGTTAAGACACTACAAGGAGAGTGCTCATCATCTTCTGTCTAGCTAGGATCATACATGTCTTAAGCAATTTAAACAACTGGCCTACAGCTTGTACAGATACCACTTTACTCTGCTATTGTGTTATAGGGAGGGCAGTTTATGCATTAATGCAATGTTTATAAGCATTTCTACTAGAAGTAGACAATCAGTTACCACTGAAATGAAATGTTGGCTTTTAAGAATTTTGTTAGAACATGCATTATTTAACTACAATAATCAAGAGCTTTTGATTGTAAAACAAGATTAAAGCATGTTTACTTTATTATATCCATATATTTGAAGTACGTTTTATATGTTAGCTTTGCATTAACAATTTATAATGCATTGATTGAAATAGGGATTTTTACATTGCATTTATTTCTTGTGTAATTAGTACATCTCTGTTACAGTGCTCTGACTATGAAAGATAATATTTCAGGATTTTAATGAGCTTTTAAAGAATAATTTATAGAACAATTATTGGATTACAAAATTCTACCTGAAGAATAATGAAGGAAGTATTTTAATGAGACTTGTAATCGTTATTAGTAAATGATGTACTCAACTGACAATTAAATGTTAAACGGCAATCATCTGTATTTGAGGCTGGATCAGTCCGATTGTATGAATTTGTAATTGCAAAAGATACTTCTTATGCTTATAAATAGCTTTTCTAAGACATTGTTAATATATCGAATGAGATAAAATTCATAGCAATAGAAAATTTAAAGGGAAAGGAAACAAAATTTAAAAAAACAAATACCGTAATGAATACTTGGTTTGAATAACTAGAACTGTTTAATCACTGTAGAACAAGTTGTCCAACAGGCCAAGATTGTGTTTTGTTTTTTTTTAAAGTAATTTATTTACTTATGAATCTCTGGTCCACTTCATATTAAAACACTCTACAGAGTAAGTTATACCGTTTTTGAAAGTAAATTGAATTTATTGTATATCTTGCTGTATTGAAGTAATCTTTACTAGAATATGAGACATGATCGTGCATGAACACTATGGTATCAAGAATACAAACATGTATTTCTGACACTATAGCACCTGTGTGGATTTTTTGGTCTCTGGCTCCCCAGAGAACGCTTTGACAAAGTGATCTTACTCAACTTTTTTACACAACAAGGCAGTCTTGCCTCCGCTGGTCACATCTGGTCCCGACTCCGTGGCTGAGATAATTGTTTTTGGTGATCTCTACCAATCCAATACTTTACTGTAGATAAACATTGGGGTGCTATTGCGCATGTGTGGCAAAACACAGTGACTATCAGCATCTCCTTGTAGAGATGCATTAAATCAATTCATCTCTACAAGGAACGTTCAGAGCCTCCATGCAGAGCATGGAGATGCTGAACTTAGGTGCTGCACACCGTGCAGAACTGACACAGGAAGCATCTGTAGTGGTCATCTCAGTTACTGCTATTAGAGGTGTTCCTAGGCACCAAAAAAAAAAGGCAGCATTTATATTGAAAAGCCTGCAAGGACTGGCTATAGACACCAGAAGCACTACATTAAGAGATAGATGTTTTGGTGACTCTAGTGTACTTTTAATGGAATATAATAAAGCGTTATATAGTCCATTAATTGGTAAATATAGTGCTTTCTCATTTATAGGCTTCCCTTAATATACGGTTTTCCTCAGTTGCTCTTTTATTTTTTTTCACTTTATTGAATATTGGAGCTAAATTTACAGATAATGTCAATGATGCCAAGAGGATTGCTTTTACTGTCTGCGAATAATGACTTGTTGGATCTTAACTAGTTGGATAGTTCTCTAGTTGGATAATTTCCCAGAACTGTCCCAGGGTGAGCCTCAATAGACATTAGAAGAAAAAGGCTTGGATTCTCAACTTGTGAAATACCTAAACTATTTACCAGTGTATTTTCTCAGGGATTAGAAGGTCGGGGTAACTTTAATATTTTTTTTATTTAATTAATTAGAGTCTGTGGTTGTGGGGAAACATGCAAACCTGTTAGCCTTTATTTTATATTATGAATACCATAAATGTTATTTTTTACATATATGATATCTAGTTTAGTTTATTATACACGGTCTTTTTCGTTTTGTTATTATGTATACCTCGTTACCAAAATCACTCTTTTTTTTAGCTTAGCACAATCTTTATGGTCATGCAAAATGCCTGTAAGCATTTTTTTTTTTTTTTTACTAGAAAACATTAAAGTAAATCTATACTCATTAATTGGCATAATTATGCATACAATAAACACAGTTTTACTTACTCAAGCATAACATTCTGATTAATGTGCAAAAATATTAAAACTAACCTGCAAAATGAAAAAAAAAAAGAGCAGAGATTTAGAAAATCAGTTTAGTTGAATATTACATTTCCGAGACCGACATCTGCAAATGTCTGGTGCAATTCTTTAAGCCACAGTCTTCCGCAATTTATTTTTCTGTTTTTTTTTAAATATTTTTTTAAATAATATTTCGTGAAACAGAACATGAAGGATTTGTTGTAATAGAAAAATGTTTTGTATGTTTTTGATAAATTACAATTACTGACTTTTTTAACCTAACATACCTTATTCAGTGCTCCTATTCAGATTGTGTTCAACAATGACTCACAAGAACTTCAGTAACCCCCCATGTGCAGGATTTATGGGGTTTTGGAAAGTTACAGGGTTAAATAAAGGGCTTTCCACTTTTCTGTTTTTAAACATTGAAATTTGCCATGTTAGTTACCCAAATCAAGGCATACCATTTGCAAAAGTAGACAACTCAGAATATTAAAAATGGGGTATGTCCAATGTTTTTTAATAGCCACTTATAGTCACAAACACTGGCCAAAGTTAGCACTCATATTTTATTTTTTTCCACACTTTTCATACAAAAACTACAGTTTAACTGATGATATAATCGCCATTATTTGTTTTGCTGTATTAAAACACAAATATTAAAAATGTGGTATGTCCAATGTTTTTTAATAGCCACTTATAGTCACAAACACTGGCCAAAGTTAGCACTCATATTTTATTTTTTTCCACACTTTTCATACAAAAACTACAGTTTAACTGATGACAGTTTAACTGATGATATAATCGCCATTATTTGTTTTGCTGTATTAAAACAGCAAAACAAATAATGGCGATTATATCATCAGTTAAACTGTAGTTTTTGTATGAAAAGTGTGGAAAAAAATAAAATATGAGTGCTAACTTTGGCCAGTGTTTGTGACTATAAGTGGCTATTAAAAAACATTGGACATACCAATATTTGTGTTCAGAGAAGTCTCACAAATACAACAGTACCCCCCATGTACAGGTTTTATGTTTTTTTGGGAGGTTACAGGGTTATATATACGGCTTGCAAATTAAAATCTCTGGATGTTCTGCCTGGATTGTCAGGCAGGTCCCTCAAATAGTGATGTCCCGAACGGATGGCGAACATATGCGCTGTTCGGTCCGCCCTCTATGTCATCATTGAGTAAACTTTGACCCTGTACCTCACAGTCAGCAGACACATTCCAGCCAATCAGCAGTAGACCCTCCCTCCCAGACCCTCCCACCTCCTGGACAGCATCCATTTTACATTCATTGTGAAGCTGCATTCTTAGTGAGCTGTCCAGGAGGTGGGAGGGTCTGGGAGGGAGGGTCTGCTGCTGATTGGCTGGAATGTGTCTGCTGACTGTGAGGTACAGGGTCAAAGTTTACTCAATGATGACGAATAAGGGGCGGACTGAACAGCGCATATGTTCGCCATCCGTGGCGAACCGTTCGGCGAACCGTTCGGGACATCACTACCCTCAAATTGTAATTAATAAAATCACATAATTATGTAAAATAAAAATACATGCAGAATTTTTACAAAATATATAAATATATATTTATTTTTATTTATTTATATTTATCACCACTGTGGGTAAGTTTACAGTGTCTGGAGGGTTGGTAATTTATAGGGTGTGCAATACTGCGTTGCAATATTACAGATACTATTTTCAGGACAGTATAGCATGCCCACCACCTTTAACCTCCCAGGTGGTAAGGTTACCAAAAGCGGTAACCCCGAGCCACGCTCGGGATTACACTGTAGTATCACTTACCTTGACCCTACAAGCCCCTGGTGTCCTCCCGCAGTGTCCTCCGCCCGATGCCAGCATCCGTCTTCTGGGTTCCCTTTCCCTGCGAGCGCCTCCTGGCGGAACAAGGCAGGAATTTTTTATTTTTTTTTAAAGTACAAATACACATAATACATAGTGATGAAGTGTTATCTGTTAGGATTACATTACTGTATCAAACCTTTTCACCTCAGTTTTGTCCCAGTGTTTGTCCAGTGTCCTGCCTGCGCTTTTATCGTTCTTTCTGCCTGGAAGCTTGAGGCAGACCATGGCATCCAAAAAGCGTCCCTTTAGGTCAAAAGTGGTTTTTGACCAGCTAGAAAACAGCGATAGTGAATTAGAATCACTCGTACAATTGAGCGATACTGACGACAGTGATGACAGCGACGATTCTGAGCTCAGTAATGTGCGAACTTGGTGCTCTATTGACTGTGGTACGGATCAGGCAGTGCCCCCAAGATTCCCATTTGCTGGAGCATCTGATATGAAAGTAGACGTAGAACACAACAATCCCTTGGCATACTTACAATTATTTCTGACCGATGAGGTAATTGAGAAAATAGTTACTGAGACAAACTGGTACAAAGAGCAACAATTACATACCCTGCATCGGAAGTTTTCAAGAAGCAGAACGTTCCCACCAGTGACTAAAGATGACATTTCGAAATTTCTGGGACTTATAATACTTCAAGGAGTGGTGGGGAAACCCCTGCAGAAATGGTATTGGACAACTAATAAATGACTTGCCACTCCATGCTTTGGTACGGTCATGTCAGAGTACAGATTTTCCCTGATCATGAAATTTTTACACTTCGAAAAAACAATGAAGAATTTGATGAAACAAAACTAAAGAAAATTTGGGAAGTATCTCAAATGATTCTATAGAATTTCCAATGGAGCTATGTGCCAGAAAGAGATATCCGCATAGATGAAAGTCTAATGGCTTACAAAGTAAGGCTCAGCTGGGTACAATACATTGCATTAAAGAGAGCATGTTTTGGTGTAAAATCCTACATGCTATGCGAATCGTCAACTGGCTACATTTGGAATTCAGTCATTTACACTGGAAACGGAACAAAATTCAATCCAAAATACAGCAACTATGGAATGACAACATCTTCCGTTCTTTCACTTATTGAGCCATTGCTAAATAAGGGCTATTGCGTAAAAATTGACAACTTTTATACACCTCCTGAACTATATGAGTTTCTTCTGCAAAACAAAACAGATGCCTATGAAACCGTTAGGGCTAACCGGCGCGACATGCCACCAATGTTTAGCAATAAGGAGCTGAAGACTGGAGAAATGGTTGCCTGGCAAAAAGGCAAAATGATGGCACTGTGATGGCATGACAAGAAAAATGTGTGCCTAATGAGTACCGTTCATAATACCTCCACTGTTATGGTACGCACGAAAGGTGAGAAAGAAATCATGAAGCCACATGTAGTGATAGACTACAATAACACCATGGGAGGTGTCGACATAGCCGACCAGGCAATGACTTCATTTGGAAAGTTGCCGAACATAGCTTTGTGAACCACCAAACACCATCAATGGCTATGAATAGACCTGGATGTTGTGCTGTTGGCGTTGTCTACCCGAAACGCCTTACTGGTCATCAATTCATGGACTACATCCCACCAACCGAGAAAAAGTCAGCACCTAAAAGGATGTGTGTGGTTTGTTGCTCTAAGAGAGATGACAGGTTCCGGGTTCCATTGCCTTGATTGTGACGTCGGACTTTGTGCAGTCCCATGTTTCAAAATGTTTCATACCCGGGATGTTTACTAAACCAATATGCAGTGTCTAGTATTACCGTGGGGGAGGGGCGAGGGATGCATCCTGGGTGTCTTGTAGTATCTCTAACAAGTGTTTTGCTTATGGTCACAGAGTGGGTATTCCCAACTCTGGTTTTCAGTGGTGTCAGGTCTGTTGGCTGTGCTGTAATCCCCCTGGAGGTCGCTGCCTGCCCTCCCTCCAGCGGCAAGGCAGTGTACCCATCGTCCCCATCAGTGGTCCAAGGGGAGTGGGGTTTATGGTCAGCCTCCACCCCCATGCATCCAGGCCACCCCCTTCTGAGCAGCTTAGGAGGGGGGACTGGGTCTGATAGAATACCGCCAGGGAAAGGCAGGAGAGTAGGAATTTAGCATGCGTAATAGAGAAGCAGAGAAGTGAGACTGGAGAAAAGAGTAAGAGGAAAGTGAGAGAGGGGTAGCAAAAAACAAGAGAGAAGAAGAAAGAAGAAGGAGAATAAAGGAAAAAAAGAAAGGGGAAAGATCGACAGGGAAGGGTGGGTGTGGGTGGGGGGTGGCTAGTGCATAGTGGCACCCTGTTTGGGCTGCTGTGTGGCCAGATTATTTGGTTAGGGTTTCAAAGTCGTCTATTAGTTCTGACCTTATGGGCTAGACGGTGGTCAGGGGTGATACTTCAAGAAGATGTGCTTGTTAATTGATTTAAAATGGTGCTACACTCTTGTCTATTCCAGTGTAGTTGGTGTCCCAGAGGTTCCATGTATTTTGGAAGGCTTTGAAGGAGTCATGTATTTGTGCCGTGAGCTCATTTCAGTTTGCGTATGATTGTTGCCATTGTCGGGATGCGCTAATCCACCCATACATCTGCTATCACCCGTCTAGCCACCAGGGTTATTCGTGCGACAAGTTTGTTTTCACTCCTGGTGAGGGAGTCATCTGGCTTGGTCAGCAGCATTGTCCAAGGGTCCACTGGGTCGGGCTTTGCAAATAATTTTCTCTATGAATTGGTATACTTCCTTCCACAAGGGCTTAAGTTTGGGGCATTACCACCAGCAGTGAAGATAGGAACCTGTCTCGCCACATAATTTTCAACAGGACCTATTTGGTATTTTGCCTATTTTATGGAGTCGAAATGGTGTCAAATACCAACGGTGTAAGGTTTTATACACCTACGCTTTTTGAGTGTCACATACGGTGAGGGATTCAATTGCTGCCCAGATCGCCGCCCAGTTGCCTGGATCATCTGGTGTTTCTATGTCTCGTTCTCACACTGCGATGTAGGTGAGGTTGATTTGGGATGGGTACGTGGTTAAGGTGTTGTAGATGGCGGAAATCTGCACAACGTGAATGGGTGCGTCGATGCATTGCTGTTCAAATGGCGTAGGGGGTGCTGTTCCAGCTTGTTTGATCATAGGCATCCATGCTAGGTCTCTTAGTTGGATGTATCAAAAGTAGTCTGTCTTGTGTAGTGATTCCGGGTTTGGGAGATGTTATAGTCAAATATCTCCCCTTGTTGGTAGAGGTGTAGCAGCATGGAGATATCTCTCTGGGCAAAGTTGATGAAGTGCTTCGTATTTGGGGTTCAATTTGTCCCACAGAGCCAAAGTGTGTGTTACCAAAGAGGAGGTGGGCGGTGATTGTGTGCTGGGGGTACCCACATGCATGACAACGGTTGTTCCCATGCTTAAGATATTATGCTCCAGGTCCACTCATCTTTTGGCCCTAGATGGTGCATGCCATTGTTGGAGATGCGCCAACTGTGCTGTGTGGTAGTAGTAGAGAAAGTTGGGCAATCCGAGTCCGCCCTGTTGTTTTGACATATATATCGTTGTCCTCTGAATTCTCAGTCTGTTCAATTTCCAAATAAACTTGTCTATGGCTGATTGTAAGCTCTTGAGTTCTGTTTTCAGTACGATGATCAGGGTCTGAAAGAGGTACAGGAATCGGGGTAGTAAGTTCTTTTTTACAGTGGTTACTCAGCCCAGCCAGTAGACTCCTAGTTTATCCCACCATTGTAGATCTGTTAGGGCATTCCAGGGGAGCGGTTTGTAGTTGAGGTCGTAAGCGTCTTCTAGTTTTGGTGAAAGTCGAATGCCCAGATAGGTGAGGGAAGTCGTTGTAAAGGGAAACAGGGTACTGAGAGTGCGGAGCTGGTTTGTCGCCATCACCAGCAGCATGAATGTAGATTTCATCAGATTAATTTTGTATTCAGAGAGTATTGCGTATTCCTCTATGAGTGCTATTGTTGCATGGAGTGATTGTATGGGGTCTGCCAGTGTCAAGAGTACGTTGTCTGGGTACACCACTACTTTGTATGTGTCTTGACAGATCTTGATGCCTTGTATGTTGGGGTGGTTGCGTATGGCCTGCATGAGGGGTTCCAAAGAAATCACATATAGAGGAGAGAGAGGGGACAGCCCTACCTAGTGCCAATGGAGATCGTAAATGTCTGGGTTTTTATGTTGGGCAGCAGGAGTTTGCGCTTTGGGTGGTCGTATAGTGAGGCAAGGATGTTTAGGAATCCATCTGGGCAACCAATGTGTCTGAGTACTGCGAATAGGTAGTATAGTTTGTTTGGTCCACATGATGTTTGTGCGACCTCCATGGACACCAGTGATTTTAGTCTGTCATGAATGGCTGTCAGTTGGTTCAGGGTGGACTCAGTCGGTTGTTGTTTGTGGATTGTTTCAAGTCCCCTAAATTCTTCTAGGGCGTCTGTCAGATTTTGTAACCATTGTCTTTTTAGGGATGAGGCTATCGAGATTAGGTGTCCCCTTAGTGTCGCTTTGTGGCCGGCCCATACCATCGCTGGACAGATGTCGTTCATGGCGTTGATAGTCTCGGATGCTGGTCGACAAGGTGTGGATGATTGCTTTATCTTGCAGTATCATGGGGTTGAGGCGCCATCTCCATGGGCGATCAGGTTGGGTATATTGATTATAAAGGTGACCTCCGCATTGGTCTGACCAGGCTATATTGCCAATGCTCGTATGGACTGTCCACAACTGGATGTCGGGTGAGGTGAGAAAACCGTCGATTCTGGAGTATGAAGGGTGTGTATGCGAATAGCAGGTGTAGTCCAGTGTTGTGGGGTGTTGGAGCCGCCAGGCGTCGATTAAGGACGTCATAGCCAGAAAGTTGGCGTAGAGTTTATCATTCCTAGTCGTCATTGGTGTCCTGCCGGTTGGGGTACGTCGTTCAATGGCGGGTATATGTGTTGCATTGAAGTCTCCCCCGATGATCAAGTGTTGAGTTGGTACTCTAAGAAGGTAGATCTTGAAGTTCTCCCAGAATGCTGGATCTGGTGCAGTTGGTGCGTATAGGGAGCAAATAGTCAGCTTGGTTGTGCCCACATGTCCAGTGAGGCAGAGGAACCTTCCCGCTGGGTCCTTGAGGACCTGAATGTCCTTGAGAGGGCATGAATTATGGAGCAACATCGCTACTCCTTCCGTCTTCGGTTCCGGGGAGTTAGCCAAGTAACTTCTTTTGAAGTGCCTATTGATAAGGGGAAAGTGCTTCTTGTCAGTAAAATGCGTTTCTTGTAGCAAGATGACATCTGTGCCTGTGCGGTTTGCCTATCGTAGAATGACATGGTGCTTGCCAGGCGTGTTGAGGCCTTTCACGTTTATGGATATGAATTGGATCTTAAGGTGCCATTGTTTGAATACAATCGCCACAGGCTAGTCTGTGTTGGTAGGGTTGGAAGGAGGGTGGGGGAGGGTAGAGGAAAGCAGGAGAGAATTCAGAAGAGCGAAAGCAGATGTAGCAATGGGGTAGGCGTAAGGGTAAGGAGTAAAGCGTAAATGAAAGACGGACGGGAAATTAGGAGGAGAGGGGGTGGGGAGGATGGTAGGTACTGGCGCTCAGGGGTTGGGGCCTGGCACACGGGGCAGTCCACTTGAGAAGTGTGTAGGAAAGGTTAGGACTGGACTTATCAATCTGGTCAGTCAGTGACTGGGCGGGAGACTCGTAACCTTTTGCAAAGGTTAGTATGGTGAGTCTGATGGTAGTAAGAGAAAGGGGGAAGGGTGTGTGCAGCTCTAGTAGCAAATGCCTTTAACATGCCGATAAGCTGTTCCATGTGTCTGAGTCTGGGGGGGGAGGTGGGAGAGACTTATAAAAGTCAGATATTAAACATTAAAATTTCATGTTTTAATTCCCTTTATAGGGAATAAGCAGCCTGCATTTCATTTCATGACCTGTCTTGCTGTTATTATGGATGTGTACGGTATTTGTTTGCTCCCAGTCATAGCGCAGCTGTGTTTTCTGGATGGCTAGTCCTCCTATATCTTTGTGTGTAGTATCCCTGTGCACGGTGGCGTTCTGCTATGTCCTGTGTAACGTACGTTTGATGTGTGTTTTGGCCTAGTGCCTTAGCATGTGCATAGTGAGACTCCGTTCCGTCCTGGGGATCAATCCAGACACTGCAACTCATATAGTCATCGTGTGATTGTTGCTTGTCGCTTGCAGGACTATCAGGGCCGCAGCTAGTATTCCCCCCAGCCTAGCAGGGACAGGCCAGGCGCGTGCTTTGTAAATGTAACTGGGCTCATGCAAGGTTAATGCAATGACAATTGACCTGGTGACAGGTATAGGTGCAGGTAAACATTATTATCCTCAGAGAATCAATCTCTTGCTCAATGTGAATTAGGAGAAAAGCCAACCAAACATAAAATACATAAATGTTAAGAAAATTGTGTTAACCATAAATCTTTAGTTTTAAACTCCCCATATCTCCAGTGTCGTGTCCGTATAAGAGCAAGTGATCGCTAACGGTCTTGAACTCATGTGTCAGTCCCCCATGCCGTTGCGTGGATGTGTTCGCTGTAAGTCACCTGTCCCACTGATCTGGCCCAGTCTGCAGTGTCTGCTGTGGACTTGCTCTGGTAAAGAGTGTCTGCTTGGTCAGGCCTAAGAGGGCCTAGAAGTGTATTGAGCTGTCAGGGTACAGGGTACCATAGAGCGGTTAGTCTGCTCACTCTATTGTAAGTTTATTTTTATTTACCTTATTGATACTTACCTATCTATATAGAGATCACTATTGGCTGCTTTTTTGTAATTCCATATGATCTACCTCATCGTTATCCAGTTGTGATTTACCATCATTCTACTGTGTACCAAAACCAGAGGGATATCCTGCAAGTGGGGATTGTATACCACTGCATGCTGTTTTACCTAGAGCTGGTTATAGCTCTACCATATGTGAGTTCACATTTTATCTAAGTGTCATTTGTCCTACCACGTACTACCATTTGCACTATTGGTTTGACTTTGTTTTTGCTTCTTTTTCATATACTGCTATTAAGCGAAGCTACCAAGAAAGTCCCATACCAGGACTAGAAGATTTATTGCCACCTTTGAACCTTTGAGACTGTGCCGTACCATTTGGTATTTTTTATTCTTTCAAGTTTTATTGTGCATTCTTTTTATATTCTGTGGGTTCTTTTATTGCCCTTTTATCAGGTGTGCTGCCTCCCATCCTAGTGTTCTTAATTTGTTTAGCGCTGCTCTATTCATTGTTTAGTATTGGGGGAAGCTTGTGAAGGCAGTCGGAGTCCGTGCCATGTCAGGGCGAACTGGTCATAGAGGGGGAGGGAGTCCGGTGGTTAGCCTTAGTGGTGCAGTCTGTGATAAGTGTGATTTGTGAAGGGCAGCAGAGGTTATATGCGCTCAGCCTCATATGGCCTTGCAGCAGTCGTAGTCAGTAGGGTAGTAAGCTGTGCATGCAGGGTAGCCAGCTGGCTTGTGAGCAGTGTGGCCACTTCTGATGGCTGAGTGATGGTATAGAATTTATTGTCCTTGAGTACAATGAGCTTGTAGGGGTGCCCCCAAGCATAACGAAGGCCGTGATGGGCAGGGTGCTGCATGAGTGGGTGCAGGTCTCTTCGTCTCTTTAATACATTGGGTGCCAAATCCTGGTACAGCTGTACCTGTACTCCTTCTGCTTCCACAGGATTGTCTCTGGCGGCCCGCATCAATATCTCCTTAATGTGGTAAAAGTGCATGTGTACTATAACGTCCTGTGAGATGGCAGGGTTGGTGCTGGGTGCTCTCTAGGCTTGGTGAGCACGGTCCATCAGGAGGTCCGCTGCGGAGGCTTCTGGCAGGAGGTGTTGGAACACTGCCAAGAGAGAGTCTGGGAGCAGTTCAGTGAATGCCATTTCCAGCAATCCCCGCACCCATATATTGTTCCGGCGTGTCCGGTTGTTAAGGTCTTCGTTGGCTTCTTCCAGGGTGCGTATCTGCTCTCTCAGTTCTTGAATTTCTGTAACATGAGTCTGCACAGTCTCCACCAACTCCTTCATTTTGTTTTCGGTGGCCTGGGTCCGTGCCACGAGGTCCTCCATGCCGGTGAGAATAGTCTCATCCTCTCGTCTAGCTCCTCGTCCACGGACTTTTTAAAGTCTTCCAAGAAGCCCCTCATGTCCTTTCTGGTGAGTGGGGTCTCTGGCCTGTCTGATGCAGTACTGCTGCTCATCTCCAAGTATGAGTCAGATTTGGATTGTTCCAAAGATGGTGCCGGGGCCTTCTTAGGCCTAGCCCAGAAAATCGGTGCCACCGATGAATTGCGGGATTTTCTTCCACCCCCCATTAGTTTAGAGGGTAGATGGAGTGTAACAGGGTGTGGATGCGGGTTTGTGGGGGATTTTGTGGCTCAGGTGCTATTGATGGCTATTGATTCGGCAAAGTCGTGGCAGAGCTTAGAGACTATGCTGCCATTCACTCGCAAGGTCAGGCTCCACCCCCTAGCAACCTAATTTCTAATGTCTGCCCTTAAACTGTTTTGGTTCCCAGTGTGTAAGTAGAGTGTCCCTTTTTATCAGCTTCTGAAAGTCTTTCAGTTTATTTTTTTTTTTTACTGCTCTGTATTTCTTTATTGGCTCTAATTTCTCTGGAAACAACAAAAAAGAATCCACCTTTAGCTACAAAATGTGTGTTTTCTTAGTATCAAACCTCTTTAGAGTCTGATTGTGTCAAGTGGTTCAGATCAAGCTTGTTAAATATCTGCTACACTTTAACTCGATGATTATTTATTTAGCAGTTTTATATAACCCTGTCATTGATAAGTAGTCTATTAATTTGTCAAGGGACAAATCAACACTAGTTATTTTTCTACTGAATATTAGACTCTCTGCTGCTGTTTGTTCCAAACCTCTCGCCAGTTAATTATAAATTATGCTCCTTCTTTGCCTTTATTAATTGATATCCCCACTGCCTTTGTGATATTAGAAAATAGGTTATAGATAACATTCAAGAAGCAATATTTATAAAGGCTTTTATTTTTTCAAAGTGTATGCGATTATATAATTATAATCACAGAATCGAAATACTCTCATTAATTATCTTAATGGTTTGCAGTGACAAATCATTTTTGAATATATATGTTTTGTATGTAATTAAATTAAATATCAAGCTAATATAATGGAATAATAACATTTCTTCTTCTAAGAAATGTGGGATCAAAAGCTGGTACATGATCTTAATTATAATAGAAAAAAATGCAACTACATGCACATAGAAGATAGGAGTGTATGTAAGTCACTTTTCATTACTGAAGGCCACAACCACTGGAAACCTGTAATTTATGAACATTTAAATACATATATATATATATTCAAGGCTTTTAAAATATACTTAGTATGGAAGTCCCAATTTCTTTTTTTTTTCCCTATCATATGCAATTGTCAAATCTCTTAAGCGGACTACATGTGTTATACACACTCTTGAATATCACATGTAGCTTAAAAAAAAAGGTCAAGATTGTTCATAAACTGTATATTTTGAAAAATTACAAATTTCTCCAAGTAGATGATAGAGAGGACAGAAAATAGCTTTAAAGGGACACTGTGAGCACCAAAATTAACTTTTGTGTATTTGATAACATGTTTTGCAGAATACGCACAAAAAAGCCTGCCTGCTTTGCCACACCACTCGATTCTGAAAAATAACTTCCATATTGGTATATTAGCACAGTTCACCCACTGCCTGAACTGAAGTGTTGAAAATCAAGGAGCCTATTTTAGAAGAAGATGACACCCAGACAGACACACAGTAAGCCTATCACAAGATCTCTTAATGTTCTATCTCTGTCTGCTTATAAATTGTGGATTGTAATTGTGTAAAGAGGAAATCAGCCACATGGGTCATACATTACACTGCATGATGGAAACTCTATGGAACTTCTAGGGCTACTGCAGTCTGTCCTGTATGTTAGGGGGTATACTTAGAACAGCTAAAGATTGGCATTGTCTGATCTAGCTGCAGAAGTGGAACTGTGAAGAATTTGTTTTTGTTTTTTAATAGTTTTGTTAATGTACTTTTTATGAGAAGCAAATTTCAACATTGCGTACCCCTTTACGGAACATAATTGTTCTTCATTTTGGTTTCCGTTTATTTTAGGTTCTATAAAATGTATTAATAAAATATATTTATATAATATTAAACCATTCACAATCCTTATTACATAGCAATAACAGAATAACAAAAAGCATTGTGACATATAGAAATAAAAACCCTAATTGAATATTACAATCTCCCTTTTTATCAGAAGACTTATTCTTCCATTTCAAATTTTTGCAACTCATGTTTACTGATTTTGTTTTAATTTTTTGTCAATTTAGATTGATTAAACATTTGAATGTATATATATATTTTTATTATTATTATTTTTGCCATTTATATAGTGCCAACATATTCCACAGAGCTTAACAATATTATAAAATGTGGAAATTTAACAATAAATGAGACAATTACAAAATGTTACAGGAACAATAGATTGATGAGGACCCTGCTCAAATGAGCTTACAATCTAGTATATGTAACAATATTCTTATAACTACTGTAAGTCTTGCAAGAGAAGGATACATTAATTTCAAATAGTGTTAGTCTAATCATAAAAAGTATTGCATGCCAGTACATTTCCTATGAATAGTTACAATTCTGCTAACTGTGTACCAAAAGACAGACTGTGGGGACATAGATTTAACATTTTACAATAATTTGGGTCATTTCCAATCAAAATTCAATTCCAGATGTCAGTGATGAAGTGCCTTTAGGCAATCAAAACAACTGAGTATGTCACCTTGTCCTCTTAACGATCCCTACATATTTAATATACACATAATAAAAGTAAGTGCTTACCCAAGCAGGACCTGTACATATGTTTACCAAGCCTTATTTCTTTAAATTGCTACTGGTAGAAAAATAAATTGTCTACATCGGTATTGCATTTTAAGTGTAAAATTTGATAATGTTCCATATGTAATTGAACAATGTTCCTTATTGGGTCTGCAAGAAATAAGCAAATGGTTCTTATATTACTGAAGAGTGTTATCTTTGCAATAATATTAAAACAATACTGACGCATTGCAAATAAGTACTTCATTGTCACAAATGTGTTTTGTGAAACTATTCTACCTTAGGGATAAGTCATGACCCTTGGGTATTTATAATGCATGCATGCATGCTGATGGCATTATGATTTGTCTCCCATTGTTACCCTAAGGGGCAATAGCTTTCTGTTAACATTGGCAATTTCGGTTTGCATTCATTTTATTATCTTTTTAATGGGCTCCAATAATTTGTGTGCACAATGAACAGGTTATTTGTACGGCAGTAAATCATAACAGAAAAACTACCAAAATAATTATGATCTGAACTGCTAAGAATCTCATATATGTAAAACATAGGTTAAAAAATATACTTTTTATTTTATACAACATATGATATTAAAACAACTGATTGTAGTTTACAAATCCTAATCACGTAGTATAAAAATCTAATTTTGAGGAAAAAAATTGTGAATTATCTATTAAGCAGAGATGAGATAAAAAAATAAAATAATGACCAGCTGAGAACAACTGAATGTCAATTAAACAAGGTCTCCAGTAGCCCTGCTTCTTATTAATTTGTGGAGGTTTTTTTTTTTATGTGAGATAGTATTCATTCTAATGGCACAGTGTTACGCTCATATTTGATGTTAAATGACAATCAAATTAATTGTAGGTAATTCCAGATCATCATGTTATGATTTAGAATCACATATGATGCATATATACATATATTGGTATTCTTTCTTATGTATACACTGACCAGCAAACATTATATATGCAAATATGTATATATGCATCAATAACAAATTCTAGCATTGATTGTAATTTGTGCTGTTATGTACTAGAGGGAAAAAAATGATTGCACTGGAATATCATGAATATCATTTAGGAATTCTGATTATCTGCCTTGAATGGGTAAGTATATAGAGAGATGATACATAAGAGTGAAATGTATTATGGGAAAATAATATCATTTAGGGATTTTGGAGACATCATAATGCATCACAAAACTGAAAAACAAATGGTTTACAAATGTCTCCAGAACGCCAAGATGTCTTTTGTTCCCCAACTCATAATTAATGTTACACATCTTTTATAGTACATGATATTTTTTATTAAAGGTTACTGTTAATGTACATGTTAAAGTAGCATAGGGGTTTGCCCCTTCACTACTAAGCAGCACTATGTAACTAAACTACCAGCAATCTCAGCATTTTGCATGTACAGTTGGACAGAAAAGCAGTGTTGTAAATAGACAACATTTCTACATATGCAACCCTATATTCCAAATATTCTATAAACCTCCCCTCACACATTCATTATCCCTTATATACTCATATTGTGCATATGTATAGTGTATACATTGCAGCCATATTGCCTCTTTGGACACACACACACATATACACACTGATATATATATATATATATATATATATACATATATATATATATATATATATACATATATAATATATATAGTATGTATGTACATATATATATACAGTGAGGGGGGAAAGTATTTAACCCCCTGTTGATTTTGAACATCTGCCCACCGACAAAAATAATGATCAGTCTATAATTTTAATGGTAGGTGTAGTTTAATAGTGAGAGACAGAATAACAACAAAACAAAAAATCTGGAAAAACGCATGTCAAAAAAGTAATAAATTGATTTGCGTTTTAATGAGTGAAATAAGTATTTGACCCCTTGTACTTGGTGGCAAAACCCTTGTTGGCAATTGCAGAAGTCAGATGTTTCTTGTAGTTGGCCACCAGATTTGCACACATCTCAGGAGGGATATTGTCCCACACCTCTTTGCAGATCCTCTCCAAGTCATTAAGGTTTCGAGGCTGACGTTGGGCAACTTGAACCTTCAGCTCCCTCCACAGATTTTCTATGGGATTTAGGTCTAGAGACTGGCTAGGCCAAACCAGGGCCTTAATCTGCTTCTTCATGAGCCACTCCTTTGTTGCCTTGGCTGTGTGTTTTGGGTCATTGTCATGCTGGAATACCTATCCCCGACCCATTTTCAATGCCAAGATTTGATGGTTTATGGCCCCATCCATTGTCCATTTGATGCGATGCAGTTGTCCTGTCCCCTTATCAGAAAAACACCCCCAAAGCATAATGTTTACACCTCCATGTTTGACGGTGGGGATGAAGTTCTTGGGGACACAGGCAGCATTCTTCCTCCTGCAAACACAGTGAGTTGAGTTGATGCAAAATAGCTTGATTTGGGTCTCATCTGAACACAACACTTTCACCCAGTTCTCCTCTGAATCACTTAGATGTCCATTGGCAAACTTCAGACGGGCCTGTACATGTGCTTTCTTGAGCAGGGGGACCTTGCGGGCACTGCAGAATTTCAGTCCTTCACAGCATAATGTGTTACCAATTGTTTTCTTAGTGACTATGGTCCCAGCTACCTTGACAAGATCCTCCTGTGTAGTTCTGGGCTGATTCCTCATTGTTCTCAGTTATTTTGTGTTTCTTCCATTTCTGAATAATCGCACCAACTGTTGTCACCTTCTCACCAAGTCTTGTAGCCCATTCCAGCCTTGTGTAGGTCTTCAATCTTGTCCCTGACATCCTTGGACAGCTCTTTGGTCTTTGCTATGGTGGAGAGTTTGGAATCTGATTGATAGATTGCTTCTGTGAGCAGGTGTTTTTTACACAGGTAACGAGCTGAGATTAGTAACTGCTTTTAAGAGAGTGCTCCTAGTCTCAGCTCGTTACCTGTATAAAAGACACGTGGGAGCCAAATATCTTGCTGATTGATAGGGGATCAAATACTTATTTCACTCATTGACATGCAAATCAATTCATAACTTTTTTGACATGCATTTTTCTGTTTTTTTTTTATTTATTTTTTATTCTGTCTCTCACTGTTAAAATACATCTACCATTAAAATTATGGACTGATAATTTCTTTGTCAGTGGGCAAATGTTCAAAATGATCAAATACTTTTTTCCCTCACTGTATATATATGTACATACATACATATATATATACATATACACACACACACACATATATATATGAAACCAGGGGGCTGCACACACACATATATATATATGGGGTGCTGCTGGGGGCCAATTTATACAATGCACAAGATCCAGCGCACTCACCTATCCACTAAACAGCAACTTCAATGTTGACAGATTTTATTAGTTTTTTTTAAAACACCTAATCTAGGCAACAATAATGGGAGTTTAGTTACATTATATGATCATACATTGCAATAGCCTGCCACAACGTCAATGTACCCCATCTTTGGCAGGTCCTACTCTAACTGCCTAATGTCTGGCGCTCTCTGCAGTACAAGACTAAATAGGGTCCTGGGATGAGGCACCTGTGTCAGGGAGGGGTGCAAAACCAAGGAGTTGGAAAGATGGGGTACTGCCAAAGATGGGGTACATTGACATTGTGGCAGGCTTATGCAATGTATGATCATTATGACCATTATTTTTGCCTAGATTCAGTGTTTTTTTTTAAAAACTAATAAAATCTGTCAACATTGAAGTTGCTGCTTAGTATATAAGTGAGTGCACTGGATCTTGTGTATTGTATAAATTGGACCCCAGCAGCACCCCATTTATGCATGTTCAGGTGAGTGCAGCCCCCTGGTTTTATTTATATATTTGGGAGTCTAGCCAACTCCTTGGTTTTGCACCCCTCCCTGTCACAGGTGCCAAATGATGGGCTGAAACAACTGACCTTTTTAATTTACACCAAATAAAGTACATTGATTTTTAAGAAGACCGAGGAGTGCAGCCTTACTTGTGGATACTCTATTTGAATCAGCCTGCAGGCTTTGGCACCCGGCAATATTGGCTACAGCGTGGGTGTAAGGATTTTCTGCCTTTTATGTATATATATATATATATATATATATATATATATATATATATATATATATATATATATATACATAAGGAATTCAAGTAAATGGCTGCACTCACGAAGTAAAAGTCCAAAGTTTAATGACAAATGATTAAAACATCCAAGATCAACGTTTCAGTCCTTGCAGACTTTCATCAGGATCTCATGAAGGAGGGGGGTAATGTACCCTGAAGATTTAGAAGGGTTTCCTAGTAATCCTGGCCAGTCATCCAGTCTTCTTGCTTCTTTTATAAACAAAATGACCAAACATTCAGCACTGTCAAGTTTATTCATTAAGATGTGAATTGTTGGGAATTCAGAGTAAATGGAAATTAAATGTCACGTTTCATGCCAAAATGTCATAATTTGCAGGTAGTTACTGTCAATTGATACAATTTAAAAGTGGGCTTTGAAAAACATTAATATGATGTGAAACAATTATAACTTTAGATATAATAGCATGAATCTTGAGGTTTCTTAATGTTTCCTGTTTAAAACTCTGTAATCCAAAACACGCTACTCCCGAAACAGCGTTAAAGGGGTCAAAAATGATGGCCCTTTGCAGAAGATTTCAATTCAGGGCTGCAGTAAATGCCAAATGTAGCAACATCAAAACAGAAAAAGGCGAGGTGTGATGGATCGCATCCGTATAGATAGATGCAAAACATGAGCTTGACAGTGACAATGTGCAAATAAGACTAAATGAAACACATAGCCCAATCACAATTTGGTGTAATAAAGTGACTGCTCGAGTTAGGTAAGTCAGCATTAATCTGTCAAAATTGAATTTTATGGTCAAAAGTCTAACAAAATGTATAAATTATAATTAGGTTGAGGAAAATAATAAGCATGCACTGATATCTAGTTCCATGCCAATTACTGAATATGAGCTCATTATGGTCAAACGCATGTTAGAGAAGTTGGTACAACCCTGGCAACATGTCACATATATGGTGAGTGTGCTTAAAGATACACACATTTTGAAATTCTTTGTATTGAAGCTATAGATGCAAACTCAACCCAAGCTCTGTTGAGTGAGCATTATTCAAAAGTTTACTTCAAGCATCATTGCCGCTAAAGACTGCTCCAGTGGGTCTTGCTGGGTGCTGAGCCTCGAAGAATGGTGGTTGATCTGCAACTGGCTTCTGTAGCGTGGCAGATGTCAGATTCCAGTCCTTTCATTCATTTGTTGGCTGAGAGTGTCAGCTGAGCATTCCCATCAAATAAATTCTATATAAATAGAATACGCACAGAATTAGCGTTAGCCATTCAGAAACTCTTGTTCCAGGCTGCTGAATGAAACCTGCTTAAGCTGGAGTTACCTGATTAAATATCTCAGTATGCTTAGCTTTCAATACTGAAACAATCCATATACAGGGTCATTGCACCATGACCACTTCAAAACACTGAATTGAACATTTGACTTGGAATAACCTTTTAAATATATACCTAGAAGAAACAGCAAAAACTATAACTAATTGCAAATAATGAAAAGAAGATCCGGACTCCAATCACATAAAGAAAAGGGTGTTAAAACTGGACCAAGGACCAGAACCAAACCAGTGGTGTAGATACCAATAGTAGACTCAGAATCCAGGCACTCCAATACAGTGGTACCTCGGTTTACGAATTTAATGCGTTCTCTGGGACGTGGTTTCCCTTAGAAATCCATTGAAAACTAATTAATCCATTCTGGAGGTCAGAAAAAAGTCAAAATGAGCTGGCATGGAAACCAACCCACAAGGCAGAACACACAGTAAAAGGCATGCAAACGACATAGCTCAGATCCCTACCTTTCCACCACTTGAGAAATGCACCAAAAAAGTTCAAAATAAGTTAGTACTCACTATTACTCCAGTTCAAATCACCAGCTGGATCCAGTGAAGTAAACTAAACACTAATATAACTCATCAGAGAGAAAGTATAAAACATTAAAGCACATCTGCAGATCCTAATAGCTTAAATCTAAGAAATTACTTCCCAGATCGAGTAGGACTCAGATCCGCTCCCCCCATCGGACGCGTGACGTATCCATGCGTGTGACATCATTGCATATTACAGAGGGCGTGACGTTGTGACATGACGTGATGACGCCGTTGGCGCATCCCGAATTGAGTACAAGCAAAATACCATAGAAGACTGAGTGACATAAAGTGTAATGCAATAATGAGTACAATTTTTATATTTTATTTGACTGGCAGGATTATTTAAGTAAGACTTGTCAGGAATTTCAAGTGAATTTTAAATTTAGGACCAAAATATCAGAACTGCAACCCTTTTGAATTCTTGCCAGTTCTTACTTTAGTGAATAACCATTGTATGAGTAAGCAATAAATTGGATTTCTATCTCTTCATTAAATAATATACTGTATTATTGTTATTTTTTTTAACCTTTTTACTTTCATTTTAAATTCTAATGAAGGCAAACAACACATTATTCTGTCTTTTTCTCAATTGTATTTATGCTTCTTTGAGTTTATATTGAGTTTACTTAGACAAATGAACATATTCTACTTATTTTAATGCTTTTACCTTAAATATTTTTCAGTGTGACCTAAGTTGTTTGTAGAGTGCTTTGTACATTAAACTTATTAAACATGGATACATTATATGCTATATGCTAATATGCTATTTACCGTATTTACGAATCTAATCTAACAAAAATGAAAGCACAGTGCAATAAAGACAAATCGTACACGCTTACTACTCTCTCTTGCCTACCTAGTTGCTTCTCCCTTTCCGACCTAGTCAGATAACAATCGTTCGGAGATACGACAGGCAAACGTCAAAAATTCGCAGGGACAAAATTCGCATTCGCACAGGGACAGGGCTTTGAGACTTAGTTTCTGTGTACAGTACAGCTTGCAGCAGTAATATTTTCTTGTACAAATGCGCTTTACATTCGCCAGAGAAAACATTATTCGGCTTCCAGGTTTTAAAATTTTAATGCGCATTACATTCGATGGAGGATTAGATTCGAGTAAATACGGTATATAAAATAATTAGTAATATTAATGTATAATTGTCTTCGGAATCTGCGCAATGCATTGTTGCTCAGTGCAAATTTGATGAAACTCCTAGAAAACTGGTATGTTGTGTCTGAGACACAATCAAGATAGGAAAGTAAATTTTAACGGAGGGAAAATAGGAATTGCTTAAACTATGCTGTTGGGTTCTTTTTGCAGGAGAAACATAAAGTAAATAAAAGGGTCTAAATTTTACATGTCTGAGCTTTAGAATTACAGCATACTGAGTTAATTTACAGTCAATTAGGATCACGGCTGCACAATACACAGATGAATTTACCACTTGCCTTGTAATTGTCTCCCATACAAGAACTAAAAATTCTTCTGTGATTCATAATTTTTATTTTTGTTTCCTTAAGCAACATCTTTTATTAGTTGTGCACTGAGAACTGAAATTAAATTTCTGCTAGAGAACATCAAAGCAGTTGATTATTATTATTGAGGATCTGGTACAGCACCGAGTGAAATAAAATCTATAAGGCATTAAAATGACAGATTAGAAAAGAGCAGTATTCATTTAGAAGAGTTAGAATATAATGATAATGCTTCAAACTCTAAAATAAAAAACAACTCTTTTATTCTTTCACTCTAACACAATATGACAAACCTCCAAATAAAATAATCAACTTTTTAAAGAAAGCTCTTTATCATGACAATCCTCATACTTGAGAGAACATAAAATAATAGTTTACTTGCTGATAACTTTAAAAGAAACATGAGAAAAAAATATCTTTAAAAATCTTCTATATTTATATTAAAAAAACAAAGCTGATTGTGACTTCAGATACAATACAAAAAAAGGAACTTAAAATACTGCAGTTCTGTAAAGAAAAATGTATATTGGCATCAATCAGCTTAGCTCACAATTTAATATACTATTGCCTCGTTTCCACTGAGCGATATGATTCGGGTCGGTACGGTTCGGAAGGGTAAGAATGGTCCAGCCTATTCAGGTGAGCGTTTCCACTGCAAGTTGGACTGCCAGGGGGCATGTGCGGTTTAGACCAAATGCCTAGCGTGTCATTTGTCGTGAGCATTGACATTTTCCTGTCTGCCAGTCAATGGATTGTATAGTGTGACGCCAGTAGCTCCGCCCTAACCGTACCTTACCATTTCCTATGGACCTACATCTGAAGGGGCCCAGGAATGTTGCGGTTTGGTACAGTTGCATGGGCCACTTTTATAAGGGAAACACTCAAAATAGCGTAGCATACCAAACCGTACCAACCCGAACCATACCGCTCAGTGGAAACGGGGCATTAGTATTCCATTAAGTTTGACTGACATCCATTAACTTTATTGGACTTAAAGGAACCCTATTGCGGTAGGAATACATTCCTTTAAGTCAGAACACTACAGCTGCATTTCTAATGCTATAGAGTTCCTTTAAGTCAGATAAAGTCACAAACTGATGTCCTTTAAACTTAATGGAATACATAATGTTATAGTGTCCCTGTCGCTACTCTTTTTTAGGCCCATCCCCCTCCCCAGTGCAATAAAATGTGGAAAAAATAAAATATTGCTTACCTTTTTCCAGTGTCGAGGTATTGCTTAACTTTTTCCAGGGTCGAGGCTGTCTCGGCGCTGCTTATCTTTCTGCCTTCCTCAATGTCACAGAGGAGGCATGAAATCCGCCGGCGGTGTCCAATTCCAATGCTCCTCGTAGAAGGTATTGGTGACCTAATGCAAATTCAAACTTCATGCGGAACTGCCTCTAGTGGCTGTCATACTGTTATACTGAATGCCACTAGAAGTGGACCTAAGTGCCATATAAACATTGCAGTTTCTCAAAAACTGCAATATTTTACATTGCAGGGTTAAGAGGACAGGGATACTACACCCAGCCCACTTTATTAAGATTAAGTAGTCTGGGTGACTACAGTATTTCTTTAAAGGAATAGTGTTAGAAATAGAAACGTGTATTCCTAATGCTATAGGTTTTGATTACTGTACCCTCTTCATGTGCATGAAAATAAAGTTAATTTACTTACCTTTTCTCCCTCACTACAGTGCTCTCTCCATGGCCAGCCCCACCTCCTTGGCTGAAATCATCAATCTTGATAATCTCAGTCAATTCATAGGAAAGCAATGGAAGGTTAGTGCACAAGCATGGAAAAATGCCATGCTACGCTATTTAGACGGTCTCTATTAGGTATCTAATTGAAATAACAGAATTTCACATTTACTATAGGCATAAAACCTGCACTGTAGAGATTGCTGTTCCCACCGAATGGTTGTTTTCAGTTGCAGGGACATGGCACCCATACAACTTCATTGAGATGTATAGTATGTATGTATAGTGTTCCTTTAAACATATATGTTCATATGTAAAAATATATAGATATTTATAAGTTTGCATAGAGAGCATAGTTTTTTTATAGAATATCAGATAGATACTCTTAGTGTTTTGAAGTAGTCATGGTGCTTGAAGTCAATATGTGCAACTTTTCAGTATGAAATGCAGCACATACAGAGATATTATATATTGCTGCCAGGACAAGAGTTCCAGGCTGGCTAGTGTTAACTTTATTTATATTTCTATGCACAGAGGGTTATATATTATGCCCAGATGACTGACTGCGAACCAAAAACCAGATGCACATAACCCGGCAGGACAGGAGGCACAGCAACCGGCTGTAGAGCAAAATATTGCAATCCTGCTTGCTTTCCCAGAGTACTGTTAACATCATAACCACTACAGCAAGCAAACTGTAGTGGTTATTATGCTTGGAGTAACCCTTTAAGACCCTCACTGCTACTAAAATGAGTAAAGCTTGAAAGCTGGTTTAAAAATCTGTGATATGTGCTATCGCAGTTTGCAAAGTTTGACTTCTGAGCATAATTAGGGATTATTCTAGCCTCGGTGAGGGAATAATCTAAATTTTATTAAAAACAGGAGGCGAATATTTGCTTTACCTTCTTTACTGAAACCTCCAGCAGCAAAGAAACAGTTAACAGAACTTTTCAAAACAACCAATCAGAACAAAGCAACAGTAGTATAAAACCCCTAAGCAGGCTCTTCCACTTCCTCTTTCTTTGATGAGGTCGAGCAGGAGAGCAAGGAAACCAACGAATCCACCTTGTAGCAGACACATCCAGAGAAACAATCGTCAAGCCCAGAGAGAAAACAGATTACACTGCAAGAAAACAGAAAACATTGTGAAAGTAAACTGTCAAGGCAAGATGTCATATCCATACAATATCACTTTCACATCATAATACCTGATGAATAAACAAAGTCTACAGATCTTATGAAGACCTAGTATGTACCTAAGCTAAAAGGCATTGACGAAACATAATTACAACACAAACATGATGAATAAAACACACACGGACAACCATCACTGAATATTAGAAATAACCTTTATTATGTAAAACCATGCATTCACAAAACATAACAATATCCCCAATTATTTATAATAGAATAAAACCCAGATCCAGGGAGGGAACGTAAAAAAAGGGGGGGAAATATTCGCCTCCTGTCTTTAATAAAATTTAGATTATTCCCTCACCGAGGCTAGAATAATCCCTAATTTTATGGCAGGACAGGAGGCTTCATATTTGCAATTTTAACGCCCAAATAGTAGAACCAGAAGCAATATGAGATAGAGGACTGAAATAAAGGAGAATGGAAAAACTGATTCCCTAAACCAAGCAGAGGTGTAGAGAAAATGCAGAAGGGACCCAACGGCTTCCAAAATTGTTGAGGTGACAGCACCCCGAACCAAAAGTGTCCCAGAGGAACTCAAGGTCAGTCAATGAGAGGATCCACCAAATCCAACGGGCGAGCGAAGATGCAGAAACAGTCCAAAACGGCCGTACGCAGAAATAAGCAGCTGTCCATGAGTAGACGGACGAAAGAACCAGATCCTGGATCTACATGGTCGTGTACAATCTGTCAACAGAGCTGTGGCCTATCCGGAGAATAGGGGTACGACACAGAGGACGAATAAAAATGAAATGTGTGTTGTGCAGAAGCCGATGTACTGAACGGCAAGAAGGAAGAAGACACGTCGATACCATGACGTCAGAACGCGATGAAATACAAGATGTACTGGGGGGAAACCGTAAGCGGGAAAAACTGTCGAGAGATAGGGCTCCCGTACGGTATACTCCTCTTGGTAGACTGCAGACCAAGAGATCCTTAGCAATGCCAGAATCTTGAGAAAACGCACATGAGTCGTCCACTAGCTGACATAGGACGTGAATTGCCCCATACGATCCTACCCTGAGAGGGCAACTCAGCCAGACAATGGGGACAGCCATGATAAGGACCGCCATTGGGACCCAAACACAAGTCGTGGCAGGCTACCCCTGTGGATCCCACAAGGGACATTAAGAGACAGGGAGTCGTAGATTGCCTTCCCATGGCAAACTCCAGCAAAAAGGGGAAAGCACGCAGGACTCCTCCGAAGCAAAACCCAAAGTATCCTATAGGTAAACGGGATGCGTACGCCCCGAAGGAGACCAAGCTTGGAAAACTCGTCCCTCGCCTCGCTGAGGGTCCGGCAGCCAGTTGGAGAACCGCTCCATATGGCGGTTCGCACCGAATGTAATCATGCCAGTACTCGAGACCCTGGAGGGTGAGGCAACCAATCATTGGGGTCTCTCCATGGCCGGGTGAAGCCGTCCGCCACACAAGTGTCTCGTCCCGCATACATTCTGTCACAAATGACGAATACTTGTCCAGAAGCTATAGATAGCGATCCTATGTGAGATCCGACTGCAGTCCGTAGTGGGCAACCGGTGAGAAGTCCATGCCGGAAGGTAGCGAGCAATACTGTGAATGTTGAACAAACCTGCAGGTAGTTCCATGCAGTTGGCGTAAAGGAGTCCCTCCTCCGGAGTCATCAATTAAGTCTTAGATGAGCTTCATCCGAAGGTCACATGATTTGGTCATACCAGGCCAAAGACCCGAGAAAGCGCCATGTTGGAGCAGCTGATAGTACCGGATCCTTGAGGTATGGCTTCCATGGCGAATAGGCACCGGTCAATTAACCGGGTTGGGCCCCTAAGTGTAACCCGCAGGTTGCGAAGCATATACCTGGTATTTTCCTTGAAGACGGACATCTTGGTCCTCGGGAGGCAGAGCACTGCCTGGACCGAATATTCCATGAAAGACCGGAAACTGGGTTGACTTGGAGTGAGTCAGATTCAATATGTCCATGTTGATGGCAAAATCCATGCGGGTTTCTCTCATGTGCATTTGAGGGAGAGAACCAATCGTCAACGCCGAGCAGCTCTCAGAGGGGATGAGTGCCCTCCGTCTCAAAATGTGTCAACAGACGACATGCACTGGGAGCATGTAGCGTGGGGATGGGGCGGGAGTCCACTCCACCGCACCCTTTGCCCAGCATGGCAACTGCGGAATGAGTCGGAATGGATGCCTCTTTTGGTCATGCGTATCGCTCATGGAACGGTCTAAGGTTCCGCAACCTTGATCTGGAGTCCGGCACGGCCAGAGAGACCTCTGGGGCTAGTTAAGGGGGAACCCTATGAATAGAGACATGTCGGCTGAATTTGTACACGAGGGTAACTCCGGAGAGCAGACCCAGCACTTGGATGCTAAATCCATCAGTTTGATGTCCATCTTGGACAGGGGCCGTTTTGCAGTTCTCAGGGGTAGAAACCAACTAGGCGATGCCTATAAGTCATATCGGTCCATTCCCAGTGGGAATTTAGTCTTCTCCGCTTTCCAAGCGGTAACGTGCCATTCGTCCCAAGGAAACATCTGTGTCCGCGTGTCACCGACATCCACTGGTTAGTCCCAGATAGAGTGCAAACCCCGTGTCAGGTGTTTGCGGTGTCCTTTCCGGACTCCGTCATGAAGACTGATCCTCTTGATGAATCCATCCGTTAGCCAACGAGTACCAGGGGTGCTTGGTGTAGCGTCTAGGATGGCCGGTGGAGTGTCCCCGTAGGGCACCGATGGTTTCTGGCAGTGAGGTCAGCGGGGCAGCAAGAGGACAGGCCAAGTGACCTTCTGGGTACGGGAGATTTGTCCTTCAGCCATGATTGCACAAATGATACCTGGTGCGGCCAGCTGGGGGTCACCCAGTGTGCAAGAGGGGGTCACCCAACAAGCACAAGCATACCATGCAGTATAGGCCAGCAGGGGAGGGGGTCACCCTCAGTCTGAACATAATCGGACACTGTAGGTACAGTGGTGCGGCCAGCTGGGGGTCACCCAGCGTGCAAGAGGGGGTCACCCAACAAGCACAAGCATACCATGCAGTTTAGGCCAGCAGGGGAGGGGGTCACCCTCAGTCTGAACATAATCGGACACTCTAGGTACAGTAGTGCCGAAGTGGTTAGCCGTATAATAAAGTAACCAAACATTGCCGGTCCAGCAGTGTAGACGGCAGGAGGGGGTCACCCTCATATAACCAGAACCGGGCATTGCAGATCCAGCAGTGCTGTAGGTAAGAGGGGGTCACCCTCAGTGTGGTATCATAGAGGTCTGTACACCCAGCAGTGTAGTCAGCGAGGGGGGGTCACCCTCATTATGGTTATAACGGGACCCTGTAGGTCCAGCAGAGTAGTCCACAGGAGGGGGTCACCCTCAGTATCTGCGTATTGCAGGGCACTGTAAGAACAGAAGCTCAATCAGTGGGAGGGGTACCCTCTTTTATGGGAATACCCGGACGCTGCAGGTCCAGCAGTGCAGACTGCAGGAGGGGTACCCCCTCGGTATGATAATAGCAGGACATTGCCGGAGCATTAGTATAGGAAGCAGGAGGGGGTCACCCTCAGCATTAATCTTACAGGACGCTGTAGAGCCAGCAGGGTACTCATAGGTAGCCATGTTGCCAGAGGGAGGGGGTCACCCAGCCCACAATGGTGTCACACGTCCATTAATATGGTCCAGTAGCAGGTAGAGCCCCAGAAATATGGATGGGGGGGGGTTCACCCCCCAGTAATAACAGGTCTGAATGTGGGGCCAGTAGCCCCGCTGAGGGGTAGGAGGGTCCATATAGCAAGAAGCTGACTCACAGACCACTCAGGTATTATATTAGGATACACTTTTGAAGTGTATGTGTAGTGGAAAATTTAAGTCCCTTGCAGGAAGGGCAGCAAATCCTAGGCAGGGGAGCTAGGTGCTGAAAAACAGGCCATTTAATTTTTATGAGAAAAAGACTGAACCTTAGAGGAAGACTTGATTAGCATTTAACACATGTGGCACATTCTTGTTAAACAAAGATTTTTATTTGAGCAGTAACATGTCCCTTTAAATCTGAGATTCACATGTAATAGTAAAAAAAAAAGTGTGACAAGTCTACTGCTAAGATAGAGAACCTAGTCACATTGCATCAGACATAGTAAGCTGCAGTTGTGAGCGTGCCTGGGACAGATCCTGCTATCCAGAATCTGTTACATATGCAGCATGTGAGACAGGCACAGTAAGTAGAGGGATAGCTGAAAAACTGGTCTATCTCCCTTGATATAGGGAGAGAGGAGGGTGGCCACATGGCCAGCAGGCCAGTTCTTGGGTGAGACCTGGCTGTTCGCAACGCACAGAGCCCATGTGGCTCTGAAAAATGGCCGCCACGGCTCCAACAAAATGGCTGCCGTGGCTGCAAAAACAGAGCGCGGCCTACCGCGTGGTGATCGTGCGGCACTGCAAGCGGCCAGGGGCCACGGGGAGCAGGTGGGGAATAAGGGAGAAGGGTATGGGCGACAGAGCCCAGCAGGGGAACCCGGGGAGGGGAGGGGGAACAGATTACAGGCAGAGCCAAAGCATCATAGCAGGGGCACCCATTCCCCATACAGCAGAGTGAGAAAACAGTATAAAGTAACCCAGAATAACAATAAATCAATGAGCAGTATACAGAATCTCAGATAAATAGCCTCAATACAGCAACAGATGATAACAAGTGATACAGCAGCTACATAGCATGAAGTGGTATAGGAAATAACACAAAATAAACTGCCTAGCTAAACACAGCAATAGACTGCCTAGATAAACACAGCAATAGACTGCCTAGATAAATCCAGCAATAGACTGCTAAATCCAGCAAGAACCCTGCCTAAATAAAACCAGCAATTAAGCTGCCTAAACAAACCTAACCAATAGACTGATTAAATAGACTGTTTAAATAAACAAGCAGCATTTAGGATAAAACAACAACCAAGAGCAGAGACAACTCTGAGTTGGTGAGTGCTCACCTGGAGGCAGCAGCAAAGAAAGAGGAAGTGGAAGAGCCTGCTTAGGGGTTTTATACTACTGTTGCTTTGTTCTGATTGGTTGTTTTGAAAAGTTCTGTTAACTGTTTCTTTGCTGCTGGAGGTTTCAGTAAAGAAGGTAAAGCAAATATGAAGCCTCCTGTCCTGCCATAAAATTCAGCTCAACAAACATAGCTATTTCCCCTGCATGAGTGAAAATAACTAGCACAAGTGTTTAAAGTGACTCTTCATCTCTGTTTGCTGCTATAAATATTGTACAAATGGTTCAAAACTAAACAAGACTTCAGGAAAAAAACACTAAAAAAGTTAGTAAATAAACAGAGGGTGCATGAGAACACTAAGAACAAACAAAAGATGAAGCAGTTTGTGAATTGACTATACTCTAGCTCCAGGCATATCTTTAGTTAACTTAATTATTCTATGGGCTAGGAGATTGGTCATCTACTAGCCTGCCTATGTTAAAAGGCCAGAAAGCAACCAGCCCTCTAGCCATGGACATACATGGAGAGTGGACAGAAAGGACAGAAGGACTCTTAACCCTTGCTGGCCCTTTAGCGTATACAAGGATACAAGAGTGTCCATCTTTTGAGCCTAATAGGGACACAGGACTTGGTCCTTGTATTACAGCACTATACCTAACAGTCTGCCAGGTGGCTATTGAGCCCATAACTGCATTTTAATGAGATCCAAAGGACCTCCTTTTTAATATAATTATAAATATGTCTAAATATGAGTCAGGGAGCTAATTGGCACTGTCTTACCGAGGCAGCTTTAGACTTTGAGACCTTAGGCAAAGTGTCAATTGGACGCCCTATAACATTAGCGGTAGCAGTATGTCTTATATTTGATGTGCATGTTGACTGAGTGTGATGTGCATGATATCTGTGAAGCATCAGTGTGTGAACATGGTAGTGTATTTCTGCGGAACATCAGCGTGCAAATGTGGAGATGTATGTTTTTTTTGAGTCAGTGTGCAAACAAAAAGGTGTATTTCTGAGAAGCATCAGTGTGTGATTGCAGGGGTGCATTTCATTGAAGTGTCAGTATGTGAGCACGGGGGTGTATTTTTAGAAAGTGTCAAGGTGCTGATGTGGACATTTATATCTGTGGACATCACAAAAACAAATGAAAGACAGGGCTGGGAGGAATTGTCAGTGTTATGAGTGTGTAGAGACTGCCTGTTGTGTTGTCTGAAGGTTGTGGGGTGAGACTATTTGTGTTGCTGTGCATGTGGGGTAGGCCTGAGATTTGTATGTGTTTTGAAATTGCTGGTGGTATTACATGTCTGTAAGGATGCTACTTGGAGTGTTATCTGTGGGGAGGCTGCTTTGGGGGAGCCTGCTTCCAGTGCATGTTTGTAGGGGTTCAGGCTGTTTGAGAGGTCGTGTTTGTAGATGAGGCTGTTTGCAATGTGGTGTGTGTGTGGATATGGTAATTAGTACGCATGAATACAATGTATAGTATTTGAATACTGTATGTTGCAGAATGTTAAAGTACTAAGATTATTT
Organism: Pelobates cultripes; assembly: GCA_933207985.1. Classification (NCBI taxonomy): domain Eukaryota; kingdom Metazoa; phylum Chordata; class Amphibia; order Anura; family Pelobatidae; genus Pelobates; species Pelobates cultripes. The sequence continues at coordinate 315,360,519 of OW240913.1, read as the reverse complement.
ATGTAATTTGTATATGAAATGCAAATTTCCTACAGTAAATATCTTGCAAAAAAAGGCGATTATTGCACATTCTTATGCAAACCAACAATTTAAAGAACTGCATAAAATATTTATTTTATAAACAAAATATCATTGACTTTAGGACTATGCAATATTAGTGGGTCTTGAACTGATGTTAAACCATAAAGAAGAGATATATCTTCTAATCTATAATGTTCACATTTTAACAATGTTCTAGCTGCTTATCTTCACCCTGTAACGTCCCTTTCATTTGTTATTGTCTTGAGTATCAGATCGAGAACACGTGTGAATGGTAGGGTGCACGCCCATGTAATCTGGAACTTCCTATCACACAGGAAGACATTGAGGAATAATTTACAAAGCTCAGAATTTGCAGTAGTAAATTTAAATTAGACATTTCAGTTTCCTGGGCATACTTTTTGTTTTTTCCAGGCTATTATAGCTGCAAACAGAGTTCTGAATTAGAATTTTTGATTTCTGCTTATACTGTTTTCTCCTGTACTGAACAAATATCCTCTAAAAACATATTGTTTGTGCAATGTTTGATGTTTGTCATGTTTATATTGTAGAGTGGTTATTTATACTGTTACTAATTCCTACAGGTTAGGTATCGTCTGTGTTATATTTCAATAGCCGTTAACTGTTTGCTTTATTTGTCACCCTTGTAATTACTTGAGACGTTGCCATTAATAGATGCTAGTGGTGCAACTTCACAAAGCCTAAATACACAATTTATATCTCTTCACAAGGTATGAGAACGAAATGTTTTACTCGTCTGACAATTACTTGAGAATGTACATGTAATATGGTATCAAATAGAACAGTTCATGCATACACTTTCAAAATAATAGACCCTATATTTAGCTAAAGGATTTGCAAATATATATAGTCAATGAACTTGTCAACAACATGTAATGTAAGTGAATGTCTCCAAAGTTTTGCCTTTATTTTTTCCCATTTCTTGTGGCTACTAACAGCATCCTAGAAGAGATATTAGCATAACAAAGAGAGGCACCTGTTTATCAGTGAACCATTTCTATGAATACAGGAGTGATTCCATATCTAAGTCATTCCAAATGAAATTACAAATTTACTGGACAGGTCCATCATTAGGTAATAAAACAAAATGTTCTACTTAGGTCTCCTCCTCCAAGTAAATAATTGAAAAGCAGCTAACACCTTATCCCATAATGGGAGCACCAATAATGCAGCTTCCATTGGAGAGGTTTTAACTATTAAAAAAATAAATGAACCCCAAAAAGGCAGAGGACAGGCAAAAAGATAGCAAGGGGATAGGTACAGGGTAGGAGGATCAACACCTTTCGTGCTTTAAGAAAGAAAAGTGTCTCACTGTTGGCCGTCTATCCTGTTCTCCAAGACTCTCTTCAGTCTTTTGATGTATCAACAAAATATTAATTGTTAATGCATCTTTCATTAAGGCTGCATTATGGGTGCTCCCCATTTTGGGATCCAACGCGTTCTGCTTTTCATTTCTTCATTGCAAAATAACCCTTTACAGAATGGGAAGTACTGGTAGGCATTCCATTAAAGTCAGCCACCAAATCTGGAGTGGGAAAACAAGGATCAAAAGAACTCAGGTATGCCTGGAGGCAACAAATAGAATTTTTTCCAGGGATGTAATTGAAACATTTTAGCCTTTTGCCTTTGCAGTGAAATATGTGCATATCTTTTTTTAAAAGCAGTAAGTAATCGTGAATATATAAAATAGTAGACAACTCTAGTGTTTGTTCTCCAGTCTGCATATTAAAGTATATTGGTTATACTCCATTGGAAAGATAAATGTGTTCCTAAATTGTAATCGCTTGTATCAGGTACATGTAGAAAAAGCTGTAATATTAGATGGAGGTCAAATTTGCATGATAGTAACTGTGCTTTCTTATTACTGCATGTCTTCCTCTCCTTATTAAATGATGCTACAGAATGCATATTGTTTATAGCAGATTTACATTACTGCTCCCTAAGAGTGAAAATGGATTCATCTACATATACGAAGCAAATGAAAATACAATTTGTGATGCACATTGTTTTAGCAACCCAATCTTCGCATAAATCTATGACCAAGTCCTGAGTGACGTGAAAAACATTTCTAATATAAATTTTATTTTTATATGAAACGATTCAAATACTGCTGTACAGCATGAACTACCTGAACCAAATCAAATTCTCAGGTCAATTCCTTTTTCCGAGTGCTCCTTAGATAACAAAGTCTTGTTCTGTGAATCTGTTCAATATATTAAAGTTGATTCACTCGGACAGTGTGTAAGATATGATACATTAATCTGGGCTGTTTCAATTTCTGAGACTGGGACTATAAAACTGGTGTGCTGAATACCTAATTTTTGAATAACTGATTTATGAATCTTCCTGATCTAGAGTGTCTCTGGTATTGTGGATATGGCCTCAGCATTAACAACATTCTGCATCAGCACTCAAATCTTATCTTGTTAAATCAGACAAATGTAGCTCGATGAAAAGCAAGGAATAAATGCCTGGATTTTTGAGAAGGAGTGAATTTGTAATACCGATCATGAAATGGCCACCTTTTTACTGTGTTATTGCCGGATAAATATAAATATATACATGAATATATAAATACTAGGTCTATAAAAATCTGAAACAAAATTCTGTAGAATGAAAGCCAAAATTCCTAATTTGAATTGCTAAACACACATAAAAACTTTGGCTTTTTGTCTGTACAGCACCCAGATTTGTTTTTTTTAATAATCATTAAACCTTTACAGTAGCTTGCTGTATAATATATATTGCAATAAATATAGATTGATTATTACACAATTCAGAAATGCTATTTTTACATTTGCTCGTATTATAATATGTATATAAATGCATTGTTTATTTTATATTCATTGTGTAATTTAAGTATAAATTATATGGATACTAGAGTGCTATATAAGAACTGCAAAATATGTCAAATAAAATGTTATTTGCATAAATTATATTGATGACAATATATTGATACATACAATTCTGTGAATAACTTAGGAGTATATTCACTAAACAGTAACAGGCTTATTTTCTAAACCCTGACTTGAAATCAGAATGTCAAAATGTAGATAAACATTGCTGAAATTCTCCAACTCCAATAATAGTTGACTTATTTTAGCCTTATTTTTTTCAGTTCAAATTTTAATTCACAACATTTCAAAGTTTAGTGCAGGGCTTAAATTCCTAAATGTTTTAAGGAATTCATGTGTAGTAATTACTGATTTTAAAGCAGACATTAGAAGGCCAATGCCTTCTCCGTTGGGAATGAGATATGCTGTCCACCACCTTACTCCCTGGCATTTGGGGCAGACTTTTCGTCAGCCCACTTTATTTAGCACACCACTGTTGTTACTTCAACCCAATTAATTCTACGGAGACCTAAAACTGACTGTCACCTGACTGTCCCCATTCAACCTGACAAAGCTTGAGATAGAAACTATCCAAACCCAGGTGTGCATACCTTGTCGCATTGTGTCCAAAAAGAAGTACTGAACTAAGGGTCTGAAAACGTATGTCATTGTGATATTTCATTTTTTTTTCTGTTTAAAGGGACACCATAGTCACCACAACAACTACAGCTTAATGTAGTTGTTCTGGTGAGTATAATCATTGCCTTCAGGCATTTTTACCAAGTGGCCACTTCTCAGATGTCCACTGGAGGTGCTTCCTGGCTCAGTGTTGCACAGTAGGCAGCACTGACATTCAGCGTCTCCACGCTCCCATGGTAAAGCATTGGATTGGCTAAAAATAGTCAATTCTGATGATGTCACCAAAGGGGCAGGGCCAGCACCGGCGAACTTGTGGACAGCTGTAAATAAGGTGAGTTTTAACCCATTCTGAGTGGGCTAAGGGGTGGGGGGACAAGCCACCTAAATGGTGGGTTTTGCACTATAGGGTCAGGAATACATGTTTGTGTATCCTTTAATGTATTTGCAATAGTATCACAAAATCCTGTTTTGCGTTGTCATTATTGGATGCAGATTTAGATGGAAAACAAAAACGGTTTGAGCAAATGTAGCAAAAAGCTGCAACATTAAAAATGTGAACAAGTGGTCTGAATATTTTCTGAATGCACTCTATGAAATGTGCATCTTGCCTTTGAGATCTATAATAGAATTTCAGGAGATAGCAGATCACACAGATAATTAGCTCATAAATTCTCCTACTTTTTTCTTGCTTTTAACATTGTATCATTTAAAATGTTTAGATCAAAAAGACATCTCAAATGCCTGAAGTCATTTAGTAGACAAAAATATTGATCATCTGAAATTAATGTGACAAAGAGGAAGGAAGACATAATTTTAAACAGTGCTTCTAAATTGCCAATCATGTTCATCAGCAGATTTTAATTTATATATATTTTTTTTATTTTACACTGTTAAATTATGCTAGGTAAACAAGAAAAAAAAAACTAGAAAATTCATTTGAAAAGGAAATAACCACAGTATTATCTGATGGTAGAAAACATGTATTTTAATTTATTACTATGAGAGGCATTATTGGAAAAAAATATATACATTTGAATACAAAATAGAAAAAACAAAAACTGCTCTAGATAGTAAGCTCGTTCAAGCTCATTCTTGTCAAAATGTGTTGTAGTTTTTCTGTTGTTAAATTTCACCCTTAATAACATGAAAAGTGCTGTGGAATAAGTTGGTGATATAGAAATGCCAATAATAATAGTGATAAACTCTTCTTTAACCCCTTAAGGACCAAACTTCTGGAATAAAAGGGAATCATGACATGTCACACATGTCATGTGTCCTTAAGGGGTTAAAGAGGTAGTCTAAGCACCATAATGACTGCAGCAAGCTGTAGAGCCCGCCCCCGTGCCCTCCCATGGTAAGTCGTAAAACAAAAAGGTGCTAATAGCTAGGTAAAATTATGAATTTTTCCAATGCCATTTCTAAAATTGTTAACTTATCATAAATATATTACATCTCTTTATAAAAAAATCAAGAGAACTTTTATGATGATTCATTGTTTTGCCTTTTGCAATCTTGTATTAATTAAAAATAGGGAGCAGCTGCAGCAATGTCATTTTAAGTTGATAAGATAAAATTAAAAATAAAATGAATAAAGTCAAGAGCCACCTCTCCCCTCCCATTCCATCCAGATAAGAACAAGGCTATCACTCTGATAGTCAGTAGCATGAGTTTTTAAGGTTTAAAAAAAAAAAAAAAAAAGTGCCCTATTTTTTTTTTTGCCCAGAGTCATTTAATTGAAAGAAAAAGGATTTTTTCAAAAAATTTAAGGGTGGAATGTGTGAGTGTGTCATCATCAATTGATAACTCACTTTTTCCTTTCATGGTTTGGAAAAATAACCCTTTTTTTCTAGTTAAATTACTCCTGCTGCTGCTCCTCATTTTTTCAAATGCCTTTCTTTGTAGTGGTTTTACCCTTGCCCACTTAGTCTTCTGGTACCTGCTATCTTCACAGACAGTCTGGAGGACAGTCACTGACACTACAGACTGGATGTGTGGGGAATCTTTGTTTGTTCTTCTTATGGTGGAAAGGTTGAAGTGGGTTGTCAATTTCACACTGTTGTTTTCCTTTCATTTTTAAAGCACACTGCTAGGATATTAGCAGCTTAAGCCATAGTATTTGCCAGGGAGAGTGAGACAAAAAGAAACTATGATGATTAAGGTGTTTGTAAATGTGTGACCGTTTGGGGATGAAAGTTCAAGTACAACTCAGAAGACACAATTAGAGATGTAAAGAAGCTCATTGCAGTCCAAACAGGTACCCAATATGATATTATATTAAAAAAATGGCACACCATCTACGAAACATGTGATGTCATTAAGTCATTATGAAATTTGTGATAGGAGGAGCTTGGAATTGTATTACCATTGTTTTTTCCTCTTTTGTGATAATCTATACTTATCCCATCTTATGGAAGAAATTGGCAATTCTGGTCCCCCTTCCATCATGTCATTAAGATTGCTTTCTTTTTTTTCAACACAATTTTTACAGAAATACTCACTTTTTGCTATGCATTTTAGGTTCTAAATTGCTAATCCTATTTGTGGTCAATACATTCCTAATTATGTTAGTAAGATATTTAAATGTTATGGCTTAATGATTGAATTAAAAATGTCTGGCTGAGTCTTGTTGTGTATCTATACATGCTACCTTGACAAATGCAGTTGGTAGAAGCTGACAGGGCACTGTGTTTGTCACTCACTGCATATTGGATGTGTGGGGAAGCTGTGTTCTTCTCAGAGTGGAAGGGATTAAATGGTGGTCATTTGCCCATTGACTTATAAAAAAGATTATATTCAATCAAGTTGTCTCACTTACTATTTTTGTTTATAGATACATGATGCTCTAATTTTGCCACTAAGAACTGACATTGCAAAAATTCCTGAAATATCTAGCCATTAGGTTAGACATTTGAGTAATACTGTAGCTGCTTTTACATTTTAGCACACTAGTAGGCCCATTTTCTACTCTTTATCTGTCCAAAGGAAGTTTTAATTGGTCATATCATTCCCAAAGTGAATAGACTCTCCCATTTTACTGTTAGGTTTACATTAGCCTTCCAGAGATTGATAAAGATTGGTATAACAATTTTAACTAGCTGTATTTTAGAAATATATAATTTAACTGTGTTTGCTGTATGTGGGTATAATGCATACATGCAGACAATCTTTACATACCATGTTTCTATTTTCACTAAGCTGAAATGCTAGTGGTGGCTTCAGGATGAATTAAAATACCTATCAGCAAGGTTTTTGCCAAACGTGGCGCTGTGCATTATGGCCAAACATCTCCACTTTGGTCGTGTCTGTCCAAAGAAATTGTTCATGATGTCTTGTGGTTTGTTCAGATGAACTTGTGGTTTGCTTAGATGCCTTATCTTATAGTTAGGATAGCCTTACGCCTATCCCACACATGATTAAACTCCTTTACTGTGTTAACCTCTACCACTTCAGCTGGAAGGCTATTCCATGCATCCACTACCCTCTCAGTAAAGTAATACTTCCTGATATTATTTTTTAAACCTTTGTCCCTCTAATTTAAGACTATGTCCTCTTGTTGTGGTAGTTTTTCTTCTTTTAAATATAGTCTCCTCCTTTACTGTGTTGATTCCCTTTATATATTTAAATGTTTCAATCATATCCCCCCTGTCTTGTCTTTCCTCCATGCTATACATACTAAGATCCTTTAATGTTTTCTGTTAAGTTTTGTAGCCCTTCTTTGAACTCCAAAGTATCAATATCCTTTTGGTTTAGGATAATTAATGATGTTATTTAAACTAAAAGAAGTTTTGCACTTTAAAATACAAGAATAATAAGTAGGGAATTAATAGTTTGCCATGAGTAGTCCATACCATATAGAAAAATTGATGTTTTCGTTGTATAAACATATATTAGTAATCTGACTGCAGCAGTATTTTTGGTGTATTTTAGGAATATTTAAAACCTTGAACAATGCAATTGTTATGTTCGATCATTTGGCATTCAGCACATTAAGAAACAAACTGGGCAATGCTATAGTGTCAAATGTGTGTGGAAATAACAGGGTTAACTGAACATGACAGATATTGTAGTTATTTGCACAATGTGGATTAATATTTTGATATAAATACATTTTTAAAGCCAAAAGTTGTTTAATATGCATATAAAAAAATGTCAAAGAAAGTGTAAAACCATTACATGTGTATCCCTTGAGGTCGCATTATATTAGTGCAGTCCTTTGTTCCATTCATGAACGCAGTCAAGTGTATTCTAAACAAAAAAGGTCTGCATATCAGATAGTTTTAAAATCCACACAAACTTTTTATTGTGTTTTTTTTTTATGAAGAAGGAAATAAAGCATGCAATCTTTTTAAGGTCACAGAACACTGACCTAATTGACTGGGTTAATTTGATTGTGCCAGAGCAATAGAACTGTACTGTTCTGCAAGTGAAGTGCATGCTAATTATGTGATATGCCCTTGATTAGACCTTGGTGGGTCATTCGGTAGTTGTGATCTGTCACTGACTTGTAATCATGCATTATTATGTGGGTGACTCAGAGTAGTACCTTCAGCTTTCTGTCTTCACATCAAGGTGGCATTCTAATTAACTTATGCCAAAGAAATGAAAAAATAGAATTAAGTGATTGCTGTGGTCGATTTCAAATTCTTTTTATTTTTTGTTTAGCTTCTGTTTTTTTTAGATTGTCGGATGCTTAGAAGCCTCTATAATCCAGCAATACAATGAGAAGTGTATAAAAAATACATCAATTAATCCTTTTGCTCCCAATGTGTATGCTTTTGTTCAATAACCAAAACAAAACAAAACACAGTTTTTTTTACCTTGGTCCAGGGCTGCATTTACAATGCAGAACAACAATTTTTTCTACAAAAAAGGACTGTATAGAGAATGCTCCCACATTATTGCACACTCTACAGCAAGTTTTTTAAGTCAATGGTTACACTCTGGCAACTACCAATGGAGTTTCTGAGCACACTGGGCACATTCCACAAATATGGTGCAATTACTACCCGTATTGTCTTTTATTGGTCAGATGGACCATCCGTACTCACTGTATTTTATGACATTGTGTTCCTTACAAACACAAATAAGTAGGGTATATGACTATTTTTTTTAAATCTATTTTTGCCATATGAAACGATTTGCCTACTATATTTAAAAAAATGGTTTCATAGTCTCCAAACCTTTTCTTTATTTTTTATCTTTTTTCTTTTTTTTAAATAAATACTCTTGAAAGAAGGTTTAAAATATATAAATGCACATATATAAGCTACATATAAGTACAATATGTATTTTCATAAAATTAAACATGATGAAGAATTAAAACTAATTGTCAGGTAAAAAGTGTGGATGGTATTCTTTCTCTCATGACACCTAATATGCAGGGCAGAGAATAAAAATGGAGCAAATAACAGAGAGAAAACGGATACAAAACAGAATACATAAACAGAAGACAAAATAGGACAGAAGTAATAGAATTCATAGACACAGAACCACAACAGGATAACAGTAATTGAAATTATAGACACAGGGTAAAAAAAACTAGACTTAAATAATAGAGACGAAAATGGACCAAGTATGAAGGGCAAGGAAAGGATAAAAAAATATATATTCCTCTCCCATTTAGGTGGCAGCTGTCAGCTGGACACTACACAGGTATTGCCTCTACGAAAGACAGATTTTATTATAAGTCACAAGGTTATAGAGCAGGTCAGCAGTAATTTCTTCCATGGAGCAGATGAAGTCAATCTTATGGAGAACAACTACAATATCTGGCAGAGACATTTTGCATCTACATGCAATGCACAAGCCAAATGTTGTACAAATCTTTATGGAGAGCTTCATAATCGGTTTTGACAACCATTGACCTATGGGCATACATCCAAGCATGGCTAACCTAGGTTCAGGGACCAAAATTATATCTAAAAGCTGATTGAGGAAAACCAACACATCCGTCCAAAGGACAACAACCCTATCACACCTCCACCAAATTATGGAAGAGCATACTCCTGGAACCACATCTTTAAACACATATGAGAGAGAGACTTAGAGAGATGTGGCTGAACTGTACTGGATCCAAATATCACCTCGGTATGCATGTATAGCTATTTGCATTTATAAATATGCAGTTTGCCACTCTATGACAGTTAGCAAACATCTTCTTCCATGATTCTTCATCCAGACTTTCAACTATTCCCTAATATTCTGTAAATTTTTAACAATGTATATATATATATATAATATAATATATAGAAAAAGAGAATATGAATAAAAGCTGTAAGAGTGTGTTTAGGTGTGTATGAATAAAGTGTAGAACATAACACATACAGCAAATGTGAAAAAACACACTAAAACTGTGATAAAGTGAAACCAATGGGCTAGTGAATAGGATCAATATATATGAATGAAGTGAAAGTAAAAAAAGGAGATAAAAGAAAAAAGAAGTCTCTACATATATGCATACAAACAAAATATAAAACAAAACAAGTATACCACAGAAACCAGATATTATCAATTGTGATATCTAAATAAATCCTACAATAAAGTCATACAGTATGATGTCTTACAACAACCAAATGGGACAAAGTAAAAAATAAATACAAAATAAACATGATGTCTAATGCTTGTATATACATTTTGAAATAATAATATATATATATATAGATATAACATCCAACAAGAAAGGCTTCTCTCCGGACTTAAAATGAAAATTTATTGAAAAAATTTAAATATAGCGACCAACATTTCAGTCCCCGATCGGGCCCTTCCTCAGGGTGAAAGATAACAGGACAACAATAAACAGTATGCAAACAGACAATATATACCATTAAATTAAGTGAAATAACTCACCCAGGTGATCTACTCTCACTTCCCGCCGGCACCAAGTGGATTTCCGGGTGTGCGCGCGCACATCAATACGTGCTCCGTCCCCCCAGTCATACTGTGATGCGTGCCTACGTGTTAGACGGTCGTACAAACCGGTAGCCCAGGCAACGCTATATACAAAGACTCCTCCGATATGAGAGGAGTCTATATCAAACAGAGAAATAGAGGAATAGAAATATAAGTGCCATAGAATAGAAAAGTGATCTATATGCCAAGTAAGATTGAAATGTGTTATAGAATCAGTTCCATACATACAATTCTATCAGTGATAATGAGGACTATTAGAAATAGATAAGTGCCATAATATCAGGATAATAATACCTGATAATGAATTTACTGAAACATGCAAAAAATGTATATTTGATGAATGCAATTTAGTGTCATATTACACATACTAGTGGTGGACCCAAATTCATGCATATATCTAATATAATGTGCAAAGATTAAAGTGATAATGTGCAAATAATAAAGTGCAACATAAGTGCTTAAAAAAAACAACATGTGTATAATCAACCATATCATATACATACAAAAATAAACGATTGACATACATAGAAACTAAACCTACTTCTATTACCCTAAGAGACTCATTAATACAAAGTTAAGTTAAAAACAATAGTAACTAGCTGGTTAATCCTATATGAAAGAATGATACGCAATATTCTCATTAAGCCCCATGGACGCCACCATATTTAATTGGTGTAGCCAAAAAGCCTCTTTTTGGAGCAACATTTTCCCTCTATTGGTGGAGGGATATGATCAATACCAACAAACTTAAGGGATGCCAAAGGGTGTTTCTTGTCTAAAAAATGTTGGACAACTGGCTTGTCTGACTGGCCATCCCTATAAGCTAGTCTTATACACGAGCGATGGCCCCTAATTCTCTCACATAAGGGCATCTCTGTCTTTCCCACATAGTGGAGGCCACATGGGCACACCAATTTATAGACAACAAAGGGGGTTTTACAAGTTGTGGTGTGTCTTATATCATATACTTTGTTGGTGTGTGGATGATTGAATTTTCTTGCTGGAATCATATGTCCACAAGTCACACATCCTAGACACCGTATGCTTCCCCGTATGTTGTGCTTAACCCTTTTAGAGTAGCTCTCCACAGGGTCCATGTGCACCAACATGTCCCTGAGGCTCTTATTCCTCCTGTAACAAATTAATGGGCTTTCTTTGAAGATCTTTGGCAATGTGTCATCTGTAGCGATCATCTTCCAATTACCCAATGATGTTATCTTGATATGTGGTCAATATATGTTGTGTTTCATATACATACATGTACGCATTAGCGTATATTGGGGCCATTGCCGACCCCATAGATGTTCCCGCCACTTGTAAGTACCACCGATCTTCAAATCTAAAATAATTGTTATGGAGAATTAACGGCAAAAGCTCCAATACAAATTCTACTGGAGGACCTCGATATACCGAGGACTCACATAACACTTGTCGCATCGCCTCAATGCCTCCAATATGGGGGATGACCGTATAAAAACTTTTAATGTCCATGGTGATAAATATTGGAACTGTATCATTGAACTCCAAAGTCTTCATTCTGTGCAGGAGAGTTTGTGTATCCTTGATACATGTATGTAACCCCTCAACCAGCCCTTTAAAAACAAAATCCAACCATTGTGCTATGGGCTCTAAAATACCCTCAATAGCAGAAACAATGGGGCGGCCAGGAGATCTGTTCAGATCTTTATGTATCTTCGGTATACTATAAATGATAGGAGTGCGGGGATGTTGCTTGTTCAAAAATTTGAACAAATCAAGGCTAATGTAACCAGCTTTGAGACCCATCTCTAGTACATCTATGATTTTCCTTTGAATTTCGAGAGTGGGGTCACTTGGTAACGGACAATAACTATTCAAATCCTGTAGTTGTTGTTTGAGGTCTTCTACGTAATCCGTTTATGAGGACTCTCACTTGGCTAGCTGCTAAACACAGTTTTCTTTTAACTTGCATTCATGTGCCTGGGGTGCTCAATATCGCTGCTGATCACTTATCACGGTCTCGGTTTCAGGAGTTCCGGGCAGCACTACCAACAGCTACCCCGACACCGACTCCAGCACCTCAGTGGCAGGAATTGGATTGGGACTAAAAGAATTGCTCTATCACGGGCAACAACTTTCGCAACTCGGTCTTTCCAATAACACCAGGAAAGCATATGGCAGAGCTTATCATGTTTTCAATAAATTCTTGCTGGACTTTAATGTCACCGATCAATTCTCCATTGAGACTATCATCGCATTTATTTCTTTTTGCCACCTTCATCTGACACTATCATATAACACCATTAAGTTGTATGTCACAGGTATTCAACATCACATCCTCACAAGTTGGCCTAATAGACAACGATTTCTGTCATCCTACCAAGTTAAAGCCATACTAAAAGGTATTAAAGACTCCACCCCTATACCCTCACCGTCCAGACTACCCATTCACGATCTTTTGTTTCAGTCACTATCCAATCTGCTAGACACCTCACCATTCAAAGCCCATACAAACGGTGTAATTAAAACAGCCATCTATTTGGCTTTTTACGGTTTTCTTAGGCCCAAAGAGTTCACCACCACTAACTATAACTCCCCTGACGTCATCACTAGGTAGAATCTGGTAAAAATACTAGATCACTACGTGCTATCCCTACACCATACCAATACTACTGCTAAAGGACAACAATAATTGGTGTCCGGTGGAAGTTTTCGACAAATACCTCTCCTCTTGTACAATAGCCCCTACACAACCACTCCTTACGTTTCACGGTAACAAGCTAACAACAAGTAAATTCATGGTGTATGTTAGGATGTTGTTGGTCCGTTTAGGATTAAACCCAGCAAATTACTCTGGCCACTCATTTAGAATAGGAGCCGCCACTACAGCTTCTAAGAAGAATATCTCGGCTCACATAATTAAAATTTTAGGCCGTTGGAAGTCCACGGCTTACACGAGATACATCCCTCAGCCAATACAAGAAATGCGCTTAGCATTCAAGACCATGAATATGTGATATGCTATAATATATTTGTAGGATGAATAAACTGGTTATATCTTTTTTGCCCTCTTTTATTTCAGGCCTACTGCCTCGTCAGTTCCGGCACACCACAACTGACATTTCCATTCCCTGTTTGTCTTATGTTACTAATACTACGGCTTTATGCCGTGATCAATATATATAAATATTTATTTATGTATTTATTGATTTTTCTCCTTTAATCTCAATGTATACCAAAAACAGCATTTTAGGAACATAGAAAATGAATGTATTTTGTTTTACATTTGCAATTTGTTTTGGCAATATTTAAATGCAAACATTTATAGCAAAATTACAGTGGTTATGGCATTAGGCGTGCCCCAGTGTAATTTGTAAAACAACGGTTTGATAACTTACCTGGTCTATCTGGGAACCTAGAGCCACAGTCCCTACTTTCAGCTTCCTCAACAGTAATTTCTAGTTAGCACTACTGAGCTTTGGTCACACTCATTGTCTAAGAGTACCAATCAGGCCCGGACTGGCCATCGGGAACATCGGGCAAATACCCGGTGGTCCGCAATGGCCATGGGCCAAGGCTGTCAGGGTGATCTCCCCTTCTGGTCCATGCAGGGCCTGTGCTATCCGAATGCCAGCTCTGCTGCATTCCATGACAGGCACATGGGGAGATCAAAGATCTCCCTCACCGGCCCATCATCACTAACAAGCAGCAACTGACTGGGGAGGGAGGGAGGGAGAGAGGACCCGCCAAAGATCTATCTTGCAGCTCTATCTTGTAGGGTTACTCCTCAAAGGCTAGAGTTGTTATTTTTTTTCCCCAACACACAATCCCTCCTAACATATAGACACACACATCACCCTAACACAGAACCCTCACACACATCACTCTCACACACAGAACTTTCACACACATCACCTTCACACACAACACTCTCTCACCCACATTACCCTCACACACAGCACTCTCACACACACATTACCCTCACACACATTACCCTCACACACACACATCACCCTCACATACACACACAGCTCCCTCTTACACACACATTACCCTCACACACACACAGCGCTCTCTCACACATACATTTCCCTCACACACACATCACCCTCACATACACACTTTACCCCTCACATACACACATACAGCACCCCTCAAATACACACATACTGCACTCCTCACGTACACACTACACCCCTCACATACACACTACTAGGCATGTGAATGGGGAAAACTTTTGGTTCGGCATTCCGAAATTTGGGACTTCCGCAATTCGGGACTTAGGCGTTTCGGTTCAGCTCTTCGGCACTTCGACACTTCGGAACTTCGGCACTTCAGCAACTTTGGCACTTCGGCACTTCGGAACTTCGGCAACTTTGGGACTTCAGCACTTCGGAACTTCAGAATTTCAGAACTTCGGCAGTTCGGCACTTCAGCACTTCGGCACTTCGGAACTTCGGCAGCTTTGGCACTTTGGCACTTCGGAACTTCAGAATTTCAGAACTTCGGCATTTCAGGACTTCGGCACTGCGGGACTTCTCTTGCAGCCGCTTACTAGATAACTCCCTAATTCCCATGGTATTAGGGAGTTATCTACCAAAAGGATGAAAGACCTAAATTGGTCTTTCAGCCAAATTTACTAACACTAAGTAAAAATTACTTAGTATTAGTAAATTTTGCCCATACTCGCTATACCGCGAGTAGGGGCATGTCGGTTAAACAGTGAGCAGCCTGGGTCGGCGGCGGGTGGGGGCCCTAAAGTAAAATGATGGGGGGGATTTATTGTCCTCCCCCCAGCCCCCACCCCTGAGCGGTGAGTGGGGGCCCTAAATACTAAAAGGGAGGGACCTACTTTCCTCCCCCTGGCCCCAACCCCTGAGCGGTGGGTGAGGGCCCTAAATTAGAATAAGGGGGGACCTAATGTCCTCCCCCCTGACCCCCACCACTGACCAGTGGGTGGGGGCCCTAAATACTAATAAGGGGGGACCTACTGAACTCCCCCCTGGCCCCCACCCCTGAGTGGTGGGTGGGGACCCTAAATACTAATAACGGGGGGGACCTAATGTCCTTCCCCCTGGCCCCCACCCCTGCACATCATATTCAATATGTGGTCTTACCAGTGATTTATAAAGAGGCAAAATGATATTCTCGTCCCGAGAATGAATGCCCTTTTTTATGCATGACAATACCTTACTGGCCTTGGCCACTGCTGATTGACATTGCACATTGTTGCATAGTTTGTTGTCTATAACAATTCCCAAGTCCTTTTCGTGTGTTGTTATCCCTGATTCGCTTCCATTAAGGGTATACGTTGCTTGTGTATTCTTTACGCCAAAGTGCATAACTTTGCATTTTTCAACATTAAATTTCATCTGCCATTTGAGTGCCCAGTCCCCCAGTCTATCTAAATCTCTCTGCAGCAAAGTAATATCTCACATTGTATTATTTTACAGAGTTTTGTGTCATCTGCAAACACTGAAACATGACTTTCAATGCTGTCTTCAAGATCATTTCTAAACATGTTAAATAGAAGGGGTGCCAGAACAGACCCCTGAGGGACACCACTTGCCACCTCTGTCCAGCTTGAAAATTTACCATTAATGACAGATCTTTGTACTCTGTTTTTAAGCCAATGTTCTATCCAAGAACAAGCATTTTCATCTAGAACGATTTCCTTGAGTTTGAACACTAATCTATTGTGTGGAACTGTATCAAATTCCTTGGCAAAATCAAAATGGGGGCCCTTATTCTAATTTAGGGCCCCCACCCACTGTTCAGGGGTGGGGGCCAGGGGGAAGGACATTAGGTCCCCCCCCTTATTAGTATTTAGGACCCCCACCCACCGCTCATGGGTGGGGGCCAGGTGGGAGGACATTAGGTCTCCCCCCTTATTAGTATTTAGGGCTCCCACCCACTGCTCAGGGGTGGGGGCGAGGGGGAGGACATTAGGTCCCCCCTATTCTAATTTAAGGCCCCCACCCACCGTTCAGGGGTGTGGGTCAGGGGGGGCATTAGGTCCACCCCCCTTATTAGTATTTAGTGCCCCCACCCACCGTTCAGGGATGGGGGTCGGGGGTCGGACAATAGGTTCCCCCCTTATTCTAATTTAGAGTGGTGGGTGGGGGCTGGGGGGAGGACAATAGGTCCCCACCCCTTACTTTACTGTAAGGCCCCCACCCACTGTTCGAGGGGGGAAATAGGTCCCCCCTTCAGGTTAGAAGCCCCCACTCGCGCGACACGGGTGGGGGCTTGGGGGGGGCTTTTTTTTTTTTAAATGATCAGCCACAGGCTGCTCACTGTTTACTAAACATGCCCCTACTCGCGGTATAGCAAGGGGCATAATTTACTAATACTAAGTAATCTTTACTTAGCATTAGTAAATTTGGCTGAAAGACCAATTTAGGTTCTTAGGCAATACTGTGCTTCGGAATTTCGGCACTTCGACACTTCGGAAATTCGGTAATTTCAGAACTTCGGGACTTTGACAATTCGTCAATTCGCAACTTATCTATTTGGACATTCGGAAGTACCAAATTGCACATGTCTACACACTACACACCTCACACACACCCACTGCACCCTTCACACTACACTACACACACACTGTACCCCTCACACACATACTGCATCCCTTAACACATTACATTCCAGACACACACTAAATCCCTTACACACACTCTCTACAACCCCTAGCCACACATGCATTACATTACACCACAAACACAACACAACTAAAACTGACTTTACTCAATACCACACCACAATCAGCTCACTCTACACATATGCAATCCCACAAGAAGGCTCCAAACACATGCACAATACTCTTTCCTGGCCCTTTTGTCTTCTGATATCCCATTTATATAGACACTAGAGACAAGTTGCAAGGAAACACAGCGCAAGCATGTTATTAAATTTGCTTTTACTGTGCAGAACAAATACATGGCCTTTTTCTCATGCTAGAGCTCTTCAGCAGAGCTCTGCGCATGGTCTGCCCTGGAAGAGCATTGAACCAACATGCTCACTTTGAGAGGGGGCGTGTTTGTCATTGGTGATGGCAAAACACACCCTCTCTGCCCCGCTCCTTGTCAGTGGTTCACCGTGATTAAAAAATGCTTGGGCCGAATTTATTTCCCAGTCCGGCCCTGGTACCAATCAGCCAATAAGCTCAGTTCCATATTGTACTTAGGCTGCAGAGGGACATACAGCTCTGAGGGCATCTGAGGATCCCAGGCAAGTTGTTACACAATTCTAAAATGATTTTGTAAATTACACTTGGATAGCATCAGAATATTCCTGGACACCAAAACCACTACATACAAATGTAGTAGTTATGGTGCATGGCGTGTTCCTTTAAGCTCTGTCAAATTGAAGAATCCTATAGGAACAAATAATTCAACATATTTTTGCTGAAATTATCATTTTTTTACAGTGGAAAATCTTGCATAAAATTAGCTGATGAGACCATGCTATATATTTGCTGCCTAATATTTCACAGATTTATATAGCCGTTTTTGTCAAATATCCACTCTCCTAAAAATATATGTAAATAAAAGTAATATTCATGTTTTAATGTGTTATATTTAACACCAATATTTATCAGTATCATTAATTTTGGTTTATATCCTCTTATAGAATCAGAACATATGATATACATATGGCTGTAAAACAGCACATTGTACAATTTCTTTTACATATCTTCTATTAATGTGATACACGTGTAGCTAGCTGTTTATTCATTTCCAATTTAAATTTTAGTCCGTATATTTATGTAGAAATTATAGGAATCTTCTGAATAGGTGCCAACATCAACAATTTTTGCAGCCACCGCATGCTGTGTTCACCAAACCAAGACATCCTAATTAGCGCTTTTAGAAGACCCAAAAGCATACAATAGATTTTCAGTCAAGACACAAAATTAAGTAGTTGCCATAGACCCATATGTTCCAGACCAGAAAGCTAAAACAAAATTATACAAATAAACAGAAGGCACATCCTATTTATGTATGTAAACTTAATAACAGAAGCATAACCTGACATAGTCAGACATATCATTGTCTTTATCTCCACATCATGGTCACTTAAAGAGACAACACACAGTCTTATGTACAAAAGTAATTTGTCTCTTATTTTAGTCATTAAATAAATTATTCTTTAACAAGCCTTTTATATTTTCCACACCTAAAGCAATAAAGAGTAAACCAAAAATGTGTTAAAACTGATATTCAATATGTTTTCTGTATTAACAACTTACTGTCACTGTTAAAGGACCACTATAGTACCAGGAAAACATACTCGTTTTCCAGGCACTATAGTGCCCTGAGTGTGCCCTCACCCTCATGGCTCCCCTCCCGCCGGGCTCTGGGGGGAGGAAGGGGTTAAACGTACCTCTTTCTCCATCACCGGACGGGGAACTCTTCTCCTCCTCTCCGCCTCCTCTCCTGTTCTTCGGCTGAATGCGCATGCGCGGCAGGAGCTGCGCGCGCATTCAGCCAGTCCATAGGAAAGCATTCATAATTCTTTCCTATGGACGCTGGCGTCTTCTCACTGTGAAAATCACAGTGAGAAACGCAGAAGCCCTCTAGCGGCTGTCAATGAGACACCCACTAGAGGCTGGATTAACACTAATATAAACATAGCAGTTTCCCTGAAACTGCTATGTTTATAAAAAACAAGGGTTAACCCTAGAAGGACCTGGCACCCAGACCACCTCATTAAGCTGAAGTGGTCTGGGTGCCTATAGTGGTCCTTTAATAGATATTTCTGAATTTAAAAAAGGTTTTCACAATTATAGGGATCGAGATCCAAATGTTTAAATGGCATTTGAAGTAAAGTCACTTCATAAAAGTGAAAATAGCTAGCCTGGTATTTTAACCCCTTCAGGACGAGTGATGGACGGGGTCCGTCATAGAGAGGAGACCCTTAATGATGATCTTGCCCCCTGCTGAAAAAAATAAAGTTAATTTAAAGTCCCACCCCCCCTTTACCCATTGTAATAAAAAATTAACCTCTTCCCTGCCAATTGATCTCTGACTACAGTGATCAATTGGCAGGGATTACATTTTACTATGATTGATTTATTTATTTTTAACCCCTGGGGGTTAATTCTTTTTTTTTAACCCTCAGGGGTTAAATTTATTTAATTAATTAATTAAAAAAATTTAAATGATATTTTTAGTTAGCTGGATTGGGTGGAAGTTAGTGGGGAATTGGGGGATTTGGCGTTAGGCTAACTAGGGGGTTAACGTTTAAAAAGTTTTAAAATAAACTTTAAAAGTTAAAAATTAAGCTTAAAAAAAAGTTTTGATAATGTTTAAGTAAACCCCCCCCCCTCTACCCAGTCCAAATAAAACTTAACCCCTTCCCTGCCAGTCAATCACTGCCTACAGTAATCAAAATACAGATCACAGTATTATACTGTGATCTATTTTTTTTTAACCCCTGAGGATTAACTTTTATTTATTTTTTAACCCTCAGGGGTTCAATTTATTTAATTAATTAATTTAAATATTTTATAACTATATATTTTGCTAGCTGGGGTGGGTGGGAGGTATGGGAAAATGGGGAATTTACTGTTAGTGCTGCTTACTGCTAGTTAGGGGTTAACGGTAAAAAAAAAAGCTTAGAAAAATGTTAAATCTGTAAAAAAGTTTTAAGAAAGTTTAGGAAAGTTTTAAAAAAATTAATAAGCAAAACAAAAGTTTAAAAACTAGTTTTTAAAGTAAAAAAGTTTAAAAAAGTTAAAATACATTTTAAAAATGCTCATTACCACTACACCTGGAACAAACTAGAGAAAAAATTATCCCACGCCAAGGTTCAAAATATGCCTTTTGAATTACCCCAGGGTGTATTCTTTAATAAATAGTATGTGTTTGTGGGGAAGTTTCAATAACCAACCGTCTAAACTACTCCAAATTGGAACATGGACACAGCGTAAAACTTCAAAGTTAGAAAAAAACTGAATGGCTGCGTCTCAAATGCGCCCCTTCAACATCCACATATACCTGGCAAAGGTACATACGGGGGTATTGCTGTACTCAGACAACATAGCTGAGCAACATATGAAGTATTATACAGTCATAGCACACATAAGGTTTGCAAAATATGCTGCGCAAACTCACTTTGTATGTCAAAAAGGCAGAAAAATGCTTATTACCACTACACTTGGTACAAGCTAGCGGAAAAATGATCCCACACTAAGGTTCAAAATATACCTTTTGAAATACCCTGGGGTATCTACTTTAAGAAATGGTAGGCCTTTGTGTGGTAGTTTGAATTTAAAACCTGCAAAGATGCTTGGAAATTGCACATAGGCCCAGCGTCAAAATTCAAAGTTCGGTAAAAACTGATATGGCTTGGTCTCCTATATGGCACTGTAGCTTCACGAAACAGTGCCAAAGACATTCATTGGGGGTGTCTTTTTACTCAGAAGACTTAGTTGAGCATAATTTGGGAGGTTTGAACTTAGTGGCACATATGAAATATACAAAACGCCCAGCAAAAATGCACTCCGTATGTAAAAAACGCACAAAATTATTTTTTACCACATACTTTGGCATATATTGATGAAAAAATGGGGGCATGTTAAGGCACAATATGCACCTTATGAGATACTCTGGAGTGTCTACTTTTACAAATGGTAGGCCTTTGTGGGGTTTTTTTGAACAGTCAAACTGCTATAATACCCCAAATGTAAGCTAAGGCTCATTAAATCCATCTCTCAAAATTCTACTGTGAATACTGAAAAGGACAGGTCTCCTATATGGCACTGTAGCTTTACGAAATAGTGCCAAAGACATACAATGGGGGTGTCATTTTACTCAGCAGATGTAACTGAACACAAAATAAAACTTTGTACAGGAATAGCACACACCAACTTTACAAAATATACATGAGCATTTCTTTGTTATAAGTTTGTGTGCCAAAAACCAAAAAAAAAACACAATTTTACTCCAATATTTAGCAGAGGTTGACGGTGAAATGGCTACATAGAAAGTGTCAAAACAACCTAAGGTAAATAGCCCGTGATGTCTACTTTATATAAATATATACTTTTGTGTGGCAATTTTGTTTTCTTTTACGGCTATTAAGCTTACAATACAAACATACCAAATTCTAAGATCGTTCCACATTAAAAGTCTATTTTACTCCTTGTGCTTTGTGACCTGTAACTACCAAAAAAAACTTAAAATTCCAGACACATTATATATTCTGTAAATCAGAACAACTAAATTATTTTTTTTTAATTACTTTTCTTAACCTGCACTAATTATGCATACATTATTATTGCAAAAACTGTAAAAAAAAACAAATTTTCATTTGTTTTATATGTTTCTGTATTTTTTTATAATAAATAAGCATTTATATATATGTGTGTTACATCAAATTAAAGCCCTTTCTGTCCTTTAAAAAATGATGTATAATATGTGTTGGTGCAACAAATTAGTAAAATGCAAATTCCAGTTGAATGCAAACAGCAAAAAATGAAAAAAATGCTGTTGTCATTAAGTGAAAGACAAGCTTTTGAAGCTCTGTCCTTAAGGGGTTAAGTTATAAGACGAATCTTATTTTCTAATATTACTTAGTATCCTAATATGTTTGATGTTGCAATGGCAGCTGATAAGAATCAACCAATCAACATTAAGAGTGCAGACAACAAGCAAGCAAAGAAAAATAACAAACTAAATTAAAGTGGCTCAGACACCATCAGCGTCTGCATCATGTGCAAAAACCCCAGACGGTGACATCTTTACTGAGTGTCTGGTGGCATGGAGTTGCAGGGGGAAATAACCTGTCATACTTACTCAAACCTGTCCCTTGCTGGTGATGCTATGCTATTCTGTCCTCTTCAGCTCCTGGCACTGCAGCTGCTAGGAGTCAACATCAGCACTGTATCCTAATGCATGCGCAAGAATACAGTACCAAGGTATATGGAGGCTCTCACAGGATCACACTCTTTTCTCCTCAGCTGTCACTAGTGATGGCTGGGTGCTTGACAAGTTTTAACAAGACTTGACTCTGCCTTTTTGTAAAGTGAAGGAAAAATAAGATAAAGAAGTGCCTACTTTGTCTTAATTTTTTTTACTTGGTAGGGATTCTCAGGAAATTCCAACACATTTAACATCTTTATTAAGATTGTATCTATATGAAATACTCATTTTGGATTCGGGTTGGATGTGATAGAGTCACTTCAAAGCCCACTGGCAGAACTGCATCATAACACAATAGGCAATATTTATAATGTATATTGCAATTATACTTTGTGGCTCTGCATTGTGCAGTCAGATTGAATGCACTCAGCTTCATTGTTATGATTACACTATTCATTTCGTTAATCACATATAGCTAGTTAATACTCTCTTGTTGCGAGTAGGAGTAAAATCTAAAAGATCAAAGATATGATCACGTTTCCATAAAGTGCGTCTGAGTGTATATATAATTTTAGAGTTTAAACTAGATGTAACATGTTCATTTGTAATTGATTTATATTTCGTGTGTTCTAGAGAAACATAAGGTATTCAATATCTCTGACAAATCAATTTTTCCCAATTTATAATGCAGATGGCAAATCCTCTGACAAGTACAGATTAAAAGACAAGTGAGGACTAAAAGTGGTAAACGTAGTAAGTGCCAAAAGTGAAAATGTTGGGAAATCGCAAAAAAAAACCGATATTTTGCACATATCTGGCACTTACAACTAGTGACCTTTTACATGCTATTTTGAACTACTTATAGGACTACCATGCACTTTTCACGTTTACCACATTATAAAGTATTGCTCATTTGACACTTAAACGTGGAAAACCTTGTTTGAATTTTTTTTGGCACTTACATCGTTTACCACTTTTAGTCTTCAATTTATGATGCGATAATGAACGAATAGTAATAGTAATGGTTATGTTTTACTTTTTTGGGGTGTAGAAAGGTATCACACTCTTTAAATGACTTGGTTCTATGTAATACATAACAGTGACTGCTGAAAGGTTTCCGAGTTCAACATAAAATGTTCAGATTTTTCTTTCCTTTCACTACCCCCTTTACATGGTCCTGTTATACATTACTTGCTATTAGCATGTGCTTTTTAAATTTTAATGCTCTTTAAATTATTTTGGTAAATAATGTTGTTCTTAAATTAATATTTTCCATCTTGGAAGTCTTATTGCAATCTTGAGTGTAGCCATAAGACTTCATGGATATCTATTTGATGTGATGGGGATCCAGGAGATACTCACCACTTTTACAAGCATTTTTGGTTGGCGGCATCCAGTGTTTAGCTATGTTTATTCTTGCCATCAGGATTATATGGAGGGCTACGGGCCCAATCGATGTTAGTAGCATGCCTAGCAGAAAGTGTTGTGGTGCTAATGGAATGCTGATGTCGTAAATTTTCTCTACTACGCTGCTAACATATCTCCATAGCTGTTCGGCTGCGTGCAAACACTTAAAATATGGAACCTAGTTCCTGGTTGATGTTCACTCCTCCAACAGAGTTTTGAGGCATTTGGCTATATGTGGCCCAGTCTAGAGGGTACCATATACCACCTGTAAAGCATTTTCCTACTTGCCCCCCGTGAGTAGTGTTGTGAGAGATATTCTTCATATTCATAGTGGCACTTCTCCATTCTTCTTGGGTGAAAGAGCATTGAAGTTTTTATTCCCACTGTGTAACATAAGGAGGTTGTTTAGATAAAGTGGTGTTTAGCAGTGTGTCTCTGAATGCACCAGCAGTGTGCTGAGTTTGTTTAATAGTAGTATGTTCTTTACAAAAATGTAGGTGAATATGTAAGAGGAAGATATGTTACAGGTAGAACTCAATTGTAGGAATAGGATAGGACCTTGCTGGTTAAGTAATTGCTGTGTGTTGGTGATCCTTGCTCTTATCTGTGTATCTATTTGGAGGTATGGTGACAGAAGACTTGAACAGTTTGTTGGTGTGAAAAGAAACGCTGAAGTTTGGGGAATGATCTTTGACAGCCACATGCGCAAGGACTGTAGCATGAAGAACAATGTTTCTAAGGTATCTGCAGGTATTGTTTTGTGCTTAGTTGGAAGACACTTGATTTGCTACATCGGTGAGCAATATGCGTCCTCCAAGAGCACCTACATAGGTGAGCGAACTTGAGAGATGAATGCTACTGTTTGTGAGAGAGTGGTTACATTATAGTATAGGCTTGCATCCAGAACCCACAGGCCACCTGTGAGGGTAGAGGTCCACATAAGAGCATGTTTGATTCTTGGGGATGTTTTTTTCAAATATAAGACTTGATCAGTAGCTGAAACTCCAGTTTGCCTCCATTTGGGTGTCAATTTCAGGAGAAAAGGCAATCAGTTTAGAGTAAGCTGGTTCTCCAGAAATAGTTTACATTGCTTCAGCTAATGCATCCTTTCAGAGGTTTGTATTGATAAGGTATAGGGTGCCATTTCACTATACTAGGGCTTGGTGGGATAGCCCCATTTACATAATGTGATGGCAGATAAGAGCCATTCAGCCCATACATGTATAATTAATATTTTTGTTTGTTAAAAGTGTGGTGGAGCAAAATTCAGATCTTTTATTCATTGTGGCCACAGAAAGTTCAGCAAACAGGGTTCGGGGAAAGATCACAGTTTTCTGGCTGCCGGCATCAGAACCTCTTTTGAGGTGTAGTAGTGCAGCCTAACAATAGCATCTCGTGGCATGTCAGGAGGTACAGAATGTCACCTAACCATTCGGTAAACTCAATCTATCCTTCACTCTTAGTTTTCGTGGCCTGGAAATATAGTTTTAAATAGTGACAGAAGGTAGCTCTGCAATTCTGCCGATGGGACTTTCTCCAGTATCCCATACACTCTTAGGTTGTTTTGCCTTACTCTATCTCAGCATCTGCTACCTTCTGTATAAGTGTTATGGAAGGTTTCTAAGGAAGTTAATTTCTTAACAACTTAATTGTGAGCGTCACATTTCTCATCATATTTGTCTATCCGAGAATCTGTTCTGGTTCCTAGGGCTTGTATTTCTCAGTGGAGATTGAAGGCAATCGACCAAAAGTCTACAGATGTATTTTTTTTCTGATGCTGGGAGACTTTCAGATAATTTGGAGAGGATGTTCGACTCTGAGGCAGTGTCAGATAATGGTGATGGGGCCTCCTCAAGGGGCCAACTTGTGAGGGACGCTGACTTTCTCTTATGGGGTTAGAAGTTGCTTTAGGGCCTCTGAGGACTTGGGGGCTTACTCGGGCTCATTCCTGGAACCAGGAGGTGTGTACCTGCTATTGGTTTGTATGATTTTTGTTGCTTTATTTGTAGTTGCTGCCTTGACAGGAGTTCAGCTCACATGTGTCCACTCTTGGTTTGTGCTTCTGAGTTACATTTTATCATAAATAAATAAATTTACATGTTTGATACATGGCATGAAATATTGTATATTTGAGATAAGAAACTCATACATATAGATTGGCCATAAAGGATTATTTCAGTCATTACCCTGCTATATAGATTGTGATGGTAGGGGTACCCTGACACAGTTCCTGCGTCAAGGGGCAAACCACTTTTGAATTGTTTTTCCTTCTTACCAAGTCATAGCAAAATGCTGCACATACAGACTCAGGCCCATCGCACCACTCAAGTGGTCACGGTGCTTGGAGTAATCCTTTAGTTTGAGACATTCTACTTATATCACACGTTGACTAAGAATACTTAGTCTTTGTTCAGATTGTATTACTATTATTACTGTTATACATACAGTATCTCACAAAAGTGAGTACAACCCTCACATTTTTGTAAATTTTTTATTATATCTTTTCACGTGACAACACTGAAGAAATGACACTCTGCTACAATGTAAAGTAGTAAGTGTACAGCCTGTATAACAGTGTAAATTTGCTGTCCCCTCAATATAACTACAGCCATTAATGTGTAAACCGTTGACAACAAAAGTGAGTACAACCCTAAGTGGAAATGTCCAAATTGGGCCCAATTAGCCATTTTTCCTCCCTGGTGTCATGTGACGCATTACAAGGTCTCAGGTGTGAATGGGGAGCAGATGTGTTAAGTTTGGTGTTATCGCTCTCACACTCTCTCATACTGGTCACTGGACTTCAGCATGACAAAGAACTCTCTGAGGATCTGACAAAAAAGAATTGTTGCTCTACATAAAGATGGCCTAGGCCAGGGGTAGGCAACCTTTTAGCAGCACTGTGCCGATATAGGATTGTGATGTCCCGGTGTGTGCCGGTCCTATTTTTTATTTTTTTTTAAATTGAGATGTGTATGCTGCCGTATTCTGCTTGTGTTATTGCTTTGTATCGTTGTATTTGTGCATATATGAGCTATTATATTGTATATGTTCATGAGTAGATTGTGGTATCGTGTATGATACTTATGAATGTGGGCTGTGTATGGGGGCAGCTTGTGGAATTGTGTGTGTGGATGGATATGTCACATTGTGTGTTTGGTAGTATGTGTATGTGTGGGGGCTGTTTGGGGTATTGCATGTGAGAGGCTGCATGTGGGGTTGTGTGCATGTATGTGGATTGTTTGCGTGTTACGTTTGTGCGGATTGTGTGTATGTTTGTGCGGATTGTGTGTATATTTGTGTGTGGACTGTTTGTGTTATTTGTATGAGGGGAGGGTCTTTCTGCATTTCTGTGTATATCTTGCAGTGTGAGTGGCTTCCCTGGGTTCCAGTCGGGACCATGTTGGCCAGGTACAGGTCAAGGAGCGGAGCTGCAACAACAACTACGAGCTGCTCTACTAGTGTGTGGATTCCCATTCACAAGTGCTGGAATGAAGTGCTCTGAGATCACTTCCTCTACGTGCTGCAATGAATAAATTGAGGATTGTCCTTCACCACCTCTTCGTATTAGCAGATATCTGAAGTTTTACTGGGACTCCTGATAGGCCAGAGTCTGTTTGGCTCTAGCAGCCTTGAGTGCCGTGCAAAGGTACCTCGAGTGCTGTGCATGGCACTAGTGCCGTAGGTTGCCTACCCCTGGCTTAGGCTATAAGAAGATTGCCAAGACCCTAAAACTTAGCTGCAGCACGGTGGGCAAGACGATGCAGCGGTTTCGCAGGACAGGTTTCACTCAGAACAGGCCTTGCCGTGTTTGACCACAAAAGTTAGGTGCACATGCTCAGCGTCACATCCAGAAGTTGTCTTTGGGAAATAGACGTGAGTGCTGCCAGCATTGATGCAGAGATTGAAGGGGTGGGGGGTCAGCCTTTCAGTGCTCAGACCATAATACGCACACTGCATCAACACGGTCTGCATGGCTGTCGTCCCAGAAGGAAGCCTCTTCTAAAGATGATGCACAAGAAAGCCCACAAACAGTTTGCTGAAGACAAGCATACTAAGGACATGGATTATTGGAACCATGTCCTGTGATCCGATGAGACCAAGATAAACTTATTTGGTTCAGATGGTGTCAAGCATGTGTGGCGGCAACCAGAGGAGGAGTACAAAGACAAGTGTGTTCTGCCTACAGTCAAGCATGGTGGTGGGAGTGTCATGTTCTGGGCCTGCATGAGTGCTGATGGCACTGGGGAGCTACAGTTCATTGAGGAAATCATGAATGCCAACGTGTACTGTGACATACTGAAGCAGAGTATGATCCCCTCCCTTCAGAGACAGTATTCCAACATGATAATGACCCCAAACACACCTCCAAGACGAACACTGCCTTGCTAAAGAAGCTGAAGGTAAAGGTGATGGACTGGCCTAGTATGTCTCTCTAACATCCACCAGCTCCGTGATGTCGTCATGGAGAAGTGGAAGAAGACTCCATTGGCAACCTGTGAAGCCCTGGTGAACTCCATGCCCATGAGGGTTAAGGCAGTGCTAGAAAATAATGGTGGCCACACAAAATATTGACACATTTAAGTGGACATTTCCACTTAGGGGTGTACTCACGTTTGTTGCCAACGGTTTAGACATTAATGGCTGTGTGTTGTGTTATTTTGAGGAGACAGCAAATTTACACTGGCTGTACACTTACTATTTTACATTGTAGTAGAGTTTCATTTCTTCAGTGTTGTCACATGCTGTCTACGTGCTGTAGACTGGAAAATATTGATGGCCTCTAAGGAGGCTCCTGATAGGACAACTTTAATTGACAATAGTGGCATTCATGAAGCTAAACTAAAAGCAAAAGACTCTTTGGAACAAAAAATTATTTAGTCCCCCTTCTATAGCAGAGATTAAAACTTTGGCCAAGATGGTGAAAAAATATGTTGAAAACCTTTTGCTTGCTTCTCGTGACCATAGTTACTCCAACTTATCTGCTGTGGAAGCCCTTTAAAATTTGAGATCTTACCATAATAATATAATTAAACCAGTAGACAAAGATGGAACACCTGTGGTTAAAGTACCACTATAGTGCCAGGAAAACATACTTGTTTTCCTGGCACTATAGTGCCCTGAGGGTGCCCCCACCCTCAGGGTCCCCCTCCTGCCGGGCTCTGGGAGCTCTACTCCTCCTCTCCGCCTCACCTCCTCCTCCTCGGCTGAATGCGCATGCGTGGCAAGAGCTGCGCGCGCATTCAGCCAGTCTCATAGGAGAGCATTATCAATGCTTTCCTATGGATGCTGGCGTCTTCTCACTGTGATTTTCACAGTGAAAATCACGCAAGCGCCTCTAGCGGCTGTCAATAAGACAGCCACTAAAGGCTGGATTAATCCTAATATAAACATAGCAGTTTCTCTGAAACTGCAATGTTTATAGAAAAAAGGGTTAACCCTAGCTGGACCTGGCACCCAGACCACTTCATTAAGCTGAAGTGGTCTGGGTGCCTATAGTGGTCCTTTAATAACAAATCTGATTACGTTAATGTAACTTGAGCACAACTCAAATTATGAGCAACGTTGTGGTATTCCGTGGTAATTTACTTTTATTTTTGTAACAAATATTTTATTGGATTTTTAAAATTATTTTTGTCACAATGTTGCTTCAGTGAAATTGCGTACATTACATGGAAATTATGCATAACACGACAATTTACATCTGTGAGACATTGTATTCTGTACTGAATAGTGAAATACAATTGAATATAATATTTATAAATAAAAGGAGAATGATAAGTAAAGAATGACAATTAAAAAAATCAATAACATCAAGAGTTGATACTCCTGAGTTGAAACTCCACAAAATGACAGTGCAAAAGTTTAAAGTGGCTTATTGCAGCTCCTCTAAGCAGATGGTAAGAGCAAAGTGAAAATTAGATTTGATACCCCTCATAACAAAAGTGACATCAGTCTTCCCCCCACTTATTTCCACCTAATAGCAAAAGCTGGGCCACAGATTTTCTGAGATGCTGGCAGTGAATTATTAGCTGAATTATCTTCCATCTGGCAAGTGTGGTGTATCATATCTTTAAGGGTAACCAGTGAGGAACTGTATCACTCTTCCAGTGTCTAGCGGCGAAGGTATTAAGTGTTAAGAAGAAAAAGGGGGATAATCTTCGGCACTCGTAAGAAAGCAAGGTTGGGAAATTGTTTATGACTGCCACTCATAAATGTGAGTTTGATGGATAAGATTGTTTTAAATAAATCATAAAGTTCCCTTCACACTTGGGAGATGTGTGGACATGACCACCAAATGCGTGAAAGGGATCCCATCTCCCCACAGTTACACCAACAATTAGGAGAAACAATTGGGTACATATTTCTCAAACGGACTGCTGTCAAATACAGCCATGACAAATACTAGTAGGAGAGTTCCACATGATTAGTACATTGGGAGATAGTGGATTTAAACTTAAAAATGAGTTGTCAGTTATCATCTGAGAGGAATATCTCCAATTTGCATTCAAACCCAGCTCTAAAAGAAAAAGGCAATATATTGTCTCTGTCCAGCAATTTTCCAACAGTTACCAGGCCAGCTTCAAGTCAACCAAAAATATATAAGTCAGAAATTATTGTGGCTAAGGTTGAAAGAGGGGCTAACTGCAATATTGGTATCTACAAGGGTATACCCTTCTGAAGCTGGGACCTTATTTTGAAACTGTGTTTGGTTGTTGGTAGAGAAACAGAAGGCATTGAGTGTCAGGATTATATTGATTCAGCATGCAGAATAGTATCACACCCTAGAACTAAGGGTAACGTCTTACCGAACCTTAGAATGGCCGGACTTAACGTACCCAAGAATAGTCAGAAAACTAGCCGAGGTCAGGGGCACAGAATGATGCACAGAGATAAGGAAAAGCCAGAAGTTAAGGGTACCAGAAATCAGAGAAGTCAAAATGAAGCCAAAGTCAAAAAACAGAAAAACACGTTCTGGAACACACTCTCGGACAAACATCTAGGGGAAACCACGACAGGGCAATGAGCTAAGGAAATATGAGAGTTTAAATAACCCTTTTGCAGATCCGATTGGCTGTACCTAGTCCTTGACGCCAAAACGGGCATGTTTGTCTTTTGCGTGACGTCACCCACACGTCGATGTCGTCATTACCGTGGATGTACGTGGGGCTATATAATTGCATGGGTCCGCAGCAGCCGGCGTCCACCGACATGCCGCAAAATCCTGGCATGATGGCAGAAGATTTTCCAAACAATATGAAAAGGACCAATAAACCTGGGTGCAAACTCCATACTAGGAGCCTTGAGTCAGATATTTCGCGAGGAGAGCCATACCAGATCACCTACCTGGTAAACAGGGTTGGCACCACCCTGCTATCAGCATGAAATTTGAAACAAGCAGCAGCAGTTTCAAGAGCCGTGTGGACCTTAGTTCAAGTCTCACGTATACATGTGGGATGATCATCCAGAGCAGAAATAGCAGTGTCAGAGAACACCGCAGAAGAACGGTGGGATGACGATTGTTGTTGACAAAAAAATGGACTATGTTCAGATGAGTCATGGGTAGCATTATTCCTGGAAAATTCAGCCCAAAGTAGTAAGTCAGACCAGTTTTCCTGAGTGCCATTAGTAAAACATCGCAAATATAGTTCCAACGACTGGTTGGCCCTCTCAGCCGCACCATTAGTTTGAGGAGGGTATGTAGATGAATATGATAATTCAATACCCAACTGTTTGTTAAATGCTCTCCAAAATCGTGACACAAATTGGGAACCCCTGTCGGACACAATATTGTGTGGAATACCATGTAAGCTGACAATTTCGCATATTAATATATGAACCATCTCTTAGGAAGAAGGTAACTTTTTGAGCAGAACAAAGTGTGCCATTTTAGAAAAGAGATCAACCACCATTAGGATCGTGGTATAGCCTTTAGAATTTGGGAGTTCCACAATGAAGTCCATAGACAAATGAGACCATGGAACACTGGGTATAGGAATTGGTTGTAATAACCCACCGCACAAACAGTACAAGCCTCCACATATTCTCTGATGTCTTTTCTAAGAGAAGGTCACCAAAATGATCTGGAGACAGTGGATACAGTTTTATTAATACTTGGATGTCCAGCTGTCACATTATCATGGAAATACTCTTAGTACCTCATTTCTTTTTAGCAACGGAATGAACAATCTATCTTGAGGTTTATCACTGGGTGCCTGAGACTGAGCCGCATTATAGCACAAAGAAGAGGAGAAGACAAGGAAAGGACAGTAGAGGCAATGATACACTCAGGTGGAACAATAGGGGAGGTCTCTTGTTCTTGTTCTGACTCTATGTCAAATTGCCTAGATAGGGCATCAGCCCTTAACGTTCTTAGGACCTGGTCTGTACGTGATGAAATGGCCACTGCTACTCTAATAGTAACCTTTCATCCAGAATTTAATAGCATATACGTACTGTTCCTGTAGTTTTTTCATAGTGCACTTTGCAGGACCTCTTAAAGTAAGCAAACATAAATACAAAAACATTTTTGAACTCAAAGATGGGAAATTCTCAGTAGTATTAAAATTCCAAAAATATTTACTCACAAAATAAAGTCTGTAAAATACAAAATAGATATGACTGGCAGTAAAAATTCAATAGATCCTAACAAACCCAGGAGGAGCGAACAGGACAGGTCTAAACAACACTTTCTCAAAAGCTCTCTCATCATTAGAGAAACAGTGCTTAAACTTTGTCTATATCATTTCTTCATCTCAACACATATGAAGTGATCGAAAAGTTATGAGGAGATGAAAAAAATGGTATGATCTGCCCTGAATATGACTGGGTTTTGGAGACATCAGCTTGATTTATTTGGGAAAACTAAATCATAAAGACCTTTGTATGTCCTCTGCAGGTTCAAGGGGTCCTTGGGATTACATAGTATATTTGTTCATATTATTAATTAGTTTTAGTGTATGAATGAAAAGAGGAGTGTCTTACCTCTTTCCACTGCAATACCTGGTTATTGTAGTGATACAAAGGTCCTACATTGATTGGGGAACAGTGTGGAGTATTAGAACAGCCTCAGGGTAATCAGATGTTTTACAAAATACTTTGTATTTTTTTATGTTCCAATGAACACTGCATTAAATGTTTTTTTTTTGTTGTTTTTTATATGTTATTTCCTCTACAGATAGTCTTTTAATTTAAACCACAAATAATACATTCGTTTTTGGTGGGTTTTGTTTTTTCACGCTATACATTCACTGCAGGAAGTAGAAAGAAGCCTTATTCTGCCTATTAAGCTTTATGTTATTAGAAATCGGAATGTATGATGAATAATTTATGATTGAAGTTTTAATTCACCGCTCACTGATAGCATACATACATTTTTTACATTTTAAATAGTGTAATTTTATTTTTGTTTCACTCATTTCAACATAAAAAAACTTAAAGCATAAAAAATAGTTTTCTCTTTGACTCATAACAGGAGTTATTTGACTAGAGTGAAACACAACATTTATTTCTGACCCTTTTGTGTTTAAATCCATATCTAGCGCCCCTTGCCCTCCCAGATACCATGAAATCGTACCTGTTCTCAATCCACCCCTGATCCGCCTCCTTGGCTGATTGTGAAATGATGATCTCAGCCAATCACAATGCTTTTCCATAGGAGAGCATTGGATTGGCTGAGATATTTATGGAGGTGTGCAGGGGGTGGAGCCAAATGCTGCCCTGACCAATTAGCATCTCCTCATAGAGATGCACTGAATTTATACAACTCTATGGGGAAAGTTCATTATCTCCATGCATGAAGACACTAAATGTCATGGCTGCACACTGTGAGAGACCTGACCCAGGAAGTACCTTAATTGGCCATCTTGTCTATTGGAGGTGTCCCTAGGGAACAATGTAAGCACTGTCTCTTCTCCGAAAAGGCAGTGTTTACAATAAAATGATTGCAGGGACTGACTATACTCACCAAAACAACTGCAATTAACTGTAGTTGTTCTTGTGACTATAGTGTCCTTTTAATCAAATTAATTGCCATCTATGTATAACATAGAAAGCCACTTACTTACTCATATACCTGATATGCAGATAAGGTAATTATCAGACACAATTATAGAAAAAAAATGTTATAAATACCAAAGGAAAATTCCAAAAGCATTTTGTTAGGTGTGCGTTCCAGGCCTGAGAACAACTGTTTTGGCCTAGGACAAAAAGTGCCATGACATAAACTTTAATTGAGTGCTAAAAATGCTTAGCCGGTCCTTTACATTATTTTATAATTCCTGGTAAAATCTTACATGAAAGTCTGGATGAATCTCTATTATAACCAGAACAATATACAGTTCTCTGCTTTAAAGCTTATTATATAAGGAACAGATACAGGCATGCAGTTGTCCAATTATCTTGTATGAAAGAAGAACTGAAACGATGGCCTTGGGAGGTAATTGTGATGTATGATTTGCGAATAGAAATTGACAGGTGGCAGTAGAATAGCTGGCACATCAAAACCCTCTTCAATAATAGTAATATAAAGTATCTTAATGTTGTAACAAATTAGCAAGCGATTGCCACTCTGCATATAGTGAATAAGTTTCGGCTTTTAATGAACGGGCCTGCAGTGTTCATTTAACTTCAAGATGTGGATAAGAACATCTTGCATTATAGATTGTAAACAGCATAATCCAACCAGAACTTTTTTATGCCATAGTTAATAAGTATTAAATAATTTAGCAAAACTGAAAGTTGTTTTATCAATATGCATGCCTGTTATATATGTGTCACTTAATTTACATGGAACAAATAACATAGACATCTCTTTATATTACCAGATACACAGACAAAATGTATATTACTAGACATGAAAAAGAGAAGGCATTATCAGCATCACAAAGCTTGCAGTCTATGCAGTATTTCTAAAAAGCATATGTAAAAGAGCTAAATTAATTAAAGAGTAATCTACGGTAATTATTTTAGTGTACTTCATAAATAATTGACATTCACTAAAAATGAGTGAACAGACAACCCAAATAGATGAAATATAATCTGACAAATAATTAACAGATGTTGTGTCTGTCTATGAAATAAAATATTCAGAAAATATATGTAGATAGTAAAAGCACATCTTTGAAAATATTTAAGGCATATCATAAAAAAATCATCTGAAAGCACAAAGATAAATATAAAAATGGCAGTGATGACTGTGATCCCATAATAATAATCTGACTGGAAAATCATACTTATATGTTCTCTGCCTGAAAAAAAATGTGGTTTTATAAAGGAATAAGGAGGCCAATCCCTTACATTTGTTTAAAGTATTGAGTACTATTGGTCTTTACATTACTGTGTTTCTCAAATACTTGTCTGCTTCTGTAAAAAGGACTTTTGCACATCTTTCAGTATAACACATAATTAGTTATCTCTGCCTCATATTGTTTTTCGTTTGCTTTTTAATATTTTTTCATAGTTGAATTTTCATGGTCTCTTGCTGAACTTTGTATTTTTTTTATTTTTTTTAACATTTCAGACATCTATCATTTTACTTAATACCTTTCTTTGGAGAGAGAGAGAGAGAGAGAGAGAGAGAGAGAGACTTTTATGCTCAGTATATTTTATTTATTTTACTATTCTGTCTTTTGTTTTTGTCTGCCCAATTGGGGGTTGCGATCTTGTATCTTCTCTTTTCCTCCCTCCTCGTTTCTGGCCCTAAGCTCTATAATATGAGCCTTAACTATGCTTGATTTAAATATTGCATGAATCAGAAGGGGGGTAAAGTAACCATAATGGTATTTGTTAGGTTATCATTTCCAATTTACATATCCATGTATCCCAGTCTTCTATTTGGGTGTATCTGTTTCCTAAATTCACCAGGATGCCATTTTCTATTCTTGCTTGCCATATGACATGAGATATTAATTCTTGAGTGCCTGGTATTGCCACTGTTTTCCAACATTAGTTTAGCAGCTGTAGTTATATGTAGGATAAAAATCAATATTTTTTTTTTTTTGTCATTTTTGGCCAGTGCAGACTTAAAAACTAATTTAATTTCCGTTAATTGATATATTATATTAGTTACCTCTTTCCAAAAGTTATTTATGGGTATGCAATGCCACCAGCTGTGAATTAAGTTACCTTTGTTAGTATTACATTTCCAAAATCTGTCTGAAGATTCTGGGAAGATTTTTTTTAGGAATTTTCGTGTCAGGTACCATCTGTTTGAGAGATTGAATTGGGTTTCTGTAAGATTTAGACAATGTACATGTATATTTAAATAGTTTAGATAACTTATCCATTCTTCTTCTTCTATTTGTACTTGTAGTTCTTTTTCCCATTTATTAATAAGTTCTATCGGTTTGTTGTGTCTCCATTTGTAGATAACTTTTGCCATTAGATTTTTATAGTTCTTTAATTCGAATAGATGTTTGAGGGTTATTATTTTCTCCCCCTCGTATTGGAGAAGGTGTTTTACTAAAAAGACCTTAATTCGCAGGAAGTTGAAAATTTCCTTGGAGGGAACATTGAATTCCTCCTTAATTTGATTGAAGGTTTTAATTTTATGTTCTAACAGTATATTTTTGAATTCTCTTATGCCTCTAGATTTCCAGGTGTCTATTTTTATGTTATCTAGCATATCTGTAATACTAGAGAAAGGGAGCTCATCTATTATTCTGTTTCTTAGGCCTATATTGTTTGAGAATTTATCCCACTCGTTAATTCTTTGAGGATCTGAGATTTAGTTTGTGCCTCTTGGATGGATTTTTGATGAGTGTAGCAAGGTAACCCAATTTTCTGGGAAGTTAAGTGGGATCAATCTCCATATATACAGCCATTTTGGTAAAATATATGCTTTTACGATGTTGATCCTTCCCGACCAGGAGAATCCCATACCTTTCCAATCCTTAAGATTTTGTTAGTTTGGATTATTAAGG
Organism: Pelobates cultripes; assembly: GCA_933207985.1. Taxonomy (NCBI): domain Eukaryota; kingdom Metazoa; phylum Chordata; class Amphibia; order Anura; family Pelobatidae; genus Pelobates; species Pelobates cultripes. The sequence continues at coordinate 315,323,904 of OW240913.1, read as the reverse complement.
GTAAAACATTTGCTTCTACCAAATCTTTTAATTCTGATGTTAGTGTTATACCTAAGTATTTTAGCTTGTCCTTGTTTTCTGAAAGCCCAAAGTTTTGTACAAGAAATTTAATTAGCCTGGTTTTCATGGTTTTGGCTATAAATATAGATTTTTCTATATTCATTTTATATCCTGACAAATTAGAGTATTTGTTTACCTCCTTTAAAAGTTCTGGGACTGAGGTTTTAGGATCTTCCAGTGTTAATAAGATGTCGTCTGCGTAAATATTTAATTTGCTTTGTCCTAAGGAGTTTGTAAATCATTTAATTATTTTGTTTTGTCTTATTAGAATTGCAAGAGGTTCCAACACCATTATATACAAGAGAGGGGAAAGAGGACACCCTTGTCTGGTCCAGTTTTTAATACTAAAGTTTTGTGATGTGAATCCTGAGCCTGTTACTTTAACTGATGGAGAGCTGTAGAGAGCGGACATCGCTTGTAATATTGGTCCAGCGAATCCAAATTGTTTTAAGGTGGCAAACATAAAGTCCCATCCAACTCTGTCAAACGCTTTCTCTGTGTCTATTGACAGTAGCATTAGTGGGTTTCCATTGTTCTCTGTTTCTTCCAATATGTTAATTATTTTTCTAAGAGTGTTTATTGGAGACTCCCTGGTATGAATCCTACTAGGTCATTATTAATTAGTTGTGGTATGACTGTTTTTATTTGTGTATTCGTGTATTTTAATGTGTTGATTAATTATATGGGTCTTTAGTTGCCAATCAATTCTGTATTTTTATCTGCTTTTGGAATAGGAACAATGTTTGCTCTCATCAGCTCTCCAGGACAGCTTCCTGTTTTCATAATATAGTTAAAAATATCAGTAAGTTCCTCTTTTAATTGGTATATTGTTATTTTGTAAAATTTGTTTGTGAAACCATCTGGGCCTGTGGCCATTTTTATTTTAAGCTTCTCTATAGACTTGCTGACCTCCATTTCTATTATGAGCTCGTTTATCTGTTTTAATTGGTCGGGTGGGATTTTTGGCATGGGTAAATTTTTGAAGAATTCCTCAATCTCTTTCTCTTTGCCAAATGTTTCTTTTTGTAGGTTACATAAATTTTGATAAAATCTTTGAAACGTTCTGCCTATTTTTTCTCTGGACATTAAATAGGTTTCTTTATCTTTTATGTTAGTCATTACTCTTTTTTTGTTTCACTTTTTTAAATTTATTAAACATTAGTGTTTCTGGCTTGTTACCCTTTGAGAACCATTTGGATTGTAGGACTCCTAACTGCTTGCTTGTTTTAATAGTTAGCTGGATATTTATCTGTTTTTCTATTTCTTTATAAATAATTGTATAAGTTAGTGTCCAAACTAAAAAAGTGTGATAGAGGAAAATTATCCAAGTACACTTTAGTATTCCTATTGAGGGTGTGAGATAGGGATAGGGGGAAGCCTTATAGGTCGACCCCCTCTGTGCTCTCAGCTTAATATAACATTATTTTTTTTTTATTGATTTAACTAATTATTTTTGTGTCTTCATTTTACAAAATCTTGTGTTATTCTTTAGTCTATCATTCTTTCCCTTACCCCTTTTTCCTTATCCTTCCTGTAGATATGTGTACCCTTCTTTATAATTATAATTCCATTTGTTTCATGTGATCTTTAGTGTACATTATATAATTTCACTCTGTTTGGTATGAATTTAATAAAGAACAATTTTTCTATTTTGTGTGTTGCTTATCTTTTTATGTGAGTGTTTAATCAATTTTCTAGACTATTCTACATTTTCATTTTGTTTTTTTCTTTCTTTGTCTTTTTTTTTCCTCCCCCTTGACTTTTTATTTATACTTTTGTATCTCCCTGGAATCACTTTGTGCTAAAGAACGGAAAGCAGATAAAAAAAAAAAAAACGGAAAAAATAATAATAAATAAATAAATATATATATATATATATATATATATATATATATATATATATATATATATATATATATATATATTTCTCTTATTTCCTATGTATTTCTTTTTCCATTTCCCTTCTATAGAAGTTAAATATTACTGGTGCGCCCTTTCTCCTTTTTTTTTAACTTTTGGGAACTCCCCCTGTGTTGACTAGTGATTAAAGTTATTTTTGCCTAACCAGTTTTTAAATCTTCTGCATAATTAAATGTGGGGGTCTTCCCTTCATGAGTTATGATAATTCTCGTTGGGAATCCCCAGTGGTAATTAGTATTTTTCTGTCTCAGAATTAGTGTGCCGTCGGAGAAGGTCTTCCTTTTTTGTCTGTGTAACGGCTACCCTGTGTGTCAGAGGGGTTTATGCCATTGGAGACGTCCTTTGTCCGGGCGAGAGGCTGTGCTGCAGTGTGTTCCAGATGTCCCATCAGCTGAACCTGTGTAGAGAGAGAAAATAGCAGAGCTCTTACAAGAGCTAGTGATTAGCTGGATGCAGTTTCCCTACAATAACGAGACGAGGCTACGTATTGAGGGTTAAGAAGATCTGAAGGTTTAATGTGCCAGGCTGGCCTTTTATGCAAATTTTCCCACAAGGTTACCACCCATGTGGTCTTTTTGGGACACTGAAAAATAAATTCAGCAACTAATAGTTTACAGTCACAAAGTTAAACACTCCCATGCATTACTGTAAATTCCTCCCCTCTGCTTGGTAGATAATTTAGTTAACTACTGCATTAACTCAATTATCTCCAAGTGAAAAAATGAACTTTTTACACATTTTTTAAAACATTAAAATTATATATCCAATTCCCATAAAACTTATATTTTCTGAACGGGCATAATTAGGGTACCAACATATTAAAAAAAAATCATGCAAATCGGTTCAGGAGATAGATGGAAGTTCCATTTCTGCCCGGCCGCACACGAGGCTCCTTCCCAAAATAGTTCCATGCATTCAGCTGGTGCGGCTGGTCCCTTTTTGTATGTTTAAAAATACAGAACAAACATCCCCATCAGTGTTCTTGCTTTTGATGGTCGTGTGCCGCCTCGTTCGTTCAATGCTTTTCCCGAACGCTGCTCCTTTCGTATGAATGTGTACGAATCTAAGTGGTCCTGGAAGTCTCAGCGGTGTTCGGGAGTTCAAGTGTCCGAAAATAGTTCCAGACACTTGATGACCAAATCCCGCTGGATGCGTTCGACAAAACAAGATGGACACCTCCACGTGTTAAGCATACGAATTGACGGCTACCCAGTGAACCACTTAGAACATTGAAGTTGCGGTCAGTGAGTCAGTGAGTCAATTGGAGGCACACAACTGGTGTGGGTAGTCTATGGTTCGACAGTTTGTTCGGTTATACAAACAAATTAACAGGGTTGTTTGTTTTGCAATTCGTATGAATAGAGTGAAAGGGTTGCAAGTTCAATTATTACAGAGTTACAAATCTGAGGGCCAGGCAATAACAGGGTATCTGTTACATGGCTCCCCTTTTGTGGAACACTCCGGCAGACCCGGTTTGATCCTTTTCGGGTCAGCTTGGGCATGTTCGGACTGCTGTTATGGCAGAAGTTCCATTTACCGGGACAACCCATCAGCATTTCCGTTCTGTTTGCCGGGTCAGTATTGGATGGAAAAATTGTAGGGTTGTAGTGCTAAGCTCCACCGCAATAGCCGGCCGTTGTCCCATGCAACTCGGTTCAGCCAGACTAGGGGGTTGTGGTCAGTGATGAGAGTAAACTCTTGGCCATATAAATAGGGAGTCAATTTCTTTAGAGCCCAAACCAGGGCCAGACATTCTTTTTTCACCGCCGCATAACTCCCTTCTCTGGGTAACAATTTTCGGCTAAGATACACGACTGGGTACTCCCCTCCATCCTCTCCGACCTGGCTCAGAACTGCTCCCAGTCAGTACATGGAAGCATCTGTGTGGACAACAAAGTGTTTGTTAGGGACGGGGGCAGCCAATACAGGTGCATGGATCAAAGCGTTCTTTTGGGCTTGGAAGGCTGTTTCACAGGAGGGAGACCACAGGACCAGTCTGGGTAGATTTTTCGTGGTCAAGTCTGTCAGGGGCTTAGCAATAGTGCTGTAGTTAGGTACAAACTTTCTATAGTACCCTGCTGTCCCTAGGAAGGCCAGTACTTGAGTCTTGGTGCGGGGTGTGGACCAATTGGCGACCGCCTCAATTTTGGCCGGTTCTGGTCACTGCTTCCCACACCCTACCCGGTGTCCCAAATACTGGATTTCGGTCATGCCCAGATGGCATTTATCAGGCTTCAGGGTCAGGCCTGCAGCCCGAATCTGATCTAATACGGCCCCTACGTGCGTCGCTATATTTCGCTATGTCATCCAGGTACGCACAAGCGAAGTCCTGGAAGCCATCAAGGAGTCTATCCACCAAGCGCTGGAATATGGCTGGGGTATTTTTCATCCCAAATAGCATGACCTTAAACTGGTATAGGCCAAACGGGGTGACAATTGCTGACTTGGGGAGAGCCTCCTTGGGCAGGGGAATCTGCCAATAGCCTTTGCACAGATCAATGGTGGTCAGCTACCGTCCCCTGGCGATACAATCTTGGAGTTCATCTACCAGGGGCATCGGGTAGGCATCAGTCACTGTCTGCTCATTAAGGCATCTATAATCCATGCAGAACCGTGTGGCCCTGTCCTTTTTGGGCACTAGGACTACGGGGGAAGCCCAGGGGCTGTCTGAGGGCTCTATAACCCATAGCTTAAGCATTTCCTGGATTTCTTTTCTCATCCCCTCTTTAACTGCCTCGGGGATTTGGTAGGGGGTTGTCTGAGCAGGGCTTGTAGTCCTCGGCATCAGCTAGGAAGCATCCATTAACGGAGGTACCCAGTCGGGGTGCCAGGTGATCCGTTACAGCCTGGTCGGCCATGATAGGTCCTGGAATATTTTCAGTGTTTCATATTCTTCTGCACATTTATTGTTTCTTATGGCTTTCAGGATTTGCAACTTAATTTTGGAAGAGGCGCAGCATATCAATACATCTCTTGGAAGATGTTCTGGGACACCCTTAGGTTTATTCACTCTATGGCATCTTTCCATTATGGAAATTCTGGGGTCCCATTCCACCTTCAGGTGCTTAAAGAATTCCTCTATGTATAATTACAGATCTTTTGGGTTTATTTGTTCTGATACTCCTCTAATTCTTAAGTTATTCCGTCTGGAACTATCCTCTGGGTCTGTCAGTTTGTTCTCAATGTAAGCCATTTTTTTGTCCAGCACCAAGTGTTCTTCTTTATGGACTTTTTCTTTTTGTTCTAATCCATTTAGTTTTTCCTTTATGTCTAAAAAGTTTTGATTAAGAATCAGCAGGTCTTTCTTTATATCTAGAGTGTTAGCTTGGATCTCTTATCTCAAGTTTGCAAATTGTGTGTCTAAATGTCTGAGTAAATTTTCATATTAATTTCTTCCGTCTCTTAATTCTTGGATTTCTTCCGCTTGTCCTTTATTTATGCACTCCTCTAGTGGTATGTTAGAGAGCAGAGATTCCTCTTAGTTTGTTTTATTACTTGGTAGGTTTGGTGAAAAGAAGGAAAGGCGTTTTTTCTGTTTTATTTTCAGGCCTTTTCTCTTTTTTTAGGTGCTTGCCGTTTTGTGTCTTTTTTGTAGCCATATTGTGTTTAATTTGTTTTTATATTTAGGTTAGCTCTTAGTGAATTGGAGAAAAGGCACTGTAAGCGACAAAGGCCGCTGGGCAACTCCACCTGGCTCCCTGCAGGCTTTTTATATGTATAAAATTAATATATCAAATAGGGACTTAGCTTATTCAGATGCACTCCAGGACTATACTTCCCCAGCTCTCAACGCCATAGGTATCTAGTTTGTCTCTCTCTCCGGCATTAATTTTGCTGCTTTACTGCCTCCCAACGTTCTTCTCCCTCCGCCACTCGAAACTTCACAGGATATCCCCAGCAGTGCTCCAAAGATATCAGGTCGCTATCACTACCTTTTCATGTTCCTCGGCTCCCTTGATCGTCCCTCAACCGCACTCCACGAGGACGCAGCTACGTCTGCCACATCATCTCGCTCCACCCTCAACTTTGTATTTTTTACATTGCTAGTATTAGACATTGTTAGGTTTATTTGATTCTATTACCTATGAGAGGACATTTTGAAGAGTTGACATCATCTAGTGATCACAGTACCCATCTCAGGGTTTGCTCCATCCATGAACCCTTTGTCATTAAAATCACATGTTACCTACCACTTCTTAAATCTGCTGCTTTAACCTTCATGTTCTCTTATGAGATGAAAACAAAATGCAAACACTCATCATCCAAAAATGCTCCAGAACTGCTGAACGCTGTTGGAGAAGGTTTCACTGTAAATTTATGCTGAGCTGATACAGCTTGGCTCTTTCCTCTGCAAAAGTAAATTACTTCAATACCCTAATAACCACAAATTACAGTTTTCACACATTTAACTCTCTTCTTCACCCTATTGTTCCTCCTCCACCTACTAACTTGACCGTCTCAGACTTTGCAACTCACATCACTGACAAGATCTCTACAATTAGGGAAGAGATCTCTCATCTTTCTTCTTCCCCTTACAATACTACCCTTAACTTCACTCCCTCTTCTGTTCTATGTTCATTTTCACCCGCAACATTGGAAGAGGTTTCTGCTCCAGTCCTCCCGCCCCACCACCTGCTCCCTAGATCCAATTCCCTCGCATCTCATATGTACTCTGTCTTCTTCTCTTTCTCCACCTCTCACTAAAATTCTCAATCTCTCTCTCTCCTCTGGTATATTTCTATCATCCTTCAAACTTGCAACTGTAACCCCAATTCTAAAGAAGCCCAATCTTGACCCTAACTCCCCATCTAACTACCGTCCTATCTCACTACTGCCTTTTGCATCCAAGATCCTTGAAAAAATTGTGTATGCAAGATTGACAGACTTCCTCGAGTCCAACTGTCTGCTAGACCCATTTCAGTCTGGTTTCTGCGCTAAGCACTCTGTGGAAACGGCACTGACCAAAGTATCCAATGATCTACTCGCTGCAAAATCTCGTGGTCACTACTCTATCCTAATCCTTTTTGACCTGTCTGCGGCTTTTGACACTGTTGATCATCAACAGCTTCTTCTCATCCTCCGCAATATCGGTCTACAAGATATTGCTCTGTCCTGGTGCTCCTCCTACCTCTCCCAGCGCTCTTTCAGTTTTTCTTTCTCTGGCACTGCTTCTTCTCCCCAACTCCTCTCTGTTGGTGTCTCCCAAGGATCAGTCCTTTGTCCCCTTCTGTTCTCCATCTATACTGCCTCCCTTGGTAAACTCATTAGCTCCTTTTGCTTCCAATATCATTTCTATGCATATGACACGCAAATCTACCTGTCCTCTCCTGATCTCTCCCCGACCCTCTTGCCTAGTGCCTCTGACTGCCTCTCTGCTATTTCTAACTGGATGGCTGCCCACTTCCTTAAACTAAACTTGACCAAAACGGAAATTCTGGTCTTTCCTCCCTCAAGTGTTGTTACTCCTGTGTCTGTCTCCCTCCAAGTCAACGGTGCTACCATCAGCTCCACCACGCAGGCTCACTGCCTAGGTGTTCTCTTTGACTCTGACCTCTCCTTCAAGCCTCGTGTTCAGTCTATCGCCAAATCCTTTTGTTTCCATCTCAAAGTATTGTGCTCATGCGACCCTACTTAACGCCAGATGCGACTAAGGTGCTTGTCCATTCCACTGTACTTTCTTGCCTTGACTACTGTAATCTACTTCTCAGTTGTCTTACATGCTCCCAACTTGCGCCATTACAGTCCATAATGAATGCGGCGGTGAGGCTCATCTTCCTTTCTGTCCACACCTCCCACGCCTCATCCTTCTGTTAGTCCCTACATTGGCTTCCTGTAATATATAGGGCTCAATTTATAATTCTGGTTCTTGCTTTCAAATCTCTACACAATGCTGCTCCCACCTATCTATCCTCCCTAATACACAAGTATGTCCCGTCTAGGCCCTTACGATCTGCTGAAGACTTACGTCTATCTTCTGTCTGTTCTCCCACCTCTGATGCTCGCCTTCAAGACTTCTCCAGGGCTGCACCATTCTTGTGGAACTCTCTTCCCTCCTCCGTTAGATGCTCACCCAGTCTCCACTCCTTCAAAAAGTCATTAAAAACACACTTCTTCATAAAAGCGTATAAATTAAACTGTTAATAGCTCCCGACTGATTCCTCTTTTGCAACTGTCACTAGTCTAATACTATCCTTACCTTTTTGTGTCACTTTACCCCACTCCCTCTAGTATGTAAGCTCATTGAGCAGGGCCTTCATCCCTTCTGTTCCTGTGTGTCCAACTTGTCTGCTTACAACTACTTGTCTGTTCGTCCACCCATTGTAAAGCGCTGCGGAATTTGATGGCGCTGTATAAATAACATAATAATAATTATCTCATTCAGCACATCCAATACCTCATGACCAGACTAGCCATTCTTTTCTGGCTGTTACATATGAAAGAGAAGATTGCCAAATCTTCCCCAAAACCCAGCCACCCCCTCAAAATAAAATAAGATTGCATCAATTACAGGGATATTTACTAAAGAGATAATTGTCAGAAATTCAGGGTGAATTCAAAAGTAATTTCAAATGTAATGCCAAAAATCCAATCTAGAAAAAAAGTAATCTATGCTTCCAGTTTGGCTACTTTGGCCTTACATTTGATATTTACTTTAAATTTACTTTCAATTTTCTCCTTAGTGAATAACCCTGTAGTGAGTTTCTTCATTCCCCCTACTAATTTCCATTCATGCTTTTTCTCTTATATCCTGACCATAAAAATGTAGGTGTGTGTAGAGCACACCTTTGACATGCAAAGTTTAGAATATATTGCATGATGTATCTTACAAATTATGTTTAATTCTGAATGAAGGAAAATGTTTATTTTAATTTTCATCATTAATTAATTCAACACCCAAATGGTAACAAATGACCTTGGCAAAACTAAATTCCACTTCTCTGCTTTCCTCCTGGAATGTTCTGGTGCCATTGTTAATGCTATTAAAAACTCTTCACTCCCTTGTTATTTGTAGCACTGCACCTTCCAGGTCTTTATCACGCACCTGCTCCTTTCTTCTACCTCTACCAATTAAGGTACCTCAATTTTCTCTTTTTATCTCCTTGGACTTTATTTGCTTCACATTCTCTATAGACAATCTAACTGAATTCTGAGAACACACTCATCAACCCATCCTTTTCTTGACTGTGATCCTCTCTTATTTTTAAAAGTATAAAAGTGTAATATCTCAAATCTGAGCTGTTATTTATTCCCTTCATCTTCACTTACATTAACTATTTCCTAAATCCATTAACATCACAAACTGTCAAAACCGGATACCTTGATTTAACATGCCTGTGGCTGCTCACTGTTTAATAGACATGCCCCTACTAGCTGGGTCACATGCTGCACTGGCCAATCACTGCCATGCCATTAGTAGGCATGGCTGTGATGGCTACTAAGGGCACACAAGTCAAACGCTTGTTGATTGGCTGCCCTGCAGCCTTTCAAAACACGTCATTAAATCGCCAAACACCGAACTCCAACCCAAACATACAGTGATATGTCCGTGTTCGGTTCCGGGGTCCAAAAAACTTAATGTTCAGTACGAACCTGAACTTTTCAGTTCGGATTCTCTCAACTCTAATTACCACGCTTTTATATAAGCCAAAAAAAGGTGTAAAGTTGCACACTAAGTTGGTGGAGCTCTATGTAAGCCCTCATGATTGAAGTTGAGTAAGGTTTAAATAACCAGTGCCTCTGACTGTTGAATAAGGTATAAATAAATAAGAACACAAAAAGTGTGGAGCTAAATATCCTGATTGCACAGAGCTGAGATCTAAGTATGTAATTGTGACTGTATGTAAGACAGTATACCTGTGTCTGTATGTCAGGGTATGACTGTGTCTTTATGTCTTTGTCTGACTGTATGACTGTCTGTATGTCTCTATGACTGTTTGCCTGTGTCTCTGTATGCCTGTATCGGTGTTTGTATATCCTTGTATGACTATTTCTGTATGTCTGTGTCTGTATGTCTCTGTATGACTGTATGTCTGTGTCTGTATGTCTCTGTATGACTGTGTCTGTGTCTGTATGACTATGTCTGTATGTGTTTGTATGACTGCATCTGTATGTCTCGTTATGACAACGTCTGCATGTCTCTGTATGACTGTATGTCTGTGTCTGTGTGACAGTGTACTGTATGTAAGACAGTATACCTGTGTCTGTATGTCAGTGTATGACTGTGTCTTTATGTCTTTGTCTGACTGTATGACTGTCTGTATGTCTCTATGACTGTTTGCCTGTGTCTCTGTATGCCTGTATCGGTGTTTGTATATCCTTGTATGACTATTTCTGTATGTCTGTGTCTGTATGACTGTGTCTGTATGTCTGTGTCTGTATTTCTCTGTATGACTGTGTCTGTATGTCTGTGTCTGTATGACTATGTCTGTATGTGTCTGTATGACTGCATCTGTATGTCTCGTTATGACAACATCTGTATGTCTGTGTCTGTATTTCTCTGTATGACTGTGTCTGTATGTCTGTGTCTGTATGACTATGTCTGTATGTGTCTGTATGACTGCATCTGTATGTCTCGTTATGACAACATCTGTATGTCTGTGTCTGTATTTCTCTGTATGACTGTGTCTGTATGTCTGTGTCTGTATGACTATGTCTGTATGTGTATATTGTATGACTGTGTGTAAGTGAGAGGTTAAAAGTTAAACTGGTTTGTCCAAATTTATTTTGCAATAAAATGTGCAAATGAAAACATGGATGAAATTTCGGTTTGGATGAAACTATTCATATTAAATGCCATTTCTGTCTGTGAACAAGACTAATATTGCATATATCAATCAGGGCAAAAATGAGTGCTAATCTGGGACATGACTGTTACACAAGGAGCAATCACCATGGAAACCTGACAGGTTTAGAATTCTTCTTGATCTTTAGCACTAAGTCCAAGAATAACACCATGTTTGCCTTGAGAAAGCGCAACCTTTATTTTTACATTTTCTAGATATATCGCATAAATTTCTAAATAGTAAGCATTAACATATATTACATCTTAGCTTTTTTCCTGACAAAACCTGTTAACATTTTAAATGATATGAGAATTAGAGACGGCTAAATGATACAATCTAAGGAATTCATTATGCTACATTAACATAAAAGATTAGTTAAGTAATTACAATTAGCATTTAGTACATTAAATGTTTAGTTGATATTGTTAAAAATATATCCAGCACCTCAAACTGTAAATAAAGAAGGGAGGGACAAAAGTATTTTGACAGTAATGTTTCCACCTCTGTTTCTTTACATACAAAAATCACTCAAATGCCTTTCTTTCCCTGACAAAAATATTCATTAAAAACATTTCACTGTGCTGCCATTTAATATAGTGCAACCATTCAACCTGCGCAGGAAGCTTCCTGGAACCACACAAATACTGTGTAATTACCTTGTGGCTCCCTGCTGGTTACTGCATATTCCAAGCACATAAGTGATCGTCGCGTTTCTAGAGCAAAGCTTCTGTCTTTATTGTCCCTGCTCAGAATATGAAACTCTACTTCATTATAGCAGACCTGATCAAACTTGATAGATTTACCCATTATTCTTGACTGTGTCAACTTTCAGTTTTTTTTCCTTGGGCTCTTTTGTTTTGCCACCCAGGAGAGCATCTTTTATAGGAAGCCTATCATTTTTTTTATAGTCGGGAAAATGAAGGTTTCAGAAAATAATATATTTAATCATGTGATTGTAGAAAAAATAAGACTCAATATTTTTTTTTGTTCAGATTTGTCCTATTGTGCGTTATTGAATTTTTTATTTTTTTTGCATTCTTTTAAAGATGAAACAGAAAGGATGTCATGATACATACAAAAATATGAAAACATTGTTTTATTACAAAGGAGGTAACTTAAAAACTTTTTTTATGTTTGCTGTATTCTTCACGCTGTTTGCACGATTTTCTTTAAAAGCAATCTATAGCAAAAAGACAAATATTAGAATAAACAAAAAATAAACATTTTAAAAACTCTTCCAAATGTGTATAAAAAGTTTTCATACTTTGATTTGACTTTAACTACTGTACATAAAATAATATTGATGTTTTTTTGGTAGGAACTAGGATTTGTTACAAATTTACTTTTAATCTGTAGAATGCTACATGATTTTCCCAGATATTGGTTGTAAACGGAATATTAAACAACTAGGTCATTGCATAATGGCACATGGCATTTGATGACCAGATTATAATGATTACATGAATCATTAGTAGTATTTAAAGGGTTAAGTATTCTTACTTTTTTTTATTGTGTACCGGCAGATTCTGCAGAACTATCCAGTATATCATAGATATTGATAAGATGGCATTTATGGAACATTTTAGAAAGTTTAACATAACTTAAATATGACTGCAAACTGGTACAGAATAATCAACTGCCTTTCTTTTGGTAAAAAGATAATGGCAGGAAGTGATGGCTGGAAGGTGATGGACAGATGAGAAACTTAGCTTTAATAATCTATATGACAGATTGGAGTGGGGATGGTTGTTTGCTTCTCCTAACAAGTGAGTTTATGAAAAATGTTTAAATCTGAAGAATGTTTAGGACAATTCGAGAGAGCAAGGTAGAGCATGTCAGAGTATAGGTGAACCATAAAAGAAGTCCTGGAGAAATGTGTGGGAAGCAGCAATTCAAAATGGTGCATGTTCACATCAGAGGATGTAGATGGCATCATTTAGAAACAGCAGCAGACATATAGTGTATGTAGCATTAGATCTTAGGATCAAGAATTTTAAGCCAACTAGAAGCTGATGGAAAGAAACGCAAAGTTGGGATGCAGTTGATGACAAATGATTAGTGAGGTTTTTATGGTGGTCTGGAGGGGGTTACATGAGAGAGGGGCAATATTAATAGGGTTTACAATCAATGTTTCAACAGATAAGCATGTTAGTTGTTTCTGGCATTAGGAAAGGATGAATCCTGGAGGTATTCTTTAAGTGATAGTGACAGGGTTTATTGAGAACATGGCATTCCCCCCTCCTGACCCCCCACACCCCAGCCCCCACCCCTGAGAAGTGGGTGGGGGCCCTAAATATCAATAAGAGGGGGGCCTACTGTTCTCTCCCACCTGGCCCCCACCCCTGAGTGGTGGACTGGGGGTTCTTTGGAATGGGGGTGGGGGCCGGGGGGGAGGACAGTAGGTCCTCCCTCCACATTCTTATTTAGGGCCCCCACTCGTCACACAGGGGTGGGGGCTATAGGTTGTTTTTGTTTTGTTTACTAGACATGCCCCTACTCGCGGTATAATGAGTATGGGCTGAATTTACTAATACTAAGTAATCTTTACTTAGTATTAGTAAATGTGGCTGAAAGACCAATTTAGGACTTTCAGCCTTTTGGCAGATAGCTCCCTAATACCGTGGGAATTAGGGAGTTATCTACTAAGTGGTACTTATTTTATGTTATTTTAAGTGATTTCCCTATCCACATTTGTTTGCAGGGCACTTGTCCTACTCTTACGCCCATTTTACTTCCTTTTGCAGCCCTCTAGCCCTTTCCAGGACTTTTTAGAGGCATTTTTGTGCCCAAAAGTTCGGGACCCCATTGACTTCAATGAGGTTCGGGTTCGGGGTCAAGTTCGAGCCCGAACCCGGACTTTTTTTCAAAGTTCGGCCGAAGCCGCCGGACCCGAACATCCAGGTGTCCGCTCAACTCTAGTGGTAATCCTTTAGTAGGCTATTTTCAGCTCTGCAATCTACACAAAAAAGTCTCCACAAGAAAAAGGACACAGGTTCCACTTAAGTCAACTTACATAAGTAATGACTCTTATTTACTCTCTGACATAAGTTACCCATTCCATGCATAAGATTCCATAGTATGATTATACTTGGTTATTGTTATGTTATATTGTCAACATTTTTATTCTAATGTATATGTTGATACATTTTGTGTTCGACCCATCCTTTTGCTTTTTCCATCAAAGGGAGAGGTGGCTTAAAGAAGCCCACAAGCTTCCTCTCAGAGTAACATTTTTTCTCCAACAGTCATCTCCTGAGGAATCCGCATTAAGCTCAAGTAGTTCCCTCTGGCTCCCCTATGGCTCATTCATTTATTATTAGTTCTCATAATGCCAAAACGCTAAATTGCCAGCTCAAAAAATGAATGATTCTAAGATAATTCTAAGAGATGTAGCAGCAGTTCAAGCGCTATCCTTGCTGACAAGAAATTCATTTTTTTTTTTTTGTAAAGCCTCCCAGGTACTCCTCCTCTCAATAACATATAACGCAAATGGTTGTGTAGGTGCGTCAAATACTATATTAAAAGTATATGGACGAGTGGATATGAAGAAAAAGGTGTAATCCTTTATCAACTAAAATTAAGAATTATAAATGAAAGGTAAACCACACACACAAAGTGTATATAATGTATCAATATACCACCTATTGTAGGTATCCGCAAAACAATTCACATCTGTAAAACAAATGAGGCATACATAGTGCTCTCCATGAAGTATAAACAATCAAAATTAAAATATGTAGAAAACACTCACAAAGGTGGAGCAGTATCAGGCTCTACGTATGTAGCCCTTGGGTGCCTGTCCAGGCTATCCATATACTCCAATGAGGAACACGATGTCCACAAAGATGAAAGTTTTAATACAAATTTATTAAGACAATATATTATTACAACTATGTTAAAAGAAAAGGGACAATAAATAAGGCAAGTATAATGTAAAGTAAATACACCGCAATTATGGCCAATAAAGGTAGTGTAAATGCAGAAGGTAACATATAAATACCGTCAGAAAAACTCCCCAAATATGTCCAGTTCAAAGCAAATGCGTTTCAGTCCTAGATGGGGCCTTCCTTAGTGCTATCCGACTGGTCAGTATTCAGGATTTAAGTATAACTCCTGATTGGCACCGTATATCTGATATCTGACCCTTGTGAGCGGGGGCTTGTATACATGCTTTTTCGAATTGTGTGAGTTTAGTGCTGGCTGTGGTGGTGTTTTTCGGTTCATTGCGGAAGCTGCGGATTTTCAGGTATCTGAGGTGGTCGAAGGTATTTAGTGGTATTTTTCTCGATAGGTCCAGGATTGTAAAAGTTGTTTGCTGTGGAAGAAGTGAAAAAATCTCAGTAGCCCATTTTCTTTGAAGTGAGCGAAGTGACAAGGCGTCATACCTGGGGGAAATTGTTTATTTCTTAGGATAGGTGTAAGCGGGGATGGTGTGTTCACTATGGGATGGCATTGTAGGGTTTTGTCCCATATGTGAAAGGTCATGGTTAAGGCCGGGGATGTTGGTGAATGTTAGGTCTGTGATTCTTGGGGAGCCAGAGGAGAAGTGAGGGATGGTCCCTGCCCAGTAAATCATGTTCCAGGTCTACCCATAGTTTTGATCCTGGTTGTGCATGTAGGCTCTGCACCTGCGCCAGTTGGGCCACTTGATAATATTGATAGAAGTTCAGGAGTCCCAGTCCCCCTGTCTTTGTAGTTATATACATCATGGAACTCTTTATCCATGGTTTTTTATCCACTGGGATAAATTTATCTTTTCTCATTTGGAGTGTTTTGAAGTCCTGTGTGGAGATGGGGATGGGGAGGCCCTGGAACAGGTACAGAAACCGAGGGAGGAGATTCATTTTTATTGAGGCTATTCTGCCTAACCAGGATATGGCCAGGAGGTTCCAAATTTGCAAATCATCGTGTGCTTGTTGGAGAATTGGTGTATAATTTAAAGAGTATGTTTTGGAGAGATCCGTGGTGAGGTGTGTTCCCAGGTACTGGATGCATTGTGTGTTGTATTTGAATGGGTAGGTAATTTTGAGGTGGTCCAGAGTTTGTTGTGGGATTCCTACTGGGAGAGCTTCTGTTTTACCTAGATTTAATTTGAGGTTTGTATATTCTTGGAGGAGTTTAAGTAATGGCGGTATGGATCGTTCAGGATCGGTGATAGTAAGAAGGATGTCATCAGCGTAGGCCGCGGTTTTGTATTCGTCATTTTGAACCCTTAGTCCTTGGATTGCTGGGTAGTTACGTATTTTTTGGTGTAGGGGTTCTAGGGAGAGAGCAAATAGGAGTGGGGATAGTAGGCAGCCCTGTCTCGTCCCATTGTGGATGGTGAATTCTGGTGTTTGAGATAGGGTTTGATTCTATTGGCGAGTAGTTTTGTAAATAGTTTGGTGTCTACGTTAAGGAGGGAGATGGGTCGGAAGTGGCCCGGGTCCAAGTGTGACTTATTTGGTTTGGGGATGAGGCATATGTTAGACCTGAGCATTTCAGGTGGTAGGGGATCCCCTTTTAGGAGTGAATTACATAGTGTGGTGAGGTGGGGTAGCAAGGTGTTTGAGAATGTCTTATAATAAAGGCCAGAAATGCCATCCGTGCCTGGGCATTTGTTGGGTTTCAGTGTATTCAGTCTATTAGCGATTTCTTTATCTGTGATTGGAGAGGAAAGTTTGTCTATCCCTGCGTCTGAAAATGAGGTGAGAAGGATCTCCTTAAGGTACGTTTCTATCGCCCTGTGAAAGTGTGGTTGTTGTTGGCGAATGTCCTGGTTATGATTGTATAGGGAGGAAAAATATTTTGAGAAGATGGAGGCTGTGCAGTCTGGGGTAGTATAGGTTTGTCCATTGGGTGAGTTGATTTTGTCAATGTGTTTGGTTTGTGCCAATGTTTATTAATCATATGTTTGATTTGTTTAGAATTTTCATTAAAATCTAAAACCATTGGTACATATCTAACCTCCATTTGTTGTATGTCTTTTTTACTTTTATATTTAAGAACATCGTTTCTCTCAAGACATTTCACCTGTAACATCTGTTTATTTAAAACAGTATGATTTTAATTTTTTTTCTTTAAAATAGAAGGTTAAAATTTTTGATGTGGAGCTGTACAATTTCTCAATAATCGTATGTATTGTCCTTTAGGCATTATGTTAATCCAAGGTGCATAGTGACAGCTAGTTGTGTCAATATAACTATGAGAAGGAATGCACCTTTATTCCAAGGCTCAAACTACAGATGCCATTTCTGGTCCAGTCTGTAATAAAATTGGCTAACTTGGATCATGAT
Source organism: Pelobates cultripes (assembly GCA_933207985.1). Lineage (NCBI taxonomy): Eukaryota > Metazoa > Chordata > Amphibia > Anura > Pelobatidae > Pelobates > Pelobates cultripes. Next base: position 315,306,866 of record OW240913.1, on the reverse strand, counting down.
ATGCTTTATGTTTAAATGAACTTTCTCCTCAATAAGTTATTCTTCCCCGTACAAACTAGCCCCCACCGGAGTACTTCTTGTAGACTGCTTATCTTGTGACATTTAGAAATATGTCTCTTCTTACATTCCTTTCCTATGACTGTTTAAAAACAGTAAATATGTTTTGCACATAAGCACGTATCCCCCACTGTATAAAACTAATTGCCCCCAATTAAAGCTAGAAGCAATTCCTCTGGATTCACAAATATCACGTGTCGTGTGCCTTATTGCTTCTCCAAGTGCTTGAATTGATTTGGGTTCCCCTAAACATAATTAAAGGATGATTTATCCTTGACAATTTGGTGCCAAAACCCAGGAATGAAGGTTCACTTATCTGGAACTGGAGAATCTGTGCCTTTCTGGCTGTGAACGAGTGCTGCAGCAAGGTAAGAAAAAGTGTTTATTTTTCTACCTAATGCCTTCACTCTCAGAGCAGTGCTTATTCTGTGCCCAGGTAAGTTTTGGACTTAAAAATTGTAATTTCCCAAAAACACATTTAAAGGGACATACTATGTTCTAGTGGAATGTCTTGTGAAAGTAGTTTACTAAAGAATACGTCTGTAGGGTCCAAGCTGTTCTTATTATCTGCCTAGTTGTTTATTTCCTGATCAGAATAATAATTCCCCAGGACAGGTATACTGGCCTGTGTTTAAAATGAAGACAAGTTCTGTAAATAAATTCCACTAGTGGTACTAAGTGTTTTACACTGATTAAGTACGTTCTTGTCTTGACTTAAAGTGAACAGCAGCATTTAAGTATTTTTGATGGGGAATTCACAGAGTACTCAGGAGGAATATACTGCCCTTACCATAGTGAAACAACATAAGGGCAAATAGGCAGTTAAAGATTAAAATAATCTTCTTAAGAAAGCTAGGATGCCTTCTGAAGGCTCCCTGCACCCACAGGTATGGAAAGAATTTGTGGCCAATTATAAAGGATGGTTAATGGATAACAATTTAGTTGAAGCAGTAGATTTGACTAAATGTGGTTGTAGAGAAACCACTAAGAATGGGGTACATTACTACTAATGTTTTGGTGCCTTAAGATCCAGCTCTACAGCTATAGCCCCTAATACCTTATACAACCCACCACCTTACCGGGGCAAGAATGAGAGTGACCCTAAGTCTTCTCTCAAACAGACCCATCAAGTCTCTACTACTAATACAGTTACTTAGAAATCTTACTGGATTTGTCCCAGATGTGAATGTGCTAACCCTTGGTGTGACTCACTGATATTGTGCAAGGTAAAGAGGAATCAGTGGAAATTTTTTTTGCCAGCCTTCAGATAGGCTGGGAGTCATTAGGATACTCTGAATCAGACCACTTATATGTCAGACACCTTGTTAACTGTTTTATGGATGGTCTACACCCTCCCTTATGCACTACCCTTCAGGCAGCTTGCCCTGAATGGAGGGGATTCAATTACTTTGATTTAGTTAAAGTAGCCATGAGGATAGAGGCTAATTCTAAAACGCACAAGAAACCAACAGCCCTTATGGCTGTGATTGCCCCCAGACAGGACAATAGCCGCCAGCAAGTAGAATGCTGGAACTGTGGGAGAAAGGGACACGTCAAAAGAAACTGTAAATGTCCTCCACATACATAGAGCCTGATACCGCTCCACCTTTGTTAGTGTTTTCTCCATATTTTAATTTTGGTTGTTTATTCTTTATGGAGAGCACTATGTATGCCTCATTTGTTTTGCAGGTGTGAATTGTATTGCGGATATCTACAATAGATGGTATATTGATACATTATATACACTTTGTGTGTGTGATTCTCTTCCTCTCAATACTAGTAGATCGTCAGGGATAATGGATAAAGTTTCTTGGTGGAGGTAAGTGCGCCTGGTGTTGACCGTTCAGTATATGAAAATACAAAAGCGGTAGAGGCAACCAATGGTGCAGTATGTAAAATTCAAGGTGCGGTAGGTAACAAAAGTAGAGAGCTCACATTCAGGATAGCTAAGGCCAGCTCTGGTGTGAATCACGTACAGCGGTATAATCCCCGCTTATGGGATATGTAGGGGAGGGCTCTTTTCATTTTCATATACTGAACGGTCAACACCAGACGCACCTACCTCCACCAAGAAACCTTATCCAGTATCCCTGACAATCTACTAGTATTCTAGATATACGTTACCGGACTTTTGGCGCAGCCCTTATATATCTTTTTCCCTACCTGTGTTTATTCACTGAAGGACTTGAGGGGTTCTCCTTCCTTTGGGTTGCTGCCTACCTTTACTAATTGTGTGGTAATTAGCGCTGAATTCTCTTTTTTCGTCTTTTATCTCCTCCTCTCAATACCTGCTTGGGTGTCATGCATGGTCACCTAATAAAACAAAGGGAGATTCTATCTTATTCCATAAGGAATAGCCTTTATCAATCACAGAACATTATGCCAGCCCATATCATAGGCTTATAATTGTTGTAGGGTGTATCAACAAATAACTTTTCACAATTGTGTCAATTTACTCTGCAAATGAAAATCAAACCTCATTTTTATATAAAAGCATTACAAATGTACACCACATGAAACAAAACTGACAAGCTATTAGCAATGATTTTAAATGCTCCTCTGAGGTACTCGATGTTAAAGATACTCATTTTTGGTCCTCCTACAAGAGAAGCCACTTAGCTTAGTGAAGATTTTGCAAATTTTGTTGCTCAATTTCAAGAGAAGAAGACTTTACTTACTTTTCTGCCACCTACCTAAAATACTCATGCATTGATCTATTTCTCGAAGTTTCGCCATGCTAGTTCCTCTTTCACGACATATTATCCAGCTCCTGGGTAGGGACAGTGGAGACTCAACAAAATATTATTAAATGATACCCAAATTAAATTTAACAAATTATAACGTATTAATGCTTACTTGTCTTTTTAACTATTATGAGGCTATATCCATATCCACATGGTTTGCATATAAAGCTTTTAAGAGAGCCCACTTTATTCTGCAAGGCTCCTTCCATAAAAATAAATGTATTGTTGAGTTCCAGACCCTCACTATAAGAGAATGTCTCTACTCACAAATTGCTGAGCTCCAGTCCAAAGTCACAGGTCTCCAACTGTCTACATAAGCTTAAACTGACTTATTATACTCAACAGAAATGTGCAATTCGTTTCAGTCCAAATTTAAATTTGCTAAAGATGCTTCCGAATGTCCAAATTTCCAAAGTGCCGAATTGCTGAATTTCTGAAGTGCAGAATTTTAGAAGTGCCGAAGTGCTTTGGACTTCTGAAAAATGGCAAAACAGGAGAGGGCGGGAAAATTAAGGGAATGATGACAGAAATCTAACCCTAGCCCTAATCCTACCCCTTACCCCAACTTTCCTCTAACCTTACCCCTAACCCTACCCCTAACCCTAATGACACTGTTACTAATACGAGTGAGAAAAGTACCATACCAATATACCAAAATACATTTAGCTTAATGGAGTAGTTTTTTGTATATAGATCATGCCCCTACAGTCTCACTGCTCAATGTTCTGCAATTTAGGAGTTAAATCTGTGTTTATGCAGCACTAGTCACTCCTCCAGTGGCTGAGACTCATACAATCTCGCTAAACACTTGTTTTAAAAGAGTCTAAATTGTATTACGTTGTGTTAGCATCCATTATTGTACAGTGTGTAAATTAAGAGCCTGCTAAAGCCTATAAAAGCCTTCTGTGTGCAATTAAATTTCAGTTAACAGAGCAGTAGACAATAACTTCTAAATTAAACACTCTGTGCTGTAAAAGGTGACTGAAACGAAAGCCATATTTTTTCATGGAGGTTGTGTGAGTCACAGCTAGTGGAGGTGTGGCTAGGGCCGCCTAAGCTGAAGCAAAATATATTTGAGCAGTGAGGGCATGGGCATAATCTATTCACCAAAAACGACTTTATTAAAAAAAGTTTGTGTGCTTAGAGTGTCGTATTAAAGTGAAGTTTATGGATATAAATTATATATTAATAGGATATTATTAATCACTCCAAATACATATGCATTAACTCCATAATAAAGGTGGTTGATCAAAGTAGGTTCCAAGAATTACTATTGGGAGAAATCTAATACGGAATTCAGAGCATCCTGAACTACCTCCATCCATTCATCTCAATTCTATATCTACTATAACTCAAGAGCTAGACTTCAAAATAGAATACAAAATAGCTGGTGAATAGAATAGAGCCCATGGGGTGGAAAGTTATTTGTTCAAATTCAAACTTATATTTCTAGAAATCAGAACAACATATATTGAGGGATATATATCTCCACCCCATGTGCCATGGAGTAAAGAAAGGATTTGGGGCCTTGAGAGCAAAGAATACAGTTTGCATGTGTTTTGGGGTTATTTTCCCCTGGTTGGGAGGGGGGATATCTGAAAATCTCAGGGATTCACTACACTCATTTATGAAGGTTTTTTTTTTGCTTAAATGTATATCTATTTAAACTTGCTAATTAGTATAGAAAATTATTATTTACTATACCATTTGTTTTCAAAAATAAACTTATACTTTTTTTAACCAGTAATTTGCAAATGTCCACTACTCTTAAATTGTATGTATGATAAAATTTGTCCTATAAAAAAATGTTAATTTTCATCTTTCAAGACTCATTTTATTATAGCTCTTTTACACATTGTTACATCTAGTGAATAAAGCACAGTAGGATTTAGAGAGAACCTTAAGCGATATCATAATGCTCAGAAGCAATTACTTCACACTGTATAATCTATCAAAGGTGTCAGAATTATAAAATGCAGATTTTTCTGTCACATTTGGGTACTATAAGCACTGTATCCTTTCACCAAGATACATACTCTGGTTTTAATGAGCCCCTTTGGTGACTGTAAAACAGTAAAGAAGAGGATTATAGGGGTTAGTCAAGGTATTGTCTATTTGTCTTACAAATTTCACACTAACTACCAATTACATCTCCATAAACCTTTGGCTACTTTAAGCTACATGCCATATAATACATAAAAAATATGCTATGTTAACCTCTATCCCATTATAAGAGTTACTACAGTCAGTGATGCACGTAACATGTCTAATGAAGCCAATAATGAGGCTCTTTAGATGTACTCTTGTTATAGAAATAATATTGCTGCAGTTCAGTGTAGTTAAAGGCGTAAGTCCATTATGGCTTGTGTGCTATGTGCTTTGGTCCAGATTTAAAATCTGGACAGATGCTGACAAACTCATTTAAGCGCAATAATGCTATTAATCTTGTAACTTTCAGCTTACCTTGGCTAATAGGACACTTTGCCAGGACAGAACACACATCATGTGTTCCTGTAAACATATTTTAATAAAGACAAATGCTTTAACAATATGAGTAGAGCAAACTGATAAACCGTCTCAGAAAATACAACTGGTTGACAATGCATTTTCTATTACTTTTTTTTTTTTTTTTTAATGGAAGTATGTGAATTGAATTGGCAGCTACAAATTATATTGAAATGAGTTTGTTAAGACCTGATTTATTTTAAACAGGCATGAAGAGTGGGAATAGCTAGAAAAAAAAAGTCTTATTTTTTTTTTAACTGTGTGTGTACATTTTTCTCTATTCCACATATATTCCACATATAATTTATGATTAGTCAAACTAGAATGAATCTCCAAATGAATTATTTTTCCAGCTTAATTATTTTGCTTTAAAATTTAAAATACCTTATAATCCCTATTTTTTTTTTTTCTATGGATTCAGGTGAACCACTAGAATGTTAGGTTTTAAATTACTTAAAATATTGTTAGATATGGTTAGGGTAAATGGGTAGTTTACAGAGGGGTTACTCTCAAAGTTACATAGGTTATTTAGTGTTAAGATGATTAAAGGCTTGAGAGGGGTTATAGTTGAGGCATAAGGAGTGATTTGAATTATCGGGTATGTGGTGCATTTAGTTTAAGATAAATGAAACCTAGGATTAATGAAAAGGATTTTGTTTCTGGTTTAGGCTTTGAGTGCTTAAATTTAGGACTAAGGAAAGTGTTTGTTTAGGGTTTTTTGATGGATAAATGTAGGCTAAATGAATATGGGGTTTTTAGGGGACAGACGTGGAGTTTGAAGGGTGTGCATGGGCAAAAAATTTGGTTTCGGTTCAGAAATTCGGGTAAGTAAAAGAAATGTGTTTGCTTCGGACCAATGGCATTCAGTTCGGTTCGGCACTTCAGAACTGCCGAACGTTGTCACTTCGGCTTTTCTGGAAACTTTGGCACTTCGGACATTAGTAATCATCCAAATGTCCGAATGGACATTAAACTAATTGCACATGTCTATATTCTCCTTTCATTGGACAGGGAATAGTGAAACCAGATTGGGCAAGCAAGCTTTACATTGCACAAAAGGAATTTGCTTATTGGTCAAGATTCCTGTCATCATTCATGTAATTTTCCCTCCCTCTCTCTTGTTTTGCCACTTTTCAGAAATCCGAATCACTTCGGCACTTAGGAGCTTTAGAGTTTCATTGCTTCGGAGCTTGGGCACTTCTGAATTACCGCGCTTCAGGACTTCGGCACTTCAGACATTCATAAGTATCCGAATAGCTGAATGGCATGAAATATGTACGAATGTACATTTGGAATGAAACAAATTGCACATGTCTAGAAAGGGCAGATTCCTGTTAGTGGGCAGTTGGCATTGAAGACTTCCTGTACAATATCTTACACAGACCCTCGGAAAGCTGGGGCAGCACTGATTGACACCATCTATTGCTGTTCCTACAGCTCTGCCAACATGGTTCCTCCATTTGTGCCAAGAACTCAATCATTGTAAAACCATGTATCAGCCCACATCAACAATGAGACATAACCACTGCAATGGCATTATGACCACTTCCAGTCTGGTAATAAAACTATTTTCTTTTATGGTTTTATGTTTTCTTTTATGCTTTTAATGCTTTTTATTCTTCCCTCTACCTAGGCATGGTAACACATTTCATATCATTGTCCAGGTGTCTAGTTTTATATATAACATGGCAGATTGATTATAGGTTTGCTACCAGCTAACATTATCTGCCAAGCTGACAATTTATACTCTAGGATAAGATATTGTAATTTCTCTATCTATTTCTTAAGCTGACAGTGAAGATAGCTGACTGCTAGCAGATGGGCTGGCGATGGTATTCCATACCCTGTTACTATTCTCCTTACGTATTATTCAGATTGCTCTGCATCTCTGATATGACAGTGTTTTATCACACCTTACAAAATTATGGTACAAATGTGCCATGTATAAATGTTATTCACTGTTTTAACTAAATTTTAATAATAATTTTGTATCTTATATTGCTATCCCTGACTTTTTTGTGTGTTCTGGTGTCCTTACATCTCCATAAAATTACATTGGACATCCACACGCTTTGCATGAGGATGTCCAAGTGTCTTCAAAATCCACATAGTAACGCATTGGTTCAATGTTCTATTATGGGCAAGCTCTAATATTTGTGCGGCCCCTATTGGCATGTTATCACTGAAGGAGGAGATCAATCCAGCTCTGAGGGACATCTTTGCTGGAATCAGATAAGTGTTAAAAGGGTTTTTAAGCCTTTATTTGTCTGAGCGCCGATAAGGGACACTAGAGGGAAAGGGACACTGCTTAGCAGTGATTAGCCCTTTCCCAGTAACTAGATGACACATAGTTTTGGGAATACAACTAATTTTAATGAGCCAAACTCAGCCTTTTATGCACAGACCCAGCAGGGGGTCTCCATTGTATTCAGCAAAAGCCCCTCCCAGAAATCTCTGGGCCTGGGAGATAATTGTGTTAAAAACACGTGGTCCTATGCCCAAAATAGTTCCAGGGCATTTGGTGCTTTTGCTGGTCAACTTTCGGGAGCTCCTGCGGCTGCAATACGGGGTGCTCTGCCTGACCAGATAGATAGATAGACAGACAGACAGATGGATAGAAAGATAGATAAATGAATAGTTGCATCTCAAATTCTCAGTGAACACCTCCTTTTAATATTACATAGTGCATATTGAAAACCTCAGGTAGTAAATATTTGCAATTCCATTTCTTATTGTGCTTTGAAATATCCTGCTTTTCCCATTATAACCCACAGTTGGATGTTGCCCTAGCATTCTACTACACTGACTCAGCTATTTGTTTCTTGAAAGATTTGCTTTACTTTTACTTTGATTATGCTTCTTTTTTTAATACCTTTGCTAAAACCCTTTGTTTAATCATTCACATTGTTATTGATTTCACAACATTCTCATCTATTTTGCTAGAGTGCACAGTTTGTGCTATACATTCTATTAAGATGAATACAGCTATTACTTTTCTTTTCATAATTTCTTAGTATTCTCTATGGGAAACCAATGCTTTCCAGCCATATGAAATATGGAACATCCTTACATTATTGGTGTTTTTTAAAATTTGCTACATAGATGCAAACTCATTTTTTATTATTAAAGAACAGAGTGTTAAAAGTATAAATAGAGTTTGGGGACTATGGTCCAATACATTATTTATGAGGTTAAAATATCCAGTTGGATAATTATTAAGCTTGCTCACAAAAGGGCATGTAGGTTTTAAAATAAAATCATAATCAATATGTTTTATGTGTGCAACACACGGTGTGACATAGGCAAGCACCACCAAGCGTTCCGCACCAAGTATTTTCAGATAAAGTAAGATAACTCTGAAAACAGAGCAGTCTATTACGTGCTAGTGCATTTAGGTACAACTATGGAACAAACCTTATGGTTTGTTATAGCAACTTATAATTCGGTATCAAAACGTAAATTAAACAGAGAAAAAACACATATAGTGTAGTATTAAATGCAAAAAAATAAAGCATAAAACAATAAACAGGCACAAAGTACAAACCAAATGTGCTAATATTGCTGTGTCCCTTAGGGCCACTTATCTCCAGTCAGTCCCCTTCCTTATAGTACAGTTGATCCATGGTTCTCCTTAAAAAGATCTTGGTCCTGACATCAGGGAGATATTCCATGTGTAATACTACATCTATTTGAAATTACAGTTATTTGTAATTATTTTAGACTTCAGTCCCAATTCTATCAGCTCTCATTAATCGTGACTAAATTAATTTACATTATCCAGCATCCCATCCCACGTCTTTCTTTTTGGCTGTAGAAACATATTTGTGGGTGACAATCTAGGATACACCCTATACAGAAAGAAAACAGATCACATCACATTGTTAGCTAACAGCTTTCATACACATTCAAAGAGATCACTGCCCATATTCTATTACTTACATATACTTAGTTGTAACATCAACAAACTATGACGGGACAAAAAACATATCAGAGTTTGCAGGAATCTATGATCTGCAAACTTTCTTTGTCTTAGGGATGAGCATAACCACCTAGCAAAGCTAGTGGGTATGCGGCAGCCTCCCGGAGTCAAATGCCAGAGCTGAAAAGGCTCGCGCTGTGCATCTGCACAGCAACAGCCTTTCAGCCAATCAGGTAATCAGGAGAGCCGTGCTGAGCGCGGGAATCCTGATTACCTCAGATTTTTTAAAATTGGGAAACTGCGGATGGTTAGCACATCCCATGAAATACTAAGAATAAATATTTCCCACAGTGTACAGGAATATAATTAAACTTCTAAACACAAAATAAAATAATTCAAGATGCCAATAGTACAGGGGAACAAGAAAATATTTAATAAGTCATGGAGACATACAAGATAGACTTGAAACTTTGTATAAAACAGCTGAACTGAAAAACAAGGCAACAATGTGTGCCAAAGGAAAGTATCCAAAGACCACTGGAAACATTCAACGTAAGTTGCAACAAAATAAGTTCAATAAAAGAGACAAGAAATGTTGAAACAAGTCCCAGCAGACATAATCTTTATGCAGGGAGTCCATGAGAATATTAAACCGACGAGACTACTTGCATCCAATCCTTCTACTTAGGTGGATCCTTGGTTTGTTGGTCTTGTCTTGGAGTACGGCTATAGTCTGTAAAAAACAAAACAGAGAACAGTTATCAAAAGGTTGAATAATCACCAGATAACCTTATGTTTTAGAAAAACCAACTACCACCAGCAGGCAAAACCCTTAACTAGGAGGAGGGTGGGACGGGCGCTATTGCTAGGTGGTTATGCTCATCCCTAAGACAAAGAAAGTTTGCAGATCATAGATTCCTGCAAACTCTGATTTGTCCTCCGGGAGGCATAACCACCTAGCAAAGCTAGTGGGTAGAATAGCACACACCTGGTGGTGGTCCTAAGAAACTGAAGGCGTTCAACTTCTGATGGCCTCCAGTAAAATCTAACAAAGGTTTTACTGGACAACCATCTTGCAGCTTTTAAGATAGTAGCTAGAGGAAGGCCCTTTCCTGCTGCTTTAGTAGCCGAGGCTCCCCTAATTGAATGGCTTTTGAACACTGAAACATCAATTCCAGCCGTAGACATGGCGGAAAGTATCCAGCCTCTAATTGTATTAACCTTGGCTGGACGAAAGGGATTCCTTGATGTAATGAATAATTGACTGATATCGTTTCTAAATCCAGCAGAAAGTTGAAGGTACGATTGTAACAAACTGACTAAACATAAGCCTGGTTCGGAAGAATCTTGGACCAAGTCCAATTCTACCGGACCAGGAGAAAAATGGGATGTTTTTTGTCTGCCTTTTAGTATAATATGGAAACCTCCCGGGGTCCTGGACAACCAAGGTTCTGAAATATGGATCTGAGTTAACTCTGCTCCTCTAGCTGCCAGGGCCAAGGACAGCAGAGAAGCCAGCTTAATAGCAGTCCATCTTAAATCAATTTTAGCATTATCCAAAGACTTTAGGAAATTTAATAAGACATCTACATCCCAAGTAGATGTGTAGCGTGGGGTATATGGGCGGCAGACGGCTAACCCTTTTAGTAATCTCAAATACAGGGCATCCTGAGTAAGGTTGGGGATCAGGAAGTTTAAGGCAGATCCGTAGGTCTTGATTGAACTGACAGATAAACCAGAATGGAACTTAAGGGTAAGAAATTCTAACGCCAAAGGAATGGTATCAGATCCTTGTGTGTTAGACAGAAAAGAAACCTCCCATTCTTTGAATTCCTCGATCATCTTTCTATATCTTACCCTAGTTCTACATCTTAAAGATGAGTTAATAATATCCAAGACCTGGTCCGATAAATGGGGATGTGTTAACAGCCTACCAGGGCTGCAATCCACATCAGCTGCGGGAGCTTGAGCAGAAGATCGCTGGTTCCCTGAAAGCAGTCCACTGTCATGCCTAATGGGATCTTGGTTCCCTTGACTAACTGATGGATCAAGGGATACCAGGGTCTGGAGGTCCATACTGGGTAAACGAGAACTAAGCTCTGCACCCTGTCCCTGCGGATCTTCTCCAGCACTTTCATCAGTAAAGATGGAGGGGGGAAAGCATAAGGGGCTGGAACATCCGTCCATTGGAAAGACATTGCATCCATTTTCCAAGCTCCCTTTGTCCAGGTCCGGGAGACGAACCTGGGAGTTTGAGCGGATGTTTGGGATGCAAACAGATCTACCTGTCTCTGGCCAAAATTGCTTTCTATCTTTTGGAAAAGAGCAATCTTTAATTGGATCGTTGCCAGGGACAAACTTTGGCGAGAGAGAGAGTCTGCAAGCTCGTTCGCCTCTCCCGGAACATATTCTGCGAAAACCTGAACATTGCTTGCTAAGGCCCAGGACCAAAGATCTAGAGCCTCTAAGCAAAGACCCCTTGATCTTGTACCCCCTCTGTGGTTTATATAAGCCACCGCTGTCCTGTTGTCCGAATGGACTTTTACCAATGTCGGTGACTCGTTTAGAGGAACTAGGCCCTTGAGAGCTAATTTTATAGCTCGTAACTCCAAGATGTTTATATGGAGGTGACTCTCTTGGTCTGACCAGATTCCTCTTATGGCGTTTTGGGTTGTAAACGCACCCCAACCGTGACTTGAGGCATCTGACGTCAGAGTGACTGTCGCAGGCTGCTCTAACAGTGGACGAGGAAATAGAATTTCTAACTCCAGAATGGACTTCAATTCTTCTCTGACCTTCTTGGGGAGAACAAATTTTGATTCCCAATGGCCACCCTGTCTCAGTCGGTTCCCTAAAAACAGCTGACTTCTTCTGCAAAGTAAGGGGGAATTGTTGTATGCTGGTGTTAAAGCTATTAATTTCCCTATGATCTTTGCTAGGTCTCTCAAGGACCAACTCTGGTGCTTGAGAGATGAGTTCAGATGTACCAATAATTTGTCCCATTTGTCTTGAGGGATTCCAAGGGACATAGTCCTGGTGTTCAGTATGAAACCCAGAAAGAGGATGCTTTGAGTGGGAATTAGGACTGATTTCTGTAGATTTACTACGAATCCTAGGTCTTGTAAAAGGGAAGCAAGGTAATCCCTTTGAGAAGCAAGGGCTTCCCCATCTGGGTGCATGAGCAGGATGTCGTCTAGGTAGTATAGACACATGAAACCTTTTAGTCTGACATGAGCTATCACTGATTTCATAATTCTGGAGAATGTGTATGGTGCGTTGGAGAGGCCAAACACCATAACAGTCCACTGCCACACCTTTCCTTTCCACTGAAACCTGAGAAAACGCCTGTGTTTCTTGGCTATGGGGACTGAATGGAAGGCATCTTTTAGGTCTACTTTTATGCAGAAAAAGGCTTTCTGAACTAAGCCTGGAAGATCTGATAGACTCTCCATCCTGAACCTTTTCCTTTTGATGAAAGCGTTCAGAGGCCTCACATTTAGGACCGGTCTCCAGGAACCGTCTGACTTTGGGATTGGGAACAATGGGCTGACCCATCCTGTAATAGACATGTCTGCCAACTCTATTTTTCCTTGACTTAAAGCTAAGGAAAGGGAGGCATCTAGCACTGGGTTCACCTCTCTGTGGGGTGCAAATTTCTGGACTGGGAACCTTAACAGGGGGAGTTGTAAACCCCTTTGAAAGATCTTTAGAACCCATTTGTCTGAGGAAATATCCTTCCAATTTAGTGGCATATGAGGAGGCACACTTACTTGAATGCATGGGTTTCCTTTTGGAAGCTGAACCGCCTCTGGAATGCGCTCCTCTGCCGCCGCCTGGGAGCTTATGTCTTCCACTGTAGTGGCGGTACTGGGCCTGGTGAGAGGCTTCTCGGGACGCTCCTGCAGCCCTATAGGGGCGACCCTCCGTCCGAAAGGGCTTCTTGTAGCCAGGGACGGACTTCTTGAGTTCTGAAAAGGATCTCCTTGCCTTGTAACGGCCTTTAACCTCCTGAATGAACGAGGGACCGAATAGGTAAGAATCCTCCAAATTTGGGAACTCATGCGATTTGGGGGCTAGGTCGGACAGACCAGCTGCATGGAGCCAGCGGGATCTGCGGATGTTTGAAATGTAATTAAAGGATTGGCCAATAATTAGCACTGCCCTGCCAGACGCTTTTAAAAGGGCCATCTTAGATGCTAACAGGGATGAAGTGGAAGGTTTCTGAGCATTGCCTTCTTTTTCTGCTTTATCCAGCATCAGTAATAGTGGTCCCACAGCATCAGCAATTTTAAACTGTATATTGCGAAAAGTCTGGTCTGTGGGATCAGAGGATACGCTGCTCCCTGTGATGGATAACAGCGAAGGGTCTACCTCTGGGGCCATTAGAGCCTGAATGTCCGGGATACCGATGTGGTTCCTGAGGAGAAGGTCATCTTCCTTAACCAAGGGGGATCTGAAGGCTAGTTTAGCAAAATCTCTAACCTCGGAATCGTGCTCCATAGCCCATCTGGAGTGAAATAATTTTGATGGGAGAGTCTTTCCTAGGAGACTTACTCTGGCCATCTGAACATTGCTTAGCTTCCCTCGCTCAGTGGAAGCTGCTGAACGAACCACTTCCTCGGATTCCCAGTCTATTTCTGGAGAGCCGTATCTGGAACTGGGACGGCTTTGGGAAGAAGAGTGAGCGAACGCTCTAGAAGAGGAAGGAGAGGGACTATCTAACCTCCAACGAGATTTGCCCTTTTCCTCTGGGAGGTGTTTCTGGTGCTCAAACGAGGGAAACACGCTATTCCTTTTTTGAGGTCCTGTCCCCTTAAATTTTCGCTTACTCAAACGAGTATGAGGGGAAGGAGGAGCGGAGAAGTTTTCCTCAGACGAGGAACTGGCGGAAGAGACCAGCCGTCTTCCTTTATGCTTTTTATTTAAAACTGGGACCAAATCCTCCTCAGATGATGAAGAGGATAGATCCCTGGCAAGGAAAGCTCTCTTATGGAGCTTTCTAACATTGATGGGGCTGCCTTTAAGAGAGGCATCCACTAAATCTGTGGCAGACACAGAAATAGAGTCCTCCATCAATGATGCCATTTTAAAAAATCTGAGGTAATCAGGATTCCCGCGCTCAGCACGGCTCTCCTGATTACCTGATTGGCTGAAAGGCTGTTGCTGTGCAGATGCACAGCGCGAGCCTTTTCAGCTCTGGCATTTGACTCCGGGAGGCTGCCGCATACCCACTAGCTTTGCTAGGTGGTTATGCCTCCCGGAGGACAAAAAGAAATAACAGAGGTTCAGACAAAAAAGGTATAACTTCAAAGTTTTCCAACAAGAGCTCTAAAAAGCAACACACACATGGCAAAGATCAGACAAGATTAGAGAAAGTGAAACATAGACATGATTACTTACAATTAGTTTAAGTTTCCACATAGTTGCAGGCAGAATTCAACAATCCATCCAAGTAATGGATGAAATCTAACCACAATCAATAAGAACTGAATAATTACTTATTTACAAAGAAACCAAAATGTATGCAACCTTAAGGTCAAATCTGACCTGTATATACCCCCACAAAATGGATTTCCATGAAACATATATTTTTCTATATGCTGAACAATCCATGCAACCTGTTTCATTTCAAGTCTGTCTAACCCTGAGACATAGGATTAAAGAACAGAGCTCAGATATCACGACAGACAACTATGACAAGAAAATAACATGAATAAATAGTTTAATTTAGCCCTCATCGACTGCCTTCTTAGAGATTCATGAATATAAACTACGTACCTCTTCTTCTCAAATGTAACAATCAACTTCTACTACAAAAGTATAACTATTGGATTGAAACACTAGCAACCCTGGCTTCACAATGACTTCATTAGAATGTTTTCTAAATTTATTTTTTGCAAAGTATTGAAGTGAGAATAGTCACTTCTCGTGTTGTAATCTTTCTGCTTATCTACAATTATTAGAACTAGAGGAACTTGCATAACCCTGGGTTATCACGTTTACCCATTCATCGGGGACTCCTAGCCATTGCTTGACAACTGCAAATGAAAGAAGAAAGATAAATAACCATACAATTTGCAGTTCATGTCACGGAAAACTAATGATTTGTATATTTACGTTGCACAGTTTATGTTCATCAGGACCTGAAGCAGCACCTGCCAACATCATCAAGTCAGCCTTATCTTGGTTTACTGCTACCAATAACTAAAGGTTACACAGTGCTCAATATTTTAAGTCCTATGCTACTATCCAGACCTAAAGGTTACTCATCACAGAAAGTCTGGGGGATCCATGGCACACTAACAATGAGTCAATTTTTACTCACAATGGCTGAATTTTCACTCACCAATTGCTAACAGACAGTGGAAATGTTGAACCCTGTTCATGCAGTATATGGTAAGGGGTGGTATTTATATAAAATCATTTATATTTTTGTGATATTCAATATACACTATTGTTCTCTGCAACAATCATTTATTCGGTTATTTATCTGTCAATAGCTGTTCTTGGTTGATACCTCCATAAAGCTAACAGTATTGAGGGTATACAGTGAATAATATATTGCATGCTCCACCCCAAAATGTACTTCCTATATCCTTCCTCTACGAACTGGCTGAATAATTTGTATTATATATATAGTTGGTTTTGGGACATTTAGGAACGCACATTTACCAGACATTCTGGCAATGTTTTCAGAATTGGAGGTATACAATGTAG
Organism: Pelobates cultripes; assembly: GCA_933207985.1. Classification (NCBI taxonomy): domain Eukaryota; kingdom Metazoa; phylum Chordata; class Amphibia; order Anura; family Pelobatidae; genus Pelobates; species Pelobates cultripes. The sequence goes on along the minus strand of OW240913.1, from coordinate 315,290,924 downwards.
AGAGGTTACACTTTGAGGCTAAACTGATAAGGAGGCATGATTGCTTGTCTGCCAAATTCTAAGACTGGTACATTTAGAGAATTTCCTCCAGGGAAAAATACAAATATCTGGATTTCATGACACAGGAATTGTATAGTATACCTTTCTGGTCTCTCTTTTTGGAAACACTACATACACATAGATTTTTCTTCCCCCTCTGCTTACTATGTTTCTGAACCAAATTGACAAGTACAAACCATAATTAACAAAGCATTTACAGACCAACATATAATGAAAACTTATTGATGTAATTTCATGATAGTCACAAAGCAATACAAAACCAATGGGAGACCATCAATAATCCTTTAGTTGGTGCAATGATAAATGTAGAAAATAAATGACAAAAAAGGAATCAATGCTTTGAGAAGTAAAGGAAACAGAAAATGAACCTAAGGAACATGTTAACAGATAATATGCGCAGATATTGTGTGTATTGTGAGTAAAGTGAAATTTTTAAACTAACAATAAAATTCATAATAAAGATACATTATTGGTGGTGAGGAGTTGTATAATGCACTGTGTAATATATATAATCTTCTCTACTGTATTATGAGTGTCACACTCATTTTGTAAATGACTTCTTTGTACTCCAAAAGCAGTCTGGTTACTTCTTAGTGAAGAATGGTGAATACCAAATAGCAATAGTCCGATTTAATTTTACATATTTCCCTCAAGCTTACGTGCTAATTTGTACTCATTATTGCTACAATGCAAAATAATCTATGACTGGCTAATTCATACTTAGTAATTCATACTCTTTATTGATACAATGCCAATGATATATGTCTGGCTGTCTTGCTATGTGGCATTCTCTCAGTATTCACTATCAGGGCAGCGGTGCAATTAGCTATTAGACATTTCTAGTCTGAACCTGTTTATTAGACTTAAATTCAGTTCATGTACATTTCTTCCGGGACAAAAACTAGGAGCAGGAATGATCTCTGGGCTTGTCAATTATTCCATTCATCCTATACCATTTCCAATCCAAACAGAATATAGTAAAAAATAAAAATAATTATATATGTGTGTGTGTGTGTGTGTGTGTGTGTGTTATGTAGAGGATGTATCTCTGCTGCTCCAAATCTCCCTTTACAGTCTTCCAGGTGTCAAAGGTCAGGACTCAGGAGTGAATTTAAGTAAAACAACTTTATTGCAGCATGTAAATAAAAATCTAGGTAAAGAAATCTGTGTAAAAACTACACCAGATAGTAAAGTGCACACAAATAATAGATAATGGAAAAGTTCACAATCAGATGCGGCACAATGCATCTCTATGAGGACAGTTCAGTGTCTCCATGCAGAGAAGCACATCTAGTAGCCATCTGAAGATTGGCCAGTCAAGGTATCCCTAGGCTGTAATGTAAACACTAAAATACACTAAAATACAGTGTTTTACTGCAAAAAGCCTGAAGGTGATAATTATGCTCACCAGAACAAATACAATAAGCTGCAGTTGTTCTGGTGACTATAGTGTCCCTTTAAGTTTTCCTTTGCTTGTGTAGCCTTTAAATTAACTAACATTTTATTCAGCTCTGACCTAATTCAACTGAGGTATATACTAACATTTTCAAATACGTTTTCTACATATGATCAGATTTTCTAAAATTAAAGGACCACTATAGTGCCAGGAAAAGAAAATTGTTTTCCTGGCACTATGTAGTCCTTAGGTCCCCCCACCCTCATGGCCCCCCTCCCCTGGGCTGAAGGGGTTAAAACCCCTTCAGCCACTTACCTTTCCGCAGCGCTGGGCTCCCTCTGCGCTGGGGAACTCTCCTCCTCCTGATGACGTCAGCGCCTAATGCACATGCGCAGCAAGAGCCACGTGCGCATTCAAACCGCCCATAGGAAAGCATTTCTCAATGCTTTCCTATGGACGTACAGCGTCTTCTCACTGTGAAAATCAATGCGGAAAACGCAGAAGCGGCCTCTAGTGACTGTCAGTGAGACAGCCACTAGAGGCTGGATTAACCCTCAGTGTAAACATAGCAACATTGTTTATAACAATGTTGGAAGAGATCCATTAAAACCAGATCCTCGCCTGTGTTGATTCAGAGAGGGCCAGAAATTATGACATATTTAGGATCCCATGTCTTTCAGAACTAATATGTGAACTTCCAAATTCATTCTGTCAAATGCTTGTTTTGTGTTCATTAAAAGGACATATGTGCCTGGGATCAACTAAAATAGATTGAAGACTGAAGGCCAGTACTTAATTGGTGTATCCAGTGTCTCAAAGCAAACCCCACATGTCACAAGCATATCTTGGTAATTACCAAATGGGATACTGCACTCTTCTGGATCCCAGGGTGCAACAGGGACTGAGGTTGGCCAATCCCCACAATGTAAGTTGTAAAAATCCAGGCAGAGGTTACAGTCCAACATTTCAACCATGATATGCTTGTAGAAAAGTAATGATGGTCCAGGCACTCAAGTTAAATTCAGTGAGCAAATTTTTTTAAGCAGATGAAAAGCAAAGTTTTGGCCTACAATAAGCTTGAAAAGGCCCTGTTGTAGGCCAAAAAAAGTTGATTTTCATTTGCTTCAATTAATCTGCTCACTGGCTTTAATTTGAGTTCCAGGACCATCATTACTTTTCTACAAGCATATAATGGTTGAAATGCTGGACTGTAACTTCTGCCTGGACTTTTACAAATAGCTTAATATTGACATTAAAAGAAATTGGTCTATAACTGCTATAAAGGATGTAGCAGCTATAGACAGCTCCTTTGGTTTCATTGGGATGATAATTATTATAGATAAGGGGATGAGGATTGTGGATGCTCTAAATTATTTCTAAAATCAGTAGAGAGTTTAATGTAAACAAAGTAATTTTAATAACTAATCATGAAACTCATTGAGCAGGGCCCTAAACTTCTCTGTTCCTGTGTGTCCATTTGTCTGGTTATAATTACATGTCAGCTATTCCACCCATTGTACAGTGCTACGGAATTTGCTGGCACTATATAAATAATAAAATAATAAAATAACGATGGTGAAGCTATCTTGTCTTTTCCTTACTGGAAGAGTTACAAGAATGTTTTTGATTTGCCTAACAAGTTCACTGATAAGAAAAATATATAATGGTGGGTCAAAGATGACACAAAATGGTCCCAGCTAATACTGTGTACATTGAAATACTATGCTCGGCTGACCAACTAATAATAGTTGAGCGGTGGTCAGAAATGTTTTGAGGGGTAGTCAAAAATTTGTGGCATAGGATTTACTTTTATGTTAGTCTGTTAGTCATGGTAACATGATCTAGCCACCTTATTAGTCCAGTGTTAATTATGTTTATTCCAATCTACTAATTTAAATTTGTACACATTAACTTGTTGTTAGGGAAGAAACCTTAGCAGATCTGCGTTGGGGATGGGGTTAGGACGATGCCAGATAAACCTGGATCTCTGCCAGTAGTTTGATATCCAGTTTATAAGCTGTTATTAATGAAATTGTATGCATCAACTCATGCCATTTACTACTAGAAAATATAGCAGTTTTAGTTTTACTAAATAGTATCATATTTGTAGTTCTGTTCTTTTATTCTTCTGCTACTGACACTTAATTGCAAACTCATCGGAACAGAATAAGTCATCCATATTTAAATTCCTTTGTTTTGTTGTTGTTTTGTTAAAATAAAATAAAAATAAAAAAACATAAAAAAGAATTTCATCTTTAAAGGCATCTTTTAGGCAATTTTCCTAATTTAATTAAAACAATAACTCAAGATTCAGCCTTTGAATAAGTTATCTTAAATTGTAATCTTGTTTGTAATGTATGTTGGGAAATGCTCAATAATTACTACTGCTATATAATACAAGTAATTAAATGCTTGACGTTTCCCACAGTGCAGAATACCCTGTATAAGATTATCTTAAAGCGCCTTTTAAATTATTCATCTTTGTGATTTTTTTTTTGGCTTATAATACATATAAGATAAGATTGTAAATAGTCAAATGTATATTTGAATCATTTGTCTGTATGCTTTTCAGCAAACGGCAATATAGATGGCTAGCAAGGCATTTTTTTTTTAAAGAGACACTTCAGAACCCTAAAGTGCTTCATCTAGCTGAAGTGATCTATGTGTGAAGAGTGTGTCCTTTTTCATTTTAGATAAAGTGCACATTTCAGTAGAAATTAGCAATCAGACTACTGGTCCTGTTACTTCCTGGTTGCTTAGTTCTCTGGAGCTAAACTCAAGAGGCAGGGAATTGCCTTCAGGTCAATGATATATTTTTGCAGAATGAATCTTGAAATCTTAACATAAATTCACTTCTACCTAATACTTGATAGAACTACAATGTTTGTTTATTCATTCATTAGATATCACGTTATCTCATAAAGCCTGCTGCTCATTCGTGAATTCCGTGACCTATCACTGCTCCCTTACCTCGCTCCTCTATCAAACCTTATCCTGGCTCCTTATAATTTTAGGGTACAATTCAAAAAGATGCCACTGAAAGAGGTAGGTGTTCAGGCATAGCTTGCTAAATGAAATACTGCAATTGATTTTTTTGGAATGTCACTGAAATATATATTAATATGTTTTGAAATATATTTTGCAGTAGATTGCTAGATGCAATTCCTCACCTTTTGGATAACAGATAAAGTGAGAAAAAGTAACCAATAGAGGGGGGAAAAAATCTATATCTACATGTACATAGAAACAAATATAAACAATTGGAAAAAGGGAGCACTCTGAGGTCTTTACAAAGTTCAGTAAAGCATCATGAAATGCTTCAGACTTGAGAAAGGAAGGTTCTCCCAGAAAGCTTGTCATTAAAAAATTCTGTTAGTCAAATAAAAAAAGGTATTATAAGATACAAATTTGATCTGTTTTTTTACAGCTACATCACTGGACTAATATGGCTACAATCTCTTCTTGAACATATACACTGCTCAAAAAAATAAAGGGAACATTTAAACAACACAATGTAACTCCAAGCCAATCACACTTCTGTGAAATTAAACTGTCCATTTAGGAAGCAACACTGAGTGACAATCAATTTCACATGCTGTTGTGCAAATGGGATAGACAACAGGTGGAAATTATAGGCAATTAGCAAGACACCCCCAATAAAGGAGTGGTTCTGCAGGTGGTGACCACAGACCACTTCTCAGTTCCTATGCTTCCTGGCTGATATTTTGGTCACTTTTGAATGCTGGCAGTGCTTTCACTCTAGTGGTAGCATGAGATGGAGTCTACAACCCACACAACTGGCTCAGGTAGTACAGCTCATCCAGGATGGCACATCAATGCTAGCTGTAGCAAGAAGGTTTGCTGTGTCTGTCAACGTAGTGTCCAGAGCATGGAGGCAGTACCAGGAGACAGGCCAGTACATCAGGAGACGTGGAGGAGGCAGTAGGAGGGCAACAACCCAGCAGCAGGACCGCTACCTCCGTCTTTGTGCAAGGAGGAACAAGAGGAGCACTGCCAGAGCCCTGCAAAATGACATCCAGCAGGCCACAAATGTGCATGTGTCTGCTCTAACGGTCAGAAACAGACTCAATGAGGGTGGTATGAGGGCCCGACGTCCATAGGTGGGGGTTGTGTTTACAGCCCAACACCGTGCAGGACGTTTGTCATTTGCCAGAGAAGACCAAGATTGGCAAATTCGCCCCTGGTGCCCTGTGCTCTTCACAGATGAAAGCAGGTTCACACTGAGCACATGTAACAGATGTGACAAAGTCTGGAGACGCCGTGGAGAACTTCTGCTTCCTGCAACATCCTCCAGCATGACTGGTTTGGCAGTGGTTCAGTAATGGTGTGGGGTGGCATTTCTTTGGGGGGGCTGCACAGCTCTCCATGTGCTCGCCAGAGGTAGCCTGACTGCCATGAGGTCCCGAGATGATATCCTCAGACCCCTTGTAAGACCATATGCTGGTGCGGTTGGCCCTGGGTTCCTCCTAATGCAAGACAATGCTAGACCTCATGTGGCTGGAGTGTGTCAGTAGTTCCTGCAAGACAAAGGCATTGATGCTATGGATTGACCCGCCCGTTCCCCAGACCTGAATCCAATTGAGCACATCTGGGACATCATGTCTCGCTCCATCCACCAAAGTCAAGTTGCACCACAGACTGTCCAGGAGTTGGCAGATGCTTTAGTCCAGGTCTGGGAGGAGATCCCTCAGGAGACCATCCGCCACCTCATCAGGAGCATGCACAGGCGTTGTAGGGAGGTCATACAGGCCACATACACTACTGAGCCTCATTTTGACTTGTTTTAAGGACATTACATCAAAGTTGGATCAGCCTATAGTGTGTTTTTCCACTTTAATTTTGAGTGTGACTCCAAATCCAGACCTCAATGGGTTGAAAAATTTGATTTCCATTTCTTTATTTTTGTGTGATTTTGTTGTCAGCACATTCAACTATATAAAGAACAAAGTATTTCAGAAGAATATTTAATTCATTCAGATCTAAGATGTGTTATTTTTGTGTTTAACAATTTACCCTTTTTTGAGCAGTGTATATATATACAGTGGTATCTCGGTTTACAAATTTAATGCATTCCACGGGACGTTTCTCATTGCAAAACGCGGTTTCCCATAAGATTGCAGTGAAAACCAATTAATCCGTTCTGGAGGTCAGAAAAAAGTCAAAATGAGCTGGCATGGAAACCAACCCACAATGTAGAACACACAATAAAAGGCATGCAAATGACAAAGCTCAGCTCCCTGCCTTTCCACCGCTTGACAAATGCACCAAAAAAGTTTCAAAAAGTCCCAAAACTACTGCAAAATATTTCCAGAATGGCTCCAAAACTCAATGCAAAAGCTGCTCCAACACCTCCACACTCGACACCACGTGCTACCCACATACTCCAGCATGCACGGGGCATTATTTTCAATAGATTTTAATTTGTAAGCCAAAAATTATGTTAACTGAGGCTTTCTTAAACCCAGGTACCACTGTATATATAAATTGCTGAGTACCAATGGAGAGTCCATCAGGGACATGATGTTTGACATAAAGCATGACATCAGCACTGCGAACAACAATTCTTCTCTTGGAAGGCTGAAAGGAAGTGGCAATGATACCACGCAAATGGAACAGCACAGTGAACTGAGTGGACACTTCAAAAGTAATCAAAGTACATGCACAAAGGAAGGACTCTGATTTATTTAATTTTTTTTGCTGTACATAACATAATAATGGTGTGGCGGGATGGAAACGAAACCTAAATTGCATGGATCTTGAATAGTACTCATGACCCAATCAGAGCGTATAGTGATTGAAATATCCATGCGCAACAGAGAAAACATGGAACTCTAAAATTAGATTTACAATCAAACCTAGATGAGGGTGAATGATTGTGAAATGTACCACTTTATTCTTTTTGCAACATGACATTTCTGTTCCTGTTAAAAAGACACATTTATTATAGAAACATAGACATGAACATAAAATATATGCTTTTCTCAAACATATGGAAACATATGTAAAAATGACTGTCAAACGCAAGTTTTACGGAAATACAAAACTGGCAGAACTGACTGAATTTTCATGAGCAAACATAACAATGGGCTTGATTGTGAAATATACCAAAATCTTCCACCATGCCCAACTAAAGCTTAAGCTATAGGTATAATGTGGTTAACACGTTCACTACCAGTGTGACAATTTATTTTCAAGAAATAATTGTTTAAAACATTTAGAAATCTAAATCAATATAATTTATTCATTGAGCTGCCTGTTATTTTAAGAAGTAGATCACATATCAAAATATTGTAGTGCACATTAGGTAACATCACAATGTGCTTTAAAAACCATAATGCACCATGTGACATATATTTTCCAGTGTCCACACTGCATTCTGGCTTTGTCATCGCTGCTATATTCTATGTTTATATGAGTGTTCATTTAAGTTACACAGGGCAATGTTGGAGCCTAACCTCAGGCTAACTGCTCTAAGATTAGAATCATAAACTTAGCTTTAATGCACAAGCATAATATAATTCTAACTCCAACGCAAGTCCTAAACTAAATTAAAATGTAAATAATAATCTGCAATTATGTGAAGTGGAATTCAGACGTATCAGAACAATATAGGAAATGTTGCCGCTTTCATTTCTTGAGAGCTAGTAGATGGATCAGTGCATTATATTATTCAGAGCTCTATATCTTAATACTATAAAACCCTACTGGACTTCAGTAATGAGGGGATTTTGGAGATGTTGAGTAGAACATAATTTATTGTTGGGCACAGGAACTAATATATTTATTGCAACCCACATGACTGCTTATATAGTCTAATAGGAGGAGAGGAAATTGCCCCTCCATTAAACAGAGCTAGGGAATGCCGAATCACAGTCCCCAAGATCTTTATTCCTCTGCACCCTGTGTAAAATTGAATTAAATTGTTAAACACAAATTATATATAGTAGTATATTCAAATACATTAAGGAGAGAGCGCAGGTAACTTGTTTTTCTTTGGCTTTTACTATATATTGGGGCTGATGTGTACTGTAGTCATTGCTGCCGCCCAGTGATGGGTGTGAGTGCAGGACTTATCTTTCTGCATTTGTATAAATTTTTTGTATCACTCAGCCTTGTTACAATGCAGCCGCCCATCCTATGTGTTCCCTATTAAGGGTAAATATATATAGAGGTGTATATAAAAAAAATCCCCTTTTTTGTCTCATTAGAGATCTTTGCCAGAAGCTAGACATGTGCAATTAGTTTCGGTCCGAATTAAAATTCGGCCGAATTTCTGGTAATTTGGACAATTGGGTACATCCGATTGTCCGAATAGCTGAATTGCCTAAGTGCCGAATTGTCGAAGTCCCGAAGTGCTGAAATTACCAAATTTCCGAAGTGTAGTAGTGCCTAAGTGTCGAATTGCTGAAGTGCTGAAGTTCCGAAGTTGCCGAAGTTCCGAAGTGTCAAAGTGCCGAAGTTCCGAAGCACAGTATTGCCTAAGTATTAATATACTTACCAAGTGTAAGAAGAAGAATGTTACACTGTGTTTGCAACACTTACAACAATCAAGTAACATAAATTCATACAAAATGTAAGTTACTTAGCCTGTCATGTAATGACAGGAATGAATAAGTAGATAACTCCCTAATTCCCACGGTATTAGGGAGCTATCTACTAAAAGGCTAAAAGACCTAAATTGGTCTTTCAGCCAAATTTACTAATACTAAGTAAAGATTACTTAGTATTAATAAATTATGCCCCTACTTGCTATACCGCGAGTAGGGGCATGTCTATTAAACAGTGAGCAGCCTGTGGTCCCCCCTCCTGAGCCCCCACCTGAGACGTGCGATTGGAGGCTTTTAAACTAAAGGGGGGACCTATAGCCCCCCCGGCCCCCAACCCTGAGCGGCGGATGGGGGCCCCAAAGTAAAAAAAGGGGGGAGGGCCTATTGTCCTCCTCACTGGCCCCCACCCCTGAGCGGTGGGTAGGGGCCCTAAATAAAAATTGGGGGGGAACTTAATGTCCTCCCCCTGGCTCCCACCACTGAGCGGTGGGTGGGGGCCCTAAACAAGAATAAGGGGGGGACCTAATGTCCTCTCCCTGGCCCCCACCCCTGAGAGGTGGGTGGGGGCCCTATATACAAATTGGGGGGGACCTAATGACCTCCCCCTGGCCCCCACCGGTGAGCGGTGGGTGGGGGCCCTAAACAAAAATAAGGGGGGACCTAATTCAGCCCCAAAAAAGGCCAAATAAAAATCCATAATAACTGACGCAAAAAAAAAAAAAATCAATTTTCACACGGCGAAGGCTCCGCGAAGACTGAGCTCTGCAGGGCGGGGGAATGCTTATAAAGCCTTGCCCCACCCTGCAATTAAGCTCAGAGCACTCTGATTGGTGGGTTTAAGCCATCCAATCAGAGTGCTCTAACAGGTAAATGAAGAGACTGACAGGTAAGTCTCTACATTTACCTGTTACAGCACTCTGATTGGTTGGTTTGAAATCCACCAATCAGAGTGCTCTGTGTTATTTTACACAGCGTGGGATTAAGTAACCAATCAGAGTGTTATGAGTCCAATTACACAGCGTGGGAAAATTCCAAAGAACTTTCCCACGCTGTGTAAAATGACACAGAGCACTCTGATTGGTGTATTTCAAACCAACCAATCAGAGTGCTGTAAAAGATAAATGTAGAGACTTACCTGTCAGTCTCATCATTTACCTGTCAGTGGACTCTGATTGGATGGTTTGAAATCCACCAATCAGAGTGCTGTGACAGGTAAATGTAGAGACTTACCTGTCAGTCTCTTCATTTACCTGTCAGAGCAGTCTGATTGAATGGCTTAAACCCACCAATCAGAGTGCTGCGACAGGTAAATGTAGAGACTTACCTGTCAGTCTCTTCATTTACCTGTCAGAGCAGTCTGATTGAATGGCTTAAACCCACCAATCAGAGTGCTGCGACAGGTAAATGTAGAGACTTACCTGTCAGTCTCTTCATTTACCTGTCAGTGGACTCTGATTGGATGGTTTGAAATCCACCAATCAGAGTGCTGTGACAGGTAAATGTAGAGACTTACCTGTCAGTCTCTTCATTTACCTGTCAGAGCAGTCTGATTGAATGGCTTAAACCCACCAATCAGAGTGCTGCGACAGGTAAATGTAGAGACTTACCTGTCAGTCTCTTCATTTACCTGTCAGAGCAGTCTGATTGAATGGCTTAAACCCACCAATCAGAGTGCTCTGAGCCTAATTGCAGGGCGGGGCAAGGCTTTATAAGCCTTGCCCTGCCCTGCAGAGCTCAGTCTGCGCGGAGCCCTCCATGGGTGAAGATGGATACTTTTTTTTTGCGCTCGTGTTTTTTTTGTTTGTTTTTTAATTGCGTCGGTTATTATGGATTTTTATTTGGCCTTTTTTAGAAGATTTTAGAAGAAAGAAAACGTCAAATGGTAAGTTTATGTTTATTTTTACAGGCACTTAGTATTTTTAGGGTGAGGGGGGTAGGTAGGGTTATTTATTTTTTGGCGGAGGGGGTGACTAGGGGTTTGGGGACCCCTAGTCATCTGGGGGGAGGGGGGTTAAATTTTCATTTAGGACCCCCACCCACCGCTCAGGGGTGGCGGCCAGGGGGAGGACATTAGGTCCCCCCCAATTTGTATTTAGGGCCCTCACCCTCCGCTCAGGGGTGGGGGCCAGGTGGAAGGACATTAGGTCCCCCCCTTATTCTTGTTTAGGGCCCCCACCCACCGCTCAGGGGTGGGGGCCAGAGGGGAGGACATAGGTCCCCCCCAATTTGTATTTAGGGCCCCCACCCACCACTCAGGGGTGGGGGCCGGTGGGGAGTACAATAGGTCCTCCCCCCTTTTTTTACTTTAGGGCCCCCACCCACCGCTCAGGGAGGGGGGACCCTTTTTTTTTTAACAGTGAGCAGCCACAAGCTGCTCACTGTTTACTGGATATGTCCCTACTCGCGTTATAGCGAGTAGGGGCACAATTTACTAATACTAAGTAATTTTTACTTAGTATTAGTAAATTTGGCTGAAAGACCAATTTGGTCTTTCAGCCTTTTGGTAGTTAACTCCTTAATACCGTGAGAATTAGGGAGTTATATACCAAGCGGCTGCAAGAAAAGTCCCGAAATGCCGGAGTTCCGAAGTTGCAGAAGTGCTGAAATTGCCGAAGTGTCTAAGATCCGAAGTGCCGAAGTTGCCGAAGTGGCGAAGTTCAGAAGTGCCAAAGTGCCGAAGTCTTCAAGTGCCGAAGTGCCGAAGGTGCCGAAGTTGCCGAAGTTCCAAAGTGTCGAAGTGCCGAATTGCTGAAGTCCCAAATTGACGATGTCCCGAATTTCGGAATGCCGAACCGAGCTGAATATTTTCCCCATGCACATGCCTACCAGAAGCTCAAGGAAGCAAGGTGAATGGTTAGAGTTAGGACCCACCTGGGGGGGTCTGCCTTGACGTTGGCAGGTGGGCTTATCCTCTTATGGCCATTGGAGGTAACTAAAAAACCTCCATTTATTTAAAAATACATAGGGATTAAGGAGAGAGTGCAGGTAACTTGTTTTTCTTTGGTTTTTACTATATATTGTGGTTGATGTGTACTGTAGTCATTGCTGCCACCCAGTGATGGGAGTAAGCGCAGGACTTATCTTTCTGCATTAGTATATACCAAGACGGAGAACACTAAGTGAAATTAAAAACACACAGAGTAGTGTATGTGGTCTAAAATACAACCTGAAAATAATAGATAATTACTGGAACATAATAAATACAAATCAAGGAAAAAAAATAAAACTACAATTTTTGTGACTGAACAATCTCTGGGTTATTTGAACGATGGAGAAATGGAATCCAAATTGCAGATATTAGATAAAAATGACTAAGCAGCAACTATAGATGAATTTGATAATGTTCTCAAATTAATTAGTGAATAACCTAGTTATTAAGAAAAAACACTTAATTTAAAATTTTGCTGAAAAAAATCTATAATATAATATAATCTCCAACTACTTCTTAATGGTTTAGTAAGGACATTAATTACTCAGAAAGTATAATACCCATACAATTAAAAAAAAATATAACAGTGAAGAACAATTTGAAAACTTGTATAGTAAAACATTAAACCAAATACATTCTCAAGTTCTGCTGGGATAATCATCTGTTAAAAACATAATGGTAACCAAAAGTTTCTATTGCAATATATTTGGCCTTGGAGGGATGCATCTGGAGGTGACAAATCACTACACTGCAGTCTCCCTTTAAAATATTTTATTGAAATAAAGCAACAGTAAAACTCACACATTGCAGTTCAAAACAATCTTGCTGAATTTTGAAAACCACTATGTCTAATTCAGTATTGTTTTTTTCTGAATACTTTTTAGAAGTAAGGAATTGCCCATTTTTCAAACAAAACTATGTATCCATTATCTTAATGATTGTATCTTGCAATTGTGTTTGAAAAGGGTCTATATGCTCAAAATAATTTGTTGCACTTCTAAAACGTAATCTTGATTTGAGATATACTGATCAGAAGCTTATATCATAAAACAAAATGCACATTAGCTTGAAACGCGTAATTTGTAGGTGATACTACGATAGATATTTTATATTGTAATTTAATTAATTTGAAAGCCAAGCAAGTCCCAGCACTTTTACAGGCAAATCTTCCTTCTTGTGAGACTTGCCTGTAATCTGTATGCATGTATATAAATATGTACTTTACAAGCCTGTTATGCTACCCCACGACCAGTAGGAGAACTGCTGGGGCAACACGCTGAAGGGGCCCATCAAGTGGCCAATGCATTTAGGGCCACCCAATGAGCATGTGTCATCAAGGGCCCAGTTGTGCATTGCAGGCAGCTCATTAACAGCATGACCAGACCCCTTTCTTATCGTCAGCCTTCGCTGGGAGAAAGTGAGAGCTGCTCACTTCCTCCCAGATAACAGAGCAATGTGACAGACACAGAGAGGGGAGCAGAGAGGAGTGGGCATGACCAGAGAGAGCCATCCTCTAACTCCCAACAACTTCATTCAGCAGACATAACCCCAGGGAAGCCACCTTCCTGCACACATAAGGTAGGAAACAGGAAGGTGGTGTTGCAGAGCTGGATAGATGCCACACTAGATTTAAACCCAGTCAAACACTTACTGCACATTAGAGGCTGATCCAGTCTGTCTCCTATAAGGCTCCAAATCCGTTCAGATGGATGCTGGCCGCTGCTCTACAGAGCCCATTGATAGGTCCGCCTCCACTGATGATGATATTGAAGTGCATATGCATGTGTCATTGCTTCATCGATGCACACATACTTTTTGGTATTACAAGGGCATTTCTGATCAATACCTGCCATTCTAGGGCTTTTTAAACCCATTTTAAATGTTCTTCTTTGCCGTATCATGGTTTCCATTTACTGGTAATCAGAAAGTGCATTTATTTTGAATTTCTGACCTCAGCTTGTTATTGACTGTTTTTCTTTCTGTAATCCTTGACCTAATGGCCTATCTTCTTGTTCTTATTTCATTGTATATCCCTGACCTTGGCTTGTCTCTGACCATTCAATATTTACATTAAGTCTGGCCACAAGAGTTTTATTTAACCTGTGTTTTACTTAGACACTGCATGTTGGGTCATAGTATTTCCAGTTAGGTGTCTAAAAATGTTGACCATCATGTGTGTATCTGTGTGTTATTGTTTGTTTTTGAGTATCTGCAAGTGTGTCAGTGTGTTTTTGTGTGTCTCCGTATCTGTATGTGTGTGTCAGTGGTATCTGTGTCTCCATAACGGAATAGATGTCAGTGTGTGCATCTGTATCTCTGTGTATCTATACCTATGTCAGTGTGTGTATTTGTGTGTCTGTGTATCTACATGTGTCAGTGTGTGTATCTGTGTGTTATTATTATTATTATGTTATTTATTGTATTTAGTGTATTTGCATGTGTGTGAGTCGGTGTATCTGTGTGTCTGTGTATCTGCATGTGTTTCAGTGTTTGTATCTGTGTGCCTGTGTATCTGCATTTGTAACACTGCTTTCAAATGGCAAAATTACATGCAAATACAGTTCTATATTCACATATGTACCCCAAGCAAAAACATGCATACTGTCAAACACACAAACACTACTCAGTGCTAAATACAAAGTTGCAAGGATGGGAAAATGGTAGATCCCAAGCTAGCAAAGCATTGTGGAAGTTGTACGACATATGGGATCTACCTTTTGGTCACCCTTGCGATAGGGCCCTCTCAACATTATTAGAGCTGCTGCCTATGGCCTGCCTCCTACCTAAGCACTTATTAGGCAAGTTGTCTTGCTTAAGCAGTGCTTGAACTCCATTCACAAGCTGCAACATAAAAGGGTAGCTCCACCACTCATCTGGTACCTTTACATGAAGAACACTCTTCAACTCCACAACGATTCACCAGAATCAAATACCACTCCACACCCAATGAGCTGCAAATCATTATAGGACCTAACCATGCACCTTTCACACTGTGGCTATTCACATTCTGACTCTGATCTCTGGTCTCTCCTATTTTAGGTCCTCCATGGACTAAACATTCCATCATCTAAACGTGGTATTCCTTCATTGCTGCTATGTCTTCAATGTATGATGATTCCATTAGATAAGAAACTGCCCTGATTTCTAGAAGCATAGAAACATAGAATGTGACGGCAGAGAAGAACCATTCGGCCCATCTAGTCTGCCCAATTTTCTAAATACTTTCATTAGTCCCTGGCCTTCTCTTATAGTTAGGATAGCCTTATGCCTATCCCACGCATGCTTAAACTCCTTTACTGTGTTAACCTCTACCACTTCAGCTGGAAGGCTATTCCATGCATCCACTACCCTCTCAGTAAAGTAATACTTCCTGATATTATTTTTAAACCTTTGTCCCTCTAATTTAAGACTATGTCCTCTTGTTGTGGTAGTTTTTCTTCTTTTAAATATAGTCTCCTCCTTTACTGTGTTGATTCCCTTTATGTATTTAAAATGTTTCTATCATATCCCCCCTGTCTCGTCTTTCCTCCAAGCACTGTGGCCCTTGGAGGACTACATCACAGAATTCAAATGATAAGCCACAGACAAAAGAAGAAATGACTCCAATTTCCAGCTCCGTAAGAGCATGAGCACTGTATGTGGCATGTTTTATGGAGATAGGAGAGGGAAGGTCTCTGGGTGGTGCCAGTGATGCGGGGGTGACGTGACCCACTGCTCTATCATGGCCACATCTAAATCCTGCTGGTTCCTTGCTTTGGTTAATCCTATTCCAGACAAATTTGTGCATTCTGCATAAAATATATAATATATAAATATATACCTTTTTTTTTTTTTTACTGCACCTCCTGCTTTTCCCTCTATTGGTTACTTTTACCAAATTAGGGTAAAATACTCCTATCAGTGTTTTTATTCAACTTGATAAGGCCCTGAAGCGCTGTGTGTTTATTATTTACTGTTTAATAAAAGTATTATTTGGCTACTTTACTATTTGTGGTTAGCCTATATACTTTTTAGTATTTTATTTTAGTTTTTATTTCCTGGCACAGACTTTTATTGTCTGAAGCACGAGCAAACAACCTACAAAAGAATCCTAGGTGGGGATTATTTTTACCCACGGTTGGTACATAGAGCGGTTAGTCTGCTCTTTTTATTGTAAGTATATTTCTTATTATTATTTATACTTACCTGTATGGAGAACACTATGGACTTTCTTTCTTTATTTCATATGACATATGCCACCACTTCCCAGCTGTGAAACTACTGTCAGAGGGATATCCTGCAAGTGGGGATTTTATACCACTGCATGCTGTTTTACCATAGCTCTATTATATGTGAGTTGGCATTTTTATACCTCAGTGTTATCTGTAGCCAGTCTTATTGTCATATTGCACTATTGGTTCCCTTGGTCTTCAGTTTTTTTTACATACGCTGCTACTGAGTGGAACTGTCTCAAGGACTTAACACTAAAATGTGAAGAAATATTGTCATTTTAGGACTGTTTCATACCCTCTGGTATTTTATAGGACTTCCTATTGCTATTTTTTATGTGGTCTGTATAAGTCTTCATGTTAAGGGGCAATTAGCATTTTCTACTTGATAACATGGCGCTGCCTGTTTCTTTTGTTCTGTTTACTCCTATCAGTGTACTGCAAAATATATAGATGATATTTATTTGATTGGCCCGTTTTCACTCCCTTTTGGTCCGTATGATTTGTTGATTTCTTCTTTGCTGAAATTCTGCAGACCGAAACCAGCATGTTGCCAAAATGTGAAAAATAATTATTTTGGGTAAAAATGGTTTAGCAGAACTGAATTTTCTCATCATGCACAGCTCTATCATGCATCCCTTTCTTTTTTCTTTTTATCTAACCTTCTTGTGACTGTTATCAAGAGAGCTGTCATTTTTAAAATTATAGCAGCTGTTATATATATCATTTACATATGTAAAATTTTAATTTTCATTCTCTTTTAATATTTCTAAAGTAAGACAAAGGTTCTAAAGGAAGGATACTATTCATATTAAGGCTTTCTCGCTGTTGTTAAAAACTGAAATTTATCAAAAGTACTAAGATAAGCTTTAATAATGTCAAGAAACACGAATCAAAAATGTTAAATAACCACCTTGTGTTTTAATTGTTAAAGGCTGTCTAGTCAACTTTCTATGTACTTAAGAAACACCCTTGTGTTTTATAATTCTAGCTTCGCCAAGCACTATCTTACTCAGAAACATTAATTTAATTTTAAATTATTTTATCACGGCTTTTATTATAGCCATTGTTACATGAATAAATCTTCAGAGTAATGCATTTTGTAAGAAATGATCATAAAAATTTACAGACAATAACTTTACCCATGTCCCTTACTATATTCCAGTACAACTATAATATAACTCTCATTAATGACCTCTAAATGGTTGTGTAATGATCCAGATTAGCTTGTAAGTGAAAAACTATTAAATAATTAGTAACACTAAGCGTGCTTTAAGTTTTTTTAAAATGCCTAAATGACACACTATATATTATTGGAAAAGCACTAGAACAATTCTGTCTGATTTGAGGCCTAGCCCCATGGCCTATTTTACATTGGGCAGCCTTGTATTGCAATGGCCTCTCATCATGTGCATCTCTTCTTATCAAAGTGGACACTCTACAGGTAAAAATAATAATCCAACATATTTCTTTTATTTGTATATTAGCTGGTTTTGATTAAAAAATTCTGAGATGTTAACTTTTTGTGGGGCAAGTTGCCTAATTACATAAAGTTTACTTGCAGAGAATATGGTGAAAAATGAGTTAATATTTTTTTTTAAATAGCAAAAACAAAAAAACTAAAATAATGTTATTGTGCTATATGTTTTGGACATCACTCTAAAACTCAAAGTAAATGGGGGGAGGCAGCTGACATTTTAATCTATGTGGGGCAGAAGTGGACTGAGAAGTGAGGCAAATGCTGCCCATAAAACATGCTCATGATTGCCCATACAATAGCCGCACTGTCCCCAACAAATCACACACTCTGTATGGTTGTGGCTGCTGGGGCAGTGGTGAAGTTCTATTGGGTGGTTTACTGGGAGGGTATCTTGGTCCCATCATTAGTTCCCATGTGGCCTGCTGAAATGAAATAAGCTAAGGTCACTTCATCCCAGCCTGAACAGAGCTGTAGGGTAGGAGAAGGTGGCACACACAGACAGAGGAGGAGGAGAGTGCTTGAGGAAGGTTGGCACCTCAGACCTCCATCAACCTTGGCCAGCGAGCGCCACTTGACCCCAGTGAAGCCACCCTCCTGCAGCCAAAAAGTAAAGAAATAGGAGGGAGGCTAGCATATTTAAATTATTACTTATATATGTGTGCATGTGCTTGCCAGTGTGTATGTGTGTGTTAGAGAACATGTATAAATAATCTCTTCTATAGTTGATTAATTAATACTTGTCCTGTCTGGCCAAGTCGCAGAAGAAATAGTCCTTGATATGAATGAGAAGCAAGGATCCATCATGATGTAACTTGCTACCCTGACACTGGGAAAAGTAAATACATAAAATAAAATACTTTTATTATACAGTACATAGCAAATTGAATTCCAGTTGCCCTCTGCCAGTATTGTGTATCTGTGTTTATTGGTGTATATCTGTCCGTGTATTTGTGTTCGTGTGTCTTTGTTACATTTCACGGAAGCTGTCATGTAAAAGAACAAATCATTTCTGTCACTCTTACTGCTGTAGGGGGAAAAAACAACAAACAATCAAACAAAATGAAATAAAAATAAATACATTAAAAAGAATATCAATTTAAAAATGTATAACAGTGAATGTGTATTGTGGGAAAATAATGGCATTTCAGTTGGGTCTCCATCTCATGTTTAATGATGACTCAAATTATTATATATATTTAATGTGAATTGATCCCTTGGTATGTATGGTATTTTTTGTTGCACTTTATTTTTAATTTTTGTTTTAATTTTTTGTTTTGTTTTTGCTTTTGTTTATTGCTCTGTGCATCATTCCTTGAAATCTGGGGTATTAAGCATTTAGGTAGTTTTCTAGACTGTTGTATAACTTTTAAATGAACTGTAGCTCACCAAATTATTGCATATTATTGCTATGCACTTACTGCTAACAGAAGTGATATGAACAGAAATGATATCGCTTACTCATGCTAACAGGATTGTGTGTGCACTACAACCAGTAATGTAAGTTATTACATTCATTAAATAAGACCACAAACAAGTCAACAATGATTCAGCAAAATGGTTTTGTTTGTATAGTACAAGAAACTCTGATAGATATCCAGTCAAACATTTATTGCTAAATGGATGAAGATTTTAACATTACTGCCTAATAAAACCCCCATACTGTGTGATTAAATAAGAGGGAAAGCAGTAAAAAGAGAAGGCATAATGATGGCAACATGTAGGTCAGTTACAATTTAATTGTCATTGCACTTCATTGCTAACATATCAATTCACTGCTGCTTAGCTTAGCAGAAAACAGCAGCTAAGCATGTACAGTGTCTGTTTTTTTTCAAAAGCTCACTCCCCAGCACTAGCTTTTTACTGATTTTTAAGCGATCACATGAAGTTGCCCTGCTCTAATAGAATAATGTTTCTAAAAGCAGCTCCTGATACAAGCCTCCTTAAATTTGAACGCTTCAACAATCAGTAAATTAATTTCAGTGTGCACACAGATGATGTTGGTAAAGTGTGACATTACATTTTTAAGGCTACTTTGTATTATTTTAATGACTCAAGAAATTGAACCTACTATCGGTCTTAAAAATGCTATGAAGCTTGAATGTACAAGGGGCAACAAGAGTGCATGCTTCTAAAGATTTGAATTTACTATTTTGTTAAAAATGACAAAAACAATGTGTTGGGCTTTTATTCATTCAGTAGTGAATTTCTTTGAAAGCTAAATTGCAAAATAAATAAATAATAAAAAATATATATATTTTCCAACAGTGTCATTCCTCTTTTTTGTCTAATCACTTTAGAGTACAAAAAAAGCACTCTCCTGATATCCAGAACTTGGTTGCTTGAATAATGTTGAGGTTTTTCCTCCTTATTATCCTATCAAAGTCACACAACCAACTATGGCATTGATATGTTTCAAGCACCGAGGTAACCCATCCAGCTATGCTTGCAGCCTGTCAGGTCCTCGCTCGCGGCTGCTTCTGCTGGCCGCGTGCCGCTCTCGGCACCCTTAGCTCACCTCTTGCCACTTGAGGCGGCCTCTGGCACCTGCGCCCCGCTCATAGCAACTTCACTGTGCCTACCACCGCAAGCGGGGGGCTCCGGTGCTTCCTCGCACTCCGGTGCTTCTTCATCGCTTGCAGCTGTGTTCGGTCCCTCCGGCAGTGTTTATGACTCAGTGCAGTTTGATGACAGCACAGGACTAAGTGGAAGGTCAAAATACCTCCCATGTGTTGTAATGAATTCTAATTTGAAGCTAGCCAACCAGGTTTGCCCTAATCCTATTTAAACTTACCTCCCCCCTTGCATTCATGCCCTGTTGTGGTCTTTGTTTAGCCCAATAGCGCGTTACTCTGTGTCTGATTATTCTGGTTAACGAACTTTGGCTTGTCTCACGTTTATGCTGTTTAATCCTCGACCTCGGCTTGTCCTTTCATATATCGTCTCTCTGTTGTCCTTGACCTCGGCTTGTACTCTGACTACTCTCTCTCTCTTTCACATAACCCGGCCACTCTAAGGACTGCAATTGCAATTCTGTGTGTCTGTGACCTGTCTACGTGTTTTTGTTCTCTTGGTAAACATGACACAGCCTTCAATTGCTTTATAAAGTTGGGTAGCTTTAAACCACCATGTCTTGACATTCAGTTTAATTAATGTATATTATACATACTTTTAGGTTAGCAAATGACATGCCAAGACAATATTACTTAGGTGTTTGATATACATCAGAACTGATAAGGCTGGATATTGTTAATCATTATAAAATAATTTACTTGTTTTCATTGTGTTCTAGCAACACAGTGGCTTTCTTCACATTGTAATATAGTTGCTCATTCAGATTTTGAATTATTTCACAATGATCACAGATCTTTTCTATAATCGGTTACGATTTTATAGTTTTTAGCAACATTTATAGAAACAGATGGTATACATACTGAATCTAGATTCTTCTTTGGTACGTTACTTCTTTAACGTCTTTTTAAAGTCAAGACAGATACAGGCAGTCTAAACCTCACATGGGAAGCTCATTGAATCTAGAAATACTAAACAATACTATATAATCAATTCAATTGTGTCCTACAGAAAGATGTTCGTACAGTATATGGAATAGTTAATTTTCTGCATTTTTGTAAGCATCACTATAACATGTTACTTTGCCCTCCTAGCATTAGGTTGTCATAACTAGAGTTGTTTTCATTTTATTCAAACTCCTTCAACTAACCAATTCAGTTTCCCATTATGGTGATAGAACATCTGGCTTAGTTCATTCTCTATGAAAGAATATGTAATAGCGTGTAAAAGAAACAGCAAATGTGAAGCAAATGTTGAAAATCACAAAGAAACTGTGTTCATAAAAAGCCAAATTGTAACCTATTCTAAAAAGAGGTTTAATTTTAAACAATATGTTGACATTTTATGTTTTGCTAAAATATTGTATATGCTTTAGTGTTCACCTATGTCACATCTAGTGAAAGGCAATCCAAGGTTTTTGTTTTCTCTTTCCTCAAAGCCAGACATTAAGTAATCAAATTGCAAAGATTTCACTCCAAGGTAAAGCTCCATTATGACTAAAAATAATTCACAGCTAGCTTTTATAGACAATCATAATCTGAGGCTCTGAGAAAGAAAAGTGGAGTCTATAAACTTCAGTGATATTTATTTAAAAAATGTGCATGGAAAAGATTAACCACAGCATTCACAGAAGATAGAAATATAAAAAAAAAAAAGGTTTAATTGTAATTACTTTTATTTGATCTTTCACACATATATGTGTATGAAAGTTGTTAGATTGCAGTTTTATCAGACCTTATTTTTTTTACATTTGTCTTTTATTGATTATAAAATGAAAAAAGGGAAGGGATACAGAGGAGGGAAAGGACGCTAAGTCCTTACACATTATAGTACAAATATAACAGACATGTATATCGTTCAAACAATACAGTTAATACAATGAATGCAGTATGTACCTGGGATGCAATTAATGCAATCTATACAATGGATGCAACCCAGTGATACAACATAAAACACCATTAGAGTAGTTGCACCACATTTTACAGAAATTTAGGTATTGGAGTCCCTGCAGTTGTACAGTCAGAAGGAACTCTAGATCCTAAATCAAATAGCAATAACAATTGTATGGTTTTCCCTTCAATGACAACGTATAACAGAACCCAATCTCCAGGTATCCCACAAGGCCCAACAAATACTTGGTTTATGCACATCTCTAAGCACCGCCGATAATGTTGGAGGGGTAGTGGATTCCCAAGCTCTCACTAATGTTTGTTGAGCAGCTAACATAATATGTAAAATTATTTCTAATTTGTCACAAGGAAATTTTTAATGGAAGTCTTAGAATAAGTAGGTGAGAGACATCTAGGATATCTGAAGAGGTGTTACCTCTTTAATAGTCTTGTGAATATTTTTCTAAAAGAGGAGAAGATCATTACAACTCCACCAAATATGATATATCATACCTTCCACCCTTCCACAGCACCAGCAACTCAAGGAAGCATGAAGGAAGATTTCATGTAAATGACACAGAATGATGTACCATCTATACAGCAGTTAGGTCAAAATGATCTAAATAGACCCTTTTGTGCAGTAAGCATGCAAGCACATTGTGCTTGGGATTCTAACCTACAATACAGGTCAGAATCCCAGCTTATAGCTGATTTAGACTGAGAGAAAGGTGTCTCCATGGATAGTAGGCGGTAGCACATGGGGTTTGGTTTACAGTGTGGTGTCAATTTACAATTGATACATATATGTTCCCAAGGGGTAACCATAACTGAAGAGAAACTGCAAATCAAACCTTGCTAGAAGAATAATTAGGGTAGCTGGAGGTAGGAATATATAGAACTATTTAGATGAGAATATAGTTTTTGAAGCTTCTTGAATTCAATAAGGGGTTTCTGCTTAACGATGTGGGTTATATGTGCATTGCTCCACGGTTTAAAATTAAAGGTGGGGATATGATAAGGAAGTGCCGCAATTGGAGTTGCCAGGGACAGCTGCTTCGTATTACATACACATTGCCTGTATCTGTCCCACAACTGAAGAAGCAGGGTAGTTTGTGGAGCAGCCCAGGGAAGGGATAAGTGGCATTGTCTAGGGAACCAATGTATCTGGACTATTTTATGCGGTTCCATCAGACTAATTTTAATTGTGAATAAAGTAAAAGTGAATCACTTAGTAAAGAAAGAGATGTTTCACTAACAACCCATACATATAAAACCAGAACATTATATATCTACAAATACATTAAATATATAAAGAAAATGGAAAGCTCTGTACACAAATAATAAATTGGCATAGAGCCTGATAAATAGTAATAAATATCTAAAAGAGAGAATAAAACACAACAAAATAGTGTAATATGGCTGCAAGTTATTGTAAAGGGAGAAGAGAGGGGAGGTAGAGCACTCATAAGATGGTAGTGATTAATGGGCACATTTCCCTGTAGGGCTATCTCCAAATATGATATCCTGTAATATGATACCCAATAGATGTCTGGCAGTAAAGAGGTTATAATGTTGTAAAAGAGAGAAGAGATAAGAGTGCAATACAGTTTGATCCAAAAAAATTTAATGAATGATTGCATTTTCAAACAGGCAAAAGGAAATCTGCATATCTCCACCACAGGTGGATCTCATGAATCAAAGAGCAATTTGTAGTCCCACGGGAATAGCAGCAAGAAGTAACCCAATATTTAAAAACAAAAACAGTAAATAAAAATCCAGTCCAACAGTCAAACTTGGATACTCATCTCCCTTATATATCCATGATCGATTACAGGATTCATTGCAGCTGGTTTCAATATGCGTTCTGGTGTGCGTTCCACTTAGGAGCGTATGTGCTCCACCCACTTTTGCATTCATCATCTCCATCTGCCAAAAGGAAATGATGTGTGCATATTCATATACCATCATACCAATCAAGATGGTGGATGTCGTTTGCATTGCATCCTGTACCGATTTATCTCAGCTACTTAAAATTGACATAGATACATATATTACACTATATTAACAGAATCAAATAAAATCATTATAGTAGTGTGGCAAAACTAGCCACTTCATTGTACAAAAGATGGGGTCCATTCGTCTATTACCCCCTGTAAAGACTATGGGCATTCGTATGCCGGTTTCACGAACAGAATTGAGATATATTGTTTGTGAAACGAATAAACTGCCAAATGGGAGACCACACAGAGTCGTGTGTCTCCAATTAACAACTGGCAACATTGGGGAAACTGAACTCTAACGATTTAATAGGTGGCCGCCGTTCATACAAACGAACACGTGTCGGAGGCCATCTTTGCTCACGAACGCACAGCCATGTTTGTGTCGTCGAGTGCATGGAACTAGAATCGGCAACTCAACCTCGCGAACACCGCTGGATTTCCATGCCATTCATATGGATATATCCATTCATCAAAATAGAGCGGCATTCGGTGGATTAAACCCCACAAACTTCCCATACCCAACTAGCCCATGCATTCACATATATGTGAAGAAAAGAAGACCGGTAAAAGCTTACAGTTACTTGGAACTATTTTGGGGCTCGCGCCTCATGGCTGACCGGTCCATAACTTCATTTAAATGGCTTTTCTATTCCAACGAACGGATCTGAGCAGTATTTCACCAGATTGTGCGCTCAGATTTCGGGAAGTTCAGATTCATATTTCTCAAGTTATGTTTTTTTATGTTATATTGTATAATTTTCTGTACGGAGAGATAATGTAATTGAAGGTGTACTCTTACGCAATTATCTTTCCAGTACAGAAAAGCATGATGGGAGATATTATTGTACACTAAGTTTTCCACAGAGTCCACCAGGGGAAAACCCCTGGAATGTCATTAAGACAACCCCTTGCATGGGGATTTGTATAAAACTGGTTGTGGTGCAATAAAAGCTCAGTTGACTCCCAAACTGTGTGTTGTCCAGTTCTTGGGAAAAAGGGATTGTACTTATCACGCTACTTGTATTTTGCATGTTGACTACGACTACCAACAGAGATATCGTGGATTATACCTTTACTCTGCTACAAGTACCAAGAAGCAATAAAATACATTGAAGAACTATATTACTAACCAAATTTAGGAACAGCCTATGTATATATAAAAAAGGGATATGTATATATAAAAAGAGAAAATATTCTCTTTTTGATTGCGGCCAATCATCCCATCATCCCAATATTCTGTTTAGTATGTCCCTCTTATTTCAGATCTCCTGTGAAGGAATATCTCAATAATCGGTGACCAAGAACAATTACATCTGAATACACATTACTTTGCAAGAAGTATAGCACACTGCTAAGAAACCTAAAAGTGAAAATTCCAATATTTTCTTAAATGTATTCAATTTGCAGAATGATTATCTTCTCATATCGAAAGGTTTGGTTCACGAGGAAACAATATTAGCCACTAAAAGTCATATGCTAATTTAAATAAGGATTTCAAATATATTTTCACTTATAGACCAATGTAAATAATTGATGATGAAAATATTTATTTAAAATATATTTGCACAAGGATAAAGAGCTTATCACAATGTAAAGCTATGCTAATAAAATTGGCTTTGCTACAAAAAAGATCAGGAATAAACAGTTACATATAGTTGTCCATGTTAAAAAAAAAGACTACAATTCAACCATGAATTCTTGACTTCATAATACATATCAATTATATCCTTGAATATTCTGCTATGCAATAAAAGCATCCAGGCTTTTTTCAAATATATTTATAGAATCTGATAACACAACCGCTTTAAGGCAGAGAAATACACATACTATAAAACCTTCCCTCCACTGTAAGCGAAAACACATTTCTTCCAGTCTGAATGGGTAGTCTCTTGACTGTTGTATATTCATGCTAATGAACGTAATATCACATAGCTGTTTATACTGACCCTCTATATGTGTAATTCTATCATATCCCCCCTGAGACGCATTTTTTTCTTAAGAAAAAAATTCCAGTTGTTCTAACCTTTTCTCGTAATTAATATTTTCCATCCCCCTTACTAGTTTTTTTGCTTGCTTCTGCACTTTTTCCAGTTCTGCAATATCCTTCTTTAAAATTGGGGCCCAAAATTGCACAGCATATTCAAGGTGGGGACTTACCATTGATTTCTAAAGAGGCACAATTATATTTGGATCATGTGAATCAAAACTGCTTTTAAAACACAAAAGCACCTTACTAGCTTTTGCAACAGCAGGCTGGCATTGCGTACTGTTGCCTAGTACTGTTGCCTGGTGTGTTACTAAGTCCTTTTCATTTAATGGTATCCCTAACACTAACTGATTTAATACATGTGGCTTGTAGGTTCCTTATTCCAAAATGCATGCCTTTGCATTTATCTGCCCAGTCCCCCCATTTATCCAAATCCCTGTGTACATAAGTTATATCATGTTCAGGCTCCATTTTCTTACCTAGTTCTGTGTCATCTACAAATACCCACAAATGATGCATGGTATCCACTCCAAGATCATTCATAAACAGATTAAAGAAAAGTGGACACAGGACAGAACCCTGAGACACTCCACTCATAATTTTTGTCCAATTTGAAAATGTCCCATTTACAACTACTCTTTGCACTCTTTCTTTAAGCCAGTGTTCTATCCAGGAACACATTTTTTAATTTAAACAAACTGATTTAAGTTTTTTCTGTTTCAAATGCCCAAGTCAAATCCATGTACATCACATCTAAGACCACACAAAAAAAAAACCCAGTGGTATTGATATTTCTACACTAAGCTCCCCAAGCACATGTGGGTGAATACCATCCACTATGCAAAACGCAATCTTAAATTAGGGACATGCAAGATTTGGATTCCTAACACTTATATTTTGAATATTTTGAAGAGTCAGCTGGAAATTCTGGAAAGATGTTTTTAGCATTTGTTTCATTCTTCAAGCAATAAATGCTCTTTATGTACTATAGAAGCAAAGGTAGCAGTATAATCCAGAACAATTATTAGTTCATATTAGTAATTGCAAACTGTGCCCTGTGTCTATTCCTCTATAAACATGTTGGACATTTAGCACTATGGCACGTGTGCCATGATACATGACACTCGAACTGCATTTGCACGGCACTCAAGGCTGCCAGAGACAAACGGACGCTGACCTCTCAGGAGTCCCTGTTGGACTTTAGATATCTGCTACTGCAAACTGAGTGGGGATTGCAAGTGATAAGGGAACATCCACAATTTACACAGTGCAGCACATAGAGGAGGAGATCTCAGATTTTCTCCCAGCACTTACAAATGAGAATCTGCACTGGAATAGAGCAGCTATCACAACTCCTGCTCTTTACTTGTACCTGGTGAGCCCAGTCCCCACTGGATCCCAGAAAAGCAACCCACACTGCTAAATATACACTGAGCTGTAGAATAAGCCCCCTCCTCATATAAATAATACAAACAGCCCACACACAAATGACTGTCATAGTCCCCACACACAACACTAATGAAAATCCAGATACATACACACAACCACACAACCAGCCTCTCATATGCAGTACCACAAGCAGCCCAAAACATACACACACTACCGAGCACAGAGTGGGACATAACACAGAATTCCGCAAGCAGCCCTCATACACAGCCCACATTCATAGGTATCAAACACAATGTCACAAACAACACATGAATATATACAATATAACAGCCGACATATGCACAAATACAGCGCTACAAAGAAACTGCAGCACCCATAATAACATAAACAGAATAAGGCAACATACACACCTCAATTTTAGAAAAATTGAGCCGTTACGTCAAGGGACTTCAAGATTTTGTTTTTGCACAGTACTACTAAAAAATGATCACCAAAGACACATAAAACTTGGAGTCTGGTTGGTGTCTCCACCTTCCAGGCTTCCAGATAGAGTGCAGCGCTATATCAGTGTATTCAAATTGTACATACAGCAAAGTATTAGTACATAGACACTAAAAAAGGTGAGCACTTATTCTCTCGTACAGTTTGCATTAATCAATTTTGCAATCTAATGTACTACACCTAGAGATTTTCTATTTTTGTTTTCTCGTCCATACATATTGTGGAGAGGAACAGAAAAGAAATCAGATCAATAAGAGGGTTTTTTGCTGTCTATCTTAAAGACACAGACAAGCTGAAGTTTAGAGCCTAAACCTAAAGGAAAGGCTCTTAAAAATGTGTTTTGGTGGCAGTGAAGTAATGCTTTATTTTGAATGCTCTGTCATGAAGCACAGTAGAGAAATGGTGACTTACTGTTCCACTGAAACTGATAGTGTTTCTTTCAGCACATAATTAGTAGTACTAGCTTAGCCATCCCACAGTTTTGCATGGATGTTAGCTATTTTATCACTAGCTTGGTAAAATGTAATTCCAGTCTTGAGTAGAATCACTGATGAGCGTGGGACTTCAACTGGATAAATTTGTTTGCAAGTGCAAAGCTATTGATCTCACACATATCTATACACAGTAATTCTGACATTATGAATATTTATATTGGGCATTACCTTTTAAATAAAGCTTGAGTCTTATATTTTGCTTTATATATTTTGTACCACAATTATTACACAAAGTGATGACATTGATGTGACCTCTTTAAAACCTCAGAAAACCATCAGATAGATGAACTCAAAGGAAGTAACTAATGCTGAGTTACTATGTTACACACGCATGGATAAGCATGATTCATTTAAAAAAAGTTTACAAAATGTTTTTTATTCGTAATTGATTTTTCAGATTTTATTATTATAGAAAATTCAATTTCAATTGTAAAGCGTTGCATAAATATTACTTTAATCTGTGCACTAAACAAAGCCTTTTAATATTTAATCATGATAGATCTACCATGGATAAAAAAAAAGTTTAAGCAATCTTTTCTGACCAGTGGGAAAATAGAAAGAAAAATCAACATACATCTTTTAAAGCACAGACATGAAAACGGATAAAATATTTAGTTTGTAAAATCCATGACCTCTTAATCCTTGCTAGTTTTGAACTTGAATTGATTCCCAACAAGGCATCAGGGAGATCATTACAACAAAATGCACTATAGCCAGGGTACTTTTATTTCTTAAATCCAACAAGCTTAACCTTTTCAATTGTTTTAGATGAAATATGATTTTAACAAGAAGAATTGGTTAGTTATCCTAATTCAAAGGGCTACACTACTACTTCTATTATTATTGATTTGACATTAGTATAACGTATACTAGAATTAAGGCAACATCCTCATGATTCTGAAAATTACAATAAATGTGGAATTCTATGTTTTAATTAATGTTTGAATTATTAGCTTAGGGAGGGGAATGGGGTGAGGGAGTAGACAAATCACTTCTACTGATATTTATATATATATCCATCCACCCACTAGCGAACTTTTCTCAAGACCTTAAGTTTATCATATTATGATTTAGCCATAAATTAACCATCTGCACCAGTGGGGGTAAGGAATATTAGAGAGCGGATATTTACTAAGCAGTTGCCAACCCGGATATGATGATAGAAAACTTATTGTTACGTAGTCATTGTATTTATCAATCCTCAGCTTATGTTGTATCTAGAGATCATTAATAAAAGCAGAATATGTGTATCCTTAATTCAGGCCCTGGGGAGAGAGTGTTTTCAGATGATATATCCCAAAGCACTCCCTCCTTAACAGGCATTTGTCGAGGTTGCCTTTTCTTTGATCTATGGTTATCAGTTCAATGCCTTGAAACTTTAAACCATTGGGATTGCCCTGATGGTCAAGTTTAACATTTCCTGATATTGACGTCTCAATGTTCCTAGTGGTCTTTATGGAGTTTACATGTTCTAAGATACATCTCTTAAAGGGGCAGAGAGTTTTACCTATGTACATCAGGCCACACTGACATATTAATAGGTATACTAGTCCTTTATTACAAATTACAATTAAAAAAGGACTTTACCTGAAATTTTTCATTGTGGTTGCTGTTCTCAAATAGTTTTGAGTCCTTCAAAATAGAATTACAAGCTTTGCAGTGTCCACACTTATAAGCTCCTTTTACTTGCCTGGACACGCTAATGCGAAGGAGCAGTTTCTCTTTGAAAATGGCTATGTACCAAAAGATCTTTTAAGTTTTTTTCCCCTCCTTGTTGTCATGGATGCAAATAGGGAAATAACGTTCTTAAGATGTTCATCCTGTCTCAGTATTGGCTAAAATCTAATTCCATAATAGCCTTTACATAATCGCAACCTGCATCATAGGTTACAATGCACCTTAGTTGTTTTGAGTCAGAAGTTCTCTGTATCCTAGAGTTGGATTCTTCCCTTATGAGACTTTCCCTGTCTGTTAAGAGAGCCCAATGATATGCTCTTTTTAAGCATTTGTTAGGATACCCCTTATGCCTAAACATGGAGCGAAATTCATTGACTTTCTTTTTAACACATATAACTGTCGTTTAGACGTTAATTTTAGGCAAAAATAATAAAGCCTGGTAGTTCACTATTTAGACAATTCAAGCAGTTAATCTGTTGCTAAATAATATCCATTTCCTCACATATTGTTATCTATTGAATTTATATTGTCAGCTGGTCAAATATATTTTACCGGATTAGTGATTTTTCTATGGAGAGTTCCCCTTATCCCATTGTTTCTTTGATTTTAACAACCCAAAGTTTATTGTACGGCAGAAATAATGGAGCACATGTAAACATTCAAATTTTGTGAGCAACTATACGTTTGGAGTCCATCTGTCCCTTGTGGTAGTGTAGTTAATGCAATACATTCTGCCTTGAAATATATTTCATTGTGTTAAATGAATTTTAAATGTTATGTCTGGTCAAGGTAGGACATTTTACACACAGATTGGATTTAATATAGTCACTGATTCTCCTGAATGTTTGCAAATGTTGCTGTTTTTTTCTTATAATAATGCCTTGGGAACGTTATCCTCTCATTTGTTTTTTTCAAAGGGCCTAAAACGGCCTCAATCTGGTCCTAACAACACTGGATGACTGAAATTTGGACTAAACAAATTAAATCCACATCCAAAATCTTTAACTCCAGGCTGGTATGTAAAAAAAAAAACATATTTATTGCATTTAGTTTTTCCATCAAGCTTTTTTTTATTTGAATTAGTGGTGTGAGTTATTCTGGATTTTGATTTGTCCTTTTTTAGATGAACAACAGAAAGAATAGGAAAAAGATGTCATTTTTTTTCTTCAGATTTTTGATTTACTGCTCCCTTTATTGTTATCACAGAGAGGGGAGGTAAGTAGGAACCATTTTCTAGTGCTTTTTAAATAACCCTCATAGTATTACAAGACATGATGCAGGAAATGATATATCAAAAATTGTATGAAAGGACAAAGCAAAAAAAATCACCAAAACATTAGCCTTAGAATATATAAAAAAGTAAAACATAAACAAGAAATTTGAGTAAGTAGAAAAGAACCAGAATATTAGGAGATGAGAGGAGAAGAAATTTAATATTTTACACAGGAAACATGTTTTAAATGTAGTAAAATAAATATAAACACACTCCTTACCACCCTCAGGTATACAGTTGCAAGAAAAAGTATGTGAACCCTTTGGAATGATATGGATTTCTGCACAAATTGGTCATAAAATGTGATCTGATCATCATCTAAGTCACAACAATAGACAATCACAGTCTGCTTAAACTAATAAAACACATAGAATGAAATGTTGCCATTTTTTTATTGAACACACCATGTAAACATTCACAGTGCAGGTGGAAAAAGTGAACCCCTAGACTAATGACATCTCCAAGAGCTAAGTGGAATGAGCTGTCAGCCAACTGGAGTCCAATCAATGAGATGAGATTGGAGGTGTTGGTTACAGCTGCCCTGCCCTATAAAAAACACAAACCAGTTCTGGGTTTGCTTTTCACAAGAAGCATTGCTTGATGTGAATGATGCCTCGCATAAAAGAGCTCTCAGAAGACCTACGATTAAGAATTGTTGACTTGCATAAAGCTGGAAAGGGTTATAAAAGAATCTCCAAAAGCCTTGCTGTTCATCAGTCCACGGTAAGACAAATTGTCTATAAATGAAGAAAGTTCAGCACTGCTGCTACTCTCCCTAGGAGTGGCTGTCCTGTAAAGATGACTGCAAGAGCACAGCACAGACTGCTCAATGAGTTGAAGAAGAATCCTAGAGTGTCAGCTAAAGACTTACAAAAGTCATTGGCAAATGCTAACATCCCTGTTAGCGAATCTACAATACGTAAAACACTAAACAAGAATGTATTTCATGGTAGGATACCACAGAGGAAGCCACTGCTGTCCAAACAAAACATTGCTGCACGTTTACAGTTTGCACAAGAGCACCTGGATGTTCCACAGCAGTACTGGCAAAATATTCTGTGGACAGATGAAACCAAAGTTGTTTGGAAGAAACACACAACACTATGTATGGCGAAAAAAAAGCACAGCACACCAACATCAAAACCTCATCCCAACTGTGAAGTATGGTGGTGGGGGCATCATGGTTTGGGGCTGCTTTGCTGCATCAGGGCCTGGACAGATTGCTATCATCGAAGGAAAAATGAATTCCCAAGTTTATCAAGACATTTTGCAGGAGAACTTAAGGCCATTTGTCTACCAGCTGAAGCTCAACAGAAGATGGGTGTTGCAATAGGACAATGACCCAAAGCATAGAAGTAAATCAACAACAGAATGGCTTAAAAAGAAGAAAATGCGCCTTCTAAAGTGGCCCAGTCAGAGTCCTGACCTCAACCCGATTGAGATGCTGTGGCATGACCTCAAGAAAGCGATTCACACCAGACATCCCAAGAATATTGCTGAACTGAAACAGAGGAATGGTCAAGAATTACTCCTGACCGTTGTGCACGTCTGATCTGCAACTACAGGAAACGTTTGGTTGAAGTTATTGCTGCCAAAGGAGGTTCAACCAGTTATTAAATCCAAGGGTTCACATACTTTTTCCACCTGCACTGTGAATGTTTACATGGTGTGTTCAATAAAAACATGACAACATTTCATTCTTTGTGTGTTATTAGTTTAAGCAGACTGTGATTGTCTATTGTTGTGACTTAGATGATGATCAGATCACATTTTATGACCAATTTGTGCAGAGATCCATATCATTCCAAAGTGTTCACAAACTTTTTCTTGCAACTGTATAATGCATTTTGTTCTGTAGAACAACATTTATTTCATCTTAGGATACCTTACACCTTGGCTTGTTTCTTTGTCTTCCTACGCTTCCATCCCATCTCGACCTCTGCTACCGATCTAGCCATGAACATTTGTGCTCCATTATCTGATAACACCCTGGCCTACCAGCTTTCTGATCTCTATTCCTAACTCCTTGTTAGATTGTGAAACTGTTTATTAGCCGCATGCTACCACAGACTGCTCTAAAGACTGTCCCAAACCTTGCGTTTTCCTTGGGGAGCTACTATTTGCAATGTTGTGCTATACTCTTGCCCTGGATTCTAGTTCTACATGAAGGGTCCTCAGCTGTTAAACTTTTATAATGCCAATGTTCTTGTTGTTATAAGGAATAATGTCTAATCTAGTAGCTAATACTGAAGCTTTTAAACAATCTTTTGTTTGCAGTGTTTATTACTGTATCCTAGTTTGGAATCCAAGCAATTTTACATTTATAGTAATGTTCAGCATGTCACAGTATATATTAACTTTACAATATGTGTTTACTATAAGTGGCAGATAAGCCTTTAACAGTTTATCACTATAAAGATGTTGCCTTGTCTTCAGAATCATTGTAATCACATCAGGGCACATTCCCTTTTAAATAAAAGATGCATTTCTATGTAAAGAAAAATAAAAATACATTTTGCCAAAGTTAATATAAAAAGATTAGTAACAAATGGAACAATCGCACATGTTGTCTGTCGCTGGATGAATGGAAAATGATTATGGAAAGACAGCAAGAATTGAAATCATTTTACAAGGGATGGTAGCTGCGTGTATTGACAATCATTTTCAATCTTTCTGGGAAATCAATAGTAAGTATTAAAGTCAACACTTACAATATGGTGTTTACTGTGTATTTAATAATATTTAATGATGGAAATAAAAAAAAATATATGTATTAAAGTTTGGTCTAGAAAGTTTTCTGAAAACATTAATACTGAATATACAATGCCATTACATAGTAACAGAGTTATTCACTAAAGTAAGAATGCAAGGTGTATTCAAAGTCGGCTACCCTGGTCTTTGAAATTCACTGTGAATTTTATTTGGTTTCTCACTAGTGAATAACCCTGTAAAAGTGCCATTAAACTAATAACTATTTAACATGAAAAGTACAGGACATTTAGTGGAATTGAGGTTCTTTAATCATACTTTAAAGGGGAACTCTCTAGAATTTACACATTGAAAATCACCTATAACTTATGGTAAAAAATTTTTTTTTACATAAGATGTTTTCTTTTTTGTATTTTTTGTTTTCAATTTCACAATTTTTATTAGAGTTTTTTGTTTGGGGTACAGAGAGAAAGGGGATGGAGCTAAGCAGCAGCAATGTAAGCATTCGACATGATGGCACAGTATCAATTTTACAGTTCCATACATTTCTAACAAGTAGTTCTATATAAGCACTGTAACAGTTCTACATAAATGTTATGCAGTTGTTATGGAGTTGCTGTATGGTTCAGGTATATCAAGGGTCAAGTGTGATACACCCTGTCTGTTTTTGGACCTTTCCAGATTGCTCCATCTCTTGTTGTGTCGCACAATGTGCCCTATTGGTGGATGTATTCCCAGTGGCGGTCCCTGCATCTAAGGTACAGTTCTGCAAGTTATCATGTCTCGTGGGTGGGTCTAGGGTGCCAGGGTAGTGTTCTCACTAATGATTGTTGGCCACAAGCCATGCCGAGGCAGTGCTTATCTGCTCCCTCGGCTTTGGGCTACGCAACAGTGTGCTGCTCGGAGAAGGAAAAGAGAGATGAGGGGGGGGCGTCTTCTGCCGCAGTGCTCCTAGTACTCCTTCCACCCTGCAAACCTTTGGTAGAGTAGGTCTCATGTGTATGTTTGTATGGGATCTTATGGACATCTCAGCCCCAAGACAAGAATGTTCTGTTCCCTTCTTTCCCCTTTTCTCTCTTTTCTTCCCTGTTCATAAAAAAAAAAGAAAAGAAAAGGAAAATCACCACGGATTGTTAACTAGACGTGTACTTTTCGCATTTTTTCCTGGTTTCTATAGTAGCCCTGTTGAGAGTCACATGGTTGTGTGACATGGTTTCATAGTCTCAATTTGTGGGGATTTGAGCATGCAGTGCCTTTCTGTTTGGTGATTGAGGCATCTTCCAGGCATGTGCTATCAGGGTATTTGCTTCAATTAGTACCTGGCATTTGAGTTTAGAGTGCACTTTGGAATCCTGTTTCATGTCTGTGAACAATAGGCACTCTTCGGGTGTAAGGTGCTAAGGGGTCTGAAGAAGGTTCCGAGAGGTCCCTCTCGACCATCCCCCAGAAGGGCCTTATTGCCGTGCAGGTCCACCATACATGCAATATCGTGCCGACCCCGGACTGACACCTCCAACACCTGTTGGGGGCACGATATTCTATCAGGTACATAGTACCAATGGTATTGCAGTTTTATGCATCAGTTCCAGGTGTGCTGCGCAGTGGCGTACTAAGGGGGAGGCAGGTTTTTAATTAAGGGGTTGTGCAGGTTTTTTTTTTAATTAAGTGGGGTTGTGCAGGGGTTTAATGTGTAGGGTGGGTGTATGAATTTGATGTGTGGGGGGGGGTGCAGAATTTCTATGTGTAGGGGCTGTATGAACTTTATGTGATGTGTGCTGGATTTTTATATGAAGGGGGTATGAATTTGATGTGTAGGGTGGGTTCAGGGGTTGCATGTGTAGGGGGTGCACAATATTTATGTGCAATAAATATTCTTGAAAACATTGAAAAAAAAATGTGTTTTTTTTTAAAAACATTTTTAAGGGGGGGTGCCAAACACAGGGTCCGTCCTGGGTGCCAAATGCTCTAGGTACGCCCTTGGTGCTGAGCTTGTTGTGTTATGTCTATGTGCTGTACCTGCACTCTCCCACTGCTCTCTCGTGAGTGAGTATCCTAATTCCTTGTGCCATGCTTCCCTATGACTTCCTGTGTCTGTGTTGGAGGCTCTATTAAGTAGGTTAAGTATAGTTTTTCAAATTCGGTAAGTTTGTATCCCTCTTGTGCCCTCTTGCAATTTCTTTGCATGTTGGATTTCACTTGTAGGTAGGCAAAGAGGGTTCTGGGAGGCAGGTCAAAGGTAGCCTGCAATTCCGGGTATGGTATAGGTCCCTGTTTCCCCCAAAAGTGGTGTAGGTGTGTGCAGCCCTGTTGGACCCATCGTTTGCTGTTGAACGGTATATGGATATCAAGGCTTGACATCGGGTTCGCCAGTGAGGTCGACAGTGAAAGAACAGTAGAAGCGATGATACATTCAGGAGGCACGATAGGGGATGTCTCGTGTTCCTGTAAAGACTTAGTATCAAACAGTCTAGACAATGAATCAGCCTTTACATTTTTGGGACCAGGTCTGTAAGTTATAAGGAAGTTAAAGCGAGACAGAAACAAAGACCATCTTGCCTGTCTAGAAGATAGACGTTTAGCATCCCCTATATAAGCCAATTTCTTATAGTCTGTAATGATCAAAAGGGGATCCTTGGAACCTTCCAAAAGATGTCGCCACTCTTTAAGCGCTAGGGCAATGGCCAACAATTCTCTGTTGCCAATATCATAATTGCACTCAGCGGGAGACAACTTTCTGGAAAAGTAACCACAAGGATGCAAAGGGGTGTCCTGACTCTCCCTTTGAGAAATAACCACCCCTACCCCAGTTTCGGAGGCATCGACTTCCAATATGAAGGGTTTGCTGGTGTCAGAGTGTCTCAGTATGTCGGCAGAAGCAAACCTTTGTTTAAGAAGTTCAAAAGCCTCTCTAGCTTCCTTAGACAATACCGTACTACTAGCCCCCTTACTTGTCATATTGGTGATGGGGGCTATTACAGAAGAAAACCCCTTGATAAATCGACTTCCAATATGAAGGGTTTGCTGGTGTCAGGGTGTCTCAGTATGTCGGCAGAAGCAAACCTTTGTTTAAGAAGTTCAAAAGCCTCTCTAGCTTCCTTAGACCATACCGTACTACTAGCCCCCTTACTTGTCATTTTGGTGATGGGGGCTATTACAGAAGAAAACCCCTTGATAAATCTTCTGTAATAGTTCGCAAACCCAATAAATCTTTGGATGGCTTTTAGTCCGCTAGGTACTGGCAACTGCATAACAGCCTTTAGTTTCTTAGGGTCCATCTGAAAACCAGAGGCAGAAATGTTATACCCCAAAAACTGTACTTCAGTCTGATCAAACAAGCATTTTTCCAATTTACAATAAAGTTTGTTTTCCAGTAAAGTCTGCAATACTTGTTTGACCTGTTTGTGGTGGGTTTGAAGGTCAGGGGAATAAATAAGGATATCATCCAAATAAACCAGGACAAAAGAATAGATGTAATCCCTGAGTACATCATTAATAAAATACTGAAATACGGCCGGTGCATTGCATAGCCCAAAAGGCATAACAAGGTACTCATAGTGCCCGCATCTAGTGTTAAATGCCGTTTTCCACTCATGATTTTCCTTGATTCTTACCAAATTGTATGCACTCCTGAGATCCAGTTTGGTAAAGATCTTAGAAACCTGGAGTCTATGAAACAATTCGGAAATGAGAGGAATAGGATAGGCATTCTTAACAGTAATCTTATTTAATGCTCTGTAGACAATGCATTGACATAATTCTCCATCTTTCTTTTCTACAAAAAAGAAGCCTGCACCAGCAGGTGAGGATGATTTCCGTATATGGCCCTTGTTTAGTGAGTCTTTGATATATTCTTGAAACAAGTGTAGGGTTGGGTGAAGTGTAGTGATATCTGGATGCAGGCAAGCCACTGTAAAAGGTCACTCAAACCTTAAAACATATAATAGAAAGAAGAAAATACAGGGCGCCAAAAACACCAGATAAATAAACGAGGATAATAATAAAATGAATGAGGATAATACTGTTTATTGAATAATGTGCACCAACACTGTGCAAATAGTAAAAAATATATCTACATAAAAAGCCTTAATAGGCTAAAGACCTAAAAGTCTAAAGGATGAAACGCGTTGAGCAGCATTGAGGCCCCTTCCACTTTGGTATCAGCAGTTTCTGTTTTACATGATTTTTGCCTATGTGACCAGTTGTGGACATTATTAATGTATACCAGCTTGGAGTGATGGGAGTTGCACTCTGCCACTTTATTCCACTGTCTGCACTTTAGCATTTAGCACTTTTTCATGTTATTTAGAGCTGCTATACCTATGGGTCTTTAGCCTATTAAGGCTTTTTATGTAGATATATTTTTTACTATTTGCACAGTGTTGGTGCACATTATTCAATAAACAGTATTATCCTCATTCATTTTATTATTATCCTCGTTTATTTATCTGGTGTTTTTGGCACCCTGTATTTTCTTGTTTCTTTGATATATTCTTCCATTATCTGACTCTCCTGTGGCAATAAGGCATATACTGCCCATTTAGGTGTCATAGATTTAGGTAACAGATTTATGGAGCAGTCATATGACCTGTGAGGAGGTAAGATATTGGACTGACTTTTACTAAATACTTCCTTAACCTCCCAGTATTGTATGGGAACTTCACGGGTTTGAGGTATAGTAGTGGGTAATTTAATGGTACCCACTCTCTTGGTGAGGTGTAACATACACTTTCCATTACAATCCTTGCCCCATTCCAATATTTCCCCATTAGCCCAGTCAATATGAGGGTTGTGCTTACTAAGCCAAGGAAAGCCTAATATGATAGGGCAAGAAGGAGATGCAATAACTTGGAATATTATATCTTCCTTATGTAAGGCACCAATAGACATGTTAATGGGCAAGGTTTCATGGGTAGTTAAGGCTTGAGAGAGTGGTCTCCCGTCAATAGCCTCAACGGCCAGAGGTGATATTCTCTCCTTGATAGGTATAGCATTCTTTTTAACAACTTGAACATCAATGAAATTTCCTGCTGCACCTGAGTCCATCAGGGCCTTGCACGAAAAGTTCTTTTTGTGAACTATGATTGTAATATCAAGGAGAAATCTATTATTGTTATTCCCAGAGGA
The DNA here is from genome assembly GCA_933207985.1 of Pelobates cultripes. Classification (NCBI taxonomy): domain Eukaryota; kingdom Metazoa; phylum Chordata; class Amphibia; order Anura; family Pelobatidae; genus Pelobates; species Pelobates cultripes. Next base: position 315,251,672 of record OW240913.1, on the reverse strand, counting down.
CGTATCCATTACACCTAAGACCTATAGGACAACTACTCCTCATATGTCCTTTTTCACCACAGTATATGCATAGACCCTCTCTTCTCCGATGTTGTCTTTCTGCCTCGGACAGTCTAGTAACCCCCAACTGCATAGGTTTGGGTTCGGACTGTATAGAGAGGTCAGGAACAACCAGTCTGGAGAAATGAGGGGCTTATGGCAAAGCCATATGTCTGGTTTTATTTCTGGTTCTGAGTCTATTATCAATTAGCATAATAAACATAATAAACTCATTGAGTTTTTTGGGTAGTTCTTTGACAGCAATCTCATCCAACATAATCTCAGATAATCCCTTCTTAAATGCTGAGATTAATCCGCTGTTAGTCCAGTCTACCTCGGAAGCTAAGGTGGGAAATTCTATGGCATACTCCGAGATACACCGGTTCCCTTGTCTAATATGCATTAGGGCAGTGAAGGCGTCATCCTCCCTGCCTAATGGTTCAAACATAAATTTAAATTCCACAAGGAATTCCTAGTAATTGTGTGCAATGCTCCTACTACTCTCCCATAATGGATTAGCCCAAGCTAAAGCTTTACCTTTAAGTTGGTTAATCAGGTAACCAATTTTAGCTCTGTCAGTGGGAAAAGATCCCGGTGAGGCCTCAAAATTATATTCAATTTGGATAATAAATCCCCGGCATTCTTGAATATTACCATCAAAATGCAGGAGAGGAGATAGGGAGATACTAGGTGCCTTATGTACTACAGGAGGTACATTAGGCGGAGGTGACACAGTTGGAGAAGCCGCAGGTTGCAGATGTGCTGTTCGAGTAAGGAGCGTACTGAAAGCCTGGGAAACCTGATCCATACGATGATCATTCTCCACTAGCTTTCTCTCGCAAGCAGCTATGTGCTGACACAATTCTACAGGATCTATGGCCATGTCGTAATGTCAGGATTTCTAGTTGTCACACAGATGACTAATATGTAACATATTACTGGGCCTTAGAATGGCCGGACTTAAGGTACCAAAGAATAGTCAGGATACTTGCTGAGGTCAGGGGATACAGAAAGAGACACAACGATAAGTGAAAGCCAGGAGTCAGGGATACAGAATACAGGGAAGTCAAAATCAAAGCCAAAGTCAAAAACCAGAAGAAACTTGAATCAGGAATGCGCTCTCGGACAACCACAAGGGAAACCACGACAGGGCACTGAGCAGGATGAGAACTGGGCCTAAATACCCCTCCTCTAGATCTGATAGGCTGTAACCGGCCTTTGACCCCCAAAGGCAGTTACCAGGTTCCTATTTGCATAATTGCTGCTCAGCATTAACCCTTCTGTGGATTTGGTTGCTGCTCGGCACAACTTTTCCTGTGTGGACAGTAAATTCCATTAACCACAATTTTATAAGCGGATGAATACGTGACACTTCCCTGGTTTAGGGAGCTTAACGATATGTGCCAGTAATATGTCTGGGGGCATCTTTCCCAAGTTTATGGCTTAGTTGAATGTGTCGGTAAGGTGAAGCGCCAGCCGGCTGCTATATCTTTTGTAACAACAGTTCGAGAATCCGTCTGGACCCGGTGCCTTGTTTCGCGGTAGTGAGCGTATGACTTGAACGACCTCCACTGTCGTAAGTGGGGTCCATGATGTGGTTAAAGTCACCTCATATAACCGCTATGCCTGTCTGAATGGTGCACAGTTTGTGTAGAATTTTATGTATCAAGTTTCTTTGGTCCTTATTCGAGGCATATATGTTGGTATATTGGATTTCGGTAAATGTTCCTATGATGATGGCATATCTGCCTCCCCTATCTAGGAATTGGGATTGTATCTGAAAGGCAATATGTTTACTGATGAGAATCGATGTACCTTTGGTTTTTGTGCTGGCCGTGGCATAGAACTGGTACGGATACTCTCTCTGGAGGATGTTGGGGTGGAAATCTTTCAGGAAGTGTGTTTCCCGGAGGCACAAGACATCCAGCGGCATATTTGTCTGTTCAGGGTATGACAGTTGGCTGGGGTATTTAAGCCCCGTACATTAAAATTGTGTGTAAAATTTCAGGGTGGTTTGAACATGAAAGGGGTTGGATGAGTGCATATAAGTCTCCTATGTGTCGAGGGGCCTCCAACTCCAAGTTTTTTTAAGCCTTTCAGGGTGTCCCTCTTGTGATGCTAATGAATCTCGGGAGCACTGCAGCTAGCGTAGCTAGTACTTGAGCTCGTCCAAGATCTCCAGGTGACATGTTTGGGGGGGGAGGAGTTTTGAGGCAATTGCAGGGGTGGGTATACAACAACAAACAGCAACTGAAGTATATACAAACAACCAGTGGTGTAGTAGAATGTGAGCACCCCATTCAGGTGCAAGGGAGGGTGAAAGTGGTTAAACTTCAGGTGGAAGTATCTGAAGACCTCAGGGGTCGGCTGAAAATGTAATCTTAAGGTAGCGTTAGGTTAGGTGCTTGACCTTGTGTGATGTCTGGGAGGAATTTTATTAAGAGTTGCAGGGGGAGGCATCTATTCCCGTGAATGTTGTTATACCACAGCTATGTTAGTGCTATGTCCTGGCTTAAAAGGGTTACATACAACACAAAAAAGATGGAGTAGAGCTGCACCAATACGAATAAAATAGTCTTAGAAAGGGTAGGAGGTATCACTAGAGTAGCAGTAGATAATCAGGGAAACTTGATAAGACGCATTTTCTTCAATGGGAGTGGATACGTCTCAGGGTGTTAGTTCGTATATATGAAACAGAGAAGAGGCAGAAAGCAACCAATAGTGCAGTACGTCTAGAGTCCAAAAGTGCAGTAAGTAACAAGAGGTAGAGAACTCACATTTAAAAGAGCCATGGCCAGCTTTGGTGTGAAGAACATACAGCAGTATAATCCCCGCTTATGGAATGTGGGAAGATGTATCAGTTAGCACCGTCTGGTAATCCAAAGCTCCAAAGGGAAGATAAAAGGCAACAATAGAGCTCTCAATTGGGATAAAAGAGAGTATAAAAGAGTGATAAGAGTAATACTCACAAGTGTAGATCAAAAACACTGCTCTATTGATATAGCGTTGGTGGTATGATCCCCACCTAGGTTTTACTTGGAGTAACAGTGTAGGACAGGCTTACTGCTCGATGGTATCAGCTCTGGTGGTATAATCCCTGCCTCGGATTTCTTTTGATTTGTAGTAAAAAGCCAAGTAGCAAAGGAAATATATTATCATATATATTTTAAAATGATAAATAAAATTTAAAGGAAATTGGCACAAACCAGATCTATTTGTCCAAAAGAAATCCTTTATTCATTAGTAAAAGTAAATATAAAACATCCAAAAACGCGTTTTGCTGATGTGGCTTTCACAAAATGGGATAAATGGTATTTGTGATCCATTGAAGGACTTGAGGGGTTTCCTTCGCTTAGGTTGCTGCCCATTCTACATATATTGTGTGTTGATTAGTGCTGAATTCCTGCTGTATTCTGTGTGTTAAAAGGGCTATAATATCAATGACTCCTGTTCGTGTTACCCTTGGGTTGCGGGGGTGAGACGGTCGTCCAGGTGAGCTGCTGTTTGCAGTCTCAGCACTGTACGTTGGGGCCAGTCTGATTTTGGCATCAGTGAGGTATTGTATACGTAATCATAGGCATAAACATCGGTATGACAGAGACAGATAGACATATACAGGCAATAATGGTGTACAAAGCTACAGATGTACTCCAGAGTAATCCTATGCTATCCCATTTTTTTTATTTTTATTTTTACGTATCATATAGGACTTTTATATTGTAATCCAACTGTGCCTGATGTGCCGGGGTCTATTGATGGCCGCTGGGGGTGGGGGGGTGGGGAGAGCTAGGGGGGAGGGAAGTAGTCGGGCGGTAATAGCAGTCACACGTGCCCTCTGCTGGTGTGAGGCCTGGATCATCATTACATTGTTTTACATTGACTGCATTAGTATAATGGTTGTTATGGTCCTGTTAATCTGAGTACCCCTACGCCTGGACTAGGAGCACCTTATAGCCTTCTTCAGGCTAGATGCAGGTCTCTCCCACCCTGGGTTTGCCTTTGGTAACACCCATAGCCTGTGCTATGTTACGCCAAGCTCTCTATATCTCTATGGTAACTGAGGGAACTAGATTACCATCTCCCCATAAACAGTGAACAGTGAAGTGTGCCATAAACCTGTAGTGTTCCTACAACCATCTGGCTCTCTTCCATTCTGGGGAGAGCCTGCGTGCTTGCCGAGCTTCCTCTGGGCTCTCTCGTGGTTCCAAGTCCCAGCTGCATAGCACTTTAGCGCCTTCTTCGGGTGTGGCGATCGCAGTTGTCTTGCCGTTTCTGTGGATCAGCAGCTTGACCGGGAATCCCCAGCGGTAGGGCAGGTGGTGTGATGGTAGACTGGTGATGCTGGAAAAGGCCCATCTCTTCCGGAGCATGAAGACAGAGATGTCCGCGAAAATCAGGATGCTGGTGTAGAGAGTTGGTAAGTCTATAGTATTTCTGCTTGCCCTCAGGATAGCATATTTTATGTGATAGTAATGCAACCGTACCAGTGTATCTCTATGGGCCTCCGCCAGTACGGACTTTGGCTTTTGGACCCGATGCACTTTGTCTATGAGGAGCATGTATACGTGTAGATTCGGTTGGAGGGTCCTGAGGAGGCCTGTGACATACGCCTGAAAGTCAGCCGGCCCAATTTCTTCTGCGGTGCCCCGCAAGCGGAGATTGTTTCTTCACCCTCTATCCTCCATATTAGCAAGCCTCGAGTAATAGGCTTCAAGTTGTGTCTTGAGGCTTTCCACCTGGGAGGCTAGGTCGTTGTCGGCCTCGACATGATCGGCCATCTTTTCCTCAATAGAGGCTGTTCTGGTGCCAAGTTCGTGGATTTCAAATCTTATCCCCCGCAACGTGGACTGCAGGGTTGACTGGATCTTTGCCGATAGGGCAGCCATCATGAACTGTAGCACCCCCTGAGTGATCAGCATGCCTGCTTCCATGAAGTCTGAAGTTTTGGGTAGGTCGGCGATGGCGCCATCTTGGCTTTCCTCCCGCTGAAGGGCCTGTTTGGATGTGCCTATTCCGAATCCAAAGAAGTTGGATTTTTCGGTTTTGTCTGTTTGGTGGCGGTTCATGTGTTGAGACATGGCTTTATCTCTGTGGTTTATGTCTGGGTCGAGGGTTTTTTTTTTGCTTTTTTCAGCCAGCCATGAATGGTGCTAGTCCCACATGTGTCTGCTCCCTTCGAGGTCCAGGGCACGCCCCTATTTTTACATTTTGAATTATTATTTTTTGTAAAGATTTAGCAAATGGCATCATAATTCACTTCAGACAAGGCAAAGCCAAGGCAAACATAGTAAATAAGAAGGAGAAATATAAACATTTCCTTTCTTCTCTCGATAATATCTTTAGAATGACTGCAAGTTGCAAATGACAGAACTAATAATAGAAACTGACATTGAACTAAGATGGAGCTACCTAGCTGCACGCTATAGTGATGTAGAATTCTACATTTATTTTATCTTTATATATATATATTCACTATTACACACGTGTTACCTAGAGGTATAAGTATACATAATATTAAAAATCATAGGGAGTGACAGTATCCACATAGGTGTTTTAGTGTTACAGGTTTTCTGCTAAATTCATAATGTTGCATAATTCTTAACACTCAAAGAGACTAAAAAAATAATATGTTAGAAAAACAAGAAGCCTTAAAAGAACAATACAGCATTAGGAATGCAAACATGTATTTCTAATGGTATAGTGTTCCCCTACCTATGCAGGTACCCCCCAACCTACCTAATGGGTTTGAAAGGTAAGTTTGACTCATCAAGATCCATATGGAAACATTGGAAGGCTAATGCGCATATGCAGCAAATCGCCACTCTTGGAGCAGCATTTGATTTAGGTTCTAACAGGATAGCTATTGTAGTGGCAGTCACTAGGTGAATGTTAAACCCCGCAATTGAAATAGGTGGGTGCCTGAAATTGTGGGAAGGGATATTTAGCATAGGAGAGCCTAAACACCCTCCTCTTATCTGTCACCGTCTTCTCTAAGTTGCCCTCCCACCTCTCCCCTGTTTTACTAAATTAATTACAGTTGGTTAGCCCTCTTTATTATAAACATAACCACTCAAGGGTTTCAACACTCCACAACCAACTTTAGGTACGTAAATATTTTCCTGTTCATAAATTGCATTTATTCTATTCGTCTTAAGTTCCCATACACTAATATATATGTATATATACACATCATGTTACTATTTCAGTTGCAATTAGTTACTGTAGCAAAAAGTGATTTTAATTTTGGATGACAAGATTTTTACATGTTTGATAATGTTTTTTTTTTTTTTTTTTTAAAGGATAAAATGTGTTCAAGTTCATTCTCAAGCTGACTTATACACTAAACCAGTAACCATTTTAGTTGTATTTCCTTTGTCAATTCATTACAACTCAAGTTGTAGTAAATAGCCCTGGAAAATATTTTTCAAGTCAGCCAATAAAAAAATTATTTTCAAAATTATTTTCAGCTGTATACCACTGTTTGTATGTCCCATGAAATACTCGAAATTAAAAGATGCCTTAATGCATTAAGCCTAGTTGGATAATGAGTTCCTCAGGACATCTTGAAGCTGACTCTCACTATATTTCTAAACTCGAACTACATTATACGCAGCTAAATCCAGATGCAATACAAAAATAGTTTTACTTTTTTTTCATGAGTTATATATACTGTGCCTGCACCCTCTCTGTCACATCATTCGGTAGGGAAAGTAGAAAAATCCCTCAATTTGTCAGTGTTGCACTGCTTGAGAAGTTTAATTTTAACTCCTTTATTTTCATGGTTAACATGCATTACAAAGACTTTTTGACATAAAGCTTCTTTAATAAAAATGAGCAGCAGTTTAGCACTCCGATGCAACCTAACACCATAAAATTTAAAAAAATTAAACCCTGTGCTCAAACACCCACCACCCATGGGTATATATATACATGAAAAAGAAACACAATCTAACAATCCTCTTTAGCCCTGTAACCCTCCATACTGATTAGTATTAGCTAAATTCTGTAAAAAGTTTTCTACTACATAGTAGGCCAACCTACAACAAAAAGCTTATACTTGTAAATTATTTTAGCAACTTCCCATTCGTCTTCAGCATCTGTCTCTCTCGTACTTGACAATTTCACAATCTCAACAATATACCATACAGAGAAGCTTTGCCACAAGCACTTCTAATATGTATATGAAAAGTTGGTACTCACGGGCCTTGGAATAAGTATTTGCATGAACAAGACCCTTGAGTGCTCTCTCAGGGACATTTGTCACCAGAATTGCTGAGTGCAACACCAGTGCTGTATATATTTATGAAGCTATCTAGGTACCAAAATGATTGTGGTAAGACCAAAAACAATAAATCTTTCCACAGTGCAAATAGAAAAAGTATTGTTGTGTATCATCTGCATAACTCAAGTTGGACTTTAGAAAGCAAGCCTTTGGCGCAGAAACTTGAGAAACCATGTTTTTATAACTATCACAGAGATCCGAGTTCGACATGCAGATGTGTACTGTTCCTCAATCTGTATGTTGCAGAAATTCTGGTCTTTACGGCAGCACCACTTCTGAGAAATGCATGTTCCAGGTGTATACATTCCATTGTTTCTGTGTATATTTTGAATCTTGAGCAGATTATTTTTGGGTTATGCAACCCACCCACCCCCTCCCCCCCTCCACTCTAGGCACCCATTTAGAGGTGACCACAGGAAAGCATAATTTTGAGGATAGCCTCTGGAAGCAGTTTAAGTATATCAGTTACCATGTTTGTCTCCTATGTAAAAATTAGTGTAGGATCCACCAATATTGGGCTACTGTGACATAGTGGTGGGATTTACACATTAGACTTGTCAAATATGAATTAGCTTTGTAAAATATAAGATTGCATTTTATTTAAATTTTATTCCTGTTTGCAATGTTCCTTAATAAGTATTTTGTATACATTTTTATACCTATACCAGAACTGTCCCAATTTAACTTCCATCCCTGCAACTACGAATCTTAATTTGAACATTGCAGTTTTAAGGTATGGACTGGGATTCAGAAGATACTTCACCGGATTCCTTCAACCTTTTTACTACATATCAATTTACTATTACAATGTTTCCATTTTTACTTATAGTTTACTATTGTAATATTTGCACTTGCAGTTACCTGTAGTAATTAATAACCTGGCTGATAGGATTTAATAGGCAAGTATTGTAATATGTGCAACAAACGGCTAGTCTGTTCAACCACTCCTCCCCCCCTGGCCCTCCCCGCCCGCTTGCCACTCCTAGCTGTAAATTCCTTTATAAAACTCTGCATCCTTTTTCCTCAGGCCCAATTTAACATCCATCTTTGCAACTAAGAATCTTAATTTCTACTCTGCCATGGACTGTACAGTTTCAATCTGGTGGTTCTCATTAGCATGGTGCTGGTTCTGGTCTGGAAGTTGAAGTAGGTGAGAGTAGATAGGTGTTAAAAGGATTGTGAGTAGATAACAAGAAAATGTGAAGTGTGCGCTTAAATTATTTTGAAAAACAATTTATAGGTGAAAGCCGCTACACACTCTAGTGCGGATCTCTCCTACCCACTAATACAGTATATACAAAGGAACAATCTATTCACGACAGGTTGGAAATGAATTCAAACCTAGTCGTATATACGAGTGGAGCGCTATAAGTGAAATATGTGAAAGAAGAGTAATATACACTTACTCCACATGAACGAGATGTTCAAATATTGATGGAACAAAACAGAAGAGAAAAGAAAGAAAACATAGCATAAATCAGTTTTGTACACGTGGAATAATAGATAGCCTATGAGGTATAAACTCACATGGATTAGAGCCTCTAGATGGACAGGCTCAAATCACATTAGCTTCTGAGCCTTCTGGTGGCACTTAACCCTTTCTAGATCACAGCGAGTATCCTCAGAAAGTAGTAAGCAAAACAAAAACCACTTATGTTATAGTATGTTTTAGCAAAAGTGTTGTAATTAAAAGTGCAAATGATTGCTCACCTTTTCCAGAGCCAATAATAAAATATCGCTTGGGTGCCTATAAAGAGGGCATCTGCCCTTCTTTGGAAGCAGAAGTGGAGGAAGCCAGAATAGGACTAAATAAATATTTTTTTAAACACACAAAAAAAAATCTAATGAAACAAAAATAAATAATGATTACATTAAAAAGTGTCCAGTAAGGGTTCGTCTTGCCGAGACGAGTTTCTCACAGATCACTGGGCTTTTTTAATCAGTATATCTTCACAGCTGTTTCCTCCTGCTCTTAAATACCCCAGATAGGTCATTCTATTGGTCCATTTGAAAAGACTTTGTCCAATCTAGTTCCAATATCTTTAGATAAGGTAAATGTGCCAGATCTGTTCAATCTAATCTTGATTGCCTCACGGAAGCGTTGCATCACTTCCGGTTGCGGATCGGCCATTTTGGACTTGGAATTTGCCAATCGATATGCAGACCGGAAGTGACGTATCGGAACACACTATTGTGTCACTTCCTTTCACATACATACATACCATCTTATGTACTGGCAATAAAGGTTACTCTACTGTTGGTGAAGAGTAATATATGTTCATGTGAACGGTTTTGTAGATATTTTCTTTGTTCTTTATATTGTGAGGACTTGAAGGAGTCCTACTATTTTTCCACAGTATTGAAGATTTTTTGGGTAAATTATTTATAAGGCATGTAACAAACCACATCTTTTACAGGTAGGATTTTGTCACAGATCTTACAATAAACCACAACCTTCTAGGGTATACAAAGTCCAGGACACATTCAGTTCGGTTTCCTTTTTTATTTGATAGGAAAAACAGCTGCTTTAAATAATAATAAACAAAACAAAATTCCTTGCTCTTACTAGACAGAAATCACTATCTGTAATTGGGTGGCTTTCCCACTTACCAATTTCCCCCCCCAAAAAAACGAAATAGCTTTGCAATAAACACAATTGTCGTTCACTCTCCTAGCTGGCTTTTTCTCCCTCACTCTGCAGCAGGCTGATCTCTTCTTTTAAAGGCCTGTCTGCTAATTGACCAGCTACAGGTGAGTGCCAATTAGTTAACTCTTAAGCTAAATCAAAATTCTGGCCTGTTACACAGAAACTAGTGTTGTTGGAGCATTGGCCCACCCTGCTCTCCAAATGCTCTCTTTTTCAACAATAGTAGTTATTCTCATGTGGGTTTAACTTCCTGCTCAAAAAGAAAACAGGGTGTTCTTCACCCTGGTATTGCTGTGATAGAACAGCCCCCAAGCCCACATCAGAAGCATCTGTCTGAACTATAAATCTGGAAAAATCTGGAAAAATCTGGGGTCACCAAGACAGGATGGCTACAGATAGCTTCCTTCAGACTCTTAAAAGCCTTTTCTGCCTCAGGGCACCATTTAACTATAACTGGGGACGTTGCTTTAACAAGGTCTGTTAGAGGTGCAGCAATGGTAGAAAAATCTGGGATGAATCATCTATAGTATCCAATTAAACCCAAAAATGCCTTTACTTAGAAACATAGAAACATAGAATGTGACGGCAGATAAGAACCATTCAGCCCATCTAGTCTGCCCAGACTTGTTTTTTTGTAAGGGGCTGTGGCCATTTTTGTATGGCTTCCACTTTGGCTTCCTGTGGTTTAACCAAACCCCTCCCAATAGAATAACCTAAGTACTTTGCTTCCTCTAAACCAATCGTACACTTGGAAGGATTGGCAGTTAAGCCCGCTGAGCGGATAGCATCAAGCACCACTTCAACTTTGGGGAGGTGGGATTCCCAGTCTGCACTGTGGATGACGACATCATCCAAGTATGCTGCAGCATAGCGATCATGAGGTTTAAGAATTCTGTCCATCATTCGTTGGAATGTGGCAAGTGCCCCATGTAACCCAAATGGCAATACAGTGTAATGAAACAGGCCACTGGGTGTTGAAAAGGCTGTCTTTTCTTTGGTTCTTTCAGTGAGAGGTACCTGCCAGTAACCCTTTGTTAAATCCAAGGTTGTTAGAGAAAGAGCTTTACCCAATCTTTCTATTAACTCATCAACTCTGGGCATTGGGTAAGCATCAAATTTTGAGATGGCATTTAACTTGCGGTAGTCATTACAGAACCTCCATGTGCCATCAGGTTTTGGTACCAATACAATAGGACTACTCCAGTTACTCTGGGATTCTTCAATGACTCCAAGTTTTAACATGTTCTCAACCTCCACATTTATAACCTCCCTCATGGCCTCAGGAATTCTATAGGGTTTGAGATTAACTCTTTTCCCTGGTTCGGTTATTATGTCATGTTTAATCACCTTATTCTTTCCTGGAACTACCGAGAAAACATCCCTATTTCTTCTGATGAAATCTCTGACCTCTTGCTTTTGATGTACAGACAGAGTCTCAGATACGTTCACCTCCGGCTCTACTATAGGAGGTTCTGAAGGTTTTAAAGCAACCAGAACCTCCCTGTCCTTCCAAGGCTTTAACAGATTTATATGATACAACTATTCAGGCTTTCTTCTTCCTGGTTGTCTGACTTTATAATTGACATCACTCACTTTTTCTATTATTTCATAGGGTCCATGCCAAGTCGAAAGGAAATTGTTCTCCACAGTAGGGACCAGAACCAAGAACCTGTCTCCAGGTTGGAACACTCTGACTCTAGCATTACGGTTATAGCTGTTTTTCTGAGTCTGCTGGGCTTCCAGCATGTGTTCCCTGACAATAGGCATGATGGTGGCCATTCTATCCCGCATTTGAGCTATATGCTCAATTACACTCCTGTGAGGAGTAGTCTCCTTAGCAATATCCAGTATTCCCCTGGGATGTCTTCCATATAACAATTCAAAAGGAGAGAAGCCTATGGAGGTCTGTGGAACTTCCCTAATGGAAAACAGTAGATTTGGCAATAAAAAATCCCAATTTTTTTCCATCTGCATCAATTACCTTACGTAGCATACTCTTAAGGGTTTTGTTGAACCTCTCTACTAAACCTTCAGTCTGTGGGTGATATCCTGAGGTCTTAAGATGTTAAACCTGCAAGAGCCTGCACAACTCTTTTGTGACTCTGGACATGAACGGGGTCCCCTGGTCTGTCAGGATTTCTTTAGGGATACCCACCCTACTGAATATCAACATAAGTTCCTTAGCTATTAACTTTGCGGAGGTATTACGCAAGGGAATGGCCTCAGGATAGCGAGTTGCATAGTCCAAGATGACTAATATATACTGGTGTCCCCTAGCGGACTTTACCAGTGGCCCCACTAAGTCCACAGCGATCCTTTTAAAAGGCACATCAATTATGGATAAGGGTACAAGTGGAATACGAAAAGTCTTGAAATGAGCCCTGTACTGGCACTCAGGACATGAGGAGCAATAGTTTGTAATAGCAGCAAACACTCCAGGCCAGTAAAACCTTCTAAGGACTCTCTCTCTAGTTTTTTCAACTCCCAAGTGTCCCCCTAATATGTGGCTGTGAGCCAACTTTAGTACTATGTTTTGGTAAGTCTGAGGAACCAACAGCTGCTTAATGATATCTGAATCCTTTTTTTCTACACAGTAAATGAGGTCATTTTGTACTTCAAAATAGGGGAACGGCAGTGCCTCTCCTGGCTGATTAGCAACCCCATTTACAACTTTAATATCATTTCTAGCGGTCACTAACGTGGGATCTTCCCACTGAGTACTTTTAAAATTACCCAGACTGATCCCAATATCAATTAAGTCATTATCCTTGTCTGCAGTATTATTAGGCTCCTCACTAGTTTGAGCTGGGTTATCTCCTATTAATACTGGTTTAGGGCAGTATTTTTTTTATTTTTCTTATTTTTCTGTCACAATGGTCAAAACCCAAGTCAATATCGGAAAAAGGAAACACATTATCCTTGGTAGATTGACTAATTTCTGATAAACTTTGGTCTGTCTTTTGTACAGCTTCCCATAATTCCAGAAAATGAGGAAAGTCTCTACCGATCACTACCTCATGGGCTACTCTAGGTACTACACCCACTCGGTACTTTAAACCCTTTTTATCACCATGAACACAGATAATGCCTATTTTCTGAAAATGATCAGGTTTTACACAAGGTATTATAGACCCTGCTACCAACGTAACCATACTACCTGAATCAAGTAATGCTTTAGACATTTTTCCATTCACAGTTACACAGCATTTATGAGGGTTATTATCATAGTCATTGTTAACAGCACCATAACAGTTGAGCAAAAGTGCTCCCTCATCTTTGCCCATATTGCATTCCATAGGTTCATCCTTCAATGGACAGTCTTTGGCCATATGACCATCCTCTTTGTACTTGAAACATTTGACAGTAAAATCTGACCACCAATTAGTTCCTCTCCCAGGCCTATTAGACCTGGAAGCCCCCCTGGTGTTTTGTGTATAGAGCTGCAGCTCTTCAGCTCCCCTTAAATCTTGAACAGTCTTACCAGGTCTTGCAGAATCTTAGGGCTTAGGATTGCGGGGGTTTTCCTGTGAAGTAGGACGTAGCAGTTCTCCTGCAGCCACATATCTTTCCACCAAAGCAATCAGTTGGTCTGCTGTATGGGGATCACTTTGGCTGACCCAGCGACGCAGGGCAGCTGGTAAACCATGCAAAAACCGGTCCATTACTAAGGTTTCCACAATGTGGCTAGCTGAATGGATTTCAGGTTGTAGCCATTTCCGTGCAAGGTGTATGAGGTCAAACATTTGGGAATGCATGGCTTTGTCTGAAGAATATGACCATGAGTGGAACCTTTGGGCACGTACTGCAGAGGTTACACCCAGTCGTGCCAAGATTTCAGCTTTCAATTTGCTGTAGTTACTTGCATTGGCTGGTTCTAGGTCACAATATGCCTTCTGCAGCTCTCCACTTAGGAATGGTGCCAGTATGCTTGCCCACTCATCAGCCGGCCATCCCTCCCTCTCAGCAGTGCGTTCAAATGCCAGAAGGTACGCCTCAACATCATCTGATTATCATATAATCTTCCCCCCCTCCCTCCCTGTAATCTTCTCCCCCCCTCCCATCTTCTCCCCCTCTATAATCTTCTCCCCCTATAATCTTCTCCCCCCCTCCCCTATGGCATGCTCCACTCCCCGTAATCTTCTCCCCCCCTCCTATAATCTTTCCCCCTCCCTCCCTGTAATCTTCTCCCCCTCCTGCAACCTTCTCCACTCCCCCCCTCCTCCCTGTAATCTTTCCCCCTCCCTGTGACCTCCTCCCCTCCCTCCTGTAATCTTCTCCCCCCTCCTTTTAATCTTCCCTCCTCCTGTAATCTTCTCCCCCCTCCCATCTCTTCTCCCCATCTTCTCCCCTATGATCTTCTTCCCCTCCCTATAACCTTCTCCTCCCCCTCCCTCCTGTAATCTTCTCCCCCCCTCCTATAATCTTCCCCCTCCTGTAATCTTCCCAAGCCCTATAATCTTCTCCCCCCCCCTCCATCTTCCCCCTCTCCTATAATCTTCTCCCCCCTCGCCTATAATCTCCTCCCCCTCCCACATAATCTTCTCCCCTCCTATAATCTTCTCCCCCTCCATTTATAATTTTCTCCCCCTATAATATTCTCCATCCCCCCTCCCTCCTGTAATCTTCTCCCCACTCCTATAATCTTTCCCCTCCTCCTGTATGTCTTACTCCTCCTGTAACCCTTCTCCATCCCCCCCTCCCTCCCGTAATCTTCTCCCCTCCTATAATCTTCCCCCCCCTCCCTGTAATCTTCTCCCCCTCCCATCTTCTCCCCCATCTTCTCCCCTCTATAATCTTCTCCCCTATAATCTTCTCACCCCCTCCCCTATAACCTTGTCCACTCCCCCTCCCTCCCTGTAATTGTCTCCCCCCTCCTATAATCTTTGCCAAATCATATAACTTGACCGACACACCGCCAACAACACAGGAGCCGCTGAAAACATGACAAGTGGCTGCCTCCTAATACTTACCCCATCCAGCAGGCTACCTGTACTAAGGGAATGCACCACATAGCTCAAAATTCCTACTGTATAACCTATAATGCAAACTATGTCCTTGCATAGACCACAACAAAGTTGTACACTTTACTGACTTGTCCAACAAGGCTATGTGACCTGCTATGAATGCTATTGTATTCAGCTTAGATGCTTATCATATGTTAACAACAATGTCTGCCTTTACAACTCAACCCCGAACTGGCCTTAATCTGCTGATGGTTGATATTTGAACATGAATGCTTAAAACTGTTAAACAAATGTCTGAACTATTTGACTGCTGGCAGCGTTAGAAGTCAGCGGGCAAATAGGTGAAAAACCTCTGTGTGATTGTCCTATCGCATTGAGACCTGCGAGTCTCCCGTACACCTTTACTGTAATAATGTTCTACTGTAACTAAAATTCTATGTATTAATAA
Organism: Pelobates cultripes; assembly: GCA_933207985.1. Classification (NCBI taxonomy): domain Eukaryota; kingdom Metazoa; phylum Chordata; class Amphibia; order Anura; family Pelobatidae; genus Pelobates; species Pelobates cultripes. Next base: position 315,236,292 of record OW240913.1, on the reverse strand, counting down.
AGCCTTGAAAGATAAAAAAATAAAATAAAATAGGGCAGATCTTGAAATACAAAAAAAAAAATAATGAGGGGGGACCCTTATCTAGATACCTGTTAAAAAAAAAAAATAGACTTACCATTTGATGTCTTCTTTCTTCTAAACTTATTTTTTCATCCCCAAAAAAGGCCAAATAAAAATCCAAAATAAAAAAAATCAATTTACACCCGTGGAGGGCTCCACGCAGACTGAGCTCTGCAGGGCAGGGGAAGGCTTATAAAGCCTTGCCCCGCCCTGCAACTGGGCTCAGAGCACTCCGATTGGTGGGTTTAAGCCATCCAATCAGAGTGCTCTGACAGGTAAATGAAGAGACTGACAGGTAAGTCTCTACATTTACCTGTCACAGCACTCTGATTAGTTGGCTTGAAATCCACCAATCCGAGTGCTCTGTGTCATTTTACACAGCGTGGGAAAGTTCTTTGAATAATTCAAGCATCATGGAAGCTGTAGTTTTAAAACATCTGGGGATCTACCTTTTGGGCATCCCTGCCCTAGATCAACTTTCTAATTCATCTTGGTTTAATTCACTCTGGAAAGCACATCACTATCCCCACATTCCATCAATGGTGCAACTTACCGTACTTATATAGTACTTGACAATTTTACTCCGTCTTCTTCCATTTGTGAGCGTTTTCCAATGAATGTGTGGTGTTTGACCTGCCATAAACAGTTATCCACTGTAAATTCACAAAAAAAGATAACTTAACGTTGATACTCATTTGGTTGGGCTAATATTGATATTGGGAAAAGTTTTTAAATGCTACAATAATTACAGTAATTTACTAATTATTAACTACTAATTAGTAATTAGTTTTAAAAAAAATATGAAATTGATCCATTCAATGTATTATTAGACATGTTTTAGCTTTAGTTAAAATAGTTCGAATATAAAAAATCCTACCTTCAATTTAAAGATTTTTTTGAGTGTTAGTGATGAGCAGTGTCTGATACCTATCAAATATATTGTAATCAGACAGAGGTTTTATTTTATGACAGTGGAGTCATTTGTTCCGTGAATGACATCCATGCTGATAAAATATGTTTTCAGAGGACATATACACTACTCATAGTGTGCAACCAGATTGTTATCAAGATGTGGTAAACACAAGCTGGCAAGGTTCACTACTTACTAATCAAAATGTTCTGTCTACGGCACAACATGCAAATACAATCTTGATGACATTTTGACAAATCTTGCAAGGTTTCAACTTTCTACACTTCTAATCTTTTTATTTACCTTGACATATTAATAAAAAAAATTGTTGTTTTTCTCATTGTATCCGTGTTTCCCCTGTGCAATCAGCAAATAAATATATCAGAAGCCGTACAATTAAAATTTTATATTTTGCTGGTATAAAAAGTGATGTTGCATCTTGAGGTTCTTCGTATTCAGATAAATTCTAGTTTGAACATGTTCTTCTTTTTCAGTGTAACTAATTAATAATTCAATTTTTCAGCCACTATTTATATTGAAAATATGTCCTCAATATACACAGCATGCAGTATAAGGCAGATTGCATAGTATAAATCAATTTGAGAATCTTTTATTTCATAAACCTATATGGCAGGTCTATAACTGCTATATTTCTATTGCTGCAAATAGACGCGGGGAAAATGTATAACCCAAAATAAGGGATAAAAACCTGAATACATTTACATAAATGTAATGCCGCATTTGGTTCTTAAAAAATACCTTTCTTGTGGACAATTTAACCATTACGCTGTTAGAGGCATCCTGTGCCATAGAACACAAATGGTTAATTATACAAATGTTATACACAAAACAAAAAAACAAAACATCAACAGCAAAATTTCTCTTATTTCTCATCTGATTAATAAAACACGGATACAGATTATCATTCCTGGTGGAGCAGTGCCTGAAACAAAAAGATTGTGTTTGCATGTTTGCAAAATTATTACAGGAAGCTCAATAGAGCTGTTCTATAAACAAGATTTCTCACTATTTATTGCGTTCTATGACACCCACTGTGACAAAAACAACTACATTTAATGACCTTTTTAAATCTTTTTCTTAGAGTCCATAAAAGCATTCTAATTCAGTTGTAAAACACACTTTAATAATCAAAATGCAGCTGTTAAGATAGCATAGCTCATAATTCTAACTTCAGGCGTTTTTTTTTTGTTAATGCAGAGGAACAGACCACAGTTTAAAATTCCTATGAGGTCACAATTGGCCATTACAGTGTTTTTTGCAACTTAATAATAGATGTTTTAAAGTTTAAGTGCAGCCTCAGGCACTCATAAGCATTTATTACAAATCGCTGGTTGTCTCCCTTATGCAGAAAGGAATAACATTTACATACAGTAGCATGGATTAATAAGATAAAAAAATGTGAAAAATTTGTCAGTCAGGGACTGGAGCTGCAGCTAATAAAGCCTACTATATTCTTTGGGAATATCCGGCCGTCTGTTCCAATATTTTGCCATTCCCCATGAGGTATACACATCCAGATCAGATAAGAATCAAACAATGGCACAAACATGCTGCTCTGTTCTCTAGTGACACCAAGCTGATTCATTTATTTATCTGCACAGAAATTGCATATTCAAGTATACTAAACATTAAGATACAGATCATCCTAACTTTTTCAAAAGTTGATGAATAAAAAGATAGAAAAATCCATAAGGATTTCAAAGAGTGAAGAATCAAAATGTGGTTAGGAAGTGTGTAATGAAGAATCTAAAACTTCCAAAATTGAAGTGACTATAAGTAAATATTTAAAATCAATAGAAAGTTAAAAATAAGTATTACATTATAAAATATATATTTTTGTTTTATTACAATGACAATTTGGATTTTGGGATATGGAAAAACTGTTTCACGGAGGGCGATTGTTAGTTATTAGTTATTAATATAGGTTAAACTCGCCTTTCAACAAGAAGTTGACATATTTAAAGGGAACCTATTAAAATTACCTCACCCTCCGATCCAGCATCACTATGTCCTCACAGAGGTGGGAGTTACACTTCTGCAACTCGGTCAGGCGCTTTTTCAATTTCCCCACTTGGTTATGCTTTCACAAGCAGGGAAAACCTTCTCTGAGACTCTGACGTGCTGGCTTCATTGCCAGCATGATAGCATCTGACCTTCAGGTGTGGTTGGTATATGGCGAGAGTGCTTTGTGCTCTCCCTTATCAATTAGTTCATCAGCATAGAGTCTATTCTGACAAACTTAATAACGAGTGGGGAAAAGACCTATTCAGAAGTAGCTTTTTCTCCCAACCTATACAATTGCTAGGAAGTTGGCTAGCACAATGTATAGATACAATGTAATACTATTTTAAAAAGAACATAAATTGTATTGCTGTGCTTGTCTAGTTTTAAGGGTGCAACAAAGTAGACCCAATAGAGGCAACAGCCTATGGTACAATTACAAATGTCTCATTACGCCAATGCAAAGACACCCCTCATTTGCTTAAGCTGCTTTCTGTTTGACATCTGGCTCCCATGTGTAGTGACTTTAGGGCAATAATGTACACTGAATCGGTCTCAGAATTGGAATAGGATATGCATACATGCGAAGTGAATAGGTTTGTATTTTGTGTTAAAGTATGTTGTGTTTAGTGATATCCTTGTATGCAGTGGAGGCTACACCATAGCGGATGTGGGGTGACCTCCCTCCAGCTTTTATTGTGATAACAAAATCAAATCTTTTGGTATTGTAAGGGTTAGAAAAAACATGTGTCTCCAACCTTAGCACACTAAATCGACCAGCTACCTGCAGAGATGCTCCCACTCAGCTGAACGCTGCTGGAGGAAGGCCGGCACGTTGTCAGACTTCCTCCATTATAAATGAATTTTGTGTTCATATAGCACAGCCCTCACCCTTGCTAAACAATCCTACTTTTCCTCTTTTGTTAGTTCATGCTCACGCAATCCCAGACATCTCTTTAATACCTTCAACTCTCTCCTTCGCCCACTGTAAGCCACCCTTCAAACTGACCTTTCAGCAGATAGCCTTGCATGCTACTTTACCGACAAGATTGAACAGTTAAGGAAAGAATTATCACCCCTTTGCTCCTCCCTCTCACAACCACGCATGGGCCGTACCTTCCCTACCCTACAGGTCTTCTCCCCAGCTACATAACAGAAGGTGGCTTTGCTTCTCCTCTCCTCTCATCCTACCACCTGTCCACTTGATCCAGTATCTTCCCACCTTATCAGACCTATCTCCCATTGTCTTGTACCATCCTTAACAGACATCCTAAACTGCTCTCTTTCATCTGGTGTTGTCCCTGCTCCCCTTAAGCATGCTACCCATCTTCTCCTTTCAACTATCGTCCTATATCCCTGTTTCCTTTTTCCTCAAAGCATCTAGAAAGACTTGTCTTTACTCATATGACTCACTTTCTAAATTCCAACTCCCTCCTTGGCCCTATTCAATCTGGCTTTCGCCCCTTCCACTCTACTGAGACTGCTCTTATAAAAGTTACAAATGACCTATTCACCGCTAAATCCAAAGGCCGCTACTCCATACTAATTCTTCTTAACCTCTCTGCTGCCTTTGACACTGTTGATCATGTCCTCCTCCTCCAAACTCTTCAATCACTCTGCCTCTGTGACACTGTCCTCTCGTGGTTCTCCTCCTATCTCTCCCAACATTCCTTCAGTGTCTCCTTTTCCAATGACACCTCCTCCTCTCCCCCAAGGATATGTTCTTGGTCCCCTTCTGTTCTCTCTTTATACTGCCCCTCTTGGCAAACTCATTAACTCCTTTGGATTCTGCTACCATCTGTATGCTGATGATGATATATCTCTCCTCGCCTGATCTCTCCCCCACGGACCTGCAACGAGTCACTGCTTGCCTTTCTTCTATTTCTGATTGGAGCTTTCTCAAATTCAATCTCTCTAAAACTGAGTTTCTTAATTTCCCCCCTCATAATGCTGATCTTCCTACCTGCATCAGTCCATCCTGGCAAGCTTGTTGTCTTGGTGTTGGTGTTATCTTTGATCCTGGCCTCACCTTTGCCGCACATATCCAGTATGTTGCTAAAACTTGTTGATTCCACCTTAACAATATCGCCTGGATCTGCCCCTTTCTCATACAAGATGCTGCCAAGGAGCTTGTTCATGCTCTGGTAATATCTTGTATGGATTATTGTATTTCTTGGCCTCTGCAAAAGCCAAACTGCTCTACTACAATCTGGAATGAATTATGCCGTCAGGCTGATCTTTCTTACCCATACCTCGCCTCTATGTCGATTCTTACACTGGTTTCCTGTATCGTATAGGTGTCAATTTAAAATACTTACCCTTACCTATAAAGCTCTAACCAACTCTAGCCCCTCTTACATTTCTTCCTTGATTCATAGATATACCCCTTATCTGTCTCTCCGCTCTGCTGGTGACCTTCTCCTGTCCACTGCTTGCACCCTTACTGCTAACTCGCGCTTGTAGGACTTCTCGCTTTTGGAACAGCCTGTCTAGCCCCATCAGACTCTCCCCTAGTCTTCAATTGTTTAAGAAGTCCCTCAAAACACATCTGTTCAGAAATGCTTATGGACTCCTAGAGTTACTTATCTATACTTACCCAAGTCTGTCTCTTGCTCTCATAAAGAGCCATACTCCACTCTCACCTCCAGCTCTGCTACTTTTCCACCTTGTTTGGTGGCTGTCACCCTTGCTGCCCTGTGGTGTATTTGTTCCGCATCTCATCTAGAGCAGAGTCCTCATCTACCTATTGTTCCTGTGTCACTGTGCAATTGTCTCATGTATTGTAAATTCCCCCACCCCCGCCGCCTTCATAATATTGTAAAGCGCTGTGGAATTAGTTGGCACCATATAAATACTAATAATAATAATAATGACTCTGTTATGATTATATCTGTAGTTTCTGTCTTCCATTTTATTGATGACTGGAGATTCAGCTGGCTTTGAACAGTACATGGCCTATTATCAGGTTATGTGGGTAGAGCAGCAATGCCCCACTGCCATTAAACTTCACCAGCCACCAGTGCTGCATGCACATCAGGCATGGTGTTTTAGTTCAAGATATACAATCCTGTGCCTAAGGGATACCTCCCAACCCAGTCCTTAAGGTACACTAATAGTCCATGATTTAAGCATTTCTAAAGCTTGTTCCTTGTGACAAAACCTGGACTGTTGGCATGCCTTGGGGATTAGTTCAGGCGCCACTGATCTACACATGTCTACTTAACATCTCCATATTCTTTATCCAGTTACAAGGATGGACTGACAGCAATCTGGGTCCTTCAAACAAATTAGTAACCCTTTTTATGTATGTAAAGGAGAGTATTTGTGTCCCTTCTGCTGCCTCTCTAGTTGATCCCCAATCTATCTCCAACTCACCCAATTCTTCTCACCTGATGCTGACATCTCACCATATACTCTCAGATTGTGCCACTCCTTGCCTCTTCCCTTGTATCCTCCACCCCACACAAGTTCACTCACTTCTTGCTCCCATATCACCCAATTCCCTTCATTTAATGCTCACCAACCTCATCAAATTCCCCTCACTTCATGCACTCCACATCACCCTATTTCCCTCTTCTTATGCCCCACCTCACTAAATTTCCTTCATCTCGTGCTCCCCATCTCATTGTAACCACTTCACCTAATGCCCCCATCATGTCACCCTGCATTAAGTGGCCCTGCACACTTGGTGGCACACTTGCCAAGCTGCCAGGCACCCTCCTGGTGCCAGGCCCTTGCTTCGTGAATGACTAATAAATCCAGACCTATCCAGTTAACTGTTGTTCTCTACCAGGGTTACTATGTTTGTTTTCTTACCTCGATTCGTTCTGCTTCTACATGCCTCTTAAATGTTTCCCACTGCTAATGGATTATGATAACTGATGCCTATCCAAGCTTTTATCGACAATATTTTAATACCTTCTTTTTTTAACCATATACTGGTCAAGTTTTATTGCAGTATGACCACATCATTGTTGTTTAGGCAAGCATGAATACTTCTGGTTTTTATCCAAAAATATATTGCTTTCTTTTTTGTTTGGACTGAAAAAAATGTTTTTGCCCATCCTAGCTCAATACATCTTTTATTAGTTGTTGTTTTTCAAAACAGTGCTGCAAAAACATTAATTACATTTAACAATATTAATTACCTTGTTATTTTGAGCTTTAGATATCAGAAAAAAGTAAACATAATCTGTGACACTTATTATTACAAAGTATTCATTTAAAGTAAAGGTAGAAAGATGGTTCTTTTGTGGATGTAGTAATTAACTACTGGATCTGGGTTTCGTTATCTAAAAGAAAGAAATCACATCCGATATTCGTTCTAAAACATGTCAATATGGTTTTTGTGCTAGTGGTTTTATTGCTAATAGACACCTAGGGTTGTTCAGCACCTTTAATGAAGATCTCAAGTTTTTGTTTTATTTGTTATTCCATGGAATCATGGATTTAAGACTGACTTTCAAGCTCAAGTTTGGTAACCTCTATTTTAAAGATGTTTGTAATAAGTTCTGTCTAAATAATGGATAATGGCACCCATGTATACACCCTTCACACATCGACACAGACAAAATATCAATTGTGGAATCTTTCTCTCTTTCTATATGATTTGTTATTAACTGAGATCCAAGAGGAGAAGAATATATCCATTGATTTTTAAAAAGTCTACTATCAATTGTCCATTTGTGAGTGCAATATTAACCCATTCGCTTTTACTTTGAGTTTTTATTGTATTACACAATATTTAGTATTTTATAATTATAGGTACTGGTGTGTATTTATGGAATTAAATAAGTTGCTTCCTTTGAACAGTGGCACATTTTCTGAAATTCAGATGCCCGTTATTCCCTATGGGGGTGTTGTTTAGCAGATAGTTTTCTAATTCGATATGATTAAACATATTAATCTCACATAAGGGTCCTAAATTAGGAAGCTAATTTGGTACCCTTAATTTTGCTTTCTCAGCAGATTAGTATATAATTTACTATCCAAACAGATACCTGCCAATTATCAAATAAGGTATATATTTGCTTAACAGCCCCTTATTTTGGTTTTCTTTAAATATGGAAATCCAACTTTAGGGAGTTATTTGCTACACTGACGAAAGAGCAAAATTAAGAAAAGGCCTTCGCTTAATTTTGCTCTTTAAATTGTTTAGTAGATAAGTCCCTGCTTTGGTACCCTTAATTATGGCAATCCCAACATAGGTATACAAAATTATGGAGTTTCTACAAGCCATTTTCTTAAGTTTGCTTTTTCTGTAGTTTAGTAGATAACTCCTTTATGCCATAAGATATGTACTAGTTTTCAAATAAATGAGTTAATTTGGCTCTCCTCGGTATCAAAATGAATGCTACCTAATTAGGATGCTTCTTAATTTTGGCTTTATTTTTGTTAAATATTTCATGACATGGTGTAATATGTAATGTGTTGCTCTTAGTCTGAGGTTGTATTTACTTAATTTTAACACCTGCTAAGGAACAGATGCTTGTTATTATGTCCTGATATGTAAAACCATAGAATTTAAAGTGGGTGTACTTTCTTTTTCTGAAAAACAACACCTCTTCAGGAAGAGAATTCCACATCTTTGGTGTTCATACTGTAAAAAAAAACCTTTCTCTTTCCTTAAACTAAATCTCCTTTATTCCAGTCTAAATGCATGACCTTGTGTTCTATGTATAGTCCTATATATGAGCATATTTCAAGACAATGGTTTGTATTGGCCCTTATTTGTATAAGGCTATGATACCCCTCTGATGTGCCGTTTTTCTAAATTAAAGAGATTTACATTTGTTATTAGATTAGATTAGATTTACTAGATGGAAAGAAAAACATAAAAACTATAAACAACAAAAAATATCAAAGATTATATCACATCAAATTATATAAATCAAAATCAATGTTCAAACCCCTGGGTTCTAAAGTTATTGGGAACCCACTTAATTTCTTCTTTACCAATATTAAGAATATAATTACCTCCTCTTTCTGTTTTTTTTTTTTTTTTACTATCTGAATGCCTAGAAAGAAATGTGAGGCCTCTTGGGTCCTTATTATGGCATTTTAAAAAATGCTCAGGTGCACTATGTTGATCGTAGCCTTTCAAAATATTATTAACGTGTTCATATATTCTTTTTTGGAGGGGGCAAACAGTTCGCCCCACATACTGCAGTCTACATGGGCAAATTAAAAGATAAATAACATTCTTGTTAAAACAAGTGATTTAAATTTGTTAACCTTTTTTCATAACTAAAATGTTCAATTTATTTTCTTCATTTTGTAGCCTGCCTCTTTACTTTTTTATTGACATAATATCCTACTTTAGAACATGTCCCTAAACTTGTACAGCATATTCAAGGTGTAGTCTTATCATTAATTTATAAAGAGGCAAAACTATATTTGCATCGCGAGAATGAATGCTCCTTTTTATACATGACAACACCTTACTGGCCTTAGCAACAGCTTATTGACATTACACATTGTTGCCTAGTTTGTTATTATTGATATTATTATTATTATGTTATTTATATAGCGCCATCAAATTCCACAGCGCTTTACAATGAGTGGACGAACAGACATGTAGTTGTAACCAGACAAGATGGACACACAGTAACAGAGGGGTTGAGGGCCCTGCTCAATGAGCTTACATGCTAGAGGGAGTGGGGTAAAATGACACAGAAAGGTAAAGATAGTATTAGACTAGTGACAATTGCAGACAGTTGCAGACAGTCCCACCAGTTTCCGGTGGGACTGAAAGGAAGTGCACACTCAGTGTGCACACTTCCTTTCAGTCCCGCCAGAAACCGGAACCTGAAATTGAAGTTCCTGTACCGCGGAGCGCGCTGTGAAGTCGGCCCACGCTACAAGACAGGTAAGTAATTATGGGGGGGAACACTATGGGACAAGGAGAGGGGGGAACACTATGGGACAAGGAGAGGGGGGGACTCTATGGGGAGACAAGGACAAGGGAACACTATGGGACAAGGAGAGGGAGGGACACTATGGGACAAGGGGGGGTGGGACACTATGGGACAAGGAGAGGAGGGGGGACACTATGGGTCAAGGGGAGGGTAGGACACTATGGGAGAGGGGGAGGGTGGACACAATGGGACAAGGGGAGGGTGGGACACTATTGGACACTTTGGGAGGGAAAGTGCACTATGGGACAAGGGGGGAACACTATGGGATGAGAACACTATTGGACAAGGGGAGGAGGGGTTAACAATCACTATGGGACAGAGGAAAGGGGGGTTAAAATAACTATGGGACAGGGGAGGGGGGTTTAAAGATAACTGTGGGACAGGAGAGGGGAGTGAGTGGTAAGGAACAAAAAATTCCTTAAAGGACCACTATAGTGCCAGGAAAACATACTCGTGCCCTGAGGGGTCCTCCTCCCGCCTGGCTCTGGAAGGGGGAAAGGGGTAAAAACTTACCTTTCTCCAGCGCTGGGCGGGGAGCTCTCCTCCTCCGATCCTCCTCTTCTCCTCCCATGCAGCTGAATGCGCATGCGCGGCAAGAGCTGCGCTCGCATTCAGCCGGTCACATAGGAAAGCATTCCTATGGACGCTTGCGTGCTCTCACTGTGATTTTCACAGTGAGAAGCACGCAAGCGCCTCTAGCGGCTGTCAATGAGACAGCCACTAGAGGAATTGGGGGAAGGCTTAACCCATTCATAAACATAGCAGTTTCTCTGAAACTGCTATGTTTATAAAAGAATGGGTTAAGCCTAGCTGGACCTGGCACCCAGACCACTTCATTAAGCTGAAGTGGTCTGGGTGCCTAGAGTGGTCCTTTAAAAAAAAATATTCTGAACAAACTGTCCCATATTAAGAAACACTATGGAACAGTTCAGAATATTTTTTTTTCTGGGTTTCCTCCTCTAAAAACTAGGTGCGTCTTATGGTGAGGTGTGTCTTATGGAGCGAAAAATACAGTAATTACCAATAACAGTTTGTTGCCAATAACAATTCCCAAATTATTATTACTATTTATAAAGCACCAACAAATTCTGCAGATGTACAGTGGAATCCTTCTTGTGTGTTGTTATCCCTGATTCACTACCATTTACGGTATAAGTTGCTTGTGCATTCTTTACCTCAAAGTGCATAACCTTGCATTTATCTACATTAAATTCCATTTGAGTGCCCTGTCCCCCAATCTGTCTAAATCTCTCTGCAGTGAAGTAATATCTTGCTTACATTGTATTACTTTACAGAGTTTTGTGTTATCTGCAAACACTGACACCTGACTTGCAATGCCTATTTCAAGATAATGTAAAGTGGTTCCAGAACAGAAACCGGAGGAAAACCAATAACCACTTTAGTTCATCTTGAAAATGTACCATTAGTGTAGTTCTATTGTGTTGAACTTTATCAAATACCATGGAAAAATTCAAGTAGATCACATCCACTGCAACACCCTAATCTATACTTCTACTTACTTCTAGATTAACCCCTTAAGGACGGAGCCAAATGTATCCGTTGTGAACAAACCAAAATGTAAACAAAACCTGGCATTTGCGCTATATGTCTGTCCAACCGTAATTCACCTCTTTCATAGTAAATGCACCCACCCTTATTATATATCATTTTATTCAGGGGAAACAGGGCTTTCGTTTAATATCAAATATTTAGCTATGAAACATAATGTAATATGAAAAAATTGGAGAAAATAAGATTGTTTTTTATTTTTTTAGTTCTACATGACATTTTAACTGTCAATGTCATAATACTGTTTGCTTTTACTGTACTAAAACACACATATTTGTATTCAGCAAAGTCTCACGTGTAAGATAGTACCCCTTGTGTACAGGTTTTATGGCATTTTGGGAAGTTACAGGGTCAAATATAACACGTTACATTTGAAATTGAAATTCGCCAGATTGGTTATGTTGCCTTTGAGACTGTATAGTAGCCCAGGAATGAAATTTACACCCATAATGGCATACCATTTGCAATAGTAGACAACCCAAGGTATTGCAAATGGGGTATGTCCAGTCTTTTCTAGTAGCCATTTAGTCACAAACACTGGCCAAAGTTAGCATTAATATTTGTTTGTGCGTGAAAAATGCAAAAAACGCCAATTTTGGCCAGTGTTTGTGACTAAGTGGCTACTAAAAAAGAATGGACATACCCCGTTTGCAATACCTTGGGTTGTCTACTATTGCAAATGGTATGCCAGCATAGGGGTAATTTGCATTCTTGGGCTACCATAGGGTCTCAAAGGCAACGTAACCAATCTGGCGAATTTTAATGTGAAAAAAATGAAACACAAGCCTTATAATTGACGCTGTAACTTTTGAAAACACCATAAAACCTGACCATGAGGGGTACTGTTGTACTTGAGAGACTTCACTGAACACAAATATTTGTGTTTCAAAACAGTAAAAAATATCGCAGCAATAATATCGTCCGTGTAAGTGCTGTTTGTGCGTGAAAAATGCAAAAAAGTCACTTTTACTGGCGATATCATCGTTGTAATACATTTTACTGTTTTGAAATACTAATATTTGTGTTCAGCGAAGTCTCCCGAGTAGAACAGTACCCCACATGTACAGGTTTTATGGTGTCTTGGAAAGTTATAGGGTTAACTATAGTGCTAGCAAATTAAATTCCCTTTACTCTCGGCATGGGTTGTCAGGCAGGTCCCGCTAATTGTAATTAATTAAGATACCTAATTATGTAAAAATATTACATAAATATATGTGTAGAATTAATATATGTATATATATACATATGTGTATATATACATATATATATATAATTTTTTAAAATATTTTTATTTATATATAGGTGTATATATTTAGTGATATATATGTATATATTTATGTATATAGATATATATATTATTTCGTTCTACGTGTATTTTGATATAAATATATATATATTAATATCACAATACAGTTAGAATGAAATAACACACATCTATATATTTTTTAATTAATTTTTTTAAATTATTTTTTTAATTTTATTTTTTAACGTATTTACATATTTAATTTTTTTATATTATATATAAATATATATATAACAATAATTATATATATATTTAATCAGTATCAGTCTATGTGTAATTTGATATTAATATATATATATATATATATATATATATATATATATATATATAATTATATATATATTAATAGTAAAATACACCTAGACAGTGAATGTGTGTGTATGTATATGTGTATATATATATATACTAAGATCATATATACATATATGATCTAAGTATATAATTTTTTATTTTTTTACACTTTTACATTTTATTTTATTTCAAGCCAGCAGGGGGACTACCTGTCATTACAGGCAGTCCCCCTGCTGGCAATACAGCAGGCAGCTATCCCGGCCATGTGATTGTGAGGTCCTCGGCGGCGTTTAGAGCCGCCTAAAATAGGGCGCAATAGTACGCCTTCCGGTCTTAAGGGGATAAGTAAACAATAGATCTCACTTTATAGGAAATGTGTTGGGATATTGTTTAGGTCACATGCATTGAAGGTGTGGCTAGGGCTTGACGCACAAAATGATTTAACTCCTAAATGGCAGATAATTGAACAGGGGGATCGCATGGGGCATGATCAATACACCAAAAGCTAAAGCTGGTGTGGTGTTCCTTAAAGAAAATAACTAAAATTAATGCCTTTTTTTAACTGCCTTGATCAAATGTATTAATGTTTTTGCATTTTTTAAACATATCCCTTTATCTAATAATCTATTTATAGAGACACTATTTAACTTTTTGAAATTAGTGTGCTCTCTTTGATTTCATATTATTATTATTATTTCCTGCAACTTTTTTCTGGTTCTTTAAGAATTCCTCTCAAAACAAAATATGTGAAATATAGATTGGTCTAAAGTTGTATTTTTCACACTATAACAATAACAATAACCATTAATATAATAATAATAATAATAATAATAATAATAATAATAATAATAGCAATTGTGATTACAGGAAAAAAAGTCTTAAACTGCAGACAAAGTTGAAGAATGAATTTTTAAAATTCCAGGAGCCAGTAAACCGCACTATTTAATAAACAGTAGCCTAGCTCCATCTATAATACATATTTGCATTTGTTTCTGTGCATATATATGGTGGTTTGTTTCACCTGGCTGTCTTTGACTGTGAATAATGCTCATTTTGAGATTAGGAGATTAGGTTATTCATCACTTGAGAAGCTCCCTGCTGTGCTGATACTATCAACGAACATCCAAATCAAAACATCTCTGGAAGGTGTTTTAGAATACTTGAACGCTTCACAATTTCCTATTAATATATATTTCATATTACACATTATGCATGAAATGTACATATTTTCTATTACTTTTAGTTAGTATTTGGTGCATTAGCTAGTGAGTGAGTTACTGACAGTTTGTAATCAAGTCATGATAGGGAAGAGGGTTTGCATGTTTAATTTTTTTCAGGACACAATAGAAAATGAAATTAAATCGATTATTCCATAGTCTCTTGTCTGTATATCTAGAAGGCTTTATTCATAACAAGATTATAATTTGCATATGCTGCACAATTGTTTCTTAGTAATTTACTGAGCGTATTATGAATTCCTGTTTAAGCATTATAGGAATCTTGAAGGTTTAAAAATATATTTTAATTATAGTTGATTTAGGTTGGCAATTAAATTGTTCTTAATTGTACTTTTTATTTATTTCAATATGGGCATGCATGTAATATAGATTGGTCAGCCATGACGTACTCATGTTGTTAAGTTGCCTGTTAAATCTTGTCTAATTATTTAATGTGTAAAATATATACATGCATAACCTAAATATTGAGGATTTTTGATGATTTCTGACTTGACACCCAATATTCCACCTTTATCTATACAGCCTTCTTTTTCAAGCATAAACATTAAAAATATTTTTAAAAAGCACAGTCCATGGAAATCTGAGGATGAAAATAAATCAGAATTTTAGAATTATGTATCAGTGTTTTTATGTCTATGTTTTCAAAAAGCAAAAAAGTGTACATTTGGTGCCCTTAGGAAGAGGCGGCTCTCTAATTAGGCGATTTAGGCGGCCGCATTAGGGCAGTGTGATTTGTCAGGTCCTCGGTCAGAGAGGAGCTGCAGACTGAGGTGTCTCATGATCTCAGCCAATCAGAGCGTTGCTGCTGGTTACCACGACACCGCTCTGAATGCGAACGCAAGACTTACCACATAGTCTGCAGCTCACTCCCGGCAGAGCTGCAGACCGAATAGGGAGCACACCGGACCACCAGGGAAAGCTGCCCACGGAACCACGTGGGAATAATTATAAAAGGTAATTTCTCTTCCCACAGCCCCCTTACCCACCTCACAGCCCCCCTATTATCTCATAGCCCCTCTACCAACCTCACAGCCCCCCTACCGACCTCACGGCCCCTTACCCACTAACAGCCCCTCTACCAACCTCACAGCCACTCTAACCACCTCACAGTCCCCCACCCCACATACACGCTGTCACAGCCCCCCCACACCCTGTCCCCACACACACCCTCACAGTCACCCCACTAACACCTTGTCACAGCCCCTCTACCTTTTCACAGCCCCCTACCCTCTCTCAGCCCCCAACCTCTCACAGTCCTACACACCCTCACAGCAACCCCCATCCTGTCACTCCACACACATCTTGTCACAGTCATCTCCACCTTGTCTCCCCACACAGTCACGGCCACTCCCACAAACCCTGTCACATCCCCCTCACACATTCTGCCACCTCTCCACAGACTCACCCTGTCACACCCCCACACACCCTGTCACCTTCCCACATACACACACCTTGTCACCACCACACACTATCATCCACATACAGACACTGACACCCCCTCCATACACTATCACCATCCCCAATCACTTTCAGCCCCCACACACTATCAACCCTTCACCCAGCTCCACTCTCATTAACCCCCTTTAATCCTGTCACTCTCACCCCCTCCAAGCATACCAAATTCACCCACACTCACTTTGCTACATTTACCCTATCATATTAATCCCCAATCCTGCTAGACTCACATTCTCTCGCATTGTCACACTCACCCCCTTCACCCTCCCACGCTCACCCTACCTCATAAACCCCTCCAATCCTGTCCTCCAACTGTGCCACACTCACCCCAAACTCTGTCACACTCTCCCCCACAACCCTGCCACACTCACCCTGTCATACAAATTCCCTTAATATTGTCACACTCCCTCCTACAAACAGAGCACATTCACCCCAAACCTGTGATACAAACCCCCAACTATGCCACACTCACCCTTTCACATTAACCTCCTCCAATCCTGTTAACCTCCCTCCTCCTGCCATGTCACAACCCCCATCATTCTCACCCTCCCTTGTTCTGTCACACTCACCTTTCAGGCACATACACAGATAGACAATGTTAGACACACTCAGAAATACACACACCTGCACTTATGCATACACGACTGCCAGGCTATGTAACCATACCCGCAATCGTGTATAAACGATTTGCATAATTGCTAATTAAACTTATTACAAATTATTTTTTAGCAGATTATGCCATAACTTTAGCCAGAGAGCTCACAACGCAGCGGCACAGGGATCTGTGACACTGCAAGCCTCTGAACAATAAATACAGAGACTAGCTCTCTGTATTCAGGGCTGCAAGCCCATCCTTCAATATAACTACAGCACCTTATAGACACACAACGAATCCTATTAATGTGCACTTTGGGTGTTAGTGGGGGCCTCATGTTTGAGTTTTGCCTAATGCCTCACAAGGTCTAGAGCTGCCACTGCCCCGAGGTGTTCAAATACCCAGATATATGGATCTACAATGACCTGGCCCTAATTTATACTGAGAAATTTGTTACACTTCTCAAAAGCCATATAATCAGATATTTATGATTCTTGGTTTGCTTGCCTTAATGACTTAATAACATAAATTGAATTTGCTTCCTCATATCCTCTACCTTATGCATATAATAATAATTAAAATTCCTACAGCATATTTTTCCTCCTTAGGTTTGTCTCAATGTACATTTGTCTGGGGAGAAAAAGAGCCTAGATTGCAATTCCCTAAATATCTGGGTGAGGTAGAATTAATGTGGGCTGACTTCGGAGGAGCGGAGGGGGAGCTTGAACCAGCATCAAGCTCCATTGGTACTGGAGTCGGGAAAGTGGCAGAAGGGGTTTCTAGCCAGCTCTGCACTATAGGGAGGGAGGGGGGAAAGAAGGTGGGCTACGATAGGGAGATTTTTAGTTTGGTTTACTTTTTTTTTTTCAGACAGAGGATGCTGGACACTTTTTTTTTTGTGTGCTTTAATCTGCATTTTTTTACATCTTATTAAAAGTCACAGTATTATAGCAATACAGTTTTTTACAGGGTTATACTAGGTTTATTATTATGAGTACCAATATAATATAAAAATCATCAACTTATGTTAAAACCACTGGGAAAATTTAGACATACCATGCACACATGAGCTACAGTTGACAGTATTTTTTTTCCTTAAATCACATATTTTAAAAGAAAAGAAAATTGATTATTTTTGGCTATATTCTCATTAGCAGGCACTAGTTTTTGTTATAGTCCCATTGGGACATTTTTGTTTTAGTTAATTTAATTGTATTTGTATAGTGTTTATATATTGTGTTTTCATATTTTAGTTAATTTAATTGTATTTGTATAGTGTTTATATATTGTGTTTTCATATTTTAGTAGCTATTTAAAACATTTTTAATCAAGGCAATTTCTATCATTTGAAATAGGATATTGCTGGCCAACATGATCCTTCACTGGAAGTTTGAACAATTGTCTCATCCTGTTATAATGCAAGAGATATCAAGATACATATTAAGAGACAGAAAGCTCATAATGTTTGCATGAGAGGTTGATTTCTTAGAATGTCTTCCATACTCAAAAAACAGTACCCAGTGGCAATCTTTATGAAAAAGCAAGAAAATCTGAACAAATGGTATCTTTATTGTAGGCAATACATTACAATAGTTAGGAGTAGGGGGCGTGGCCAGCCGTTTGACGCACGTTAACGCCGCTCCTAAAGACCCAGGCATCAATCCTGCTTAATCGGAGATCTACAGCAATCATGGGCAACCCCAAAAGGCAGACTCTGACCCAGGGGCATTCAGGGAAAACTCCCTCAGTGAAATCGGGCTCACTCACACGATATTTCAAGGATAATTCCTGCAAAACGGACTCCGCAGATTCCAAGATGGTAGACACCGAACACCACGCCGACAACCCACCACCCAGCCCATCAGAGGGCTCACATAGGTCGGCAGACACTGATCCTGAGGCAGACATCAGGGAAATGCTAAGAAATCTGCCATCTAAAGCAGACCTAAAGAATATGCTGGGGAAACTGGAAGAGACATCCAAAATGGAGGTGATAAGCTCAGACATAAATCAAGTGATCGCAATGTCCTACAGGCTCAGGTAACTAACCTGTCTATGACAGTTGAATCCCAATCACACTATACGTCCTCTATTCAGCGTCATATCGATGACTTAGATAACAGGGACCGCGGGAATAACCTACGAATTTGGGGCCTACCAGAGCCCCTAGGAGAAGACGTAATGGCCACCCTCACTGAGCTTTTTAATTTGATACTAGGAGAGACAAGTGACAATCAGATTATTCTGGAAAGAGCCCACCGTTCCCTCAGCCCCAGAGGAATAACACCTGAGGCCCTTAGTGCCGTCATCTGCAAGGTCCACTATTTCTCTATCAAGTACAATATACTGAGAACACTGTGGGACACGACGCAACCATTCCTGTTCCATGGAAATCCTATATAAATATACCTGGATCTATCTTAGTACACTTTGCAGGTAAGAAGGGCACTTAAACCCATAACGGAACATTTGAGAAACCGACAAATCAAATACAGATGGGGCTTCCCATTTGCCATCATAATATCCAATAAAGGCATTACCTACACTATTGCGACACCCTTGGATATACCTCCCTTTCTCAGTGCATTAGATCTTCCAGACACAACTGTAATAGACTGGAATTCTCCTCAACCGCAACCAGACACGGCAAGTCTCCCACAAAGACAGAGATGGAATATCCCGGCGAAGAAAAGAAGATCAACGTCTCTTTTCTCCATATCACAGTCAAACTCAAGGAGGCAGCCGACACTGAAGGACAACTTTTACAGGGAGATCATGACCCGAAGACCCAAGGAAACCCCCGAAATGCACTTTTCAATAATATGTGAACAAGGGACTGCACTTCCTCCTTCAACCTCCCCCCCCCTTAACCCAGAGGCACAAGGAGGATATTCTAGGCATACTCTCCTGTATGACCTTAACCAGTGAACCGAGATCTTATGAAGTAAGGACTCAATGCCAGTCACTCAAACATGGAGGTGATCTCAAGGTCCACTAGAACTATGCCTGAATGTCCATTATACCGAGAATGCATTGTACTTTTGCTAGGTTTACTGGACTGATTGCCAGGTCATCGTCAGACAGGTCGTATCACTTAAATAATTGCACATGCATGTATGTCTTCTACTTGTGCTTACTGTCAATGTGTCTGTTGGGAAACCCCCCCAACCCCCAACCAATCAATTAGTTCCCACTTACCTAAACGGGCAGAAAAAAAAGCTTTTTCCTGAATTTCCAAATATTTATGAAACATAGATTTCTTCCTTGATATTGCCTAAACAATGATACAAAACAACCAAGCCTGATGCACAAAATGTATTATTGTCATTAATGAAAAAGTTAATGATCCATTTTCTTATATATCAATTTACATTTTACAATTTGAGTACACAAATGATATATACAGCAGAGAAATGATTATTTTTGCTCAAGGAAATAGTTTTAATGTGTTTTTAGAGACATCAAATGTTGTGAATAATGAAGCATCCACAGAAATGCAAATAGAACACAATTTCTTATGCTGTGAGCAATAGTCCTTGTTTAGGATGGTTTGAAATTGACTTTGAAATAAGATTGTAAAAGTCCACTGTACGAAGTGTGTACACTACAAATTGGAAAGCCCCACAAAATATGTTATTTAAGGTACTGAGTAAATATTTACACAACGTTTGTGCTTATTTATTATTTTCATTTATAATTAATTGGTGTTCAGAAGTAGGCTTTCATGTGTTTGGTATTCATTGATGTATTATTCCAAATCAATGCTAAACTATTCCAAATAGAAAAATTGAATTGTTGCTCAAATTGGTCCATTCGTATTTATGAAATTAAGTGACATATTTTGCATTATATCACACAGTATGCATACAAGTCCACAACACATGTTTTTTTTGTGTGTGTTTAAGGGATTTGCATATCAGCTGTTATTAAATACATTATATTAAAAATAATGAATTGATGCATAGTACTAGAACAATCTGTTGAATGCTGGGTTTTCCTGTTGTTAAAATATATAAAAACTCTAACTATTAAAGAGATTGCCATTCTATATTACTTGTATTATATACAATTTCTCAAATTTAGATTTTGTCCATTAACAAAGAAATGCAATATGGTATACGGGATGCCAATAAGTGTTTTAGTACAGATTATTTTCATTAAATATTGACATAGCATTCTTCTTTACAGAACAGGTGCCCAGATTTTGCCCAGGCAAAACTATTTACTGTACACTGTTATCGAAATCAGTTTGAGAAAGGTTGGGAGCTTTAATATATTATTTTTGTGTTTAATTATTCTCCCCTACATAATATACTTTTTATATTATGAAAAATGTTTTGAGAGACTTCCTCTGAGGTAAAATTTAAAATCAGCATAAACACAAACATTGATAACCCTCTTCCCCCGAGTCCCACTTTAAATTCCCTGCTCTTCATCATCATTGGTCCTCTGGGTTGTGTGGACTCCCTCCCCTCTCCATTCATATGGGCAATATCTTATACAATCACAGAGCATTCACGGAGTACGCATGTTCACTTCCAGGTGAGTTGCTATACCCAGGAGTGACATCTGTGTTCCATATGTGCACTCCCTCCATCAGCACTTGCATTCCATATGCATTCTATTTCAAAGCAAACTAAACTTTATGTGTAATCTATAGAAAACAGAAGGAAGACAGAGTTGAGCGACTAATATCTAATGGGATATATATTACATCTTATGCTAGAAATGGCACAAAACTAAAACAAGCTATTTTGTCAACATAAAATGGGAAATTATTAATTTAAATTGTATTTACTCTGAATGTGTATTGTGACTGCCTGTATTTTGACTTCACTTTGTAAATTGTCAATAGTGGAGTCAT
Source organism: Pelobates cultripes (assembly GCA_933207985.1). Lineage (NCBI taxonomy): Eukaryota > Metazoa > Chordata > Amphibia > Anura > Pelobatidae > Pelobates > Pelobates cultripes. The sequence goes on along the minus strand of OW240913.1, from coordinate 315,215,068 downwards.
ATAATTTAACTTCAGACTTAAACATGATGTATGCATAAATATACCCAGCTATTTTGTGTGCATATTTATATCCACAAAGCACAAAAGTGATAATGAAACTATCTTATTTTTGGGACAATACTAAATGCCTTACAGTGATTAAAGATTTTTTTTTTATTACCTAAATTAGGTTCATGTCACATCTCTGATCTCCCCTTCGGTCCTGCAGAGCCAGCAGGGAAGAGTGAGACACGGTTCCCGGTGCTATGATCATTTGGGGAAATATTTTGCCGTACCCCTTAATCAGGACTCCATAGGGAATTATGGAATTATTCTATCAATAGCATAAATCTTCTTTTACGTGTAACTTTTAAGTAGACAGGAAGAACACTAATATTTTTACAGTGTTTCACCCGTGATACTGGGAAGAGCACGAGCAACATAGAAGCCAGGTGGCATTTTTTAGGGACGCTGAATAGCCAGTATCATGATATACAGCTGTTGTTAAAAACAGAATACATGAGTAATAGAGCAGGTGCATTAATGTGCAGATAAGAAATGCCCAAAAATGCTTAAATCCATTTGGTAGCACTGGTTACATGAGTGCCATTCTCCCAAAATTGTAATCAATACCATGGAACACCATGTTTCCCTAACCATGTTTCCTATGGTTTTATTGAATTATCAAAGGTAACATTACTTTTATATTTGAATCTTCAGAACTTGCTTTTTCATGCCTTTTCATGACTGTTTAGTGGATACATTAAATAAACACTGTGGCAGAGATTTTAAGCACTAATGGATATGAAGATCCAGTGCCTCGTGGAATCTCCTTTGTTTCTTAATTCTTATTAAAAAAATATTTCATCAGTATGATAATGTGTACTGTGCAGGAATATTCATGCATGTGCCATATTACTTTCACCCTACAGGTGAACATGCCATAAATTCCATTGGTAGTTTATGTTAAAGGGACACTATAGTCACCAAAACAACTGTAGCTTAATGAAGCCGTTTTGGTATATAGATCATGACTCTGAAGTTTCACTGCTCAATTCATTGCCATTTAGGAGTTAAATCATTTTTATTTCTGCATATGCAGTCCTGACCACACCTCCTGTGGCAGTGACTGACATAGCAGGCATGGAAACAAAATGGTTTCATTTTCAGATGTAGCTTACTTTAAAAGGTTTTGCCTCCTGCTCTGTAACTTGCACTTTAATTGCATATAGGAGGTTCCTACAGTGTTTAGCAAGCTATTAACAGAACAGGAGATAAGAAATTATACATTAAACATAATTTACAATAAAGGAAGTGTAAACATTAAGTGACTCTTTACAGGAAGTGTTTAGGAAGGCTGTGTAAGGGAGGTGTGGCTGGGGCTGAAAAAAACAATGAGATTTAACTCATAAATGGAATCTGTTACTTTTCATGTAATATTCACTGTTTCTAATGCTCTACAGATCTGTACAAAATAAGTATTACATAGAGTCTGTGGTGGGTACATTTCTGTGCTATTAGCTTAATTTGCCATCATGTTCCTTTCATCTCATAGAGATTTTTATAAGAGCAATGTTGCTTTCATATGCTTCAGTCTTATTAAATATATGCAGTGCCAAAACAGTGAGTTCATGTACAATCTTTTTTTACTTATTTTTTATTTTAAATGTTCTCATTTAATGAACAGATTTAGGTGTGCGCAATGGAATATTTTCCCCTGTTCTATTCCTTTTTTTCTGTATATACTATTTACTTAGCCCAGGCTCGGTTCCTGTATATTTAGGCCATTTCTTTTAGCCTATCTGTTTTCCTTTAATTTGATTACATATACTGGATTGTTGTACTACTGCATGGAAATGACGAATTCTTTCTAATCCATTTCATTATTTTATAATACATTTCTTAAAGCAATACCTCTAGAAGAAATTCTTAGGATCTTCTTGTTAGGTCATCTACAATCAAAAAGATTTAATGCTGATTTGCATGGCTGCCTCTCAGATGACCTAATGTCTTGTAGCCTGTCCAATTTCTATGAGTCTATTCCCTATACACATTTTTGCATGGACTGTCTTCATGATTTTATTGCCTATTATTTAAAAAATTACCTGCTATCTATCCTGTCTCTTATAGAGTTACATCACGTGTGTAGTTCTTTGTGGACCACTCAATAAAAATTGAAATTAAGATTTTTTTTTCTTATTTTGATAAAATGAGCAATATGGTTTGTCATTTTATATGTATCCAAATGTGATTAATGAAGCATGTTTGCAATCTAAAATAAATACAGTGTCACACATCGTACAAAGTCATATCGTAGCCCAGATTATATGCAATAAAACCTGGCCCCTAGTGTGAAATTATTTTCTCTTTAGTTCTAGTTTTAGGAATAGAGCACGTTATGACACTTTTGATAAATGTCCTTGGCATATTAATATTTCCCTGATTATCATAACATCCATTTTTACTTTTTGATGAAACCATTAATTAAACCATTAGACTACAATAATGAAGTCCCCACTTCAGCAGGTATTAGTGATCCTTGGTAAACATCTACCATATAAATAGAAACAATGATAAGCAGACTCAAAGGTTATTCTGAAAATGATTTAATTGATAAATTGTTCTGTAGAACAGCATTTGTACTGTTCGTGGAGTGGGTAGGACTGTTTGTTGTGAATCCGACTTGACATTTAGGCCACCTTTTTGAAAACATAAATGTACATGCAGTTCATTCAAATGTATACAGCACCTTATTTAGAAAAACAATGATGGTTTTATGCACGCATTCTGTTTTAAAGGTAACAAATGTATTTAACTCTTTTAATCCCAAAGGCCAAAGCTTTATATTAACATATTAATAAAATAATAATATTTAATAATAATAATTATAGTGTAATGTTTTATTTTGTTTTACGTTTAATCAAATAAGCACATTATTTTGCCTAATTTATAGTTATCAAAAAGAACTTATGAATAAATGTTTATTATTTCTATTCTTTAAAAAACATAAAATTCAGCCATTAAATGTATTAGTCATGAGCTCGACAATTTCATTTTCTCGAGGCTACCAGTGTGTTAATAAATGTATGAGTTTCAATAGAGCTATAGATTAAAATAAACAAAACATATCACTAGGAATAAACACGCAACAAAGAGCTATTTCCCTTACATGAAAAATGGTAAGTACTTTGCTCTTCAATATAATAAATAAATCACTATAAGGATGGCTTACAGAGCAATATAAATAGTAATAACAAAAAAATATTTTAAAAATGGAAACAACGTTTTATTTCCTATCTGGACAACAAAACCGTCAAAAAAAAATTAAACTAACATACTAGTGTATTTATTGATTATATAAAATTGAAAGGTAATATGAAACTATCGAACAATTGTCAAAATCTAAACATGGCAATCACAAAACAGGAGCACATCAATTGATTAGATTTGACAGGCTATTGCATGCCTGCCTGTTCAGGGCTCATTAGGCAGAGTAGGTATCTGCCTATAAGTGCCTGTCTTGTAGGGGGCACCTATTTACAGCACTTAAATTGTGCATTTTGAAAGTTTATGTGGGCTGGCGAGCGAGAATATGTGCCAGTAGTATTGGCCAGTGCCCCCAGTATTCTAGTCAGCCTCCTATGCATGATAACATTTTTTACTAACTGAAGAGACAGTATCCATGGTGAAATGCATGTTAGCACTTTTACATTACCTTATATGTGCTATTACTACACTTTTATTGTTTTTATGTACAAGAGTATTAATAAAATATTTGTATATACTTTAATACATCTTTATAGTATATTGCAGCATTATCCAGCATCTATATCTACTGATATACAAACTCACATATCTAGAGCCAGGGACCATTGGGCTCTTATTAAGGTGAGCACATCCTGCACTTTCTTCTATACCCAGTGGATTTTACAATCTGCACTATTATTGTGTTCTGTTTCTTCTCTTCTTTGTGGTTACCTACCAGAAGAAAGGTGTGTTCTACCTGTAAAGGCAAACCTGCATGCATAGTGAACATTACTGTTATACGACTCTAGTTTACTGTGTTCTATTTTATCTAAGAACATCATACCATCTGCATTATATGTTGTTTATTTATACCTTTTACATGTGCTGCTTGATTTTAATATATCACTGTTTTAATGGGTAAAATATACCCTAATTTAGAGCTCCACTATATTAGGTGTTTTCACGTATATATAGGGCTGCAAGAACAGTTATAGAGGGTGCAAAACAAAATGCTGTCCCAGCTCCTCAAATGTTTGTGTGTGATACTGAACAGGAAGTGGAAGGGATCATTTCCCATCTGCCCATTAAAAGCCTCTCACATATGAAGGAGTAGAGACAGCACTGAGTGATGCACACTGTATAACAGCTCCTGCAGTTCTACTATCAATCATATGAGAGTAGTTTGCAAGTATCCATTCAAACTCCACAGATTTGTACCATTTTTGCCTAACAATAAGTTTAACCACATCCAAACCCTAAACAACTAAGTCCTTATTTAAAATGTAAGCATTCAAAGCTTAAAACTTAAAAACAAAACCTATACGTTTATCCTTGGTTTAACTCCTCTTAAAAAAGAAACACACAATGTACGTCATTATAAAATGTAACCCCAAACCAAATAGTTGTTAACATCCCTTATACCAAAACTATAACCCCTATTAAGCTTTCAATCCTTTTAACACTAAACACCCTATGTAATCAAACTGTGACACTTACCCATCTCTAGCCTTACCCCCCTTTAGCCTAACCACTTCTAAGATTATTTTTAAACCTGCATGTGTTTACACAGTTGCATAAACTCACTAAACCCACAGATTCAAACACAATCCATTACAAGTAGAAATATGCCCACACATACATTTATAAACATGCAGTTATCAAATTGAAATTGTATACGTTTTTAGATTTCTTTTTTATGCCTGCAATATATATTTAATAAATACATCAACAACTCTTGCTGTCCCTGCTTCTGCCTATCTGTCTGTCTATTCGCATAAGCAGGACAAGCCCTGCTTCTATCTGCTTTGAAACCAGAAGGGAAAACAAAAATAAACAGAGACAAAACACATAAAGGAGGAGTGCAGAAATGAAAGGGTTGCAAAGGAAGACAACTGAAATTAATAGTTAGTGCTGATGGGAGAAAGAGGCAGTATCACAGTGTCATGTCTACAATTTGTATCAAAAAGTGTGACGGTGCTCTATTGTTCTGATGTCTAGAGGGAGGATGTTCTAGTGCACCCGCAAATATATGGATCGACTTTCCACAATCTTAAATCACTTGACCTGGACACATGTAGTTGTTTTGGGCTTAAAGGGATGAGAGGGAAGATGGGATTAATAGAACATGATAACCAGTGATTTATCCTCACAGTAATCCATTCAATCTGTATAGTTCTAGTCTTGATGCAAAATAAACTTTTCTTTAGTTAGCGTTAAAGATGCTAACATGTTTTTTTGTCATATGTATAGCTATATATAACTATGAAACCAAACAGGCTGCACTGAACATGCATACATTATAAGGGTGCTGCTGGGACCAAATTATACAACATACAATATCCAGCATACTCACACATTCACTAAATGGTTATTTCCAAGTTCACAGAATACAACAGTCATCTTTAAAAGCACATAACCAAGATAAAATGAGTGGGACTTTTGTTACAGTATATGATCAAACATTGCATAAGCCTGCCACAATGCCAATGTACCTCATTTTTGGCAGGTCCTACTCTAGCATTCTAAAGCCTGCTCTTATGAGACCAATTCACTTACTTGGGAAATGCTTCCTCTTGGGACTCTCTGCAGGTCAATGCTAAATAGGGCCCTGGAATGAGGCACCTGTGGCAGAGAGGGGTGGAAAATAGTGGAATTGGCCTTGATTTCCAAATATATATATATATATATATATGAAACCAAACAGGCTGCACTCACATGAACTTGCATACATTATAAGAGTGCTGTTGGGATCAATTCATACAACATACAACATCCAGTGCACTCACACATTCACTAAACAGCAAAGGTTTAAGCAATATACGATCATATACTGTAAGAAAACCCCCATTATTTTTATCTGGGTTAGATGTTTTGAAAGATGACATTTGTATTCTGTGAACTTTGAAATTGCTGTTTAGTGAATGTTTGAGCGCGCTGGATGTTGTATTTATATGTATAACTATATATATATATATATATATATGTAATAAACCAAATAAAGGGTGCACTCCAAGGTCTTCAAATCCAAAATTCCGCATTTAATTAAATTTTAAATCAAAACATTGTCATCTGTGAAAAAAAAAAAAAATCGAAATTTCAACCCGTTTGGGTCCATAGTGTATCCACAGTGTAAATGCTAAAATCAATATATATATAGCCAATAAAAAAAAAACTTACCAGTCAAAGTGTCTGACTCCACATGTAACCAGGAAGTGTTCATGAGTGAACATGGCTGCTAGGCAACCCGCCATGCTCCCAAGAAAGTGTGTTGGCGTGGTTGTGTGACGATACCTTACCTGTGTCGGCCGATCCCGCGCTGCACGGCGGTTTCCCCGGCTGCTTCCATGGGGCGGCGCAGCCTCTCAGACGCTGCCCGCTCGCGGCAAAGTCAGTTTTATGACACAGCGCATGCACGCCGACGTCATAATGATTTTGCCGCGAAAATTTAAACGCGGTCACGCTCCCGAACTTTTTGAGGGCGTGGCTTTAAAGTGACACACACATTAGTATAAAAGGGCATCCCTGTCCACCCCTCAGTGCCCTAGTGTGGTTCTTGATTGTTCCCCTAGTGCTCTTATACTGTATTATCTGTTTTTCTGGTATTTTGACCCTTGGCTTCCGTTCTGACTATTCTCCTATCTGGCTCCCCGACTTTTGGCTTGGCTTTCTCGTTTATCCCGATTTCCGTACTCCCTTGATCCTCGGCTTTTTCTTGACTATTCTCTGACGTTAAGTCCGGCCACCCTAAGGTCCGGTATACGTCCCTTTCTGGGTTACCATCTGTGTGAAGGGGTCACTGTCGTGACATTACACTAGGGCCATGGACCCTGCAGGTGCTAATCCTCATGGCCCGGTTCCTGATAATCGGTTTGAGGAACTGGACCATCGTATGGACCAGTTTGCTGTAGCTGTTCAGACCTTGTTAGCTCGGACTGCACATCTACAGCCAGAGGACCATATCCCGGGTCATAGACCCCAGGAACCTCATTTGGAGATGGCGGCAGGGGGGCTTCTGCCCATGCCACATCCCCTCTCCGTTATGGAGGTGATCCCAAGGGTTGTCGGGGTTTCCTCAATCAAATTAGTATTAACTTTGAACTTCATCCTAGGGCGTATCCTACCGATAGAGCAAAGATTGGTTATATTATAACGTTGTTAGTCGATAGAGCACTAGTTTGGGCCAATCCATTGTGGGAAAATGACAATCCCATAGTTTTCAACTATGCAGAGTTTGTCGCAGCCTTTAGGAGAACATTTGATCCCCCTGGAAGACGTACTAATGCTGCTAAAACCCTCTTACGAATGAGGTGGACTATGCCCTAGAATTCCGCACTCATGCTGCAGAGGTCAGATGGAATGAGCAGGCCTTTGTAGATGTGTTCATGAATGGACTTTCTGACAAACTTTTAGACGAGGTAGCCACCCGAGACCTCCCTAATGTGTTGGAGGAATTAATTACATATTTAGCACATATAGACGAACGTCTCCGACATAGACAAAACACCAGGGATAGACCTAGGCGTGTGCCGGAACGCCTGGCATTAACGTTTCCTTCGTCTGAGGAAACCACTGTCGCTCCAGCAGAACCCATGCAATTGGGAGCCACACGGTTGCCTGAACCTGAGAGACAATATAGACGAAGGGAGGGACTTTGTATGTATTGTGGGAAAAGAGGACACACCCGCCTACACTGCCCAAGCAGGCCGGAAAACTCCAACGCCTAAGCCCTCAAGGAGAACAGGCCTTGGGTGTAACGTGTATGTCCTCCTTCCAAGATAGGAAAGAACTCAGGCTTCTTCTACCGATAACCATAGAATGGGAGGGAAAGTTAATAACTACATCTGCGCTAATAGACTCTGGGGCAGCTGAGAACTTTATCGACCGTACTTTCGGCCAACATCACAGCCTCCCATTTCGAGAAAGATCAACACCCTTGGCTGAGGCCATAGATGGTAGACCATTATGCATTCCTTTTATTACTCAAGAATCCAAACCCTTAGTCTTGACTGTAGGTTCGTTGCATAAAGAAACCATAACCCTACAGCAAATACCTTCTCCCACCTTTCCGATTATACTTGGGTTTCCTTGGCTTACCAAGCATAATCCTCTAATTAACTGGGAGAGAAAAGAGATTGTGAAATGGGGTGACTATTGTTATAAGGAGTGTATCAGTCGAGTTAAACCTATAGGACTCCTCAACGTTCCTACCATGGAACCATTAACCACTCGAGTACCCGAACCATATCGGGATCTCAAGGCAGTCTTTGAACCAAGGGAAGCAAACAAATTACCACCCCATCGTTCTTATGACTGCGCAATTGATTTGTTGCCTGGTACTATGCCCCCTAGGGGTACCGTGTATCCCCTCTCTGTGACAGAAAACAAAGTACTTGAAGAGTACATCACAGAGAATTTGAAGAAGGGTTTTATTACCAAGTCATCCTCCCTGGCTGGTGCAGGGTTTTTTTTTGTTTCCAAAAAGGAAGGTGACTTGAGACCCTGCATCGATTATCGGGGATTAAATAAAATAACAATACGAAATGCATATCCTATTCCGCTCATTACTGAGCTTTTTGATAGGTTGAAGGGTGCTACCATATTCACTAAGCTAGATTTACGGGGAGTTTATAATCTAGTTCGAATTAAGAAGGGACATGAGTGGAAAACGGCCTTCAATACTCGCTATGGCCATTATCAATATAGGGTTATGCCCTTCGGCTTATGCAACGCTCCGGCAGTCTTTCAAGATTTCATAAACGATGTATTAAGGGACTGTCTACAAATGTTTGTTGTTGTTTATTTAGATGACATACTCATCTACTCTAAGAATATCAAGGAGCACCATAGACACGTTAGAATAGTTTTATCCAAATTATTGAAAAACGGACTCTACTGTAAATTAGAAAAATGTTTATTTGACGTGGAGAAGGTTAATTTCTTGGGTTACATAATTTCAGGTTCCGGCTTTCAAATGGAACCTAAAAAACTGGAAGCAATTTTAAATTGGCCCCTACCCATTGGACTTAAAGCCATCCAACGTTTCCTGGGGTTTGCTAATTACTATAGAAAGTTTATCAGAGGATTTTCCTCTATTACCGCTCCTATTACCGCTATGACAAAGAAGAATAGAAGTCATACAGTGTGGAGTACCGAAGCTAAGGAAGCCTTTGAAAAATTGAAGCTAGCCTTTTCTTCAGCCCCGGTGTTAAGTCACCCTAATCCTTTGCGTCAATTTTTGTTAGAAGTGGATGCTTCAGAGACAGGGATAGGGGCTGTACTCTCTCAGAGATCCTCGAATGATCAACCCCTGCATCCCTGTGGCTATTTTTCTAAAAAACTGATGGAAACAGAACGAAGATATGATATAGGAGATAGGGAATTGTTGGCTATCATTTCAGCACTCAAAGAATGGCGGCATCTATTAGAGGGGACATCTGAACCGAAGCTAAAAGAATGTCTGACAGGCAGATTCTTTGGTCTTTGTTCCCAACACGTTTTAACTACATAGTGACATACAGACCCGGTTCTAAGAATACGAAAGCAGATGCCTTATCTCGACAACATGAGCACCTATCTCCTCCAGTAACCCATTTATCTTCCATAATCCCTACTTCACAAATAGTTGCCACAGTACGTACTAAAATCTCTTCTAGCTTAATAGAAGTATTGTCTAAATGTCAAAGCCACAACTCCATAACTATCCCTCAGGGAAAATTATACGTACCTTTCAATTATAGAAGACGAATTCTATCCTTGGTACACGACTCTAAGATTGCCGGTCATCCCGGTATCCATAAAACAGAAGCTCTACTCGAAAAGCAATTCTGGTGGCCTTCTTACAAGAAGGACGTCCGAGAGTATGTCCTAGCCTGTAACATCTGTTCCTCTAATAAATCTCCTAAAAGTCGCCCTTTAGGCCTCCTCATGCCGTTACCTATTCCCGAAATGCCATGGTCAAGTATCGCCATGGATTTCATAGTAGACCTGCCACCTTCAAAAAATCACCGGGTAATCCTAACTATCATCGATAGATTTTCCAAAATGACCAACCTAGTCCCTTTAATTAAACTTCCTTCATCTTCCGAACTGGCCACGATATTCATAAGGGAGGTGGTTCGTTTACCCGGTATCCCTACAGACATAGTCTCTGACAGAGGCTCACAGTTTGTTTCCAGGTTTTGGAAAGCGTTTTGTGATCAGTTAGGTATCAAACTTAACCACTCCTCTTCATACCATCCCCAATCCAACGGAATTACTGAGAGAATGAATCAATCACTAGAACAGTACCTTCGTTGCTTCATCTCCGATCACCAAGATGATTGGATGGAGTTACTTCCTTGCGCTGAATTCTCCCACAATAACTGGGTTCACGAATCAACACAACATAGTCCCTTTTTTATAAATTATGGCTTTGACCCTACTACTCTTCCGAGTTCCTTTTCATCTTCGGCAGTGCCAAGTGTTGACTACACTGTAAGGAATATGAAAGAAACTTGGATAGGGGTCAAGCGTATCCTGACTCATAAGGCCGATGTTCAAAAAAGTAAAGCGGACACTCGGCGCAAGAATGCTCCGAATTTTATAGTGGGGGATAGAGTGTGGTTAAGTACACGCAATATTAAATTACGAGTCATCTCTATGAAATTTGCTCCACGATTCATTGGTCCTTTTAAGATCCTCCAACGGATTAATCCAGTCTGTTATCGCCTGGATTTACCAGCTAATATGAGGATACCCAATTCCTTTCACGTTTCTCTTCTGAAACCTTTGATTTGTAATCGCTTTACTCGGAAATCCAGGTCTCCTGTTTCTACACTCATTGATGGCCAAGACGAATACGAGGTTAAATCTATTTTAGACTCTCGTATCTCTAGAGGTCGGCTCCAGTATCTGTTGGATTGGAAGGGGTACGGTCCCGAGGAAAGGTCATGGGTGGATGCCTCAGACGTGCACGCGCCTCGCCTAGTCCGTTCCTTTGCTAGGCGTCGTTCTCGCGGTCCCTGTCCTGCCCGCCCTGGGGGCGGTCCTCGAGGGGGGGGTACTGTGATGATACCTTATCTGTGTCCGCCGATCCCGCGCGGCACGGTGGTTTCCCCGGCTGCTTCCGGGGGGCGGCGCAGCCTCTCAGACGCTGCCCGCTCGCGGCAAAGTCAGTTTTATGACACGGCGCATGCGCGCCGACGTCATAATGATTTTGCCGCGAAAATTCTAACGCGTTCACGCTCCCGAACCTTTTGGGGGCGTGGCTTTAAAGTGACACACACATTAGTATAAAAGGGCATCCCTCAGTGCCCTAGTGTGGTTCTTGATTGTTCCCCTAGTGCTCTTATACTGTATTATCTGTTTTTCTGGTATTTTGACCCTTGGCTTCCGTTCTGACTATTCTCCTATCTGGCTCCCCGACTTTTGGCTTGGCTTTCTCGTTTATCCCGATTTCCGTACTCCCTTGATTATCGGCTTTTTCTTGACTATTCTCTGACGTTAAGTCCGGCCACCCTAAGGTCCGGTATACGTCCCTTTCTGGGTTACCATCTGTGTGAAGGGGTCACTGTCGTGACAGGTTGCTAGGCAACAAAAGATAAGTGAAAGAAATCTAAGATCAGACGATCAAAATCATACACGGAGGACTAAGTAAATAAAGCACATTGGTACAGAAGGCAAACAATAGCTGGCAGAGAGGATGTGTGTGTGTGAAGGCAAAATGTAAGGTCCCACAGAAAAATGGTGAAACTGTGGTAAACAAGTGAAACATGTGGGTATATGAAGATGAGTGGCTAAGTGTGATGGGATGGGGAATAAGTTGCCTAGAGTTGTGTGTTTTCATTACTTTTATTTTTTGGATTGCCCATTGGTGATTCAGACCTCTGGTTATTTCCGTTTTCTGTGATGTTTATATGCTACAGCTCATACCACAATTTTAGTTGTAATTATTTAAAGTAGTGTTTGACTCATTTATGCATCCAGAGTATAGGCCATTAGATTTATCCTGTCCCCACCTCTCTGTTTGTAGTTTCCTTCATCTGTACATTAATATTAGGAATGTATTTACACTGCTTCCAGTTCTGACATTTGGAGTTTGTTGGTAAGAAGTACCTAGTATCTGTTATTTAATTTGTGTTGTATTGCATGTATTAGAATTATATTTTAGACACACAACTCTGGGCAACTTTGAAAATTGAAATAACCCAATAGTTACATTTCTACAGACCTCAATTTGCGTGTTAAATGTTAACGATTATAAAAGAACCATTAGAAAATGACTGAATAAGTATGGTTTGTATAGAAGAGATGCCAAAAGAAATCCTCTCCTCTCGAAAAAAAAAAAAACCATGAGGTTTGCAAAGTTGCATCTGAACAATCCACAAGATTTCTGTCCAAGATCAAAGTGGAGATATATGGCTATACTGCACAGCGCTGCATTTGGCAAAAACCAAACACAGCATATCAGCACAAACACCTCATAACAACTGACAAGCATGGTGGTGGAGGGGTAATAATTTGGGCTTTGCAGCCAATAATTTGCAGTCATAGGACCTGAGAACCTTGCAGTCATTGAGTCGACCATGAACTTCTCTGTATACCAAAGTATTCTTGATTCAAATTTGAAGCCATCTGTCCGACAGCTAAAGCTTGGTTGAAAAAGTGGGTCATGCAACAGGACAATTATCCCAAGCATACCAGAAAATTGACAACAGAAAAAGAAAAGAATCAAGATATTGCAAGTCAAAGGACAGACCTCCACCCAATTGAAATGCTGTGGGAGGACCTTAAGAGATCTGTGCTTAAACAAATGCCAGTAAACCTCAATGCACTGAAGCAACATTGTAAAGAAGAGTGGGCCAAAATTCCCCCACAACAATGTGAGAGATTGATGAAATCATACAAAAAATGATTACTTAAGTTCTTATTTCTCCAAGCTATTAAATTTTAACCCCTTAGTGACAAGACCGCTTTTCAATTTTCTTACCATTTGGGACCAGGGCTGTTTTTACATTTCTGCGGTGTTTAGCTGTAATCTTCCTCTTACTCATTTACTGTTCCCACACATATTATATACCGTTTTTCTCGCCATTAAATGGTCTTTTGAAAGATACCATTATTTGCATCATATCATATAATTTACTATAAAAACAATTCTAAAATATGACGAAAAAATTTAAAAAAACACTTTTTCTAACTTTGACCCACAAAATCTGTTATGCATCTACAACCGCCAAAAAACACCTGTGCTAAATAGTTTCAAAATTTCATCCTGAGTTTAGAAATACTCAATGTTAACATGTTCTTAGCTTTTGTTTTGCAAGTTATAGGGCAATAAGTACAAGTAGCACTTTGCTTTTTCCAAACCATTTTTTTCAAAATTAACGCAAGTTACATTGTAACACTGATATCTGTCAGGAATCCCTGAATAACCCTTCACATGTATATATTTTTTAAAAGAAGACAACCTAAGGTATTAAACTTGGGGTATTTTGACTCTTTTCATGCAACCATTTTACCACCAACCTACACCAAATAAAAAACAAAAATTTAAATTGGTTATTTTTTTGACACAAATGGAATACGTATATATGTACATTTAAGAATACATGTACTGAGAACTTTAAGGGTTACTGCCAAAGAACACTCCAATATGTGTTCAGCACAGTACAGTGATACCACCCATGTAGATGTGCGTCTGTTTTTTGGGGGTCTAAAAGACCTTATTTGGAGGGTGCACATTCCAATTTAGGACATTTTTGAAGCCAGCCAATGTAATTTACCCCCATCAAACCACATATTTTTGAAAAGTAGACAACCTAGGGTATTTCTAATGGTGGTATTTTAACACTTTCCACACACTTATTCTACCACCAGTCTTTGTCAAACTTTTGGGTAGTCATTTATTTGTGTTTTTTTTCCCATGGCTGTATAACAATGATTAGCCATGATGCCACATTACTTTTTTCAGTATGTATAAGATCTCTCAAGTTACTACATTTTTTTATTGATTGCCAAAAATATTACTACTCCAAAGCAATTTATAAAATGGTAGGCAGGACTGGGATCATTTTCAAGTGACTATAAGAATACAATAAGGCCTAAATTATATGAAACGTTAAATAGATAAATAGTATGGATTCTCTATTAGCTGCAGTGAATCTGTCTAGATTTAAATTACATATTCATGGGGGGCTGAGTATGTATTTATTAAAAATTCCACATAAAATCATCAGCTTATGTGTCATATTTTTAATATATATGTAGATAATAACACAAAACAATAGTATTTTTTTGTTTATTTTAGCATACTACATTTGTTAGTTAATATGTTGGCATGCTTATAAATTCTTCCTAATGTGTAATATGAATATTTTGTGTATTCTCCCTTTTAACTAAATATTAGAGTTGAGCATTACGGTTCGTACCGAACATTACGGTTTTTGGACCCCGGACCCGAACACGGACATTTCAGTGTATGTTCTGGTTGGAGTTTGGTGTTCGGCAATTTAATGGCGCATTTTGAAAGGCTGCAGGGCAGCCAATCAACAAGCGTTTAACTCATGTGCTCTTAGAAGCCATCCAGCCATGCCTACTAATGCAGCATGTGACCCAGCCTCTATAAATAAGCTGGAGTCACATAGCGCCGCACATCACATGAGCTGTTATTAGTGTAGGGAGAGGATACTGCAGCTGTGAGGGACAGATTAGGAAAGAATTCTGGTGTTGAATCTGCAAACTACAGTGATTATTTTTGTGGGTGCCATACTACATTTTTGTACCCTGCCCTGAGCCCAGTGCCACAGAGCGTGCAGTGCACTTGCAACTGCATGTGTGCCAGGCACATTACTTTAATCCTGTTCTGGTAGCTCAGTGGGCAACATCTAGGCATTTTTAAATACTGCAATTTTTTGGGTGCTAAATAGTATAGATGCGTACTGCATTTCATGCAGTCTAATAAAACCCTTAAATACTACTGTTACATTGTTGGTTTAAAAAATCACACTTTTTTGTGCTTAATAGTACATTTGCGTCAAAAATAGGACCGTCAAATACTGTGGTTACATCGCAGTTTGACCAATTTGCATTTATTTTGGTGCTAAAAAGTACATTTGGGACGTGCACTTCATATCTGAGAGTCAAATAGAACCGTCAAATACTGTGGTTACATTGCAGTTTGACCAATTCAATTTATTTTGGTGCTAGAAAGTAAATTTGGGGCATGCACTTCATATGTGAGAGTCAAATACAACCGTCAAATACTGTGGTTACATCGCACTTTGAAAAATTCAAATTTTTTTGGTGCTAAATAGTACATTTGCGGCCTGCGGTGCATTTCATATCTGAGAGTCAAATAGAACCGTCAAATACTGTGGTTACATCGCAGTTTTAAAAATTCTATTTTTTTTTGGTGCTAAATAGTACATTTGGGGTGTGCACTTCATATCTGGTGTATGTGTGCAACACTGGCTAGTTATCGCTTCTCAAGAAAGTCTAAAGACAAATAAATGTTGCCTATGGTGCAGGCAGTACAGAAGGCAAGATTGAGACAAATCATTCCGGTTATGTTTGCCTGTTGACATGTTAATTATCTTAGACCATTAAAATGCAATAATCAATGAAAAAACACACATGTCATACAAAAATATGTATTATAGACAAGTTAAAAACAAGACTACAAGTCATGCTATAACAAAATTAAACAAGTTTTAAAATATGTATGGGTCAACCAGGGGCTGTTAAAACAAAGTTTTACTGGTTACATTTATGACTACACACTCTAGTGAACAGGACCTTCATGTAGTATGTTCTTTTTTTTTTAAAATCATACAGCATCCTTTCATATGCTTTTCAGATGTCATATTGTTAATTACCAATTTTTGTTAAGCCTGATTTTTTTTTTTTTTAAAGTGAAAAATAAGTGTTATTGTGATTGCTTCGTATACAGAAGCATTAATATACATTTCTATATTGTGTAAAGACACAACTACAAATTTAAAAAACAAACACCAAAACAACGTGCCAGACAATCTACCTGTGCATGGCTAGTGTGATACAATAAGTCTACATCTTAAAAATGCAATAACCCACAGAAGATGGGCGCGAATTTTTTTTTGCAAATGGAACTTTGATTCGAATTTACTACATTGGTCACTTGTGATATTGTTTCACACCTACAACACTTGTTAAACAGATCTAAGTGATAGAAAACAGATTGATATTTTCTACACTAGAAACTACCAGATAACAAGCTGCTATATTTAAACCAGTTATCAATAACTAAGAGGTACTTAAACAATATTGTAATTCTGGGGCAATACCCTCACAAGTCAAACTGAGAGGTCAGTTTATAGGGAAAACTGTTGCCTAGATACAATTCTAAAACAATTTCCATATGTCCTTTGCAGACTTTACAATTTAAAATTTTCAGTGATTTTAAACATGTGAATAATTATTATTTTTTTTTAAAAGTGTATAAATATCAAAAAAATGAAAAACCAAACTCTGAAGCATGTTTGTCATCCTGGATGTTCAGTTGGTCTGCAAAAGAATAATTGAAGTATACCGCACAAGTTTTACATAGGTTGCCATTATACTGTATATGAAATATTTGGAGATACAATTTAGATTACTTGCACTTTGAATCTTTAACACTCCACGCAACATTACCACTACAGCTTGACAACGTTCCATGGGAGGAAGTTACCAGCAGGCCCCCAGGTGCCTGAGGCGCCTGTTCAGGACCTGCCAGCACAGGAAGGTGCTACCAACACCTATTGGAATCCAGGTAGGTTGTCAAATCGCATGCTGACTTCTTACACTGGGAGGGCTCCAGGACACACCTTGGACCATAATCTTTATCACTAATCTACAGGCTGTACCAATTATAGTGTTTGCCATTTCAGTAAGTTATTCTTAGTGAACTTTACATGCTGGAAAAACACAGGTGCCAACTGCTGTGGCTTTCTGCAGTGTGCAAGGAGGGCAGGGTTGAGGAGTGGGTGGAAGATGATGTAGAGGATGATGAGGTCCTAGACCCCACATGGAATGAAGGTCATGTGAGTGACGTGTGCAGTTTGGAGGAAGAGGCGGTGGTCGCACGGAGGCACCAGTACAGCATACGTGTGAGCATGGTGCAAAAGTGGAGCAGCCGTCACCTAGCGTTTGTCGGCATATGTTAACTCTAGAATTACCACAGTTATCCAAGTAACAGATGGAGTGATCAAAGGAACCATAACTGATTTAATGAGCCATTTGCAGTTTAACTGTAGCGGCTGCGCGTGCTTTCAACGTTCTCACCCTGCTGCTGCTCGCCTGTCTGGAGCGTAACTTTGGCCTTCCCGCTCATATGCGACATGCCCACAAGGTGGAACTCCACCTTGCACATGCTGGAGAGACTGTGCGAGCGTCAGTCACTCTGAGGAACAACACTACTTCACCACCAATGAGTGGGCCTCCATGCGAGACCTGTGTGCCATGTTGCGCTGTTTTGAGTACTCCACCAACATGGCCAGTGCCGATGACGCGGTTCTCAGCCTTACTATCCCGCTTCTAGGTCTCTTTGAAAAAACGCTGAAATTTCTGGCCTTTGAAATGCTGTCATTCCGTCTGGTGGAGACGGACAGTTTTGAAAACCTGATGGCGTTATTGGACTGCAAGAAATGGACCGCAGGCCGCAAATGTTTCTTTTTTTATATGTCCCAATATTTTGCGGGCTACCCCAATAAAATAAATAAATAAATAAAAAACTGTGTTGACTACCTCCTCCTCACCCACCGCCACTTCCACCTACACCGTCACGGTCACCGCCTCCTCAACCTCCTCCTCCACATCCACCTCCTCCTCCTAGTTCAAGATTATTATTTTTAATTTTAATGTATTTTATGTTATTTTAAGTTATTTCCCTATCCACATTTGTTTGCAGGGCACTTGTCCTACTCTTGTCCTACTAAAATGGGTCCTACTCTCACCCCCATTTTACTTCCTTTTGCAGCCCTCTAGCCCTTTCCAGGACTTTTTTAGAGGCATTTTTGTGCCCAAAAGTTCGGGTCCCCATTGACTTCAATGGGGTTTGGGTTCGGGGTCAAGTTCGAGCCCGAACTCAAACTTTTGATGAAGTTCGGCCAAACTCGGCGAACCCGAACATCCAGGTGTCCGCTCAACTCTACTAAATATTTATTTTAAAAAATGAGAAAATATGTGATGCAGTGAAGTTTGTACATGGAATATGTAAAGGTTATATTTGTATTCTATTTGCTTAACAGTAGCAATATCCTTTCTTAGATTATTGACCAGTGCCTCATACATTTAAAATAAATCACTAAATTTACTAAATTACTTTAACTAAGAATGCAAATAGCATCATTTAACCTACTAGTAATCCCATTGATACCAAATAGCATCTGTTAAGTGATCTGTCACATTTAAGACATAATTTTATCACTGTGTAAATCTGTTAAGCATTGAGCAGTATAAAATGTTTAGAAAATGAACAATGATTTAAAAAAAAATTAATTAATTGGAGTGCAACTGCAGTAGCTTAAATTACATTCCCAGTGGTAAGAAGGCTTTCAAACCTAATTTGTAAGACAAGATGGTGGATTTAATGACTGGCAGCAAAGTTTCTTCAACAGATTTCATGGGGCATGATCCAAAGATAATAGGTTTTCATCCCAATGACAACCCAATTACAATGCCAATCAAAGCCAACTTCATGCACACTAATTATCAGATTTAGCTGTCAGCTCAAATACAAACATAACACGTTTATTTAAATAAAAATTTAATTTAAGAAAAGGAGACTTCATGTGTGATTTATTGAGATGGCAAGAGCAATCTTACTTATATTTCTTCTAATCTGATGAACTCACTGTTGCAATAAAAATGAAAAACCTGTATCCTGTTTAATGTTCGATGTAAATTTATTATATATTTTATTACATAGAAAAAAAATCTGGAAAAAAACATATATGTTAAAGTTACTACTGACACGGATCTTAACCTTTGAAGCTCACATTAATCTGCAATGTGTTACATCATTTTGTATAACATTCAAATACTTATAAGGTTCATATTTTTTTTTCAATTCTTTATTTTTTCACTCCACATGTGACTATGACACATACATTAATGAGAGCAAAAATAAAATACAAAGATGCATTCTTACAATCGAGGGGAACATGTAGAATTAGTTTTTTTATGGGAAAAGGTGCTAAATCAGATAACTAATATGTTCCTCATGGGAATGAAGGTACAACATAATATGAACTGTACTACACAGCTATGCCCCTTAAGGGTTTTAACCCCATCCCTGGAAATATAAAATGGTACCAGATAGCCAAGGGGAGGATTTTGGATTGGACATTTATTAAGGATACTACAGTGTAACAGCTGGGGGGAGGTTTGGATCTGACTTTTATTTTAAGGTATACTACAGTGTACCATGGGGAGGTATAAATACTAGGTGGTGAGACTTAATACTATTCCCAAACGGCTAATAACAGATTGTGAGAAGGAATTTAATGCAAAAAAAAAAAAAAGAAAAAACATAAGACAAAAAGAAAAAAGGGAAAACATCTATAGGCTACGCAAATTAAATTGCGATTCTTGGTGGTGGAATGTAGTAGTCCTCTGCAGGACTGGAAAGACATCAAATCGGGTTGCAGCATTTCAAGTCGCCACTCTAGTGGGTGCCGGGTTCTGAGATGTGCGGGGAGTGAACTCTGCAATATTAGATGAGTCCAACATTAACAGGCCAGATTTTCCTGCTCTCTATGCCAGGCTTAGTTTGGCCTAGTTTGGGTATGTGAGAGTCCAGCTCCTGAAAGCTCCTGAAAGCTCCTGAAAGCTCTGTGCTTTGTATACAGTGCTCAGGTGCATAAATAAGATTGCCTTCAGAATGTTTTTAGTGCAAAGGATTAGTAAGAGCAGCTGCAGGGCCCTGTGCCATGTGATAGTGCTTCTTGTGAGGTCCGAGAACAGTGACAAGGTACAGCCCTTAAACATCATGGAAACTTCACTCAAGCTGCTGTGCAGAGAAGGGCCTTATGCCAGAAAGATTGGAATGTGCGGATGGCATCTGTAGTCGCTGCCATTGGAGCAGTCGCTGGCTTTGGCAAGCTGAACATGGAATCTATAGTCACCACTTTGCCCTGTTTAGGTGGCAGTAAGAGTTTAAAGGGAAACTATAGTCACCAACTATAGCTTAATGTAGTTGTTCTGGTGAGTATAATCATTCCCTGCAGGTATTTTCATGTAAACTCAGAGAAAAGGCAGTGTTTACATTTCCCCCTAGAAACACTTATAGTGGCCACTCCTCAGATGGCTACTAGAGGTGCTTCCTGGGGCAGTGCTGCACAGTGTTCAACACTGCCAATCAGTGTCTCCACGCTCTACATGGAGACGCTGAACTTTGTTTAGTTACTCAGTTTTATACAGATTATTGTTATGTTGCTATTTTATTTTGTTACATGTGATTGTTGGGTTTGGGTTGTCAATTCCTGTCTCTTTCAGCCATAGCGTTTGAGATACAGGAAGTCAGTTTATTGTTGGTAAGTTCATTTTGTTATGTGTGCTCCTAATATTTAGGATTGATATGTAATGCAGATCTATTAGGATCTCTAGTTGTGGTTATACTTAGCTCTTACGATAAACACCTAAATGTACTGTATTGTTTGATTTTACCCATAGATGAGCTGTTGTATAGAAATTTAGCTGCTGCTAGCAGGCTCATATGCTTATATGTACTTCTTATATTAAAGGGAAACTATAGTCACCAGAACAACTACCGCTTAATGTAGTTGTTCTGATGAGTATAGTCAGAGCCTGCAGGCTTTTTGCTGTAAGCACTGCTTTTTCTGTCTAGGAACACCTCTAGTGGCCACTCCTTAGACGGCCACTAGCAGTGCTTCCTGGGGCAGTGCTTCACAATTCTGATGAATTCAGACAAGGAGATAAAAAGTTAGCTTAACACAATATTGTCAGGAATACATGTTTGAGTTCCTGACCCTATAGTCTTCCTTTAACCCCTTAAGGACCAAACTTCTGGAATAAAAGGGAATCATGACATGTCACACATGTCATGTGTCCTTAAGGGGTTAAGTAGCAACATACCATATATACCTCCAAAGATCAACACGTAATACTTCTAATTCTTTTTAAAGACCCCTTGATACCAACTGATTTCCAGAATTGATACAATCAGTATCAATCTGATCAATCAGTATTAATATTAATTTGGTGTAAATTGTTAGCGCTTCCCAAACTTTTCTTTCCCACTTAAAGTTTATTAAAGTATTTTAACGATATAGAACAAGACATAAACTTCAAAGAAAACATATCTTGTGGCTGGCAATTGGAATAAAGTAATAGATGTAACAGTAGTCTGAAGAATCATATTATACCCAAAAACTAAAAACTATCATTCCTCAAAGCTTTTGGAGTTTTCAAATAATAATTTTAATATAACATACTATGAATCAATTCACTTACTCTCTGTGGAGACCAAAACAGCCAAAAAAACTCTATATTTTCAACATTTTAACATTAAGAAACCCATAAACCTTACCAAAAATGTTTTGTCAGCAAATCCTTATTTTGTTTCTTCAGCACAATGTTTTTTTTTTATTAAAAAGTTACTGTATGCACAGGGGGAAAGTTTGGTTTAACCAAATAATTTTCCCCGAATTTGAACTTTTTTCGGGATGTCAACACTCATTTATGGAACAGTTTACTTCCGCCAAATATTATTCATTGGAAAATATTTGTGGAAACATTCGGACCAAAAATGGCATGAAAATGGACCAATCAGTGCACTTCAAAACATATACATAGCATAAATATTATGTTTGGTTTTTTTTGCAATACACTGCTGACATTTGGCATATTTTCATGTCATTTGGTTCAGATATCAAGTGAGAAAAACTAACCAATAAAGGAAAAAGATGAAGAAGGGATAAAAACTATAGTTATATATTAGATATATTTATTGCAAATATAATATACATAGTTTGTTTTTGTTTTTTTATTGCTCCTTTTTTCCCCCTTATTGATTACTTATTCTCACTTGATCTGTAAAATAAAAATTAACATCAAGTGTCCACTAGTCATAATTCATCTTTTTTCCCATCAATTAACTCTTTTTATCAGTACCACTGATGATTCACTGAATACCAGATGAAGGTTCGGCAACAACACTAGTGGTTTGCCCATAAATATGTCTAAATGGCACTTCGGAGATACAGAATCTTAGCCGAATTCAAATGCATAAGTCTAGTTCTTATTTTCTACATTTGCCCTGACTTTTCCCTGTTTGAATTTGATAATGTTGTAATTTGTTTTATCTTTATTATGCATTTAAAAGAAAATGATGCATCTCATGAAAAGCAATTAAACCAAGTTATAGGTATCGGTGTCAATATCAGGAGTGGGAGACTGGAGCCCCGAATGTGGGGCTGTCTTAAGCTCTGGTTCGTTTTTGCCACTCTCATTCACTGCTCCCCATGCCTCCTATCCTAAGATAGGAGTAGCCCTGCAGTGGGGGTAGCCTACTAATGGAGACACTTTATTATATTCCCTGTGTCTCTATTACTGTGTTGCTTCAGGTCCTAGTTGATAATAACTCGGCACAGTTAATGGAGAGTAGCCAGACAGTGGTGACAGGAAAGCTGGAATATGAGGAGCAGGTCCAGTGGAATGCTGCATGCTCTTTCTACAGTGGCGTGGGACCATGTCCTCAAACTGATGCTGGACGTGTGTGCTGCTTCTCCCTTCCCACCCACCCGGCATGGAACAGCCTTCCAGGGAGTCAGTATCCTTTTTTATGTAATAGTGACCAAGTGGATTGGAATGCCTTTGAGAACAAATAGATTAGTATATTTTGCATTTAGTAATTGCCATTTGCTGTAGTCAAGTAAAAACGTGACTATCAAACCCTATTCCCAAGAACAGATTAGAAGCTACTCCTTTGAGGAAGTTGTGAACAGAGAATGTATTAGCATACTTTATAAGCATACAGTATTGCTATAAATTGATGGAATAATATCACTTAATCCAAAAATATCATGGTCTTCTGTAGTATAAAAAAAAAAGATTCAGACTTCATCTAAAATAATTTTAGAAGTTTGTGATATGACCTATTTAGGATTCATTTGTCTGAATCTGAGACAATGCTTTGCTATTGGTGAAAAGTGATACTAAACTTTTAACATGTATTCATGTACTTCTATAAATGGCTGGGAGTTCAAGGGAAACACATTCTCTTCTTCAGACAGTGATTGAACCTGTATGAAAGTCTATTCTGATCTAAAAAGGCGTCAGAATATTAACAAAATATATGGCATACCTGAAGAAATGGCGTTGGATGATCTACCTGATTATTTTCAGCATTTGTGAAACATGCTTATTTCACTTTGAAAAAAATAAATCTTTAAAAGTTTTTATTTATTTATTTTATAACAGGGATATGTTTAGATTTTAAGCATTTTCTTGAATTTTCAAACAATACATCCTTATTTAAAGGTTACCTGTTTAACATACACAAAACAGAGTTAGCCATTAGTAGTTGCTACATTTTACTTATTTGTAGATAAAGACTGTTATCTTCCAAGGCTGTGAGCACATAGAGGATTTGATTCCTTCTGGATTATATAGTTATCTATATAAAATTGGAATGACATATTATATTTATTTTGATTCTTTATGTGTTTTGCTTTTTTATTGTTGACTAGTGATGTCGCAAACTGTTCGCCGAACGGTACGCGAACGGTTCGCCACTGTTCGCCACGAACAGACTAATCATTGAGTAAACTTTGACCCTGTACCTCACAGTCAGCAGACACATTCCAGCCAATCAGCAGCAGACCCTCCTTCCCAGACCCTCCCATGTGTCTGATGACTGTGAGGTACAGGGTAAAATTTTACTCAATGATGAGTCCGTGGCGAACAGTTCGGGACATCACTATTGTTGACTTTAAGTTTTAGAACATCACACAGCATATGTAATAATTGTGTTTAGTGGAATACTACAGTAGGTGGTGCTGTTACAAGTGCATATTGTAGAAAACAATGGCAAGTGATAAAGATATGAAATATAGTCAGGTCTAGACATGTTTGGAAACTGACACAAGTTTAGTTATTTTGGCTGTTTACCAAAATAGATTCCAATTTTAGTGAAATAAAGTGCAGTTTCTCAACATTAATATGAGGGTATTTACATCCAAATTGGAGGAAGGATTTAGGAATTACATGAATTACAGTGCCAGAAGTAATTGGACAATTGACTTAAAAGTTGTTTCATGGACAGGTGTGAGCTATTCCTGCATTATTATTTCATAAATTAAGCATGTCTAGCTTTGATTCAAGGTGTGGCATTCGCATTTGGAAGCTTTTGCTGTGAACCCGCAACATGCCGTCAAAGGAGCTCTCAATACAAGTAAAATGGGCTGCAAAAAAGATCCATCAGAGAGACACCGTCAAACATGGAGGTGGAAACATTATGCTTTGGGGGTGTTTTTCTGCTAAGGGGACAGGACAACTGCACCACATCAAAAGGGACGATGGACAGGGCCATGTACCATCAAATATTGGGTGAGAACCTCCTTCCCTCAGCAAGGGCATTGAAAATGGGTTGTGGATGGGTATTCCAGCATGACAATGACCCAAAACACACATCCAAGGCAACAAAGAAGTGGCTCAAGAAGAAGCACATTAAGGTCCTGGAGTGGCCTAGCCAGTCTCCAGACCTAAATCTCATAGAAAATCTGTGGAGGGAGCTGAAGGTTTGAGTTGCCAAACAAAAGCCTTGAAACCTTAATGACTTGGAGTTCAAGTTGCCAAACATCAGCCTCAAAACCATAATGACTTGGAGAGGATCTGCAAAGAGAAGTGGGACAAAATCCCTCCTGAGATGTGTGCAAACCTGGTGGCCAACTAAAAGAAACGTCTGACCTCTGTGATTGCCAACAAGGGTTTTGCCACCAAGTACTAAGGGGTCAAATACTTATTTCACTCATTGACATGCAAATCAATTTATAACTTTTTTGAAATGCATTTTTCTGGAATTTTTTTTTGTTATTTTGTCTCTCACTGTTAAAATACACCTATCATCTGGATAATTTATAAACAAGTTACTCAATGCACAAACACTTTTGCTTAAAATATATTTATCCCTTTTATATAAATCTGATCTCTTGGAAGCATTACCAAATCTGTCAATTACAACTGGGATATTATTTCCTAGACCACTCTTTCCTAAACCTTTAACAGACATTATATTATATATTTTTTTTAATTTTTTAATTTTTTAAATTAACTAATGCCTCATTTTACAGTCGTGTAGCAATCCAAAATGCATTCAGCAAAACACCTTCCTTAGACTATTTAGAGTTATGGGGTCTCCACTGAAGACTATGCTTCACCTTGTTGTGGGCCATTGCACCAGATAGTCTGACTGGTGGACTTATGCACAGCAGAATCTTTTGGTTTGCATGTAAAGCCCTTTCTTAATTTTGATCTTTCTGATGTTTAGTACATAACTCCCTATTTTTGCACCATTGTGTGGGATTGCTAATATTTAAGGATACTGATTTAGAGAGCTGTTTAGGAAATATCTCCCTTATTTGTTATCCTTAAATACGATAATCCCACATAACCAATTTACATGAATGAACTAGTGAACAAATCGTGCATTGATGAATTTTTGTGTTATTGCTAATTCATTCATTAGTCCATTCTTCCAATGTGCCATTCGTAGATTTGGAGTTTGGACGAATGATGAAATTAGACGATTTTGTCTAAACTGCAATTCTTCAGAAAACGAATACCAAGCTGACTGACTAGTATGGCATAGCTACTGAAAACTAAATAATGTTTATACTAGGCAAGAATTTTCACCAACAAAACTGTTGTTTTTCATTTTTTCTTTTTTAATGGAAAACTACAATGCTATCTAGGAAATAACTATTGGATTTTATTATTTTCGTTTGAGTGTTTTTGCTCCAGTTTGAAATTTCTGGTATAATTATTGAAATACATGAACTGACATTTTGGTATAACCTTGCTGTTACACTATCTTTTTAGGATGAAGGTCTCTAGAAAATCAAACGCAATATATCTTGAACATATTTTATGTATGAATTATAGAAAACTGCCCGGTACACTAGTATAGCCTTAGATTTCTATAGTAATGTGACACCTATTAATGTTGGTACATGTAATATAATTCATGCATCAGTTATAAACAAGCATTTCAACATGCATTTATTAATAAGTATTTTTAGAGAAGACAGGCAAATTTAAAGGCAGCCAAATGATGACATACCCATCAAGCTATAGCGTAACTTTATACAGTGTCCTAGCTTGGATTCAGATAACCCTATAATGAATTATTGTGTATTTTTGTTAGACTGTATGACCTGTCTTTGGGTGATTACTCATTTTGGCTTCTCTGAACCCAGCTTATCTTATTTGACTTTGAGTATCTCTACTTTCCCTGACTTGGGTCTGATTTTGATTAGTTTGGCCCTTCTGGGTCATTGCTATCTCAAAACCTCTTTTTAAAGGTTTTTTTTTTCATTAGCCCAGTCATTCTAAGGTCCAGAATATTTCTTCCTATACTTTATTTTATCTGCAAAGGCATGCATGATAAGGTCTCAAACCAGACTTGACGCATTTTAATATGGAAAATGACTGTTGTTCCCGAGGATAATAATTTGAACTATGCTATCAATGATAAGTAAAGCATACTCTAAACCTGTGTACCTTTGCTAGTTTCCACAGGTACAATTCAATTAAATAACCATAAAGAATTAGAAAAACAGATTAAAAGTGTGTTAAAACTGTATGTTTTATGTTTAGCGTAGATTTTGTCCTAGGTCCCTATAGAACTGTTTTGCTTAGTATACTTATTGATGATTATTTGAAAATATTTTTTTAATAATCACAAACTTTAGCTAAGTATAGGCTGTGTGTGTCTAAGGTAATTTTTTATAAAGCTGATACTGTAATATACCTCATATATTTACTATTTCTAAACATTTTGTATGTTCCCTCTCTCTTTTTCTTTTACTTTATGTTATTTATGCTGTCAATAAAATGACTGAACTTTTTTACTGTAAATACACCGTAATTCAGTGAATGTGTAACTCCATTACTCCATCACTATATTTATTCTTCAGGAAATTTCTAATTTTGTGTTTTTTATTTTCCTCTAAGGGACATCCATTTTAACTGAGATTCACTGCTCTTCTTAGCAATATGAATTTAAGTATCAATAGCAGGTGAATGAGTTAGACAGATGAGATAGATTAAGTAGTGGATAGATGGACTGATAGATGGATGGATGGACAGCAATGAGAAAGAGAGAGACAGATAGACAGAGTGAGAAAGAGAGAGACAGACAGACAAAGTGAGAAACAGAGACAGACAGACAGTTAAAGTGAGAAAGAGAGACAAAGTGAGAAAGAGAGATAGACAGACTAGACATATAGATAGACAGACAGACAGACAGACAGATAGATAGATAGATAGATAGATAGATAGATAGATAGAAGACAGATGGAATATTGTTCATCAATTACAAACTACAAGTTATCAAGAGTCACTTGATTAGAAACAAAGAAATGTGATAACACTGTTAACGCTTCATTATCAGTACTCCTAGTCCATATCTGTCTACGGTGAATTATATAATGTGCTGATTTATAATGACATTGCTCATATTGCCAGTGTACAAACCAGATAATCATATCTTTTACTATCTAATTGATACCATGATTTTGTTTTATGTGTTGCACAACAGAAAATTCATTTTTCCTCTCGTAAAGCATATTAAGCTTAATAAATATATTTATGAAAATTACTTTACACCATCCTTATGTAATCACCATGCTGTGTATCATAGCCCAAGACAATGAAAACCCATTGACTTTTTTGTAGCAAATTAGTCTACCACCTAATCGGTGAACCCTGCTAAGCTTTTGAATTATGACAAGAACCAGCAGCTCAGTTAGAACACTCAAATGAATTATATCAATTCATAAACTTGTTCATGTCCAGATTTCATTAGCCACACATTAACAGCATTTTATGTTTATTGCCGCTCTGACACAATCTATAAATAACTGAAATGCTAATCATAGTGTTCTGCCGGGCATCATCATTTAATCATAAAGAGATACATTATTATAAACTATAATAGATAATAACAAGCTTGGGTCAATGGTTGCATATTAAAAAACCACAATTATATCGTATAAGGGTACGTACTTCATACATTTGATGACACAGAGGTCTTTATCTAATCACATGCAAATGTTCCCTTTGACACACTTATAATACTGGGTGACACTATTAATGAATTATACTTGTTAAACATGTAAGTCCTCGAGAATTAAAGTAAACAGAGATAAATCTATTGTAAAATGAAAAGTGGTTGGAAAATGAATATGGTATTTGAATAGCAATTTTATATTTAGAAATATGGCTTTCTTTCTTTCCCTCATATTCTTGCTGGTGTTTATTATTATTATTTATTGTTATTACATGTAATAATTATTATAATATTATATGGATCATACTGAAATGGTAAAGTGTTGATTTTTCGGAACAGTCCAAAGCATCCTGAACATGGTTTCGCCTTAAAAAAATATTGCTAAATATCTGACTGTGATGTTAGAATCTGTCTCTTTTTTATTATTACTTTTATTTTCTCAGATTTTTAAGAGTTCTCTTTCAGACGAATTCAAAGAATGGAAAAGCAGTCAAAGTCTTTCGAAGATGAATCCATTCAACCAATGTGTAAATGTGTGCGAATATTTGTTTTGCAACACATAACTAAATAAAGCATATAAAGCTCTGCCTGCCTGCCTCTTTTCTCTATTAGTGCTGTTTTTATTTAATGCTGTGAAACAAATTATTCTGCCAGGGTTCAATTTTGTCCATCACCAGCACTTTTGATCGATTGTAAATTGTGGCCTTGTTACCCCCTTACCTATGCGTTTTAGCATCAGTTGTAAGTCAAATTTTATGGCTGTATTTTAGCAACTTGGGAAGGTGGGAGGACTTTAATTGTATAATTCTTATTACAGGAATATATGTCCAAAAATATCTTTTTTTTATGCACTCTACATGCATAAATACATTTTAATGTTGGAATTTCAACTCCCATGTATGCAGACTTGTTGTGACTCCACATAAAACCCTTGTGGTTTTAATTAGTTCTCTTTACGGTTTGTGGATAATCCAGTGGGGAGAACCAACGTCTTTAATTGGATCCAGCATGTTCTCAAGGAGTACTAATCTTAGGAGCTGACTATAGTTTTCATGTACTTCCTTTTGAAATTCTGAATGCATGGGACCATTTAATAAGTTTAGTGGATCCTTAATATGACTCAATATCAGGTAGAGCTAATCAGAATAGATAAGGGAGACAAACTATGGTAACATTTATGTTGCCATAGTATGAAGACCCAGAGAGCTTAGTGTGTTTGCTGGGCAATAATTTCTATCCATGAACAGCTTGGTTTACACGTACAAATTAATATTAGGTAGTTATAATCTCAATTGATGTATAAGGCTGGCCAAGTCAGCTCTAAGCAGGTTGGTATGGAGTATAAAATATGTCATGAACATGGTGCTAAAACCAAGAAGGACATTACTGAGACTGAGTACTACTAATAGTGCTGGTGAAGGAGATGGTAATAAAGAGGTGTGAGCAGTCCTCATGGTTATGGAAGTGGTCTTCAGACTTTCATCGGCCATAGTACTACTGTTGGTGGTGGATTGAGGAACATGACCCCTTTCACTACCCTTACTGAATTTGCCTTGGGATTAGCACATGATCTTGCTTATGGTGGGGGGGGGGTTTACAATAAGTTTGGGAAATTAATGACTGTGTATTGCGACTGTGAACAAACTAAACATTGTGCAGCAAAAATAGGTGGTTGTGTTAAAAATAGGTTGGTGCTTGATGGTTTTACTACTGTAACATTATTGTGTTTACATTTAAAAAACATTAAACTGCACACAGGATACAGTTTAAAGTTGCAGTTTGGAAATTGGGAATTATGGCTGATCACCTGATCAGCCCCAATTCTGATGAATATATATCTAGTGTGTAAGATTGTGGGTGTGGGTAGCAAAATGTGCAGTTTTGTGCTTTTAATAGTATAGGCAGCAATAAGGCTGTGGGAGTGTGTTTTTAACAGTGTGTATAGTGTTTACAACAAAAAGCCTGCAGGGACTGACTATGCTCACCAGAACAACCAGTTATAGTTGTTCTGTTGGCTATAGCATCCCTTTAAACATGCCAATACTTTCTCATTTCCCCCAAAGAATGACAGAGCGAATGGGCTACTGGGAAGTCTGTTTTAGCATTAAACCATTTAACACTGAACAGAAGGGAGATGTCAGGAGACTCCAGACACTATAACCACTTTAAAATGAAGCAGTTGCAGTGTCTACAGTATTCCTTTAATGCAATTTACACAATTTTATTTCTATTTTTTCCAATTTAAAATTAGGATTTGGTGACATATTAAAGGACCACTATAGTGCCAGGAAAACATACTCGTTTTCCTGGCACTATAGTGCCCTGAGGGTGCCCCCACCCTCAGGGACCCCCTCCCGCCCGGCTCTGGAAGGGGAAAGGGGTAAAAACTTACCTTTTTCCAGCGCTGGGCGGAGAGCTCTCCTCCTCCTCTCCGCCTCCGTTACGCCCCGCCGGCTGAATGCGCACGCGCGGCAAGAGCTGCGCGCGCATTCAGCCGGTCTCATAGGAAAGCATTTATAATGCTTTCCTATGGACGCTGGCGTGCTCTCACTGTGATTTTCACAGTGAGAAGCACGCAAGCGCCTCTAGTGGCCGTCAATGAGACAGCCACTAGAGGATTAGGGGGAAGGCTTAACCCATTCATAAATATAGCAGTTTCTCTGAAACTGCTATGTTTATGAAAAAATGGGTTAACCCTAGCTGGACCTGGCACCCAGACCACTTCATTAAGCTGAAGTGGTCTGGGTGCCTAGAGTGGTCCTTTAAGCAGGCTTGTTAATACTGCCGTGTTTTATTTGTGCATTGTAACAATAAACACATAAAATAATAGCATTTTCAGATTGAACATTATCATCTTGTCGCTTTAGTTTGCAGACCTTGTTGATTTCCATCCCTTATCTTACATTTCTAGACAAGAGAATATTGCATTTATTCCTTGTATGCTTTCCCTTTCGGTTTAAACAATCAACAACAAAAAAACACAAAAATCCAATAAACTACACGTGAAGTGGAATTGAGTTTGAACTAACGACCAACAATTAAAGATGGATTATAGGGTCATTATATTTTATAGGGAGAACTAGCTCCTAATTTTAATCTTCCTTAGACTAAGAGAAGAGATGTGAAGCAGTTTGTCATTTCTCTCATTTGCTCCACACAACTCAGGGTGAACTGGATAAGATAAAGAGAGGAATTTAAACCCTCCGGAAAGTAACCTCTGGAGATTTAATATTCTGATCAGCTCACCTCCAAACATCTGGCTCTTAAATGTTGAAGCACAAAAACAAGAGAGCTAATGAAAGCCTTGCATATTATATCTCCCATCAATGTACCTCACAAACACCTGCTAAAATTAAAACAAATTGAATCTTGATTGCTGATTAAGTGTCCCTTCCTTAGATAGATATTCTGTCATTATTTGCCCTGGCACACAATGCACAAACTGATAAAATCTAGTGGCATTCGCTGAATTCAAAGGTCTGCATAAGGTGATCAAATGAGAGGAAATTGAATATGCATGTCGAATTAAAATGCATGTACACTAACCCTGACAAATTAAGCTTCGGCGATATTATGTTTTACATGTTACAGTCTTATTTGAAAAAAGTCACTATTTAATATTAGCAATGACAGCGTTTGATTTTGTTTTGCTGTGTGCAGGTGCAGTTTAGCATTTTACTGTACGTGTTTTTTTTTTTTTTTAGTAATGATGATGGTAATTGTGCAAGTTGAATTTTTATGTTAAGAAGCAGACATAATGATGATGACATTTGCTAAGCCATTCCTTAATGTAGTGTTGTATATTGTAAGTATTATTAAAAGCTAATACTAAAGTGCAGCTTTTTATGAAAAATGCCATTATGGGAAAAAAAAACAAGTTTCTAAAACTGAGTGAATATATGATTTGAACTTAAATATTGTATTTGTTTGATGATAGTAACTCTTCTTTAAAGATCATTGCTTTCTTTGGTACCATTTCATTTCAAACTAGCCCCAGTCTTCTAGTTACTTGCACAATGTTAAAGGAACGCTATAGGCACACAAACCACCTACTCTCATTGAAGTGGTCTGGGTGCACTGTCCCTGTCCCCCTTACTGCTGCAATGTAAAACATTGCATTTTTTGGAGAAACTGCAATGTTTACATTCCAGTACTAACACTGCCTCTAGTGGCTGTCTACCAGAAAGCCTCAAGAGGCGCTTCCTTGAGTTCCACTATGCTGGATTTACCAATGCTCTGCCTGAGGACATCCAGCGTCAAGGAAGAACCCCACAGGAAAGTATTAAGGCAATGCTTTCATATGGGGAAGGCCTAATGCACATACGGTGCTCTGCGAGCATGTGCATTAGGTCCCCCCATCAGATAATACCGTAGGAGGCAGACCACAACCCAGTATCAAAAAACATGGATTTAGATTAGTGGATTAAGGGTTAATTAACACTTTATATCATTGGTGGGGGCATGTGGGGGCTGAAGAACACTTTAGGGTTAGGAATACATTCTTGTATTATTAACACTAAACTGTTCCTTTAATGAAGTTACACAATTCACCCCTTCCTTTGAAGTTCCACATATACAGCTTAGATAAAAAAAAAAAAAACCTGACAAATGGCTATAGCCATATACCCCACTTTAAACCTTTATTTAGTATTAATTATAGTAGATCTTACTACCTTACACCCAAAAGAAATAAGTCTGTAACCATATATAACTTACCATAACCAACACTGCCAAGTGAAGCATTTGAGTCTTTGTGGAAAGGGCTTTGTTTGATGGCCCTTGCACAGTTATGAGGCTTGATAAATAACTTGCATAGATATTTGCTCGTAGTGATTGCATTTTGCTCAGAATTCTAGCCTTTTTCTCCACTAACATGACATGACTTCCCCAAAACAAGAGATGTGAATATTGATTTTGAGATGGATACAAACAGGTAATGTAGGGGAAAGTAGATGAGGTATATAGTGGTACTTGGAATCAGGAAGTTCGTGTGGGAAAAAAAGGGATGGAGAGCAAGAGGCGAAATCTGGCAAGATTATAAGGAAAACAGTCAGTCATATTTAAAAAATTCTAAGAGACAAATAACATGCAGTTTAAATGGGTCTCTAGATAAGATCCGTCACACACATAGCTATACTCACCATAAAGAAGGAGACAAAGAGATATACAGTATATCTATATAAAGGCAATACATTTAATCTAATCTGATGACTGAAGTGAAAACAGGATATTGCCAGAAACACAAGAGTACCTATTATCTTCTGCATCATTTTCTAGGCCTTCCCCTGCGAGGGAGCTTGTCCAAGATTTCACACCTTTGACTTTAAAGAATGATACTCAGAAATCGGGAGAAAGAGGATGTAGAGCAATCATTGTACCAGTTCTGCCTTGTGTATTATTCCATGTCACCATACTCACAGATTAAAGGAGAGAAAGCAATTTATTGGTAAGAATTGCTATATTGAATTTAAATATATCAAAGTGTTATACCTCCGGCATCGCAAATTTTGTCAGTTAGAAGCAATGACAAAAAAATGCACAAAACAATCCCTTTATGGTTGAACGTTTTCCCCAGTGCTGACATTTCATGACAGGTCCTTTCAGCATTTTTGTAATATGTCTGTTCCACTGTAACGTAACACTTTCCCTTACATAGTATACACTGTATTTTAATGGACAAACTGACCTTACTTTTGATACTCTATATTTATACTTTCTGCATTACTTGTTATGAACAAAATATTAAAAAGCTGAATTTTTTTTCGAAGTTATGATCATTATAACTTCTGCATAAATTCTGCAAATAGATTCACTTGTGAAAATTCCTCATGTCTAGGATTTTAATTATTTTTTGGAAACTATAGGACAAATATGGCAAGAGATGAATTGTGGTTTTAAAACCAAATGTTAAACAAGTTAGGTGTGTTAGCACTATAACTTTAGAATCTAGAATCTCTACATAAAGTATATATTTGCAGAACGTAGACCTACCAGGATTGACTATCAGTGTATTAACAGTTTTCATATAACTATTTTGTAATAAACCCAGCCAAAACTGCTGAACATATTTAATTCTGATTTTCCCAGGCATCACTTAAAGGGTTAATTTCACATAGCATGTATTTCCAACTACAGTAAAGACCACAGATATATGTGATTTGTATTGTGCTTTTGCTGCTAAGTGCAACGATACCTCATATGTATATCTGTGTCAGGTTGTAGGGCAATTTATAGGGTCACATTAGAATATACTGTACTCTCATTTCAGCATGTCTCCTTTCTTGCACTATTTGGTAGAGACATTATCTGTGTCAATATGCTGGCCAGTGTCACACTCTGATGCTATTTCTAACCCTCCCTTAATCCTAACCTTAACTGTAACCCTAGTCCTTATTGTAACCCTAATCCCAATTCTAACTCTAAAACTAACTCTATCCATAATGCTAACACTTATCCTAAACCTATGCAAATTAGTAAATTGACCCCCAAGTTTACTGATCACTGTGGGAGCCAATCACAGTAATGACATGCCTTAACTGACAGTAAAGGCAGGTCATTCCAATGATTGACTCCCAGGGATTCAACCAGCTTGGGGCCCAATCAGGGACTATTGCGTGTTTGCCCATTGTGAGGTAGTCCAGCAGTAGCAAATTAACAGATGATCCCTGTATACACTTACGCAGTTAGATATATGCAGTCAATCACGTCATGGGATCACTGTGACAGGATGTCACAGAAGTCTCATGGCTGTGATAACCTCTTAACTGTGTTTACCAAGTGTGTTATTGGACAGCCTCGGGCGTAAGCCTGGTCAGTAATAGCTTGTAAACCTCATTATCACTGAGATTATAGCATGTTCAACTTGCAATGGAGTTCCTGTGGCTACCTGAGATGGTAGGTAGTATGGAGCCTGTGGTAAGTACAATTATAGACTCTGTCATGGTGGGTTTAAAGAATTTTAACTGAGCCCTTTTATGCTAGAGCTAATGACACTATGAAGGAAAAGATGAGTAGATAGGTAGAACGTGCACATTAGAATCTATGTGTCTAAACATCTTCTACGTGAAATGACCAGATCCATGTGGGTTACGGTTCTATATATAAGGAATGTGCAGTTTCAATTACCCAACTTTGCAATGACTTGTGATAGTTATAAGGAGACATGTAAATAAAACATGAAATGTCAAGATAAGCAGCACATTTTTGGAAATATAAGACAAGACCAGGCAAAAAGAAATAGGTTTAGTTCTGCGACAAAACAAGACTAACAAGTGAAACTGCAGACTATGCATATACCTGAGCTAATGTAAATAAGCAGAAGTCACATATCTGCAGTGCTAGAAAAAGAGCTAAGACGAATGTTATATAAAGTGTAGCTGTATAGTTACATCCTGCCCCAAAAAGCTTTGCAGTGCAAGAGAGAGTGTTCAGTAAAAAGACTCTGAGGCAGGGGGTGCAGTACCAATGAGGATACCTATTTAAGCAGGAGCCAGCTAGAGGTATACATATTCTTAGAGATCAGCAAAAATCAACTTATGTAGAATTAAAACAAAGTAAATGGCACAAGAAAAGAAAATGGCATATTTGCCCTTTCTCTATCCTCTTCTGATCTTTTTGGATTTCATACCTGTGTGATGGGCTGTTTCCCTTAAAAAATAATGAATGCTACTGTTTGTATCCTCTCTTTGTGATGTTTGTCTGCTGGTTCTTTTTGTATCGTTCCTATCTACCGTCTCCACTGATTCTATGACATGTGTGACATGTCATGATTCCCTTTTATTCCAGAAGTTTGGTCCTTAAGGGGTTAAAGATATTCCAATTATCGCCAGATCATACCAGTCAATGATCTCCAGAGATGCTCCAAGCCTGTTTTAAATTACTGCAGGGTATGCCTCTACAGGGAAAATATGGGGAAACTTATATTCTTGAAATGAACCAGCATCTAATTATGTCTCCCTTTTGCTGTACAAGTATATATATGTCCTTTGATACATAAAGATACATATACCATATGCACTAACAACAGCATGAAGAGGGACCTCACTTAAACATTTATAGTCACAAATAGCCAAGCTTAATATATTATTAAACATTTTATAAACAGTCGGTGTAATGCTTCTGCAAGGTTGTTAGTCAAATGGACCTGTTGATGTGAAAAGGGTGACAGTTAGACTTGGAGATTTGTTTCCTTCTAAACTACTATTCGTCCGAATTTGAGCTAATTGGGTAAACGGTCGAATTCCTAAACTCCAAACTAAATTGAAAAAAAACTAAATTTGCTATGGTCCAGCGTGTATGTTTTGATTTGTGACTCTGAATTCCAAAAAAAGAGATGGTTGATGACTAGGGAACAGTCAGTAAATGTTGATTTTTTTTCAAAGATCAAGTGACCACAAAGTGAAAAAAGGACTCCAAGATATGGTACTAGTGCTTGGGGAACAAAAGCATTATCTACTGTCCATCTATATTTCAGAAACATATTTTTTTGGAACAAAAGTAGGCGCCTACATTACAATTTAGTAATTAGCTTGTCTAGTCTGCCCATCCAGCCATATCCAAACCGCAGAGGAACCATGCTCCCAAATACACCCGGTCAGTTATATACAAATGTATTGGCACACCTGTTGGTTTCTTAGAGTATTTTATTAAGACATCATTTGCATCTTTCATGTATGATTTGATCCAAGTCTGATATGGTCTTAACACTTGGTCCAAGTATTTTGAAAGAGGTGACAAAACTAAGTCAATACTTGAAACGATTGGTCTACCTGTGGGATCTATAAGAGATTTGTGCACCTGGGGGAGAATATAAAACACAGCTATCACTGGTGATATTACCATTAAAAACGGGCAAAGATCATTATCAATAATTTTCTCATTTACTGTCTCTATAAAAATCCCTGAAATGTAAGCCTTTAAAGACTGTGTAGAATCAATAGATAGTTTTTGTATATTGCAGTATCTGTTATCTGTCTGTTGGCCTGCTTTAAAAAGTCCTGCTTATTGAGGATAACCGGGGCTTCTCCTTTTTTTGTTTTTTAATGAGTGTTTTTAAAAAAAAAAAAAAAAACATAAAGAAATGGGGGTACAGAAAAAAGAAAGGGGATGCACTGTTAACATCACAGGGCCAGTAATGTGCAAAAGATTACATCATATCGTTCTCATATTCCAATTGCTTCCATCCACTAGTTGGTTATTTCTTCCCCTTTGTCTGTGGGTTTAATAACATTTTTTTCATTGCTGCTTAACCACTGTAGTGCTTTAAATTCAGATTTTGTTAAGTTGGGGGGAGTACTTGTCATTTTGTTCTTGAGAAAACAATACATCTACATCCCTTGGTATAGTTTTTATAAATTATTCAACAGGGTGATCATATTGGATCAGAGAAAAGGTACTTTTCCTCCCTAATACAGTATTTTTTAATTGCAATACTGCCTTCTCTACCTCAACCAATGATGGCACATTGTACCTAGGGATAGAGCAATTTTGTTTAGACTTATAGACCTAAACAAACTATGCAAATCAATGTCCAGGTCAAACCTCTTTGTTATATATGTTGGTCAAAAGGACAGACCCTTAGAAAATCTTTCTGTTATCTTCTCTCAATTTCATATTGGACAGATTGATGATCACTAGTATTTCTTCCTCTTGGGTCTCTGGTACTGACTGCCTTATGGCACAGTATTGGATTTTTCTGGGTTTTCTCTATCCTCTTCTGATCTTTTTGGATTTCATACCTGTGTGATGGACTGTTTCCCTTAAAAAATAATGAATGCTACTGTTTGTATCCTCTCTTTGTGATGTTTGTCTGCTGATTCTTTTTGTATCGTTCCTATCTACCATCTCCACTGATTCTTTGAGATGGTATTTAGATAGCAGTAGTGTAGTGAATTCATTCACTACACTACTGCTATCTAAAACTTGACAAAGGTACAAGAGAAGTGCCGAAACATTGTTTATCTGTTTCACTCCTTAATAAAAGATTGGCACTCTAAGAAACCAACACGTGTGCCCAGACATTTGTTTCTAAAATCATAAATATTAGTCTGCCTCACCTGAGTACTGAATAAGTCACCATTATGCAAATGTTCATTTTCATTTGAGTCATACAAATGTTTTGTGTCGTACTAAGTTTTAAAGGGAAAATTTCAATAAAACAGTGGAGCACTAAAGTGATATAGCCATTAATTGCTGTGAATATACATAACAGAAAACACTTAACTTTGATTTTATAATAATTTCCAGTCTGATGTATATCCCTGTAAATAAGTAAAGTGCAATAGTGTGAAACCTTAAAACATATTATAATATATTAAATTGCTAATTGGACACTCACATATTCCAGAGCTATATAACCTAGCTCCAGTATATAGTGCTGATTGGTTTGTTATGGCCGACCACTCCCCTCTTCAATGTTGCAGTAGTGGTGATAGCCTTTTTTTAATATCTCAGGACAAAGAGAAGATATGCAATAAATATGAAATTCCACTTATGAGTATATATCACTTTAAAAGGTAATTAACGAGGGGCGTGGCCTGCAACCGCATGGAGTAGTCAGACAGAAAGAGAGCTCCGCAAACCACCGAGCCTACAGCTACAAAGATCGAGCCGACAACGCATAAATAGTGATTATTCTTGGAGCTACTACATCCCCAGACCCTATGGTACCATCCAAACAGCTTAAAATAACGGATCCGATCCGGACCGCCAAAAAAGATCGCCCGCGGCAAAAACAAGATAGCGACGCAACTAACTCAGACTCTCTGGATACAGGAAATCTGGTAGCCAAGGAAACAGAGCAAATCCCCCACGGAGAATCTCTGGTCACCAACCACAGCCTTCACAACATGCTGCAAGACCTGAAAGAATCTCTCAGGTCAGGCTTTAACCAAATAACTAAAGAAATCTGCAGCGATATCCAGGAGCTAGGGGAACGCACAAGCTGCCTCGAAACCAGAACGGAGGAAATCTACTCAGTCCACAATGAGGTAGTGGACCAGCTACAAAAGTTAGAAGAGGAACAATCAGCCATGAAACTGAAAGTGGACAGAGTACACAGACTCCCCAGACCGGCCAGATTCACGGCGGATACGCCGAAAGATGTCATCGCACGCTTCCACTATTACAAATCAAAGGAAGCAATACTGACCGCAACGAGGAAGATGGAACAGCTTCCAGAGCCGTACCAGGGAGTCAGTATCTATGCCGACCTATCTGCAGCCACCATGGCGAGAAGAAGGAAATTTATCAACCGTGTAGATGGGGATATCCAACTAAATTATTAATATGGCACAAAGGCAAAACAGAAGCAATCCTGGAACCAGTGGTCGGAATGGCGAAGCTGAAAGAATGGGGCCTACACCACAATCTGGGTCAAAATTACCCCCAGCGAACACAGCTGAAAAAGATGAGAGCTGAGTGGACAATGGTAGGGGCAACATCAAGATCCCCAACACAAAAGGAGGACTGAACACAAGATTCCAGCCTGTCACCCCAGAGCCGACCCGTCCACTTAAGTATTACATGTTAATATGCGCGCAGTGTTATATTATGATGCCGTAGTTGCGCTGATAATGTCGCTATGATCTGTAATTACTAAATGGAGGTTACTAGTTAATATTGCTGCACCAGTACGGGCGACAAACAGTCATTGACAGTCCATAAGCTAAATACTCTGCGCAACACTGAGTGGCAGCTCTGTAAAATTAAGCCCAATGACGAGTTGGGTTATGTTAAAACCATACTTGTATTGAGAAGCTTAACTCCCCTAGAACAGGATGGCTCACCGATTTAATTTCCCAATAAAGGCTTAATTTCGGTGGAGACTCTCAACCCCCCCCTTGCCCAAATTTGAGAGATGGCAATATCTCACGTGTGGCAAACTATATCCCTGCGCACTATGCAGGAGTACCTATGTTTTTCCCCTATTAATTCAATTCTTAGTTTGATTCTTGTTATGACATATGTGTTAATATGCTTATTGATGTTCCTTGATGTTATGTACCGCATGATGTCCCAAACACAAAATCCACACACCACACGGGTTAAAGCTGACTCTTCACATGCAATACCCGAACAACAGTTCCACCCACCAATCTGAGTTATAGCCACTAAACATATATAGTGAACAATGGTATGGTAAGCCTTCACCCAACCATAGCCACCATGCAAAAAAAAATCCACAAACCCCCGGGTCTACATAGCCAGACTCACTGGTACCAATTACTAAAGCAATTATACACTCATACACCACAATGGCGTTAGCAACATTTAAAATTTACTCCCTAAATGTGAAGGGTCTGAATAGCCCACACAAGAGACACCTTCTCACTCAAGATATGCACAAATCAAAAGAGGCAGCTATATGTCTCCAGGAGATGCATTTTTGCGCCTGCAAACCCCCCCCAAATATACTCCAACCTTTATCCCCAAGCATTCCATGCCTACTCGCCTCATAAGGCAAGAGGAGTCGCCATTCTTTTTCACAAAGATTGGGTTTTCCAGGAAACTAAAAGATACACAGACAAAGAAGGTAGACTGTTGATTCTGGTAGGGAATCTAAACGGTATGATGATTACACTGGTCTCACTATATGCCCCTAACGAGGCCCAAATCGCGTTGCTTCTCAAAACCCTGAAACATATAGATATAATAAGATAGGGCAACACAATTATTCGTGGGGATTTCAATTGCACCCTAAACCCTGAACTCAACATTAAACGGGAACCCAACAAACCCCCTACCGCACACACAAGCGCAAACAGCAGCGAATTAAGCAAATTGTTGTTTAACAACAACATCTATGATACCTGGAGGCCTATGTACCAGAAAGAGAAAGATTACACCTACTTCTCACAAGTACACAGAACGTACTCATACCCTAGTTAACATGGATGAGGTACAGATAGGGCAGAGGATGTGGTCAGACCACGCTCTGCCCACAGTTACCTTCAGGTCCCTTCACCAAGCAAGGGGCAGAGGCAAATGGAGACTTAATGAGAGCCTATTAGACAATACACAGGTGCTGCACATCATATTTAGAGAAGCGTCCAAATATTTCACCCTTAATGCTTCAGACTCCATCCCGATTCAAACTATATGGGTCGCACACAAGGCGGTTGTGCGAGGCATAATCATAAGAGAAGGATCCAAACACAAAAAAAATACAAACGACAACCACAAGCTCCTACAGCAAAAATTGATATCCCTTTAAACACAAAACAAATCCAACCCATCAAAATCACTGACATCACAAATCACTGACATACAGAGGGAGTTACACGCCCTGGAACTCTTAACTACTGAAAGATGGATGAGATCCCTCAAAATCAGGTATTACACACAAGGGAACAAAGAGGCCAAAGCACTGGCCAACAGATTGAAAACCAAACAACTACAAACCAAAATTCCCTACATTGAATCTACCATGAAGGGTAGATTATATAACCCCTTAGACATTGTCAATGAACTAGCACATTATTACGATAAGCTATATAATCTGAAAAACGACTCCACAATATCACACCCCAATACTAAAGACATTGAAGCCTTTTTGAAAGATATGTCTCTGCCTAAACTGTCACCACAAGCGTGCAAACACTTAGATGACCCATTCACAGAAGCTGAAATTCATAAAGCCATTCTTTCCCTACCTAAACATAAGGCGCCTGGCCCAGACTGGCTTTCTAATTATTACTACCATAAATTAGAAACAATCTTGACCCCACACCTCACCACACTATTCAATGCAATAAAACAATCAGGAAAATTTCCGATGGAGATGCTAATAGTGCACATAGTCACCTTACCTAAACCAGGCAAGACCCCCACACAATGCGAAAATCTTCGACCCATATTCCTATTGAACGCTGACATAAAACTATACGCAAAACTGTGGGCATCGAGGATGAAAATCCACCTCACAGGCTTGGTGTCTGGTGAAAAGGTGGGATTTGTCCCCAGCAGACAAGCAGGGGACAACACTAGAGACTTTATCAATGTAATCAATTGGGCCAAAACCAGCAATCAAACAGGTGTAGTTCTTGCGCTAGATGCCGAGATGGCATTTAATCGCCTAAGCTGGACATATATGGAGGCTACACTGCTCAAAATGGGATTTACACGTCATACCTTGAGGGTAATTAAGGCTCTGTACCAATTTCCCTCAGCAAGAGTCTTCAACTCCTATCAGACAAATTCCACATTAGTAATGGTACGCGCCAGGGATGCTCACTGTCCCCACTGCTATTTATCCTCTGCTTAGAACCACTTATACACCGCATCAAACACAATCCAGGGATAGAGGGCCTGTGCACCCCACCCGGGATCCACAAAGTAGCTTTCTTTGCAGACAATGTGCTCGTATTCATCACAAACCCAGTAAATTCCATCCCAAACCTGATGAATCTACTCCTACTATATGGACAAGTCTCATACTACAAGAACAACCTTAAAAAGACACAAGCTCTGCCTATCAGCATTCCTGCACACACATTGCAGACACTAAAAATACATCACCCCTCTGATTGGAGGCAAGTCTCCCTAAAGTACTTGGGAATAAATCTGATCAAGTCGACCCGAGAAAACCACATCCCGTTGACCCACAAATTACAGGCACAATTAGATAAATGGCAAGATTTGGAAATATTGTGGCTTGGTAGAGTGAACACCATTAAAATGATGGCACTGTCCCATGTCTTATATTTATGCCGCACCATACCCATAGCGTTAAGTGACAAATTACTACATAGATTCCAAAACATTTTCAACGCACACATTTGGAAAAAGAAACCATCAAGAATAGCCAGATGTCTAACGTGGCTATCCCCAGCTAAAGGCAGACTGGGCATCCCAAACATTAGAGCATATTACAGGGCAGCAGTTTTAGCACAGGGGCTGGAGATACTATCCCGCACCACTTATCCACTATGGGCATCTCTAGAAAATGCTTGCATCCACCCTCACTCAATAAAATCTACCATACAATCATTTACAATATAGGACATAAACAAAACTTTTCCATTGAACAGCACGAGATTCTTAATAAAAAGCTGGAGGAAATGGGATGGTTCACTCATAGGTACAACCAACATTTTATATTTTGCCCCCATACAAACAATCTCGGAGCTCTCGGATAATGTCAATATGACACCATGGCGACAAAAAGGTATACCATCAATATCACAGATGTATACAGAGGAAGGCCTAAAACCATTCCCAACTCTTCAGCAAGAGTTTGCACTCCCCTCCAAAGACGTGTTCACATATATTAGAATTACACATATTCTCCAAACCCTACAAAGCCGTCATTGTGAGGAATCACAGTTGACAAGCTTTGGACTACACTGCATAGGGAAACGTCCGCAAGCAAAACCTTTATCCTTGTGCTATTTAGCTATAAATGACAAAGATCCATTTCATAAACACAAATATATAGAAATGTGGGAATCAGAACTTAACATTAACATTCCTATCCCAATATGGTTACATGCAATACAAACTACTAAAAAGGTATTTCATAGCCTGTCACAGTG
Organism: Pelobates cultripes; assembly: GCA_933207985.1. Lineage (NCBI taxonomy): Eukaryota > Metazoa > Chordata > Amphibia > Anura > Pelobatidae > Pelobates > Pelobates cultripes. Next base: position 315,171,061 of record OW240913.1, on the reverse strand, counting down.
GGAGGCATACTGTAAGATGGTAATGAGGTGGTATTTAGTGCCGACCAGGTTGGCAATTATGTACACATCAGTCTCACATACCTGCTGGAGATGTGAACTCCACAGGGGCAACATGAGGCATATTTTCTGGGATTGCCCCCTACTAAGAGGGTTCTGGCTAACGATAGGGAAAGCTATTGAGCTGATAGCGAACCGTACCATTCCACACACAACAGAATGCTACCTGCTACATTTGTCCCTAGAACTGTTGTCAGACAAGACTAACCATGTTCTCATACACATATTAACGGCAGCAAAAACTAGCATAGCTAGCCATTTGAAAAAGAAACTCACCCCATCATCACTTGAGGTCTGGAATAGAATTGAAAACATAGCTGATTACGAACGTATGGTGTACAAGTTGAAGGGCCAAACAGAAACATATACCAAACACTGGGCAAGTTGGCATAAAGTCCGTACAGCGGTAAAAGACCTCAAAAGTGCGATCTAGTAGAGGCTGATCCATCAGGCACAAGCATTACCTAAGAAGGCATAACCATCAAGGAACACACACCCTTACCCAGCTACATATCTCACTCACATATATGGTTTCCTAAGTTAATTTGTTAAGTGTACATCTTAAGCAATAAGTTACAATACCCCTTTGTTTCTCCTCGCCTCCTAAACCCCTACTACCCTCCCCATGTTACAAACGGGAGCAGGGTTCTCATATACAAATCAACGCACTAGACAAACGTACCATGTATCCACTCATAACTCAAGAGGTTAATCTGAATGTTAACAACAGCACCACCAAAAAAGATAACACTTTTAGAATGTCTGAACAATAATGTATAGCATACTATATGAACTACACAAACATGTATAAACTGACCAAAACCGAATGTATATGATAATGTGTTATATAAAAGTGTAACCTTGTACCCTCACCCCCGTTTCCTTTCTGTACCCCACTGTTTTTTTTCTCATGCTAAAACTCAATAAAAAAAAAAAGGTAATTAACATACTCACAAACACGGAGCCTGCAAGCTGGCTCAGTATAGAGGCCTTATCTGGTAAAGGACTACACTCCTTTCTTTAATGAAACAGAAATCCAGATAGTAGTTTGTTCAATACTTTATTTGGTATTTAAGCAACAATATTAAAAAAAAGTGTAATGACAAATGTAAAAATAATAAATATAAAATGGCTTCCTCAGTCTGGACACTGGCTTTTTTTCTATTGCTCTTTTACCTCCTAGCCATCCAAGAAACTAGGCACAAACAAGAAATGGTCAACAGAAGGAGTGGGATTAAGAAATTGTTCCAGCATTAGTCACATGCATGGTGAGGGCTGATTATTCAGTAGGACCTTCTCTAAGTCCTCAGGTCCACAACAATAAATTAGTAGGAAATCTTTTTTCCATGCCTAATTGTCTTTTGGCTGAGGGAGATGAATAGCTTCAATCTCTACAAAGATTCCAACACAAAAAAAAAACAACAAACAAACAGATGATTGTTGTTCTTTTTTTTTTAAAGATGATATTATGATACAATGGAAAGCAATGAAAGTGGGTGTAAGGGGGGATTGGCTTGGCACTTATTGTGGCTGCATGGAGTCATGGGAAAGGAGAGACAGCGGGGCACTGATCCCTGCCACAATGTCTTGGTGTTGATGATGGGGTGCTAATGGGATGCTGGCAGAAATTCTAGGTGACTGGTTCATTCACAGGTATGGCATAGTGGTGGGTAGCCCCTGACTTTCTCACCCCCTCCCCCTTTTTAGTGGTTTTGTAGGAGTCAGAATTCTTGCTAGCTTTAACTGTGTTAAGTAACCCTCCCCATTAACAAGTGGTTAAGGATATCATTTTGCACATTCTAAACAGATAGCTGAGTTATTAACACCTCAAGGACAGAGGCAATTGTCGAAGTTCTGAACCAAAACAAACATTTTAGCAATATATCTGTTCAATCATAATTTACCTCTTTCACATTAAAGGGACACTCCAGGCACCCAGACCACTTCTGCCCATTGGAGTGGTCTGGGTGCCAACTCCCACTACTCTTAACCCTGCAAGTGTAATTATTGCAGTTTTTTATAACCGCAAGGGTTAACTCCACCTCTAGTGGCTGTCTACTAGACAGCCACTAGAGGGCACTTCCGTGTCCCTAGCACAGGAAACCTGTGCTAGATCATCACTGGACGTCCTCACGCTGTGTGAGGACCTCCAGCGTCACTCATTTCCCCATAGGAAAGCATTGAAAAGCATTTCCAATGCTTTCCTATGGGGAGCTCTAATGCACATGCGCGGCATTGCCGGTGGGTGGGATCAGTCTCGCCCACCGGCCGACACAATCACTGGGAGGAGCGGCGGCAGAGGAAGACGTGGGACATTGTCGCTGCTTCTGGTAAGTTACTGAAGGGGTTTTCACCCCTTCAGCAACAAGGGATTCGGAGGTGGGAGGTGGGAGGGAGAGGGTACCTGCAGTGCCAGGAAAATGGATTGTTTTCCTGGCACTGGAGTTTCCCTTTAAGTGCACCCACACCTATATAATTTTGTTTAGGAGAAATAGGGTTTTTATTTCACATTCAAATCAAATAATAATATATGAAAAAAATATTTAATATTAATAAAATCTAAAATAAGTGTGAGAAATTAAAACTATTTTTTTTTTCAAACCCAAATCATGGCATACCATTTGCAAAAGGATACAACGTAGGGTATTCAGAATGGGGTATGTCCAGTCTCTTTTCACTTTATTAATTTTTTGACTGCTGTTTTTTTCACTCTGTTGGTCACTTCTCATTTGTTCTGTGAATAGAATCAACATTTAACCATCAATCAACTTTTTTTCCCACTACTTGATTGTACAGGAGATGCAGTCCAGATCATTAGGAAGACCCTTTTCCATCACTGCAAACTAAGCAGCTTATTGGCCCTCTCTTAAAAAAATAAAAATGGTGGCATCACATGCGGATCCCAAATCCCTAATCACCCAAACATATTCAGGCGATGACAAATTTGTTCGAACAGCCAATCTGCCGAAATTCAGTCAAATTTCAATTCAGACGAAACCAAATGCTCAAGTCAAGTATCCTTTTGTCTCTTATGATACTGTCATACTCAATGGTGGATCCATGAAGATGAACCAAGTACTCCCCAAGTCACTAGGAGGTCCCAGGCCTAGTCAAGCAGGAAAGTTCTAAAAATGTTTTAAACTTTTTTCCATCATCTGATGAAGTCTCCATAAACTGATGCTGCCCAATATCTATGATACATCTAACATTTAGAATTTTAAGTAGCAAGGGTCATTTCAGAAGTGGGAGATGTTCTCAGGAAAAACACCAGATGAACAAAACCAGCAGCAGGACTATACCCAAAGCAGCAGATCTATTGGTAAAAAATAAATTAATTAAATTTGAGCTTGATTTAAATTCTTATCAGTTCACATTTGAGTGAATCAGCATTGTAACCATACAAAAATTAAACAACTATTTCAACAATATTCACATTTCTTTGATCTATGCATACTTGTAAACAGGTATAAAAAGTTTAAATGTAGGGGAACTGAATATTTCTCTTTCAAACAGACATAATGTCCATAACACATTAACTCTTTTATCATAAATATATTTATACCTTTTAAATACTCTTAACAATTACATTTGAGGCAGATGTTTTTTAATTCTTGTTTTTTTTACACTGTATATAAATTACTAGCAGTTTGACTATGTCCTACAGAAATTATGTTTGCTCAAGTGAGATGCACCTGCTATTCTAAACGTTTAAATATAATTAATATGATTTACTATAAAATTGCTAACATGCATGTTAATAATTATTTTCCAGTCTATTGAGTAAACAGTCATTGTTACTACCGAGTAGTCACTTGGAAGAAATATACACAACTTTTTATTATTATATTATTATACATTGTAAAAATCTATTTGCCATAGGACCTGTCCTAAACAGCTGCTCATTCCTGGTTATTCAAGACCCATTAAGCATTGTTTCTATTATTATATGACAATAAATAAATTTTAGCAAAAATATTGTGTTATGCATATCATATCTGAATATGCAAAATACCTTTACATAAGGTAGATACTGTATAAGCCTTATTACAATTTGGTATCAGCAACCAATCAATAAAGTTTTCTGACTTTTACCTCATCCATCAGTTATAAAATCTATTACAACCCAAATGCTAGTAATGCTACCAAAGTCAGAAAATATGTTAATCATTAATTAAAAATTTGCCTAATTCATAATGTTGCTGTCAATCTTGCTAGTGTCTTGGTTTGATAGGCCAATATCACAAGTTTAACAAAAAAATTGATTACAAAAATCATTCTGCTCATGTTCAAACACTTTGCACAAGTGATTTAGGTACTTTTCATGTCCTTTAAGGTGGTGAACACCTAAGAAGCTCCCCAGGTATCCATCCACTCTTCCCTGTCATTTTTCTCCATCACAGTATAGAAGGAGTCATGGATGCCAGTGATTAGCTAAAAATATCAGCTGACAGCAACTGCCTACTGTGACTAACAGTACGTACTCTAAACATAAAGATTTCCCTGTTTTGCTATCAACAGTAGATGAGCAGAGAAGAAGCACAAGTGTGCAGACAGGAGCCCAGGGAGCATTTTAGGTGTTAAATTAAAATGGTTTTACACCTTAAGGAAACACTTTGCCCAAGGACTCTAACCCCCTAAGCCCAAGTAAAGCAAAAGAGATTAGTAAATGGACACTAGATGCACACAGACCACTTAAGCTCATTAAAGTGGCCTGGGTGCAGTGTCCTAGGTTCCTTAACCCTGCAATTGTAATGTTGTAATATTGATAAACTGCAATAATTACATTGCAGGGTAACTCCACACTACCAGAGGGACCTCCAGGTGGTTAGGTGACTTTTGGTCACCTGATACTGGACATCCTCACGCTCTGCATGAGGACATCCAGCGGCACCCAAAAATTCATTGGCATTATTGAATGCTTTTCAATGAGGGAATTCCTAATGCAAGCACGGTGCTTGCCTCACATGCGGATTAGGTCCCCCCACCAACTGATGTCAGTGGAGGAGGAGCAGAGGCCGAGCCTGTACCAGGGCTGAGGGACATCGGAACTGCAATCATGTAAGTGATAAAGGGGTTTTAAACCCCCTTAGAACCATGGGGTGAGAGGGGCGGCACAAGGACGGGGGCATATAGAGAGCTATAGTGCTAGGAAAACATCTTTGTTTTAATTATTAATTTATCATCTTACAGTCATTCTCTTATAATGTTTTATTTATTATTTAGATGTATCATCCTATTAAATACAAGTTCACAAATATTAGGCAGGTGCCATTGGTTCTCAAGTTTTTATGTGGAATTTTTATTTATTGGTCAATAAATGGACAATCAATATTATATGATTTATTATAAGAACTTTTTAGATAAATGAAAGATGTAATTAATTACAATGAAAATAAGATGGCAATATTATTACATACATACAGTTGCAAGAAAAAGTATGTGAACCCTTTGGAATGATATGGATTTCTGCACAAATTAGTCATAAAATGTGATCTGATCATCATCTAAGTCAAACCAATAGACAATCACAGTCTGCTTAAACTAATAACACACAAAGAATGAAATGTTGCCATGTTTTTATTGAACACACCATGTAAACATTCACAGTGCAGGTTGAAAAAGTATGTGAACCCTTGGATTTAATAACTGGTTGAACCTCCTTTGGCAGCAATAACTTCAACCAAACGTTTCCTGTAGTTGCAGATCAGACGTGCACAACGGTCAGGAGTAATTCTTGACCATTCCTCTTTACAGAACTGTTTCAGTTCAGCAATTTTCTTGGGATGTCTGGTGTGAATCGCTTTCTTGAGGTCATGCCACAGCATCTCAATCGGGTTGAGGTCAGGACTCTGACTGGGCCACTTCAGAAGGCGTATTTTCTTCTGTTTAAGCCATTCTGTTGTTGATTTACTTCTATGCTTTGGGTCATTGTCCTGTTGCAACACCCATCTTCTGTTGAGCTTCAGCAGGTAGACAGATGGCCTTAAGTTCTCCTGCAAAATGTCTTGATAAACTTGGGAATTCATTTTTCCTTCGATGATAGCAATCCGTCCAGGCCCTGACGCAGCAAAGCAGCCCCAAACCATGATGCCTCCACCACCATACTTCACAGTTGGGATGAGGTTTTGATGTTGGTGTGCTGTGCCTTTTTTTCACCACACATAGTGTTGTGTGTTTCTTCCAAACAACTCAACTTTGGTTTCATCTGTCCACAGAATATTTTGCCAGTACTGCTGTGGAACATCCAGGTGCTCTTGTGCAAACTGTAAACGTGCAGCAATGTTTTGTTTGGACAGCAGTGGCTTCCTCTGTGGTATCCTCCCATGAAATCCATTCTTGTTTAGTGTTTTACGTATTGTAGATTCACTAACAGGGATGTTAGCATTTGCCAGTGACTTTTGTAAGTCTTTAGCTGACACTCTAGGATTCTTCTTCACCTCATTGAGCAGTCTGCGCTGTGCTCTTGCAGTCATCTTTACAGGACGGCCACTCCTAGGGAGAGTAGCAGCAGTGCTGAACTTTATCCATTTATAGACAATTTTCTTACCGTGGACTGATGAACAGCAAGGCTTTTGGAGATACTTTTATAACCCTTTCCAGCTTTATGCAAGTCAACAATTCTTAATCGTTGGTCTTCTGAGAGCTCTTTTGTGCGAGGCATCATTCACATCAGGCAATGCTTCTTGTGAAAAGCAAACCCAGAACTGGTGTGTGTTTTTATAGGGCAGGGCAGCTGTAACCAACACCTCCAATCTCATCTCATTGATTGGACTCCAGTTGGCTGACATCTCACTCCAATTAGCTCTTGGAGATGTCATTAGTCTAGGGGTTCACATACTTTTTCCACCTGCACTGTGAATGTTTACATGGTGTGTTCAATAAAAACATGGCAACATTTCATTCTTTGTGTGTTATTAGTTTAAGCAGACTGTGATTGTCTATTGTTGTGACTTAGATGATGATCAGATCACATTTTATGACCAATTTGTGCAGAAATCCATATCATTCCAAAGGGTTCACATACTTTTTCTTGCAACTGTATCTGACAAGACCCAAAGCTCAAAAAACATGTCAGCAAACATACATGCATATTTTAATGTAATTAAATTGGATAAATAATACCTTATATGTGTATTAGCCATCTCTCTCCTCTTGTTCTTAACTTCAAGGAGTATGAAGACACCTTTTCAAAGTATTTTTACTGGTGAAACGTGTTAAGTTTTGCTTTTATTATTTTATTATCTCTATATAATAATAACAACGTATTTAACCAACATCCAGGGGATGTTACTTGAGCTCTACAAATCGTAAGTACCATTCTACTTTTTATATTCACTTCCTTTGCGAGACATATTAGACTACTTTTTCGTTCATTGTTCTCTCTCCACATATTGTTTCTACCTCTGAGAATGCACCTACCTCAATAAATATATCCAGGCAATCAAAAATCTGTGCCTATATTGTTTTGTGACTCCTGTACTAAGTAATATTTTGGGAAATATCTGGAATGTGCAAATAAACTCTAAATCTCAGGTATTTCAGTCAATGTTCTTTATTCTAAATAATTTTGATGATGCACTGTTATTAACTACTAACTTTCAAATAAAACTAACTGGCCTTACTTCAGCACACAATCTTTTCCACTTATTCTTACTTTGTTTAGTATCTTAAAAAACAGTGATGTATTACTTACATTTATGCATATCATTCTGTACTATATAACTAAGTTAAGGTCATAAGGCATTATTAAAGGGAATTCCTATTTTCCCCCTGCTTTCAAATTATTATTCCCATGTTGCACAAGTGACTTGCTTTCCTTGAATTTGATTAATCTGACACTTATACCTTCTCACAATTAAAAATGAAGAATTAGTCAAATGTAAAAGAATCCAAATGTGTCACTAATTTACGGCACCCTGATGAGAGTCAGTCAAGTTACAAGAAATACAAATTCCAAATGCTGGCAGCTGATCTAACATGCTAGCACTTGATACTTATGAAGTTATATTTGATTCTATGCAAAGTACCCATAGTTTATCTGACTAGTCAAGATTTAGACTGCATCCAGTGATAGCTCACATTTGGACTTTGACTCACAGAGACATTTGGAAATATGATAGAATGGTATACCAATGACCATATCTGTAATGAAAATTACGAGATCAAGAAAGAGAATTATCAAGGTAAAAGAGGTGCTATTTTGGGTGCAAACTGCTAAATGTAGAGATGCATTATGTTGGTTTCCATGGTGAGAGCTCCTTAGGCCTGCAACACTCATCTCTTTGATAGTCATATCAGAGGTGAGTGTGAGGAACCTACCATGTATCTGTTTATAGTACGCTTCTGGTTATTTCTTTGGATAGACAATAGATTACTAGCCCATTATTCACAGCTGTGATGCGTTTCCTTTTAATTAGTTCCTATTATTTTGGAGATTATATCCTGTGAATTGCAACATTTTTATAATTGGCATTTTCATAACTGGCAACATTTAGACCAGTTGCTCATATGGATCAATACATGGTCTCCCCTACCTCCTACTTTACCTGGACATTTTACGGTATGTTTCCATGAATTTGCCTCATGCTTCGCATCCAAACACTGAGATGCCTAAGGTATAGCTGTCACTCAACTGCGGTATTCTAAGAAGTCTCACAGCACTGCTTCAGGCTTATATGTGCTTGTTCATGTTGGTAGGCCTGTGACACCATCTCTATAATTGTCAGTTCAAAGGTGAGTGTAAAGAATCAAATATGCATTTAAGTGTTTATAGAAATCTTCCTGTTATAGGGCAGACCACATATCCCGACCTTGTTCACAGTTGTGATGTATGTCCTTTTAGTTATTTCCCATCACTTTTGGAGGCGATATCATGCTATGAATTGCAACATTTTCATGACTCCTTGGCAACAATTAGACCACTTGTTAATTTGGATTAATATACTATTTCGCCTATTCCTTCCTTTGAAGAACTGGTAGACCCCAACAATAGATACCATTGGCTAAATCCATGATGTTACCAATTCCTTCAATAACCCACTGGGGGGGGATCTGGACTGATAATCAATTATGCCTGTATGTTGCTATGTTTTGTTGCTATGTTATGTATGTCAGTCATTTTTCTAATTATACACAGGTTTGAGTTATGTATCATTCCTCTGTCTCTTGTTACATCATTTAAGTTTTTGGTTTCTTTAAAACTTGCAATTGAGAGAGATTATAAAATATTATATTCAATATACAGACCACAAGTAGGAAAATAAGGTTTGAGTTTAAGCGATACAAAAAAAACTAAGTTTATATAATAAAACTAATGATCATGGGGAAAAAATAAGTAATCCTCAACATCTTTTCTTCTTTAAGAATGTGTAAATTCTATTCATGTAAATACTATATTGGTGATAATTATGACATGTGGATATTTTCTGTTTAAATTCAGCTTGAATAATATCATATGGCCATAGGGAAATTTCACAGCATTAAAATTACAGTGGGTGTAGAACTAGTTAGTTTTCAATATATTCCACTCATGAATAATTATCAGGCAGGCATGTCCTAAAGCAAGTACAAGCTGTCACTTTACCGAAATATTCAATCTTTTAAAAAAATGCACACATTCAAATAAGCACACCTAGATTGTAGTAAGGCAGTAAGTGAAAACAAAATAATGCATTTTTAGGTGACAATGAAACGTTGTAATTGTTTTACTACAATTATATATTTAATGTCGAGTTAACCCTTACCCAAGTGAACACCTTTCAAAATCAGAAAAATGTTATAATTGAAAATAAGGTATAATATTTATTTAAAATGCAAAATATATTGATACAAGATAAAAAAAATGTATATATATATATCTATTGGGTTCACAAACTGAAGCATATGGAAAAACAATTTAATCAAAAATTTTTTTTTAATTTTGTGGTATTTATTTTAACAATTTTACATTATACAATATCTCACAATCTTTCCCAAATATTCTAAATAAATTGTTTATAAGGAAACCTTTAGAATGTTGTTTAATATGTATTTAAAGTGAAATCAGCACCTATGTTTGGGAATGCAGATTGCAATAATTGTTCAGTGCCATTGTTGGAAGACCTGCCAGGGGTAGACAAGGGGAGGGGTATCATAGGAAGACATTGAATTATACAAACTATTAGTCCATAATATGAAAGAAGTATTATAGTTACTTACTGCTATATTATAGACATCATGCTTGTAGTTTTGGAATCTGTATTTTCAAAAATAGTTATAGATTCTGTATAGGTATATGTAAAGACACTATTTGAGCATTGTATTGATTGAGGTATTCAGCATGTTTTAAAACTAATTGTTACTTACTAACTATTCCGAACCTTTCTAATTTTTTTAATTTATTTTTGTTTAGTGGATCAATACATACAGAAAGCAAGTCTCAAACTGAAAAATACATCATATAGATTATAATAATAATAATAATAATAATAATAATAATATTAATAATAATAATTCTAATAATAATAAGTGGTGTGCAAGTATAAAATCCAATAAGTGTCAATGACACAAAGTCAAATTTCAACACATGGAAACTTAACAACAACAAGGGAGAATTGTTAAATACCCGGGTATACCAGTTTAGCGCAATGCTTTTAACAAGGCCAAACGTGAATTTGAACAGGTTTAATAGTCAGTGTTAGCCCAGGTCAGGGATGCATCAGCAAGGCAAGAAAGGGACACCATAAATCAGGATAAACATAATACCAGAGCTGAGAAAAAAGATTAGTTGTATGGCAGGCCATGGGTTTTTAAATGTTATTTTAATGTCAATGTCTTCCAGCAATGAAAAACATTTTGGGGAGGTATTCTTAGCTATGCAATGCGTATATGTAGTCAATTCTCATATTGAATGCTAGTTTCATTTTGAACAGTTGTAAGGAATATGTTGCACTGTAGTGTATATAGAGATGAATTTACAATCTACTACTGCTATCATCCCAAGTAGTTGGTTTACATAAAGTTTGGTGGTAGAATACTGAAAAATCCACAGAAATGTTTATCTACAATATCTAGTCTATCTTCCATGGGTTAGTCTAACAGTATTTAGTTCCTCGATTTTTCTATATCAAACATACCGAAATTTCTATAAAAGTTCAAACTATAGCAATTATTTAGCTTACGTTCTGTTAGGGTTTAAGAATCTGCCATCTCAGCTCTCACTAACTACAGGTGGGCAATGGATCCTCTTGTGAAAATTATATTGAGATGTAACCCTAGTTCTGTCTGACGTTCCATTTAAACTTCTAGGGAATATGCTTTCACTTCTGCTAAAAGGATATTGGGGATAAGAGCTTTATCACTCAAATGAACTTATCATCTTTTTCTGCAGGATAGGTTGGTACTCTAACCAATCCAGGAGTTTCTCCTTAAAGTGGTGATAGAATGTCATCTAAATAAGAAGATTTGTAACCCTCTTTTTATTTCCAGAAGTTCCCTCTGAAGAGGAACGTATGTGACACACCCTATATGACTGATTCAATAAACAGAACTGAAGAATGCATGAATTCTTAAATTGATCTTCCACCTATCAAAATCTTGGAAAAGAGAAGTAGATTTCATACCATGCTTACAATTACAATTATTTATACAGTGCCAAAATAGTCTGCAGAAGAGACGAACATTTAATTCAAACAAAATACATATAATATATGAAAATAGTAGGTAAAGTAGACCCTGCCCATATGAGCGGCAAGCAGAGAGGTCTTTACTGACTTTATTAGTAGAAGGGCATCACTAATCATGTTTCTAAAATACTATCATCCAAATTTAATATCCTTTTTCTGTAACCTAATTTAGAAAATATGATATTTCTATAGTAAACATAGTGTCCAGACCCTCATTTTTTTTCTTAATTTTTCTTGGATAAGTTATACTGCCATGGTAAAGGAGGAGAGAAGAGAATGTATCAATGCCTACCGAAATTTCTTTCTTTTCTTTTTTCCATTTTCGATTTCTTGTTCTTCCCAAAGCTAACATTTTAAGAGATATCTTAAAAAGACATCAACATTATTTATGCAAACAAAGAAATGTTTCAGATGTTTGCTGTAATGTGAAAATATTTCCGTTCCTTCAGTTGTAGCAATTTTCTTTCTAAGTCAACCTTTAAGCTACCATTTTTAACAGTTAAAAATTATGTAGGGTTCTGTATATTGAATCAGATGTAAATGATGGAGGCACAATATGAAATATAAAAATAAAAACAGTTGTGAAAGTGAGCTGAGATCTAGCTTTTATAGCTCTATTTAGCACTTTAGCTAGATAGGGCACGAGTTTACAATCAAAGGTTAATATGGGAAGTCAAGACAAGAGGCGACAGGAGGAGTTGGTGATGTCAGAGACACTTAAAGAAAAATTGCAGGCACTTATAAGTTGTAAGGGGGATGAGGAGATCTTCGAATGAGATCTCAAATAGCTGGAGAAGCATTCTATAAAAAAGAAAAGAAGAACCCCAATACCACACCGGTACTTAAAGCCCTACTAGCGGACCTGCAGTCCACAATCCAGGCAGATATGGCAGCCTTCCGCACAGCATAATGGGAAGACTGGATGCCATGGAAGACACCTCTGCAGCACACACTACCCACCTTGCCTCCATGCAGCAGGAGATCGGGGGTCTGCAAAGTAAAAACGAGGAATTTGAACAGAGGTTTGCAGCCTTGGAGGACGCACGTTGGGTAGCCAATTTAAAAGTACGGGGAGTACCGGATGAAATCCCGGTGGACAAACTACCGCACCTTGTACGCAGACTCCTGACGAACCTGCTGTCTCCGAGACAGGCCAAAGCCATATGCCTGGAGAGCATCTTTAGAGCCACGAAACCGTCAAGAGCCCCAGCGACTGCCTCCCGTGACTTAATAATTCGTTTCCAACAGAGGAAGGATAAAGCTATGACCATGGCAGCAGTTAAAAACTGTATTCCATATAAATTCGAAGAGATGTCACTCACATTCTTTGCGGACCTCACTGGCGGCACTTTGGCCTGGAGGAAATCTCTAAAACCATTCACCACCCTTCTCAGACAACAGAGTATACCGTATAGGTGGCGCTTCAACTGCCCCCTGCTCGTCCTAAAGGGGGAGGCCAAGCATGAAGTTTACAACCTACAAAGCGCACAAGATTTATTACGCACGCTGGGACTGTGCAAATGAGACCCCGAAAGAGTCACCACCTTCGTACCACGACAGCCCAGACATGGCTCATCCGATACAGCCACTACGTGAAGGCCTTCAGAGAAGAGGCTGTGGTGACCAACTACTACCGGGACTGTTTTACCGTAAAGATATGACACCATAACACCTCAGTTAATGTTTAATGTTTCACTGTTCCTGCTATCAAGTTCACAGAAATAATGTTAGTTCTCTGCTCGAACTGCTTACTATATTTGCCATAGAATATGTCTTGATCGTATATCCCCCCGTCTACTCTGCACACTTAAAGGAGGATACTCAACAGATAGCCATAGACAGAAGGGCCACACACTATGCATATCAGCTGCATACACACCGGCACATCCATTAAATACCCAATTACAACAAGGGAATGCACAGTACACAGCTTTGCCCGCTCACCCTTAATACAAATTATTAACTCAAGCGAGAGTAACACTCTAAAGCCCCCACACTAACCTTAGGGGCGCACACTCAGCCACCAAGGACAACACGTAGTGACCCCTCTACGCCTATACACAAGCTAAGTTACACCAATGATCTGCTATATAAAATAAAATAAAATTGTGCAATGTTCATGATGCCATGTATACAGATGTACCTGCAAATATGTTAGCACCAGCTGTTGTGGCGGTGCGGACGCAATGTATATTATATGCACGCATAAAATAAAGAATTTTTTTTTTTTTTAAAAAGAAGGAAACTTTATGGTTGGTTTTAGTGAAAATTAAGTTTCTCTTTTTTCTGTTGGGTGTTTAAGTAGAAGGACACTTAAAGTCGGTGTGAAAATGAAGTCATACCTACTGTATGTGAGAATCAAACTTTAAGCATATGTTCTTAGAGATAAAGGGGACTGTATGCTGACTAAAGCTTTTGTTCCCAAGCATTTCTATCAAGTATATGAACAAATAAATGAAAATTCTAATTTGTCCAAAAAAAGCAATCTATAATGTGCTAGCTATTCTCCCCTTTGAATAAATGTTCTACTTATAGAACAATGCAATGTAGTCACTTTCTTGTCTTATGATATCTTTTGGCTGGGTTGAAATTCTAATATGGTATTTATGAGTATTTTATCTTTATGAAATTAGAATTTTTTGAGGGAGAGGTGACAGAGCTGCTTTAACAGCAACATAAAAAAGTTAAAAAGTCACAAAAATCACCGGTGAAATTAAAAAGTAATAATAACAAACCATTTGGACAGGAATGGTAAATTTAGCTCGTCATCAATTTTCAAGTACATTATAGGGTCTAGATGTTTTTGTCCAACCCTGTGGTATTTATTGAACTGGACAGGATGAGAAGGAAAGAAGATGTTGCCAAAAATCAAAGCTGTGACTCTAGGACACTGTTACTCTTGGCTTACTAAACCTCTGAACTATCTCCCCAGGTAAATAAAATGCAGTCAATGAAGGCTGTCATCAGCTAAGATGTGCACGGAACTTAGGCTAGCTTTAGAATGTTGATTATAAACCTAGAAATCTGTTGGTGATGATTTGATAACTGACTTGCACATTCTTTCGAATTCAGCTGTGTGAATTGGTGTCCAACTCACCACCATTTACTGTTTATTAAGTTACCCTTTTGGGGAGAATATAAATCATCTCAATTTGAATTGTGCTCCAAAATCACATGGCGTTTTTGCTAACTCTATAAAAAATGAAAAAAAGTTCCAATGTAAATAAGAGTAAATGGTGTTTTATTTCTTGTATCATATAGCAGAAATATCCTTTATAACAGATCAAACTCACTATAGCAGAAAATAATTGAGACAGTGAATTTGAGCAAATGAAAATGGAATTACAGGAAATTTGCATCCATTTTATTCCACAGCATGCTTTGCAAAGATATCAAATTTAGTACTGAGTCACAAATCATTTTAACAAATTGACCTGGGATTTAGGTTTTGCATCACATTATTCTGATTGTTTGGTCCTAGCATCAGAATGGAAAAAGTAACCATAAATAGCTACCACCATTACCATTGTATGCATATTTTGCATGCACAGATCATAACAATAGTTACATTAAATAATAAGCAAGCTGAAATATTAAGTAATATAGAAACATAGAAACATAGAATGTGACGGCAGATAAGAACCATTTGGCCCATCTAGTCTGCCCAATTTTCTAAATACTTTCATTAGTCCCTAGTCTTATCTTATAGTTAGGATAGCCTTATGCCTATCCCACGCATGCTTAAACTCCTTTACTGCGTTAACCTCTACCACTTCAGCTGGAAGGCTATTCCATGCATTCACTACCCTCTCAGTAAAGTAATACTTCTTGATATTATTTTTAAACTTTTGTCCCTCTAATTTAAGACCATGTCCTCTTGTTGTGGTAGGTTTTCTTCTTTTAAATATAGTCTCCTCCTTTACTGTGTTGATTCCCTTTATGTATTTAAATGTTTCTATCATATCCCCCATGTCTAGTCTTTCCTCCAAGCTATACATGTTAAGATCCTTTAACCTTTCCTGGTAGGTTTTATCCCGCAATCCATGAACCCGTTTAGTAGCCCTTCTCTGAACCCTCTCTAAGGTATCAATATCCTTCTGAAGATATGGTCTCCAGTACTGTGTACAATACTCCAGGTGAGGTCTCACCAGTGTTCTGTACAATGGCATGAGCACTTCCCTCTTTCTACTGCTAATACCTCTCCCTATACAACCAAACATTCTGCTAGCATTTCCTGCTGCTCTAGTACATTGTCTGCCTACCTTTAAGTCATCAGAAATAATCACCCCTAAATCCCTTTCCTCAGATGTTGAGGTTAGGATTCTATCAAATATTCTGTACTCTGCCCTTGGGTTTTTACGTCCAAGATGCATTATCTTGCACTTATCCACATTAAATGTCAGTTGCCACAATTCTGACCATTTTTCTAGTTTACCTAAATCATTTGTCATTTGGCTTATCCCTCCTGGAACATCAACCCTGTTACATATCTTAGTATCATCAGCAAAAAGACATACCTTACCATCAAGACCTTCTGCAATATCACTAATAAAAATATTAAAGAGAATGGGTCCAAGTACAGATCCCTGAGGTACCCCACTGGTGGCAAGTCCAAGCTTTGAATATATTCCATTAACTACAACCCTCTGTTACCTGTCACTCAGCCACTGCCTTACCCATTACACAATATTGGAATCCAAACTTAAAGATTGCAGTTTATATATAATATAAATTAGTTTTGCCCTTGAGAACATACATATGTTCTTTGGAAGGGGAAAATTAGAAAAATAATCCTGATTGACAAGTATATAGCTATTACCTTCACCAAGTAATTATACATAAGGTCTTGTTTTCACATTTTGGACAGGGAACCAAATTATTTACATACAATCAGCTTAGGAAACAGCAGTTTTAGAATTAACTTAATGACCAAAAATTGTGCTGAAAACAAATTAATTCTGCCAAACATCTTTTTTAGACTCTATTCGTTATTAGAGGGGTCCATTGTATAGGGGAAAATAGTGTTGCTGCAAACTCCTTGTAAATGTTAGGTAAACATAGATTAAAAAGATAGACGAACACAGATTTTCATCACTGGGTTTTGCTTAACTGCTTAATAAAGCTATGTAGAAAAGTGAATTCTTAAAATAATAATTCTGCTTGATACTTATTCGTCTACATGTTTGTATATTCTCCTTTCTCATGTTGGGTGGCTTGCCCTGTATCATATATATTTTAGTTCCTATGTGTCATTTAAAAATATGACATAATCAGACTTTCCTGACTATTCTTATAAAAGAGATGTATTCTTCTTGCTTTACAAATAGAAAGTCAGTACTTACAACGTCATTGATGTTAAAAAGGTCACCAGTTGATGTAATATGCTGGACATTCGTATGGAGACACTTTGCCCTTGATGTCCTGTGTCTCAGAGTCTATGTCTCATTTTCACTGTTTGCCTCCTTACATAAATAATACATTCTACATATATACCACAAAAGTGGCTGTGTTATCATTACAAAGTCAATGCTTTTGATGCAATATGCTTTTTGACAATTCAAGATCAACCACACCTTAGTGTTAAATGCATGTAAGAAACATTTCCAGAAAACAGAATATTTTTCAAGCTATTTCAAAAATTTGGGAAAAACATCTACAAGAGCAGAGAGCAGGCACAAGAGGAGCAGACACATACATGTTCATCGTTACATCCAGATCTAAATTTTTCTTGTATCACTGCTCCATTTAATGCCAGATGGTATGACTTACCTGATGCCAGTATAGCATGTTTCTCCAATCAGATCACCTCTTCTAGTCTTAAGAATAATGTTGTAATAATCATTAAATAGATGATGGAGATTTATACATGTGTCAAAAATAGAAAAGTGTGATGAGATTGCAAACATAGAGCCATTACGATAGAGCCCATTAGAATTAGCCTGGACATTCTACTGGTTTCCATAGTGACTGGTCATCTGTTAGGTACTTTGCCTAATATTACTATATATAATACTGATAAATTTATTTGAAACAGATTTATACACGCAGGCATAGCCAATCCACCTTTCCTTCCTTGTGAGGTGACTACATTAAAATAAATGTACACATAAATACATTTTTTAAAGTCAATTGCTTTCTATTAACAAGATCTGCTGCAATTGATATTATAAGTATTTTATTTATTTTCTATAGGACTACTTCTATCTAGAAACTGTCCCAAACACTCTTTTGCTGTATCTTCCAATGGTATAGATGCACAGGGGCTCTTGATAATACTTAAGATGGATATCTTCCTTGAATTAAATGAATTCCATTTTGATTTGTATGCCTATTTTCCTAATATTTTAGGGAAAGGTGGCAGTTGTCAGTCATTTCCCAGAGCCACTAAAAACATCGTTCTCCAAGTGAATATACCAGAACACGTGAATTTCTATTACTACTTTAGATTTGCAATCCGAGCACATTTTAAGTATCGAGTGGCTTCTGACATTTCAGTTTGGCATTTCCTAAGAATTAAGGTGATTTGTGAAATATCATTACAAAGCTTACCAAATGCCCTTTTTAATCTGCTTCCACTATTTCATTTTCAATAACACTTTGTTTGGCACAGGCCATGTATGATGTGAAATTAATTATGAATAAAGGATTGCAAGAAATATCATCTTTGATGGGGATATTATAATCATGCCTGCTCCATGTTCGATCCATCCTTCTTATAGCCTTTCTTTTTAGGGAACAAGAAGTACTAATAAAGTGAATCACATGTTTTCTTTTATGAATATGTATGGATTTTTATGAATATTTAGGAATATGTACATATGCAATATATATATATACACATACATTTCATTTCCACTTTACTAAGTTCCTCTACTACAAAGATGATTTTGTTTCCTCCTGTATAGACATCTAGATTGTTTGCATCTGAAATGTACCATGTTGCAGAAAACACTGCTTAGGAATCTTGGGCCTTGCTGACTTTAGTCACATAGTTCCTACAGATTCCTCACCGTCACGTCCTTTCTTTAAAATTCCAGTCTTTCAATCTGGAAGTAGATTTAGATCTCTCAACCATAGAAGCCACTGGAAGAAATTTGAAAGTATCTCTCATGTTCATTACAAACCAGCCTGAGATAATCAATACTTTAATACATGGACCATTAATGTGCTAGAAGAACCTATTTGAAAATAAGTTAGGTACTATGTAACCATAAAAGAATGCACACTGACGCAAACATTACTTGGGAATTATGTCACCTTGAAATAATTCTCATTTGCTTTTAAGGGGCCTAATGCACACCAAGAAAATAATTCCCACTCCATTTCACTAACACTGGACATTGTCTCAAGTTAGTATATGCACTGATTCATGCAACCCTATGCCTAATTTTGATCTTGCCAACTGCATTTTGTAGCAGCACCACAATTTGGTAGACCAGGTGAGATTTTAAAGTCTTCAGTTGTTCAGTTTTGCTCATGTGGTAGATGCTCACTTCTTAATTAATCTGGTTGAGGTCTATGAGGTTTAGTCTATGATTTACTATTGATTTACCCCGTCTCCTTCAAGATTGATGTGTTGTTATGACTGCTTACGAGGGCATGTTGCCTTCATGTCCAAGTAAAATGTTTGTATTTTCTGGTCTGAGAATTTAAAGTGAATTCAAAGTGAATATCATATTTAAGGTCTGAGTAGTTGAACTGAAAGTACTGAGAACTGAGAATTTTTTCAGTTTGGCTATATTGATCGTAAATCTGAAATTTCCCTTTAAATTTACTTTAAATTCTCACTTTAGTAAATATCCCTGAATGTATATCTAAAAAAGGCTTATTCAACAAAATCATTTTTTGTTTTTATTTACATAACACCTATAATGTTTAATGAACATAATTTTAAGCATGATAAACATTACCTGTGAAACATCTAGGAACATACTTTTAAAATTGGGTTAATATTAAGATGGCAATGCATTTCTCTGCTAAAAAAAAGGTTCTATGTGAAAAATTTTAACATATTATAAGAGGGCACTTGTAGACATTTGTATAACTCAATTGCTGTGTCACATTGAGTATTTTTATTTGTTTTTGTATGTAGCAAAATCTTTCTATGAGTTAAACATTGGAAAGGTGTGAGATTTTCTGAAAGTAACACTTAATACTTTAGTAGCAGTCATATTTTTATAATCTAGCTAGCATCTGTGAAAATGAGATTTGAACAATTAATTTGGTTATGTTGGTCAGAAGGGACAAATTGGTACCCAAATTACAGTTGCATTAGACACAACAAATTAGAATTCTAAAAAAAAATCAATTAAAAATGATTACTCACCAACACATGTGGCTTCTCTCTAGCATTCGGTGCTTCTATACCCCAACATTTTACTCCATGAAGACCCAAAAATAGAAATCACTAGGTTCGTTTTTTAAGAGAGGTTCAAAGCTAATGATTTAGTTTTGTGTTTTGCATCACTCAGCAATCCAAAATAATGAATTTGGTACATTTATTTATTACTATTCATTCACTCAACAGGTTTACAATAAAAGCAAATGGTAGTTTACTTTTACTTTCAACATGCAGCATCCCCATAGCCACACCAATGTCCACATAACTGCACCAATGTCCATATAACTGTACCAATGTCCACATAACTGCACCAATGTCCACATAACTGTACATATGTCCATATAACTGTACCAATGTCCAATGTCCATATAACTGTACCAATGTCCACATAACTGTACCAATGTCCAATGTCCACATAACTGCAACAATGTCCACATAACTGCACCAATATTCTCAGGTGGCATTTCGAAAACACACACACACATTTACTGTGACAAATGCAGTTAAATTAATATGAATAAAAAATATGTGCAGAATCTTATGCAGATTTTTATTTGTTTATGCTGAGTGCTTTTTTTTTAAATGTTATTATAAATTAGACTTGCTGTTTTTTTTTCTAATTTCAGCCTTGCGAACTATTGGCACATTCCCAAATCAAGACTTATGAAAAAGCATACGTCCTTTAGCCACAATTATTGTGCCCCTTTTACAAACATACAAATATTTTTGAATACATATTTTCAGCATGGTGCTTCAAATTTTCTCTAAATTTAACAATTCATCATCAAACTTGCACATTTATCATTACGTTATCAGTGGACACTGAATGAATATGATCTAGACGCCTGAGCATCTGGCTCCTCGTAGCTCCTGACATTAGCACAGACAACAGAATCAGTGGACTATTGAATGCAATTACAGTAAGCGAGACAGACAATAAAGATTGATCGCGCCTTCTCTTTTTATCACACACAAAACTAGTGGGGGTTAAAGCTTGCCTTGAGCTGCTTTCATTTAACAATGATTGAAAATATGCAGTTGTGTTGGTAAAACACTCTTGGCTTGTACCACTTCATTTACCGGACACATTATCAAATTAAATGAAAAGTGAACTGCCAAAAGCAGCAGTTATTACACATTAATGATGAATATTTATTTAGCATTGTTCACAATTCAAAGACAGAGCAGATTTCTTCTTCTTATCTTCTTTTTTAAGCTATACTTTGGTAATTTCCCTATTTTTTATATTAATGCTTGGTTCTTTTTCCAAATCTCTGTGCACAGGCACGCATCAATGCTTTTTTGATTTTACATTTGATTATAAAACATTAATTAATAACATGTTGTGTTTCATTAATGCTAATTACTGAAGCTCTTGTTGCCTCTTTTTTAATTTCAAATATTTTTTGCCTGATTCACTGCATGAGTTGAATACTTGGGTAGTCGGTAGAATGACAAATACTGAATACATAATTTTAACTCTTGTGGAAGAGAATGCAGTGGCCACCTCCTTTTTATCTAGTGAAGATAACCGGAATATCCCTTTAACTAAATTGACTTTGCACTGCTGGGATGCATTAAAATCATGTTCTGCATAATATTTTCTTTTTTAAGCACCTCTGTCTTTTTACTCTAACGTAGAAGGTTTTATGTTTCTTTATTTTGCTCTCACTGTGATTTTTTTTAATCTGATTTATTAGGAATTGGAATTAAATATTTGTTAAATTATTTTTACTTTTTTATCTTTTGCACGAGAGAACTGCAACATGTATAGAGGTCCCTTATAAGGGAACCCTATAATGATGTCACCAGAAATATTTCCGTGCTCTGGTTTGTGTGATTCACATGTAATCATTTACTCCAACCAGCATGACCATTTCTGCTTTTTGAAATGGCCATGGTGGTAGGAGTCTGGATGGGCAGTGTTTCATCATGACAATGATGTCAGTGGGGTGGATCAGGCTGCAAGAAGAAATTGGCTTCACACTGTAATGGAGGTAAGTTTTATGTTTGCTTTTTTTTTAAAGTGTGTGTTTTTTCTAATGTTTTTTATTAGTTGCATTAACTCTTTAAAACAGAAAAGTAGATTCTTAAAAAGGCATTGGGAGACATAGCATGTGAATTAAGAAATGACTATGTCACGAAGGCCAAAGTTGTGGAAGGTGTGAAGAAAGAGTGAGTGACCAACAGTGTCAAAAACAGCAAAAGCATCACAAAAGTCATGGAGACCTTTTGTATATACCATCTGAAATTAAGAGAGTACCACTACCACAATAGATCCCACAAAACAGGGATTGTAACACTGTATCACTGATTCCTTGAGCTTTAGGAAGTTTATGTTTTTAGATCTAGTCTTTTGAGTGGGTCACTTATTTTTATATCCCTTACTAATCTTCATTTACAGTATTACACTGTTGGAAGCTGTCTTTTTTGTCATTTCATATCTCTGTTCTGAATTTGTTTGAAGCTGCACTGCATATGTATATCTGCTAGTGCGGATTATACCACTGAAGCTCTCATACACTTGAGTGACACAAAGATTTGTCTTATTTGTACATACTACATGATTGGTCTTTCTCTCTGTATTTTTTTGGGGGGATGGGTTATTGTACTTGCTGAGAATATCTAACCCATTAAAGAGGCCAAGACTGTATTGTGAAAATTTGGACTCTTTTCTATTGTTGTTCACAATTTTTATACGCAAGGCATATTGTGATAAGAGGTGTTCCTGAACAGTTTTATTAGGTGCAACCTACCTGTTGACTTCTTTGATTCTTTTGATAGAGGCCTTTACTCTACCCTACAGGTACAGTGCTGCATTTTTCTAACTATATAGCTTGATTTATGTTATACAATTAAGTGTTTCTTCTCCTAACACTGTTAAAAGCTCAACTTTTAGTGTATTTCCATTATCCCTGCCTCCTGTTGAGATTATCAGTCAACTTTTTTCATTGGGGTTTATACTTGCTGTAAGACACACCTTTCCTGCATACTCCTGTTTAGGAGGCACATACTTTTTTCCCATAACAGGTTAAAAGTCAGGTTAGTATGTTAGCTTTGTGTAAATACATCTTATCTATTGTCTCTCTCTATTCTCAAATTGCATTCCAAAGCTGCTGCAATAAATCATTCTGGCTGTTTCTCTTCTTCAGTGCTTGCTGCTGGTGCTGCTCTGACAAAGAGCCTGCTCCTCCCCCCTAATTCCCTTTGCAATAATTACTTTCCCTTAGGCTGAATTCCAGCAGGAGTCATGCCCTAATCAGACATGTTTAATGCCAAATATGTTGCTAAAGGTTATAATCAAGTTAAGTTGATTACAAACTTTGCATGAGTTTGAATCTTAATGCTACTAGCATCACAATATGACATACTTCTTCATCAAATGCATGTGAAAACAGCTTATTCTCATGCTCCAAATAATTGTGAACTATACGTAGAACAACTGAGGTCAAAATCAAACAGGATGAAAAACTAGTTCTCAAATTGAACAAGTCGTAATACTGTTTAAAGCAACCAGGTAGAAAATGGAATAAAGTGCTACATGACCATTTAAGTGAAAATAGCTTTGAGCAGAATCCTGCAGACCACTGCATGTACACCAAACAGTATGAAGCTGAAAAAGTGGCATGCAACTGTGTGCACATGCCTAGTTATCCTACTCTCAGTATGCCGATTGCAATAGCAAGCACTCCCCCTTTTTCTCAGCAGATACTTTCTGTTTCTATCTAATTACAGATTTCCAAATACAGCTCAATGAGAAGTCTTTGTAAGGCAAGTGCTCTGGGCAATTACTTGACTCTTGAGTTTAAAGGAACACTCCACTGCCCAAATACAAAATACATTTTTTTTAAATCACCTTTTAATAGATATACCCCAAATGGAAACTTGCATGCATTTAATTATGCATTTTTCATTGGAGTTATATCTAAAAACAACTTTAAAAAAACTGCAGGTCTCTTGTCTGCTGCCTTTGCAAGCCCTCCTCTTCTAACACGACAAAACTTTATGTGACTGTCCAATCACAGACTTCCCAATGCAGCTCAATGAGGAGTCATTGCATGGCATGTGCTCTGGGCAATATCTGCCTCTTGAGTTTAGTGCAAATAAGCTAATTGAAACACCAGGGGGTGTAGCAGTACAATTTATAAAAGTGTAAATTTCTATTGAAATCTTTGCTTTTTAAAAAATGAGAAAATAGGACACACTCTTCACACATAAGCTTTTCAACATGCTTAAATGCTTTAAGGGTCTGGACTGTCCCTTTAAGCTAAGCTACTAGGAAGGATCTGTTTTCTGATTGACAGTCAGAGAGTGTAACAAGATAAGCAAGCTAAAGTGTTTTAGATGTTTTCAGAGTTCCTCTAACTGGCATGGTGGGTAAGTTTGCTCCTAATTATATTTGTTTGTTGTTTTAATTACTTTCTGCTTGATAAAGGTTCAGATACAGGACGAAAATGTCATTATATTAAAAATGTCATTATATTAATGTGATTTCACCTGCAAATGTGTATAAAATGACTAAGATTTTGGATTGAAAACCCATGAGTGCACTGTTATTTATGTATTTAATTTTTTTTGTTAATCTCTTTTTTTATTGTTTATCAATAAAGAAGTACGAAGAGAGTACAACACTAAAGTTCAGTAATATAACAGTGAGAGTACAAAATAAGAACAAACGTGACTCTTAATAAATATCAAACAAACCCGTAAAATCCTTCTTTAAGTAAGCAGTTTTTCAAACAAAGTGTGATGCAGTTGATGTCAGGGGAGCGAGGGAAGCTACTCAGGACTAAGACTCATGTTGTATCCCCAATGCCGGTGCACACCAATACCGCTATACTGGTGCCCCATAGTATGGTTAGAGGTTGGTAACTTCACTAAAAGCAGTGACTTGCACTGCTATACATTTTATTTTAAGGTTGTTGCACTGGGGCAGAAATTGGAGTGCTACCTCTCTTCATTTGCATATATATATATATATATATATATATATTTATTTATTTATTTTTTATCTGAAAGTCACATAACTTTTCTTTTGGCTAGATATGATATTCAGTTGTTTGTGTGTATAACTAAGTTTATCTTATCAATAAAGATACATTTTAATAACTACAACCGTACAACATACATTCAGTCCTTTTTATAGTGCATTCACCATGTCTCGAGGGCATTGCAGCCATAAGTTAGCCATTATATATCATTTCTTTTCTTTTCCACCTTTCTTTAGTATTTCATTTCCATTTGCAGCATATCATATCCCCACTAAAGAGTCTGTTTCTTTTAACAGTTGAAATTGCTGCAAGTGATTTAACTGTCATTTAATTTGATTCCTCTTCTCTGTCTGCGGAGAAATATGTTTAATGTACTGGAAATTATGTTAATAAGAAAAAGCATTATCTCATTTAATGAAATAAATACACAAATATTTCAAAATAAAATAAAGAGGCAATCTTCACCATGGAAATGTCTCTTATGGTTTGCATAAAATAAACAAATGGGAAAATTCATGAATATATTGAAATATAGTAGCAAAAAAAAAAGACACTGCTCTTTATAGAACACAAAGAAAGAACAGTATCTGCAATGCATATAACCGACAAATTTAAATGCAGATTTGAATGTTCTACAAACTGAATTTATAACCTTAGTCTACAAAACACTGAAATAATAAGCAATGCATCCATGATCATTGCACATTTTAAATAAAAGTTGCTTCTATTAATTGCTTACTAATCTAACACTGTAAATACATACGTTTAGGTTGTTTTGCATTGTTCACTCATGCAAATAAAAAAAAACAACCAACCAACCAATCGCTTGATTTCTCTTCCATTCTACTACTAACTTTCATATGGGAGTTCTGCTCTGGTTTCTTCTAACTACCCTTGTCATTTTTCCAGATTGCCCCTCTGCATTATGCTGAAGAACTGTAAATGAGGCCCCCCTCATATAACTGCATTGAAGCCCACAAAACTCATGAAGTACAGGGATGGCGGTAGAGAAGGTTTCAGGTACAATGTAAGCCATCCGTTGTACTGGCTGCATTAATAACATGTAATGTTCTCTGTAAAACCTAATCAACTGCATTTAATGTATGAAGGCATTATACTCACATATATTCATAATGATTGCCTTCATTTGTAAATCTGCACTTTATAAAACACATAGTAAAGCAAGACCAGTGGAAGGAAAAAGAAAGGGTAAAAAAAGGGATTAAATTACCCTTTTCTTAAATAAAATGTAGATGTAAAAAGACTCCTCCAAATCTTCATAAAACTAAATATACACCAAATATCTACAAATAGAAAGTCACATATAGTGTAATACAGCACTAAAATCACACTTCTGGGTATGTGTGGTAATATACATTCACAAACAAAGATTGATTGCAGACAAGAAGACCCAATCAGGGGTATATTTCTCTTTCTCCAGTTTCCCAGTGTCATGCTTACTCAGTTTGTAAATGGACAGCAGATGCAGAGGGAACCTTTCTGTGGTCTCAGGCTTCCCTCCAGCGGTTCAAATGCCAGCCGCTGTATCTCTGCCCCCTTTTATGATGCGGCGCATGTGCACCAACATCATGACGCTAATGATGTCACTGTGGCGTGTGCGTGCTGACGCCATGATGCAAATGATGTCACAGTCCAGCAAAACATCTGAATTCGACCATTTGGGGGGCATGGCTTCAAATTTAAAGCTCCAACCTATAAAAGGCTGGTTCAGCCATTGCACTTTGCCCTGTTGTGGTTCTAACTACAGTTCCCAATAGTGCTTTGCTTTACTGTGTATCTTGTGTATTGACCTTGGCTATCTGACCATTCTCCCTTCTGTACTCCTGCCCCTCTTGTACCTCGCTTCTGTGTTTTCTGGTTCCTTCGATCTTGGCTTGTCCCCAACCAGACTTTACTTGTAAAGTCCAGCCATTCTAAGACCCAGTATATGTTCTTCTATTACATCCTGAGTGTTGGGTCTCTAAGGAATCCTGACACCCAGTCAGCAAAGACATATAAAAAACAAATGTAAGCAGAAACATATAGTAGATCTCCAAAGATACAAACACTGTTATAATTTAAAATGCACTTACAAAATGAAGTGATTTAGATATTTTTTTCAGTCCAACTATTTTAAAATGTGAAATTTAAAATTCACTTAGAATTCACCTTGTTTGTTGAGGTAACTCCCACTCCTTATTAGCATTTTCGAATAAAGGGTTTTCAGAGCTATACCCAAGGTGGTATTGGAAACGAGATATCTTTAAATGTAAAGGGATATAGCCACTTATTTCATTGTCATATTGTCATGTTATATGTTTATATGCTAGCTATGCATCCCTTGCTTCAAATAAACAATTTTAAATCATAAAGTGCTCTGTAATGAAGGAGGTAATGTATTATATATAATACATTGAAAACAGGGACATTATGACCTCGATGCTTAGGCCTTTTACCTGTCCCACCTTATAGAAGGCCTAACTACACACCAATAGAAATTGTTCAATAAGATCAAGTTCATGACTTGAAGAGCCCTTGCAGCTCAATGACTTAGAGATATGCTCCCCCCCAACCCCCAGGATGGAGGTTATACTAGCCAAAAATCAAAGATGATAGACAAATGAATTAACTCCCACTTATTTTATGCTATACTTCTTCCACATACCCTAAAGTGTGGAACTCATGTGTTGAGACAATGGGTGAGTAATGTATTTTCGAGACCTACTTCTTTTTTCACTTGCCCACCGTGATGATTTCTCTTTTCTTTGTTTCTAACTTTGGGGTGTAATTACTTGAAATTACTTAATTTCTTGAAAAGTAGAAAAGTAGTTGAATATTCTTGATACTGTCATTCCTCTTGTTTTAAAGGAGCATTATTTCCCATTATAGTTAAAAACAAGGCAGGCGACAGGAAATTACTTAAGAAGGTGTGGGTAGAAAGCTAGATCTGAATATTATCAGAATGTTGGGAAGAATTAAAAACATAAAGAAAAATAATCATGGTGTTTTATACAGTATCACAAACCAAACAAAAATTGCACTTTCCAGCATCGCTACGTTCTCTCAATTTTATAGCTACCATTGCTCCACCAAACAGAACATTGGATATAGTTTAATCAAGAAATATCTACAATAAAATCATCAGAAAGCTTGCCTCTCTGGAATGTGGCATAATTTCTGTTTCACGCATTTCACGGTACACGTAAATGTATTACATCGATGCATGACATATTGCCAAAGAAAATACATTTTTAGGCCAAACTCTTATTACAGCCTAACACTTTTGACGTAGAAGTTTCAGTTCCCTTTTGAATTCTTGACAAATCAATGTTTGTTATGTTACACTGTCAAGGTTTCCACTAAACCAAGAACAGTTGTAAATTCACCACATTAACTTTACATTTGAATCCAAAGTTAGTTAAATTAGAAAAAAAATCTCCAACTTACTTACAAATTGGTTATCTTGGCCTCAAATGTTACATTCTCTGGTTAGGGCTCAACTATTCTCTGTTTAGTGACTAACCTTTACTGTTTATTTGTCTGTTCTGCAATAAAGCAAAATCAAATTTTTTTATTTAGATTGATTTAAATATTTCCTGACAAAAAAATGTTTTCTTCTTTGTAGAAAATTAATAGTGTAGCTCATTGCGCCTAAAATCAATATAAAAAATCTATATAATTTGCTCAGTGGTTATTTTCACATTTTTTTTGATGGTCTATGGTAAGTCGTGTGTTTTCAAAAGCTACTGTTTAAAAAAAAAAACCACACACACAAAGGCTCGTCGTTTCTATCTCTCTCCGAGCCTTTCTCAACCATATGGAAAGCAATCAGGTTTGCAATCACTGGTTTCATATTATGTAGAGCATGATTTTAGTATTACGCTATTATCCATCTGTTTCTATAGGAAAATATATGAACCTTTGTACAAGAGGTCAGTTGCTTCATAGCGAACTGCATTCAAGAACTCCATCTAGGTTCATCTGAGATATCTTTTGTGATTTGCCTTCACACAAGCAGCTCATCTTATATAGAATAAAATAACTAATAAAATGGCACGGAATTAGGGCAATTTAATCTTACTCTAAACATATAAGGAGAAACAATATGTTTTCTTACACTTGATTTTGCACAACAAATAAAGAATATCATTCAGTCTAAAATATCCACAAGCAAAGTAAAAGACTTATTAAGCAGAGTGTAGCTCATCTCATGTAATTAATAGACAAACAGTGACAAAATAACAGAATAAACCAACAGGGAATAAACTCTCTTGGGTATGGATAGGAAGGAAAAACTAGGAATACTCAAAAAAGTGTGTATCCACTAAACAACTGGTATAAACAGCCTATACCCTAGGCTGTATAAATATGAAATGTAGAAAGCAAACGGACAGAAGTCTCAACCAGGAGAAGACACTAACACTCGCGCACAGATGTAAAAATATATATATATATAAATAAATCAAATAAAAATGACCAAACTTTGGGAACAGTGGTAGGTCCACTAAGTAGTGAATAGAAAAGAATTAGTACTATTAGAGAAGTAACTCATATACAATATATCTGTAACACTTGAGTACCATTCCCAGCAGATAAAGTTGATGAAATAATCAGTCACTTCTCCAAAAAGTCTACAATGTATCAACTTGTGTCCAAGCTGAGCAAGAAATCCCTTATGGGCAGATAGCCAGTGATCTCATCTACTTAGCTGTATAAACTAAATATTTCACTGTCTCTAATCCTTATTTATTTATTTATTCATTTATCTTATTCATTTCAAATATGTTAATTCTATTGATTTTTTTATTTATATTTATTTTTATTTTTGTTTATTTAAATTTATTTTTATTTAAATTTGTTTAGTTTTTTTGTTTAGTTTTTTTTAATCAATTTCTATTCCGATATGTTTAAGCTATATGTATAATTATCTTTGATTCAACTAGATGTATACTATCTCCATTAATCAATAGATATATCTGCCTAGGTTTTAGTTCTTGTATTTGCTGTATCAGCTGCTCATTTTTGGATTTTAAAGTGGTTATGGTATTTCCAATTTTAAAGCAGTTAATTTTTGACCACTGATCACTATGGTATTTTTGACAGATTGATTTTAAAATGACATATTCATGATTTATTTCCTAATGCAAAGTTCTCACTGTGGTCATATGAATATATTATTAGCTTTTTGTTATGATTTTGTATTTTATTTGATTTTATTTTATTTATTTTGATTGTATATTATGTGTATTTTATACTTGATGCTGACTACTGATGATGATGTTCTACAGCATTTTATGATTATGTATATTTCTATGTTAATAGCTCTTTGACACTTTAAGGTATATTACAAGTAGATTATTCAGGACAACAAGGGGTTAATGATCTTTCATCCAATTTTTGCTGGAGGGGTTTAAATATCCAGCAGTCCAACACTGAAGCATACCTCTGGAGAAGTGACCGCTAGAGTCACGAAACGCGTAAGGTTGATTTGGAAACTCACTACTGGGAAAGAAATCCAGCGCAGTGGAACGCAGACTGAGCCGCAGTGGAACGCACACGGCCAATCTCCCATACAGCCGAACAAACATCACAGACTCTCTAGCTGTCTGTGGAGCCGGCTTAGCACAGACAGCTTCATAGGAGTACCTAGACCGCTGGGAGAGAGACTTTATGCTCCAGACTATACTGCACCTCATGTGAGTGACTTTGATTTTATACTGCAAGTTATATTTTAACACAGAGAGCCCCTTTGTCCCTGTATTTTACATTTTGGAACGAATAAACTGATTATGTTTTATATGAAGACACGATCCTGTTGATCCTTATATACCTGTACACCTGTTTATCCATTTATTGTACCACACTATCATCTATGTGGATTTTTGTTTGTTACTAGAGTATCTAGCTCAATAGGCAAGTTTCTAGGCTGTCTTCATAGCAAGGATTTTTATGCTTAGCCTTTTTAAGAGCTAATAATATCCAGACTATTGGATTACAACACCATTTGGATTACAGTATATTATTGGTTTATAAAGCTAAGTAGATGAGATCCCTGGCTATCTGCCCATAAGGGATATCTTGCTTAGCTTGGACACAAGTTGATACATTGTAGACTTTTTGGAGAAGTGACTGATTATTTAATCAACTTTATCTCCTGGGAATGGTACTCAAGTGTTACAGATATATTGTATGAGTTATTTCTCTTATAATACTAATTATTTTATATTCACTACTTAGTGGACCTACCCCTGTTCCCAACATTTTGTCATTTTTATTTGATTTATTTATATATTTATATTTTCATTTTTACATCTGTGCGTGAGTGTTTGTGTCTACTCCTAGTGGGCGTTTCAGGATTCCAGGTGGCAGTAGGGATTTTCTAATTTTGACAGATTGAGAAGGCGGGTGCGAGCCGGCGGTACCTCTGCGACCCGGTACCGCCATCACCACTTGCGGTCCCGGCCCGTGCGGCAAACCGCCGGGGCCGCATATGGAGGGGTCCATCAGGTGGCCCATGCTGTCAGGGCCACCTGATGGATGTGGATTGTAAGGGTGCCCGGTCAGCGCTGGGCGCATTAACAGCGCGACCGGGCCCCCTATGATTACATCACATGCTGGGAGGAAGTGACTGCACGTCACTCCTCCCAGCTAACACACAGACTGTGTGTGCCTGTCTGTGTGTCAGTATGTATGTATGTGCCTGTCTGTATGTGTGTCTTGTGTGTGTGTGTGTCTGTATGTGTGTATGTGTGTCTTGTGTGTGTGTGTGTGTGTGTCTGTATGTATGTATGTGTGCCTGTCTGTTATAGTGGGCTATAGTAAGTAATAGTAAGTGGGATACCTAGCTCAGCCTTCCTACTGGGCATTGCTATAAGGAGGGTAAAAAAAAATTTAAAAAGGGGGGGAAAAGGTGGGGAGGGGAATTGAGGAGGGAGAGGAGGGTAGCTGACGCACAGATGAGAAATCATATTATGCGCAAACAGAGAAGTCATCTGAATATCACCGAAAGAGGAGACCTTAGTTTGTTCCTTACGAAAATCGAACCAAATATTAAATATTTAGTCTTGCAGCATCAACCTCAAGGATCTCTTTAATCACTAGTAAAGGTAATTTCAATTTACTTTATTGTTTTCTCATTAAACTTTATAAAGTTAAAAACATTATAAGCATGCATTAAGTAGAAATAAAAAGATAAATGTACGTACATTTTTTTTTTTTTAAAACACCCTCCTTTCTAAAACATATTCCGCACTTGCGCAAAAACTGGTGGGCGGTAAGGAAAACCAAAAAGATGCATTAGTGGGCGGTAGGTAGAAAAAGGTTGACTACCACTGCATTAGACGTTTGTTCGTTTGCTTTCTGTATTTCATACTATGACATAGGATCGATCAACTGAACTATGAGTTTCCACCAACTTTCACAAGAAAGTCTTTAAAAATCATATTATTATGGGTAGCTTGCAAGTGGTAGTGTAAAGAAATTAACTATATGAGACAAGTTAAAAAATATCAAGATATTTTAGCTCATTTGATGCTAATATGGAGTCTTTCATAGCTGACTAAAAAGTAGACAGTTAATGAGCAGATTCTCAAATATGTAACTATTGCAAGCTTTCAGAAGGTAAATAATTAAAACTAATAAAAAAAATTAAAAAGAAAATGATGGAAATATTAAAGAAACGCAGATAACAACATTTTGGTGATTGTGGCAGCAGTGGACCATACCGCTACTGGACATTGTAATTCAGATAGAGGTCTAAGAAAAGAGTAAGCCTGCCAAGGGTACCAGATCATGTTGTATACAGATGCTTTTTGATGGCAAACATAGAAACAAGCCCATTATTTACAGTATTGTCATAACTCTTAGAAAGATCTTCATTGATAGGAAAGCTATAGGCTGCAACTTATTGCTCCAAAGCAAAAGAGCTATAAATTTTTTAACAAGCTTTGAGCACTTATAGTTTAGTTAGGGTCTATGACTAATCTTCCATAAACCTGCCAAGAAAAGGTTGAGAGCATTTAAAATGAAGATAGCAGAATTTTGCATATTATTTACAAGTTGTCAGGTTGTCACTAATTAATTCTGCAGATGAAATATTTTAGAACAATGCAGTTCAAGCAACCCTGGTTGCTATATAGTCTCAGATAACTCAACTCTAAGCCTTTGTATATTCAGTGACATTCAAGAATACCTGATTGGTATCTCCATGAACATCACTTTCTACCTTTTCGCACTTTGCGAGTGATCTATGTGATCCCCGATCCTTGCTTTATTGCTTTTTAACAACATCTTTCAAATGCTTTAAATCTAGAAATGTGCTAGAACTATCCATGCACAATTTAAAATTAACAATAAACAAAGTGCAATAATAAGAACGCAAAAGACCGCAGTGCAGTGATCTTGATATATCTGTTATTAAAAAAAGATGAAATTGAAATACAGTAAGAAATGGTTTAAATTAACTTGTTGCCTAGTAAATGTGCAGTAATTGTGAATATATTCGTAAAATAAAACTCAAGTATACTAATTGCTGCATTCTTGTTTCTATGTTTAACAAATACCTAAATAGAACCAATAAATCAGTGACAAAGAATACATAGAACCAAGAAATCAGTGGAGATTACAGGCATTTTTATTTTGCTGGAGTGTAATTTAATTGTAAAAGTAAAAGTGGTTTTAGAATAGTTTTGTTAATTGGCAGGTAATGGCTTTGTTACACCTTATTATGCCAGATTTCACTGTATATAACTATAACTATTCATTTCTCTGATTATAATAAATGTCAAGAAAAATGCAGTGTCAAATGTTCTACATTTATTTTATGCCGGGACAATCCAATTATTAATTGGTTCTTCAGCAGTAACCAGAACTTCTTTCCCATAATAATTGCTTAAATTGTTCTACTATAGTAGGCATCATTTTGAAGTTACTTTGACAAAGAATGATATAAAATGATCTGGGAGGTCACAATATCTTTTTTTAATATGATTAGTGCTGTAACATTAAAATACCTCTACATTCATAATATTATATTATATCTAAAAATCTTAAAGAGATTCTCATCTATAACATAATAAATATTTTATTAAATGCACTTAAAAAATTGATTAATTTTACACTCAAGTGCAATACATAAAAGTAAGTGAATAAAATAAGTACAGCAAGTAAAATGGATATTTTTTTTTTAATTATGATTTTTTGAGAATTGTGAGGTTTGTAGTTTAACAATATCTGGTAGCCACAATTCAAAGTCAGTGTGAGACAGTGAATTAACAGTGCTACAAACACAGTACATTGTGTTGGGCAAATCTGTCAAACTAATACAAAGGAAAATTAGCATTTTTGCAATTCATTTGCGTGATATGCTTAGCATCGCATATCAGTATCTTAAATGTTCCAACTAGAATATTTCAGTAATAATGAGAATATTCCAGGATGTCAAAACCTGTTCATTAATTTAGTATTACCAAATCATATAAATCATATGAAAGCTTGTCAAAGCACATCCTGTCATATAATATAGATCATGGAAATGCCACGATATCATGTTGTCGAGCATGAACATGAATGCGTATGTTGAACACCATGGTGAGAATACCTAAGCACGCATTACTGCATTTTGAAATTGGCAGTAAGTGCTTACATGTAAATGCACTGTACATTTAGGGAAGGTGATGTCACAGGTGTTGTACAGAAGTGCATCTTTAAATAAGTCAGAGTTTCAGCAGCATTGACTCTAAGGTAGCAATACCTCTGTAAAGGGGCACTCCACTGCCCAAAAACAGTTTGCATTTTTTTGGGGGGGTGGGGGATATATCTAAAACCAGCTTGCAAAAGCTGCAGATCTCTTGTCTGCAGGCTTTGCAAGCCCTCATTTTCTTTCACAGCCCAGATTTTATATGGCTGTCCAATCAAAGACTTCCTAATGCAGTTCATTGAAAGGTATTTGCAAGACTGGTGCTCTGGACAAATGCTGCCTTTTGAGTTTAGTTTTACTTAGCTAAACTGCCAGGAAGTAACAGAACAGGTTGTCTGATTGACAGCCAGGAGGGTGCTACAATGTTAATTTATAAAAGTGCCGATTTCTATTGAAATCTGCACTTTTTGTCAAATAGAAAAAAAAGGGCAAGCTAGAGTACTTAAGATGTGTGGAGTATTCCTTTGTACTATATCTAAAGTCTTAAACTATCTTCATACTCAAAAGAGAAAGGAGAAAGTTCTGTATTTGCAATTCTAACCCATTTTTTTGCTGTTATTAACAATTGCTTATGATGTCTTAGTTGTATTACTACATATACATTTGTTCTTCTCTTCAAATCATGTGTAGGTAAAAAAATATATACTAGATCGCTAAATGCAAACTTCTTTCTATTATTTTACAAATAGTTATTTTGCTATATATTTTACTTTTCCACACTATAAAGAGACTAGATTTTAAATGGGTGGTCTGTGGTATATGTACTATTAAAGAGACTATGAATACTATTGAGTAGATTTGTGCAAAAATTAACTTGAGCCAGTTTGTCTGAATAAAATGCTGATACCAAAACTAATCAATTTAAAATCTTACCTGTAGATACCACAGGTAAAATTATAGATAGAATGATCAAGAATTGAATTGTTTGACAATTGACAGGAATATTAATCAAACATTGGTTCAAATAAATGTTTGCACAAGTCTTCTTTTGAGTTGATACCATCCAAACCGCTGAACATATCAGAAATCTAAGAAAATCTGAACAATTTAATATAGGCAGCAAAACAACTTTAGCTTAATGAAACAGTTTTAGTATATAGATCATGCCCCTGCAGTCTCACTGACTGATGCCAGGAAAACATACTCGTTTTCCTCTTTAATAGTGCCCTGAGGGTTGATGGAATCAGGGACCCCCTCCCGCCCGGCTCTGGAAAGGGGTAAAACTTAATTATTTAAAAATGCTTTAAAACTTACCTTTATTCGAGCACCAATCCAGTCCCTTCACCCAATGAGCTGGGGTGGGGAAAACACACAGAGAGACTGGGGAAGGAAAGAGATACACAAAAGGGACTTAGGGAAGAGACACAAAAAAGGGTCTGGGAGGAAGAGACACATAAAAGGTGCTCTGGAAGAGACACACAAAAGTAGCAGGGGGAAAGAAAAACACAAAAGGTTGGTGGAGAAAGAGACACATAAAGGGGCTGGGGGAACGTAAGAGACACACAAAGGGGTTTGGAAAAGTAAGAGATACACAAAAGGGATAATAGACACAAAGGGACTGGAGGGAAACTAGAGAAACAAAAAGGTGCTGAGGGGACTATAAGATACACACAAGTGGGGGCTGCAAGAGACACACAAATGGGAAAATGGATAATAACATACACTCAAGGGGGTATAACACATAAATTGAGGATTAGATATAATAAATGGGTTAAGACATTTAAAAGAGGGGATGGGAAAAACAAAAGGAGGTAAGAAATTTAGGAGGTAGGTTAAGTGACACACAGGTGAAGATGCATTGGGGGGCTACAAAATGCATCTTCGCCTGTGTAGTAAAAAATCCTTGCACTGGCCCTGAAGGAATGAGAGAGTGTCAGGTGGGAGAGAAAGAAGAGGATGATAATGCATGTATCAATGTGCGAGTTTTACACAACTTGTGTGTCTTTATAAAATAACTATAAATATGAACAATATGTACAAATGAAACAATGCACAAGGGAATAATATAAAAATAATTGTAGGATTTATGGTGAAAAATGTCAGTGTTACATATTCAGAAACATGAATTCTTTACAACACTGTATAACTTTATTTATTGTTCAGTAAAATTGAAATGACCAAATTCACAATTTTGATTTTTAATGGCATACTATCACATTATATTTCTAGCCTTTGCACATTTGATCTTACACACATTTAACTGATATTACTCATTAAATCACAAAAAATCTGCTTTCAAAATTACTTAATCAATGAATCAATCAATCACATATCACTATGCTACAATGTTACCAATCTAAATTAATTTGGACCTAAATGCTTAACAGACAATGAAAGGTATAAGTACACTGCTGATCTTCCTTTGATAATGTGACACCAGCCATTAAAATTGTTGTACTAACATTTGAATCCAAGGTATCAAGAATATTCATATTTAACAAGAACTGACATTAAATGACTACTGTATTTTGAAACGACTGGCAATGTCCAATCATATTTTCATTTCAAAGGTGTAAGATTTGATCTAAGAGCAACGAAATACCTTTTATGCAGATCATATATTTTGTTATCATAACACACACTGCTTGTTGCCTTGTGACTGGTTTAATTGTGGGCTTTAATAAAGGTCATAATTAATATCCCAACACAGGCACTAATAAACAATTTGAGATTGCCAGCATAATCAAATGATGCAAACATCCATGAGCTACAA
Source organism: Pelobates cultripes (assembly GCA_933207985.1). Taxonomy (NCBI): domain Eukaryota; kingdom Metazoa; phylum Chordata; class Amphibia; order Anura; family Pelobatidae; genus Pelobates; species Pelobates cultripes. Next base: position 315,133,599 of record OW240913.1, on the reverse strand, counting down.
AAGTTCATTGCCGCAACTGACAATTTCTTAATTGTATTCAGTCATTCATGGAAATTTTATTAACATCGAGCTGATGTATCCTGCCCTTACTCTGTCACAACACCAGGGATCTAATTTCATTATTTTCCACAAGATTTGCTTGACTACTGCCATGATTCTCTGATTGTGCTAGTCCAGATGTTTATGCTATTTAAATTAGAAAGAAAAGACTTTTGGGTAAACACAATTATTTGTTTTCTTTGTTGTTGTGCAGGATTTTTCTTTTAGTTCAAAAACTTATTTTAATGAATGCAAAAATGTGTGTTTAAATGTCCCCTGTCTTTTGGCACAACAAATAGGATGTGTAAATGATACTGAACATTAACAGACTAAAATATATATATATATATATATATATATGTGTATATATATATATATATATATTAATTGCTTATTAAAGTTTTACATAATTTGAATGTTTCCTTGTTTTGTTTTTAGATAATCCTCAAATTATAAACTGTATCGTACTAATTTGTATCCATGTGTAGGTAATAAATTATCATATGAATTATTTTAGAAATAGAATCATATTGAATTGTATACCGGTATATTACTTGCAATGTACTCTACAAATGTCTTGTCATCTATGCAATAAAATTGGTAGTTCATTTAAGCTTTTCTTTAGAGGTAAAATATAATTCAGTGATAAGAGTTCCATATGTGGTATCTAGCACTTGTACAAATCAATATTTGAATTCCCAGTAGGTGCAAATTAATTTGTCATTATATTAAACATTATAAAGTTAGCACCTTTATATTTGATAATAAATAGACTTTGCCGAATTGCAGAACTATTTGGTTTGGCTGAATTTCTTTGTCAGAGAAAAAAGAATAAGTCCCGGTAGTCCAAAAGGGCAGAAAAATATGATGTAATGCAAAAACTGCTACAGTATTGCCTAAACTAATAGCTGGAAATATCTGGCTTTTTTTGCAATACCATGTCTCAGTTGTCATAATAATATAATTGAATTTGTTTTAAATACAATTGAGTGAGAGCACTTCATTTTCATTTTCCTTTTGCAATCTTGATTTAATGAAAAATGGGGAGCAGCAGGAGTCATTTTAAGTTAAAAAAATAAAATTTGACCCACTCACCATAAGAAGAACAAAGCTTTCCCACAAATCCAGTCTGTAGCATACCATGAGTGGCCATCCTCCAGTTTAAAAAGAAATCCACTAGCAACCGCAAAAGTAATTTAATGTGAAAAAAGAAGATTTTTCAAAAAATGAAAAGCTGGGTCATCTGAGTGTGTCATCAATTGCCCACACATTTTTCAAATTAACTTATTCACGCTACTGCTCACCCTTTTATCAAAAGTCTTTCATTCACTCACTCTACAGACTAGATATGTCGAAAGCTTGTTTGTTTGGGTTGTCAACTGTCCATTTGACAGTATGACAAGTTGACCAAGAACCTACATGAACAGAAACTGAATGAAGAAGCAAAAATTATGAAGACTCTGAAACACCCCAACATTGTAGTTTATTATGCATTTACTAAATCCAAGGATAGCAGCCTCAGTTTAGCAATAAAATATGGTCGAAACATGTTGTTGGATGACCTTATAGAGTATAGGAACGAGACACACCTGGGCCAATTTCCTGCTGAGATTATTCTTAAAGTTGCACTAAACATGGCAAGAGGTCTGAAGTATTAACATAATGAGAAAAATATATCAAGTCATCAAATGTTGTTGTTAATGGAGACTTTGAGTCCATTAAAATCTGTGATGTAGGAGTGTCTCTGCCACTGGACGAAAACATGACCATGGGTGACCCAAACGTCTGTTATATTCACACAGAGTCCTGGAAACAAAAGGAAGCTTTTGAAGATGATGGGATCATAATGGACTAGTCTGATATCTATGATTATTGCCTAACTCTCTGGAAAATGATGACTCTGTCAATACCTCATGTGAACTTGCCATCAGAGGGTGATGTTTATGATTCCATTGATGAAGATGATTTTGATAAGGATGTCTATAATGAATCACTGGGGACCAGACCTCCATTGAAAATGGAGAAACTTGATCAAAAGGGCATGAAGTTGTTTCTTGTCTGAACCAATGAAGATCCACAGAAATGACCTTCTACTGCACAAATTCTCGAGTTTCAAGAATATAAAGATACAGTTTCGGATTGAATACAGGGTTTTATGACTTGCTTTTATATTTGTATCTTTGTTGGATATTTTGACATGGTTTCTTTGTTTTTGTTACTGTAACCTTTTTATGACTCTCTGCCTGTGTCTTCTATAAGTGTGTTCATGTTTTTGTTCTCTCTTAAATTGTTGAAGTTAAAAAATAAAGAAGACGCTGCACTGCCAGAGGAAGAGACAGCAGAAGGTAATTGTGGAGCTGGTGGTCCTCGTCAAGATCCTAATGACTCTAGCTTTCGCAACTACAAATTCGTATACAACTTTAGACCTTGAATTACCAATTGCAACATGAAAGGGTGAGAAAAAAAAACGTTCAGCTCCTGGATGGTGAATCGAATGTAAACAGCCATACGTGTTTCACCGTCTCATGAGGCTGAATATTGTTAACAATGGTGGTATTTATGGTTGTGGTGGTAGTGGGGCAGGTGACTGAGGTGATATCAGCAGTCCTTTTGGCAGAGGAAGAGCTGTTAAGACTCTAAGAGGCCATAGCTCTATTGCTGTTAGTGGATTGAGGAACATGACATCAGCCCTCCCTCAGTGGTGTGACACTGGCAGCAGCTATATTGAAAAAGTGATGATAGGAGCCGCACTCAATCCCAGAAGCCACCCGGGGGCCCAGGAGCAGGACCAGCAATCCCACAATGATAAGGTAACACAAGAAATTATTCAGGCACTCAAGGTGTTCAAGCCGCAGGCAGTTTTAATAGAACAAAAGGACCAGCAACGTTTCGACCTGCTTATAGGTCTTTGCTAAGAGAATTTCTTGTACTGGCAGCAGCTAGGCAAGGGGATTTTTTTTATTATTTTTTGTATTATTATTATTTTTAAGGAAAGCACACAAACAAAAAAAAAAAGAATTTCCTTTCTGAAAACAGTTGGAAAAAAAGTGTTTATTCAATCAAAGTTGATGAAAGTAGCTCTGGCAGTGGCTAGGCACAGCAGTGAACAATTTCATAAAATAACCCAGGTTATCTCCCACTCAAAGTTGACAAGAGTGGCACTTGAAATAGCTTGGCAAGGGTAATTTTTGTTCTTATTTTTGGCTATTATTGAAGAAATTAATTTCATTCTACTAACAGTTAAAGAAAAAAAAAGACTCGCCACTCTAAATGAGGGAATCAAAGTCACACTGGCAATTTTTTGAAGGAAAAAATATTTCTGCAAACAGTTTCAAAAAACTTTCCACACTCTAAATCAGTGAAACTACATTGCCTAGGTACAGCAGTAACCTAACTAGTCTGACACTAGAATCAATAACCAAGTTTGTCTATCTCGTACTATAGACTTGGTTTCAGTGGCATTGGCTATGTACAGCAGTAACTTTACCAGTCACATACTAGGATTAATTGGTTTAACAATTAAACAGGCTAGCTATATCTCACTCATAGATTGTGTAAGTGGCAGAGGCTTGGCACAGTATTTGTAACCTAATCAATGTCACACTCTCAATTAAACATAAACAATTAAGTTATCCAACAAACATGCTCTTCCACTTCATGGGTTCTTTGTTTAATTATATGCTCATATGATACTTTAGAGTTACGGAATTAGGATGACCCTCTTATAGGTCAATATTTGGACAAATTGTAGTTAATTTGAGAATGGATGGACAAGTTTAATAAAATCTATACCCCTGAACTTATGTAAATACTACCAAAACTGTAATTTTCATATATCCTCTCTTTTCAAATTATTTTGCATTAACGTGTCCTCTCTTAATTCTAATATGTAGAGTTATGATGCAAATTCAGCTAAATTTATGGCATGAAAGTTGAAGAAAGCTTGAGAAGTTCCTTATAACACCACTGAGCTTTTCATAAGCTATGTATTACCGGTTGAGTCAACTGTGATTCCAATGGGGCATCATATAAGCACTTTAAATGAACTGCTATAAAGCACCCTGGTGCCTCCTCAACCATGTAAGCAGTAAACCATTTAGTAATGGTTTTACTGCCTACCTGGGGTTTACTTACGTGCCACTCTCTACCTCTGTAATGGTAATGGTGCCTAACTCAATGGCTGGTCTTGACTGAATACACAACATAAAACTGTAAGTTCTGGAGGTTAAAAAAAAAAGAGTGAGAAAGTTACAAGGCTGTTCAGTTAGTTTATTTCTTCTCAAAATGCTTAATACCCCCCAAAAATAACTGTTTATCCATTTTACTTTATAATCTTTTGGCAAAAATCATGTTTTTTTGTTTCTTTTTTAATATACACTTCTGTGTCTCCTCTGTGATAAATATAAATATAATGCATAGTACTCTAAAATATTATGTAGATATCAAATTAAAACTATAAACATGTATAGAAAAATAACAAATAATATTGCTTCAAATACTAAATAATACCTTTGCCTTCCTTAAGCCTTAGGGGCTGTAAAATATAAACACTGAAAATAAGAAAAAAAAAATGCAGCATACTTTTGCCATTGTACTGCTAATATTTGGTGAGTTGGAGGAACAGAGGCAACATATCCCACCAACTGATTACCACCTCCGATCTATTTCAGATTATACATATAGACATTTCACAAGGCACCTGTTTAATTTTATGCATTTTTATTGTTTTATTTTTTTATTTTATTTTTTGTTTTTTTATAAATGTATGCCAAAACCAATTTATAGCAATGTTTCTTAAGTTGAGTTTTTTTAATAATAATTTGTTACTTTTGAACTTTAAAATATCACAGGTTTTTTTTAAAGGTTTTTTTTTTTTAATTGTAGTGAATTTAAAACTAAAAAACTAAAGATGCAGGTATAAACAATTGCTTTAGAAAATTATCTAACTGATCTATTGTCACAAGAATATAACCATATACTGTACATTATGTGGTTATTAGTTGATTTGCCTGAAGAGCACAACATGTGTTGGCCTGTGTTGAAAATTGTTGACCTCTGCACATCTGCACATTTTAGTGGGATGAGCAATAATATCTGAAGCACCTCTTTTTATTTCTGCAATATATATTGCAGAAATAAAAAGAGGTGCTTCAGATATTATATATATATATATATATATATATATATATATATATATATATTCCCAGGTTTTTAGGATAATCTGGTTGTAAGACTACCTTAAGTGTGACTAGGTCCTCAAAAACAAATATTTTAAAACATCATAAGTAGATTGACAGATTACTATCAGGGATTCTTGGCACCTTAACCATGCTTTAGTTGTTATGATACTTAGAGTACAACTTTAATTATCATACTCCTGCTGGATTCAAGGATTGGCCATGGGTGACAATAAAATATTTTTGCTTTATTTTGTATCTTGTTAAAAAGTCAAAAACATGGCAGATGTAAACAATCTACTTGTACAAACAACATGGAAGGAAATAAAAAATGCAAGTTTTGTGGTGGTTATTTTGTTTTTTACTGTTCTCTCCCATGTTATCTGTTTAAGATTTTATTTTGTACTTTTGCCTTTATCTGTTATATCTTGGACTTTTTAATATGTCATGAAATAAAGTGGAATGATTTTTTTGTAACTCGTGAAGTCCTGGAATGCAGCTGGAGTTCAAAGAGTAATGTGGGAGATTCATATATCCAAGTTCAGGGAATCAATAACCATACAATATTGGACCAAATATACCCGTATATACTCGAGTATAAGCCGACCCGAATATAAGCCGAGGCACCAAAATTTACCACAAAAAAATGGGAAAACGTATTGACTCAAGTATTAGCCTAGGGTGGGAAATGTAGCAACTACTGGTAAATTTCAAAAATAAAAATAGATACCAATGAAATTACATTAATTGAGGCATTATTGGGGGCATTTTAAAATGTGTAATGTCCTGTGTACAACCTATGTGTAATATCTTGTAATTACACCTATGTGTAATAGCCTGTGACAACCTATGTAGCTGACTCCATCATGATTGTTTAAGTTAACAGACAAAAAAAAAAATGCCACACATTATCTGTGTAGTGATAGTAAAATTGAAAAATGGAAAATCCTGTCCACCGCTTTAATATACATAATGTTATGAAAAAAAGCTTATACTATAACAACATTTTTGGTAAGCCAACTCATTCTGTGACGTCTCATTTACTTTTAACGCACTGTACTTCTATATGTTGTCATTAACTTTGAACACACTGTACTTTTATATAACACATGAAAGCACAGTAGAGCAAGCATATCAAAGCCCAGAAAGGGACAAGGAGAAATTAGAAAAGACCTAGTAACAGCGTGTTTATTTACCTCTTGACTGGGGGAAACAAGGCTCTAGCATCATGGATAGGAAAGTTAGGCGTGCTTTCACTCTTTTGCTTTGAACTCGCCTTGTCTTCCGTCACATCTCACTGCTATTCCGAGGTTTGGAACGCAGCGGTGCACCCCAGGTACACCCACAGAGGCTGCAGGCACCTGCAGATGAGCGGAATAGACTGGAGAACAGGTAAGTAGGACCCTCACTCGAGTGTAACCCGAAGGAGGCTTTTTCAGCATAAAAAATGTGCTGAAAAAGTCGACTTATACTCGAGTATATACGGTACATCAAGATCTTAAGTCCTTCCAAATAAGAGTGATGGGTTTGCTGAAATTTTACTAGTTTTTGTACAAATTTATAGATCACATTTGAAAAAGACTTTTCATACCTATACTTATATATTTGTCAAAATAATGCACAATCATTTTTTTTCCTTTTGAAATTAGGCAGGTGGTTTAAATGTTGTGGCTGATCAGTGTATATACCTATTTAATAATTGTAAAGAGCTGTGGAATACTGTTGGTGAAATATAAATGATAATAAATATTCTATGACATTTTATATTTCACATTTCTTTTTTTTGTATTTGTCTTTTTGCAATCATTCATGAACAAAGTATATGTATGTATAGTGTATATATGCACATTAGAGTTTGTTTTAGTGTATTCTAGGCACAGTTTTACAGTTTGATATTATATCATTAATAACTGGCTAACTTTATTATGTACTCCTGGATCAATCATCAAATATAATTCTATAACTTTAAAAAGCATTCTATATTACATATCTTAACATTATCACCCTGGTTTAAATTTAGATGAGTTATGCCTCATCAATAATATGAATAAAATTAAGTAAGAAAATATCTCTCAAAGTGTTCTAAAAAGTGACGGTTAAATTCCATTATTAAATTGGTTGTATTTATTAAAGTGTTATTAAAATGATCTGTTCTTAACATTAAATTCTGACATTCACAGTTGTAATCAAAAATTATTCAACCTCCATTGAAAATTGAGGTTTATTGTCAAAATTGACAGACCTTCAGCAGTTTGCAATGAACAAATAAAACAGAAGCTATTAGCAATGAATGCTTCAAGTGGTTTCCCCAAATTCAACTAAAAATACAACTTATAATGACTTCTCCAGTCTCCAAATTATTCAACCCCATCATGGCAAGCATCTTTAGTACCTAGTAGAGCACCTTTTTGCTGTTATGACCTGCTTCAAATGAGAGACACCATTTTCTGGCAGCATATCTGAGGAATCTTAGCCCTTTGCTTATAAGCAATGACCTCCAGTTCAGTAATATTCTTGGGTTTGCGTGCTGTAACCGCCTTATTCCAATACCACAAGAGATTTTCGATGGTTGCTGTAAATGGCAGTCCCAGAGCATCACCAAGCCACTACTATGCTTAACTGTAGGCAAAGTGTTCTTTTCAGCATATGCTTTATTCTTTCTAGACATACTGCTGATCCATTGGGCCAAAAAGTAAAATTTTTGCTTTATTGATCCACATAACAGAATCTCCAAACTTCTGTGGTTTATTTATATAAATTTAAGCATTTTGGCGACAACTTTTCCTGTGCTTTAGGGTCAGTAGTGGTGTATGTCTTGGAGTTCTGACATGCATTTAGTACGAACCTTATTGTGCTTACCGAAATCTCAGTGCCTGTTGCCACCATGTCTAGCTGCAGGTCTGTGGTGGACCGCCAAGTACTCTGACTAGCTACCTCCACCAAACACGCTTCCTAGCTATTGCTGGGACACCGTCAGCACTTCAGCCCCTAACTGCAGCAGCTTGGCTGGGGTCTCGCCATTGCTTCATGGTCAGGGTCCTGGATCCAGCTACCAGTGATCAGAGCACTCCCACCAAGAGTATAGCTGTGTGGTGATTATAGTATTGCCTCTCACACATTAGCTGAGACTGAATGCTGGGAGTAGATCTCTTTAATGCAGGCAAGCACTCATAATTTATACATACAGTAAACTCCTCCCCTGTGTCTGAGAGATAATTGAGTCAGGAAACTTAGAATTCAATTATCTCCCAGGTACAGAAAAATATAACAATTTCTAAACACCCCAAAAATACCCCCAAAATCCATGGAAACCCCTCAAGAATTGCCCCAGATAGCTCTGATCTGAGTGACTATCATATCCAAAAATCATTCTGGTTGAATGGTTTGGTGGTTTGGATTTTCCATAAAGGTTCAATTTTGACCGGCCGTCCATGAGGATAGAAGCCCAAAACAGTTCCACGGAAATCATGGCCATGGCCAGTCTCAGTTTGTGGGTTTTTATGCGGAATCCATACATAATATGCAAACGCTTCTAGGTGTCGAATGCTCCCCCCATTTGGTAGTTTATATCTCCAGAACATCGTTCATTTAGGTGGTCGGGAACTTGAACGGGCAGCAGTTCCATATTCAACAGTGTTCACGGGAGTGCCTAGCCAAAATAAGTTCCAGGTACTCGACGACCAGGTTCCGCTGCCTGCGTTTGGGAGACAAGATGGCCGCCATCCATTCTGTTAACAACGTGCATTTGATATACAAAATGGCGGCCACCCAGCAGGCTCCTCCAGGAACTCGTGGCATCGGCACATTTGCTGCAAGGTCTTTTTCAGTCACTCAAGAGTTGTTCACAACCTGCCTTCTGAAAAATCTGGTTACAGCCATTCATTAATAGCTTCCTTTTTCTGCATTGTCCAGGTATTGTAACCATTGTTCCTCCAACTTTGAACATGTGAACTCTGCTTCCAAGGGTGTCTATAGGAACATTCAATGCCTTTGCTATCTTTTGGTATCCTGTTCCTTGTTTGTGAACATTCTCTTAACTTTTTGGACCATTCTTTTGATTAAGCCATATTTTAACATGCAGTCAAAAATGACAGTCAACAAACCTCTAGCCAGTTCAGATATTTCCAGTGTTACAGCTCAAGCACAACTGGTGCAACTAATGAAGCCTTTAATTAGTTGCATAAGGTGTGTTTGAGACAACACCTGTTTTGCGTTTTTGTGCTGTTGTGAGAGATTCTATTCAGTGTGTTGAATACATTTGATACTGGAGAAGTCATTATAAGTTGCATTTTCAGTTGAATTTGGGTAAACCACTTGAAGCATTCATTGTGTTGAGATATTTGAATTGCTTTTGTTTGATTTGTTTATTGCAAACAGCTGAGAGTCTGTAAAGTTTGACAATAAACCAGATTTGTAATGGGGGTTAAATAATTGTGATTACAAATGTATCTCGAAAAATTCCATTTCAGAAAACTATCTTTTGTCAGAATGTAGAATTTGGAGAAATTGATAAATCAATTGAGCTGCTTTTATTTATTTATTTAAATGATGGTTTGAGCACAAAAAAAGCAGTAAATTACAAAAGATTGAATGACTTGCACCAAACATTTTCTAAAAATTAGGCATAAAAGTGCAGGTGACATTTTGATAAATCTCCCACATTGTGTCAGCCCTATTCATCTTTTTAGGGGGGAATCATTGTTCTAACTAATCCATTTCAAAGGTTTTCAACAAAATCTTGACATTTTATTAATTCATCCACTAAACATATGTTTAGACTTCATAATCTTTTCTGGAGATGAATTTGTTCAATAGCCTCTTTAAATAATCAGTCCACCTGATTTGTTATTTTAAAAAAAATCCCATATCTTTTTTTCATTTTTTATTTTTGTGTTATGTACTATGTCCATTACTTGATTGTCTTAAAATTATAATGTTATGTTTTATAAACATTTATCAAAAAAAACAATTTGAAAAGAATAATACAATTGTGGTTCTTGACTAATTATTGTCAAAACAAGGCATTTAGACAATTTCAGGCTACTTATCATTAGCATTTAGTTATAATCATGTATATAAGACAGAATTAAATGTTACTGATGATGTTCTCTCTAAACAATTTATTCTCTTTTCTTTCCCTATTTCCATATTAACCCCACAAAGACAACTGTTTCTGAGGTTTAGTATGTGGGTGGTACTGTATAAAATGTTGTGGATTCATTTCTCCAAGTTCTAGTGGCAATTCTATGAATTAATACTGTGCATATGTGTAAGTGAAGATTTCCTGCGTCAGTAAGCTTCCTTTATGTTATGCCATGGTCTTCTAATCAATTTGGAACTCTCTGTATTTCTCCTTGTCCCCACACCAGCTAGTGAGGAGCCCCCAATGAACGAGACAACACAATGCAAGGTTCAAAGTGACTTCTGAGCTTTTAATGAGCTGTGTAACCAGTTATATACAGCAGGAAACAGGGGTGGTCATTATAAGCATTATCCAATCCTAACACAATAATCTATCTTATCTTAACACCTTAACCTATAGCAAACTTGCAGGTGTATCTTCGTGTTCGGGCCTTGCTCAAAGCTAAATTTCACTATAACTACGCACTTCAAAGTAATATGCATGCGCACTAAGAATTAAAGATATTTACTACTCAGTTATAAAATCATATTACTATGCAGTTATGACCAAAGGGAGAAAAAAACAGGAAAGAAGGTTGACAGACAGAAACATACAGGATATAACACCTGTTACTTGCTACACAAGGTTCTACAACACTTGTCTAGGGGTATATTCACTAAGCATTGGATATATATAAAGTATATTATTTTAAATAGCTGACATGTTAACCAATTTTAAACAGACTGAACATCCGGTCATCTGAAGCTTGAGCCTTGAGTCAGTATAGGCAAAGTGTATTATTCCCAACAATATGTTACCTACAATGTCATGAATATTACTCAAAACTAGCCACAAGTTTTGTTAAGGAGCAATATGTTTTGCATGTTCCTGTGTGGAATTTACTACCTTCAGAGATAGAGGATGGCTACTCCAATGTAACCTAGATTGAGCTTGTGGGAGACCTTCTGTACCATTGTCCAACAAACCTTACGTGAAGCTGTATTTTCATTATATTTATGACATATACAAATGTGGAACGTATTGGAGTGATACGGTACGTAGCCTACTTAAAAAATAAAAATATATAACTTGAGGTTTATGAGATTATAGAATTGTAATTAAATCAGCTTTTAGCCCAACAAAGTCTTACAAAAATACCAATTTGTATGTGTACACACACAGTTCACATTAATTTGCTGTTAGATGTTTCATTCATATACATTGCATAATAAGCAGAAACCCTTTGCAGTGAATGTGATTTTCTTCCTGTGGGAAGGCAGAACTGGAGAAATCCTTCTAGTGTGTCTTAGTTTAAATACAGATGTAAAGAAAGGAGAATTTCAGAAGAGTTAGTAGGAAGTGACTACAAATGCATCAGTCTCACATTCATTGCCAAGAGACAATTTTAGCCTGTTGGCCCCTTTCTTTTATCGCGTTGAGTAAAGCATTTCCCATAAAATAGTTTAATGTAAAATTCTTTGAGTTGATTATAATGGTTTTCTTAACTATTACTAGATATATATTTACTATGCTTCTGATATGAGGTATAAGGTACTTACTTGTATAAATATACAAAATTCAAACAATACCGATATTGGTACTTTGAGTAGCTGCAAAGTAACTGAAAATAAAAATAATAAAAGCAGGCAAAATAGCAGCAAGATCTAAAAATGAAAAGTCCAGAGTCCAAGCACAACGTGTTGCAATCTACCAAGAGATACAGTACATGTTGCAATCTATCAAGAGATACAGTTGTGCTCAAAAGTTTGCATACCCTGGCAGTAATTGTGAAATTCTGGCACTGATTTTGAAAAAATATGTATTTTATTGAAGGATAGTGATCATAGTTGTTTGGCTCCTTTATAAATCATAACAGAAATCACCCAAATGGCACTGATCAAAAGTTTACATACCCTGGTATGTTTGGCCTTGTTACAGACACACAGGTTAAAACAGCAATTAAAGGTTAATTTCTCACATCTGTGGCTTTTTAAATTTCAATTAGTGTCTGTGTATAAATAGTCAATGAGTTTGTTAGCTCTCACATAGATGCACTGAGCAGCCTAGATACTGAGCATGGGGAGCAGAAAAGGACTGTCAAAGAAATTAAGGACTGCGAATGTAACTGATACGTCCGAGGCTAATTAGAGCGCTGGAAGCGATCGTAATCGCTTACAGACGTTCTAACGGCATTGCAGCGATGCCTTGATGTCGAGGCATCATGCAATACCCCCCTCACTGCCCGGCTCGTGGATGATCACTCCTGGGTTGTCCCATGTGGCGCCTTTGCAGTGAGGCAGAACATTGGAAGCCATCTGGATGCTCTGCCTGTGCTGAGTTCCTCGAGGGGGTCGAGGCTCTCAGTAAAGATTAAAATTAATAAATAATAAACAAATGTAAAAATTATTTTTATTAAATTAACCCCTTCCGTCCCACCCTCTCCCTCCCACCATTCCCATGTACTTACCTGATTGCCACCATTCCCCAACCGGCGATTGATGTTCTGCTCCACTGGGGGGACTGTCTGACAGCCCAGACAGTCCCCTCTCTGCAAAAAAGGACCCCAGGGGCCATGTGAATGCTTTATAAGAGAAGTCACATGGCCTCAATAGGTGTCCATTGTGCTGCCAGCAGGGGGTCTGCCTGAACTGACAGTTTAAAAAAAAGTTTAAAAAAAGTTTAAAAAAAAAAAATGGTTGCATGAAAAGAGTCAAAATACCCCAAGTTTAAAAAAAAATATGTACATGTGAAGGGTTATTCAGGGATTCCTGACAAATATCAGTGTGACAATGTAACTTTAGTTCATTTTGGAAAAAAATGGTTTAGAAATAGCAAAGGGTTACTTGTACTTTTAGCCCTGTAACTTTAAAAAAAAGTACATGTTAACATTGGGTATTTTTAAACTGAGGATAAAATTTAAAAACTATTTAGCATTGGTGTTTTTTGGCGGTTGTAGATGCGTAACAGATTTTGGGGGTCAATGTTAGAAAAAGTGTGGGTTATTTTAAATTTTTTCATTATTTTCGTTTATTTATTTTATAATTTGTTTTATAGTAAATTATATGATATGATGAAAATAATGGTATCTTTAGAAAGACCATATAATGGCGATAAAAACTGTATATAATATGTGTGGGTATAGTAAATGAGTAAGAGGAAAATTACACCTAAACACAAACACCGCAGAAATGTAAAAACAGCCCTGGTCCCAAACGGTAAGAAAATTGAAAAGCAGTCTGGTCACTAAGGGGTTAAGAAGTGGAACATTCGGGGATGTCTTGATACCAAGCCAAGGTCAGATAGACCAAGAAAGATTTCAGCCACAACTGCCAGAAGAAAAGTTTGTGATACAAAGAAAAACCCACAGGTAACCTCAGGAGAAATACAGGCTGCTCTGGAAAAAGATAGTGTGGTTGTTTCAAGGAGCACAATACGACGATACTTGAACAAAAATTAGCTGCATGGTCGAGTTGCAGAAAGAAGCCTTTACTGTGCCAATGCCACAAAAAAAACCTGGTAACAATATGCCCATCAAAACACCTTGACATGCCTCACAGCTTCTACCGCACTGTAATTTGGAGTGACAAGACCAAACTAGAGCTTTTTACATTTTTTGCATTAACTTTTTTTTTAATTATATTTTAATATTTTTTACACATTTATATATTTTGTGTATGATATATTTTCTGATATTTTAATATTTTAAAAAATATATTTATTTTAAAAGTATATCCAAAAATATTAAATCATTTAAAAAGATTATCCAAAAATATTAAAAGCAAGGACTATATATTTTTTTTAAACGTTCTAAAGGAAAATTAATACAGTGAGCTAATTTTTTATATTTTTGGTCAAAGATTAGTTAGTAAATTATCATTGCATACATATTGTTATGATCTTTCATATATCTATTCTGTAATTAATTAGTTTATTGCATGGGTTTTAACAGTTTTTGTGCATAAGTATTGAGTATGGGAAATTTTTGTCTTACATATACAGATCTTTTAACAATCTCGTTATAGTCGGTCAGATGTGGTTTCTTCATCTTACAGTAAGTGGGAGTTGTGTATTGACATCTGCAGTAATGTATTGTAGTAGATAACATCATGTTGCTGTCTACAATGAAATCCAGAATCTTTGATGAAATTCCTCAAGTTGTGGAATGGTTTGTAAAACGTTCCTCTCCTCCCATTGTAAAAGCCTATATTAAAACCGGTTGATAAAGCAAATCAGACTAGAAAACAGTGCAAACACTGGGCTACTACAAATAATTTAAGTAGTTAAATACATAGTATAAACATATATAATCCAATATAGACCAACATGTATAGTGCTCAATAAAAACATCATAGCAAACATGTATAGTGCTTAACAAAAACATTATAAGACATGTATAGTGCTCAACAAAAATATTATATTGAAATATGTAGTAGTCCTTTAGTAAATATATATATATATTGTTAAAATTATAACAAATGTTTAAAGAAGGCAACAGTTTTCAAATCATGTAAAAAAAATGATATCTATAAAGCTATGTTGGAAAATATAAGGATAGTTTTCTGACATAGAAAAGTCTATAAAATTTAGAAATCCAAACATTTTCCAGATTTGTTCTCTTTTTTGGTTATTCTTCACTGGTCTTTTGTAAATGCCAGATGGAACAATTGGACTGTGCATGATGGTAGTCACCATCACTGGGGACAAAAGACAGACACTTTATGTAGCTCCCCATATTACTCTTATGTTTTAAACACGGTGTGCCCATTATAGGTGCAGGGTGTGTATATTGTATTTGTTTGTTGTTAGTTAATTTCTTCCCCTTTCTCCTGTATTAATGTTTTCCCATCAGGGCATTGTCACATTGTTCTAGGGACACATCCAGACCAGCTCAAAGTGGCTGCCTTGCCACTCCCTTAAATCTCCCATGTGGTCCTCAGCCTTTCTTATTGTCTGTGCCCACCCTTCCTTGTAAACACAGTATTGCATTCACACTAATGTAATTGAGCTTTGTAGTGTAATTGGATACTATCCTAAGTCCATACTGCTCTTGCTTGACTTGGGCTCCTGTGCTGTTTGGGAGTGGATTATTGTGGAGGACCTGAAGGGAAACTTTGTGTACCACTGTATGTAAGTGAGGCTGTGGGAGTATAGATATGCTGTTTTCATTAAAGCTGGGTTGTTGTTTTACCCTACACTATGTGTAATCTAGTGTTTGGGGAATAAGCTATAATCACTGAAGAGTGACTTTCACCTATTTGAAGAATCTGCAGACGGAGGTACTCAGCAGACGGAGGTGCTCAGCCTAAGTGCTAAGCTCCACAACATCTGTGTGCGTGTCTTACCTTTCATCAAGTGTTGTCTGGTGTTTGGGGAAAGGGCAATATCACATCAGCGCTGTATTCTCCAGCAACAGAGGTACTCAGCTGAAGCACTGGAGCTCCGTTATTCACTTCATCTGTATTCTTGATGATCTCCAATAATCTTTCAAAAATGTATTCAATACTACAAAACAGAAGAGAGATGAGCTCCATTTTCTATCAAAATACCACAACATGTAACTTTCAAATGGAGTTCAAAAAGGTTAAGGGCAATATGAGATCAGAATAAGAAAAGTGAAGAGCAACAGGGAAGACAGGGAAAAAAATCCATTCAGATAAAAGGCAACTTACCCCCACAGCCAAAAACAAAGTAAGAGCATAAATAAACACGGGAATAAACTAGCAGTAGAGCAATTTTTTTTTTTTTTTAAAGCCCACAGTCAACAGTTATAGTTTCTAAGTATGAAAAATATGAATAGTTCACTGAATTAATTTGCCATGTTATGTTTATGCTCTGAACACACAATACTTTTGCCTCTATTTTGGTGTAAGTACCTGACTAGTCACATGTAAGATGAAGGAGGACTTATGCATGGGGTAACCATGATAATCCCTTGAAACCATCAGTTACCCAAAAAAACAATATTCAGATTAAGTGTAATAAATATATATCTATGGTGTCAAGAGAGAGAGTTGTGAAATACCCCAAAACATTAAAATAAATACATTAATACGCCAAAAAAAGTTCAGAGGTTTTGCTAGGATGTATTTAAACTAGGAGAGGGGGGCAAAAGGGTGATAAAACATCAATCCAATTGTCCCCCAAAACAAAGACAGAAGGTGCCTGTAGCAAGTGTGTTAAAAATTGATAAGCTTAGAGTCATGTTTACAAATGCTCGCAGTTTAGGGAATAAGATCCATGAACTTGTGGCAATAATGGCAACTGATAATGTAGATTTAGTCGCTGTTACTGAAACATGGTATAATGAGAAAAATTACTGGGACATAGCAATACCAGGGTACTCTTTATATAGAAAAGACAGGGAAGGCAAGAAAGGGGGAGGGGTGGCCCTGTATGTGAAGGATAGCATAAAATCTAGCCTAATAAAAGTTAGTGAGGTGAACACAGAGTCCGTTTGGGTTACGTTAGAATTTGGTAATCACACAGTAACTCATGTAGGTGTGATTTATTGGCCCCCAGGACAAATAGAAGAGTTAGATAATCTACTAGTTGAGGAAATAGCTAAAATGACAATGAAGGGGGAAGTTATCATCATGGGTGACTTTAATCTTCCTGATGTGAATTGGAAAACAAAAATAGCTACTTGTGCCAGGAGCACACATATTCTAAACTCCCTACTGGGATTGTCTCTAAAACAAGTAATTGAGGAGCCAACTCGTAAAGAGGCCATACTAGATTTAGTGTTAACAAATGGAGATTTGATATCAGATATTACTGTAGGTGAAAGTTTAGGATCCAGTGTTCACCAGTCAGTGTGGTTTAATATAAGAACAGTGACTGAGTCACACCACACAACAACAAAAGTTTTAGACTTTAAAAAAAACAGACTTTTCTAAAATTAGAATATGTGTAAATGAGTCATTATCAGACTGGAGCAATTTAAATGGAGTCCAAGAGAAATGGGATAATTTAAAAGTTGCACTGCTTAAGGCAACAGAAAATTGCATTAGGCTTGTCAGTAAAAGCAAAAAATTCAAGAAAACACTGTGGTACTCCGCAGATGTGTCCAAAATAGTAAAAAACCAAAAGGTTAGCATTTAGTAATTATAAAAAAAACCAGAGTGAGGAAGACAAAATGATCTATAAGATGAGGCAGAAAGAGGCTAAGCAAGTTAAGAGCTTCCAAATCACACACAGAAGAGAAAATAGCACAGTCAGTAAAAAAAGGGGACAAAACATTTTTTTTAGATACATAAATGAGAAAAGGAAAGTAAAACAAGGATTAGTTAGATTAAAACCAAAAGAAGGAAGGTATGTAGAAGAGTATAAAGGTCTAGCTGACTGCCTCAATTAATATTTTTGTTCAGTATTTACAGATGAAAATGAAGGAAAGTGACCTCAGTTAGGAAAAAGGACAAATTAGTAATTTTATGTGAGTTTACAGAGGAAGAGGTTCTATTTCAACTGTCAAAAGTAAAGACAAATAAGTCAATGGGACCTGATGAAATACAGACAAAGTTATTAAAAGAGCTTAGTGGTGTACTAGAAAACCATTAACAGATTTATTTAACCAGTCATTGTTAACAGGAGTAGTCCCAGAAGATTGGAAGTTAGCGAATGTTGTGCCGATTCACAAGAAAGGTAGTAGGGAGGAGTCGGGCAACTATAGGCCAGTAAGTCTTACTTCAGTAGTGGGTAAAGTAATGGAAACCATGTTAAAGGATACGAATGTTGAACATCTAAAAACACATGGATTTCAAGATCAGAGACAACATTTGTTTACTTCAGGGAGATCCTGCCAGACTAATATTATTGATTTTTTTGATTGGGTAACTAAAATAATAGACCAGGGTGGTGCAGTAGACATTGCTTACCTAGATTTCAGTAAGGCTTTTGACACTGTTGCACATAGAAGGCTTATCAATAAATTGCAATCTTTAAGTTTGGATTCCAATGTTGTTGAATGGGTAAGGCAGTGTCTGAGTGACAGGCAACAGAGGGTTGTAATCAATGGAGTATACTCGAAGCTTGGGCTTGTCACCAGTGGGGTACCTCAGGGATCTGTACTTGGACTTGTTCTCTTTAATATTTCTATTAGTGATATTGCAGAAGGTCTTGATGGTAAGGTATGTCTTTTTGCTGATGATACTAAGATATGTAACAGGGTTGATGTTCCAGGAGGGATAAGCCAAATGGCAAATGATTTAGGTAAACTAGAAAAATGGTAAGAGTTGTGGCAACTGACATTTAATGTGGATAAATGCAAGATAATGCATCTTGGACGTAAAAACCCAAGTGCAGAGTACAGAATATTTGATAGAGTCCTAACCTCGATATCTGAGGAAAGAGATTTAGGGGTGATTATTTCTGATGACTTAAAGGTAGGCAAACAATGTAATAGAGCAGCAGGAAATGCTAAAAAAATGCTTGGTTGTATAGGGAGAGGCATTAGCAGTAGAAAGAGGGAAGTGCTCATGCCATTGTACAGAACACTGGTGAGACCTCACTTGGAGTATTATACGCAGGAGACCGTATCTTCAGAAGGATATTGATACTTAAGAGAGAGTTCAGAGAAGGGCTACTAAACTGGTTCATGGATTGCAGGATAAAACTTACCAGAAAAGGTTAAAGGATCTTAACATGTATAGCTTGGAGGAAAGACGAGACGGGGGAATATGATAGAAACATTTAAATACATAAAGAGAATCAACACAGTAAAGGAGGAGACCATATTTAAAAGAAGAAAAACTACCACAACAAGAGGACATAGTCTTAAATTAGAGGGGCAAAGGTTTAAAAATATCAGGAAGTATTACTTTACTGAGAGGATAGTGAATGCATGGAATAGCCTTCCAGCTGAAGTGGTAGAGGTTAACACAGTAAAGGAGTTTAAGCATGCGTGGGATAAGCATAAAGCTATCCTAACTATAAGATAAGGTATTTCGAAAATTGGGCAGACTAGATGGGCCGAATGGTTCTTATCTGCCGTCACATTCTATGTTTCTATGTAAAAAATACATTCTTGGAAAAAGTTTTAGTTGAGTGATGGTGGTAATACAAAAGCTCACACAGAATCCATGATGACCATAAACATAATCATCTGTTTTTTTTTACCATGTCCAGTTTAGTATGCAGAATTGGGTTTTGTCTCCAGGAAACGATTCTTCTTTGCTTGTCTGTCTTCTTCAAGTTGTGATAGCATGCCGTCTAAGGAAGAAAGTTCCATTGTACAAAGTGATGTTCTACTGTATTTACTGGTTTTATAATAACCAAAACATTATACAAAATCAGTGGTTATTTTCAAAATCATTAGTTATTATCTGTTCTTTAAATGTGTAGATGCATATATAAGACACCAGAATACAAAACACAACACAATAGTGTAATAATTGGGAAGTTACAATAAGAGGGTAGATTGAAATCAGGCTATTATGGGATACAATGAAACTGTCTATAAACAAAAAATACGGTATTCAAGTATAATATCTACTTGTGAAAGCAATTACAATATAGAAATATTACATTTTAACAAGGAAATCAAGGCATACAATTAATAGGAAAAATGATAAAATACAAAAGTATACTGAAAATAATAAAAAGAGAATACTGAAAAATACTATTTTTTGTTAAAACTTAAAAATATATACAAAATAAAGTACAAATCAGTAATAAACAATAATCATGCAGTTCATGTTGTCCAATTACAATATTCAATTCCCATAACATTTTTTATCCTCTCTTATAACTGCCTAATTGACATCTCTGCTAAGTTTTAAAATTTTTTTAAATAAAAACCTATAACTGTTAGGAGAGAGTTTACAATAATGACTGACAGCAATATAAAATGGAGGTGCCTATTAATAGGATAAAGTTTGAAATATCCTTAATCTCAGTGGTTTCCAAACTGTGATGATATGATGATAGCACCAGGAACCATGCCTTCCTCTCCCCTGCCGGCTCTGCAGGACCGGAGGGGAGATCAGAGATCTCCCTCTTTGGGCCACTAGCAGTGTAATGTGGCAACCAGCAGGGGAGGTAGGGAGAGAGGAACTAAGGGAGCTCTAACATGCAGCTCCTCTGGGTTCTCTTCACATGAGCTTGGAGCATTGCTGTGGTTACCTTGGCAACGCTCCGAGTCTCGCGAGAGTGAACTCTAGCAGCTCCTGAGGCTGCTAGAGTTCACTCTCACCACTTGGACCACAAGGGCTTCTCCATTGGACCACCAGGGATTGCCTTGTACTATCGTCCCAGGCAACGGTAGGCAAGGAGGGAAAATATGAAAATAATCATAATTTTTTTTTTTTAATGCAAAAATAAAATAAAAGTACATATTGATCTGCCCTCCTACCCCAGACCCACAATAACTCCCCCCATACATATTATTATTATTATGATATTTATAGAGCGCCGTCAAATTCTGCAGCGCTTTACAATGGGTGGACAAACAGACATGTAGTTGTAACCAGACAAGTTGGACACACAGGAACAGAGGGGTTGAGGGCCCTGCTCAATGAGCTTACATGCTAGAAAGAGTGGGGTAAAATGACACAAAAAGGTAAGGATAGTATTAGACTAGTAACAGTTGCAGAAGAGGAATCAGTTGGGAGCTATTAATAGTTTAATTGATATGCTTTTATGAAGAAGTGGGTTTTTAATGATTTTTTGAAGGAGTGGAGACTAGGTGAGCATCTAACGGAGGAGGGAAGCGAGTTCCACAGGAACGGTGCAGCCCTCGAGAAATCTTGAAGGCGAGCATCAGAGGTGGGAGTACGGACAGAAGATAGACATAAGTCTTCAGCATATCGTAAGGGCCTAGACGGGACATACTTGTGTATAAGGAGGATAGATAGGTGGGAGCAGCATTATGTAGAGATTTGAAAGCAAGAACCAGAATTTTAAATTGAGCTCTATATTTTATAGGAAGCCAATGTAGGGACTGACAGAAAGGTTAAGCATGGGAGGTGCGGGCGGACAGGAAGATGAGCCTCGCCGTTGCATTCATTATGGACTGTAACGGCGCAAGTTGAGAGCACGTAAGACCACTGAGAAGCGGATTACAGTAGTCAAGGCAAGAAAGGACAGTGGAATGGACCCACACCTTAGTCGCATCTGGCGTTAAGTAGGGGCGGATGCGCGCAATGTTTTTGAGATGGAAATAACAGGATTTGGCGATAGATTGAACATGAGGCTTGAAAGAGAGGTTGGAGTCAAAGAGAACACCTAGGCAGCGAGCCTGCGTGGTGGAGCTGATGGTAGCACTGTTGACTTGGACGGAGGGAGACACAGGAGTAACAACACTTGAGGGAGGAAAGACCAGAATTTCAGTTTTGGTCAAGTTTAGTTTAAAGAAGTGGGCAGCCATCCAGTTAGAAACAGCAGAGGCAGTCAGAGACACTAGTCAAGAGGGACGGGGAGAGATCAGGATTGGACAGGTAGATTTGCGTGTCATCTGCATAGAAATGATATTGGAAGCCAAAGGAGCTAATGAGTTTACTAAGGGAGGCAGTATAGATGGAGGACAGTAGGGGACCAAGGACTGAACCTTGGGGGACACCAACAGAGAGGAGTTGGGGAAAAGAAGCAGAGCCAGAGAAAGAAACATTGAAAGAGCGCTGGGAGAGGTAGGAGGAGCACCAGGAGAGAGCAATATCTTGTAGACCGATATTGCGGAGGATGAGAAGAAGCTGTTGATGATCAAGAGTGTCAAAAGCCGCAGAGTAGTGACCATGAGATTTTGCAGCGAGTAGATCATTGGATACTTTGGTCAGTGCCGTTTCCACAGAGTGCTTAGTGCAGAAACCAGACTGAAGCGGGCCTAGCAGAGAGTTGGACTCAAGGAAGTCTGTCAATCTCTCATACACAATTCTTTCAAGGATCTTGAATGCAAAAGGCAGTAGCGAGATAGGACGATAGTTGGATGGGGAGTTAGGGTCAAGATTGGGCTTCTTTAGAATTGGGGTTACAGTTGTATGTTTGAAGGGCGATGGAAATATACCAGAGGAGAGATTGAGAATTTTAGTGAGAGGTGGAGAAAGAGAAGAAGACAGAGTACAGATAAGATGCGAGGGAATTGGATCTAGGGAGCAGGTGGTGGGACGGGAGGACTGGAATGAGCAGAAATCTCTTCCAATGTAGCGGGTGCGAATGAACATAGAACAGCAGAGGGAGTGAAGTTAGGGGAAATATTGTAAGGGGAAGAAGAAAGATGAGAGATCTCTTCTCTGATTGTAGAGATCTTGTCAGTGAAGTGAGTTGCAAAGTCTGAGGCGGTCAAGTTAGTAGGTGGAGGAGGAACAGCAGGGCGAAGAAGAGAGTTAAATGTGTGAAATAGTCATTTGGGTTCGCGGGAGAGTGTGGTTATGAGGGTATTGAAGTAATTAACTTTTGTAGAGGAAAGAGCCAAGCTGTATGAGCTCAGCATAAATTTATAGTGGTGAAAGTCAGATGCACAGTGAGACTTTCTCCAACAGCGTTCAGCAGTTCTGGAGCATTTTTGGAGGTATCGAGTGAGATTGGTGTGCCAGGGTTGTTGTTGGGGGGGCCTGTGGCATTTAAATGTACAAGGTGCCATGATGTCTAGTTGAGAGGAGAGGGTGGAATTGTAGAAGGAGGTTGCAGGACAGGTGAGGTTTGAGATAGGTAAAAGGAGAGTTTGGAGATTAGTGGAGAAATGCTCTAGGTCAAGACTTTGGAGGTTTCTGTGAGAGTGATGTTCAGACGGTGGTGTCAATTGTCTTAGGTATGCCAATGTCAAAAGTTAGCAGATGGTGGTCAGATAGAGGAAAAGGAATATTGGAGAGATTAGAGGCAGTACAGAGGTTGGTGAAGGCAAGATCAAGAGTGTTTCCTGCTGTATGGGTTGCTAAATTGGACCATTGCGTAAGGCCAAAGGAGGAGGTTACAGAGAGCAGACGAGAGGCATAAGTGCAATTGGGGTTATTGATTGGAATATTGAAATCCCCAAGTATAAGGGAAGGAGTCCTGGATGAGAGGAAGTGGGGAAGCCAGGAAAATGATTAACCGGAGGGGTGGTAGATGATAGCAATTCTTAAAGGAGTGGGTTTAAATAGGCGGACAGTGTCAACTTCAAAAGAAGAAAAGGATAGGGGAGGGGGAGTTATTATTGGTTGAAAGGTACATTGAGGGGAGAGAAGGATCCCTACGCCGCCTCCTTTACAGTTGAGTCTGGGAGTGTGAGAGAATTGTAGCCCACCAAAACATAAAGAGGCAGGAGTAGCAGAGGAGGACAGCCAGGTCTCTGTAAGTGCAAGCAGTGTGAGTGAGTTTGAGATGAAAAAGTTGTGTATGGTTGTTGATTTTAATACACACACTGCCCCTCTATACACCCACACTGCCCCCCTCACACACACACTATACCCCTCATACAAACTGCCCCCATACACACACACTGTACCCCTCACACAATCTGCTCCCCCACACTGTACCCCTCACACACACTGTACCCCTCATATAACCTGCTCCCACACACACACTTTATACCTCTCACGCACAAACTGCCCCACATACACTGCACCCTTCACACACATACTGCATCCTTCACACACACACTACATTCTTCACAAACACAATGCACCCCTGTACACTCACTGCATGAGAATCTTTTTAAATTTTATCATTAAAAAAAAATAGATATATTCATTATTCTTTACTTATAGGTGTTGCGTCAACATAAATACCTGTAATGACAGACAAACTTTTTAGCAAAATGAACATAATAGTAATATAAATATAATTGACAATCCTAGTTTTTTGATTTAATAATACACCTCATTGTATTTTGTAGCTAGATATATTTTAAAACAAAATTAGAAATAACATTATTATTACAATATTAATTTATTTTTCTCCAGCTTTTTCTGTGATCTCAACAGTCATGCGTGAATACGAAAGGTTAAGATTGGTCCACTTACGCTTTGTTTTAAAACTAGATTATTATGTTACTAACTTAGTCAGATCAAATCAGAGCACTCTTGACAAATCATTCTTTTCATTCAAATATGTTAAATTAGTAGAACTTTCAATAATGCCATCTTCCTGTTTCCTGTTGTTATTTAGTACATTTTAATAATAATTCAAAGTCTATGAAATGTTAATATTTAGCCACAATATTTATTTTGTGTATACACAAATCACTACATAAATTAATAAGATCCACACAAATTACTTCATTCCATCCAATCTGTTCAACGAGTAAAGGGAAATAGAAGAAAATGTTACCATGATAGACACACCACTAATGGAATAGAGGAACTACATTTTGGTAGCAGAATTTTAGATTTGTTGTGGTATAATGGGTTTTTGAAGCAGGTGAAGGAATTTTTGAGGGAATTGCTTAGGTAGATAAGGACATTAAGGATAAGAATATTAAATGGGTGGAAGGGACAGGACAAAATGGGTTAGATCGGAAATAAACTAGGTTGCCAGCTGTGGAGAAGGATTAAAAGGGGGTGAAAGAGATGGGGATAGAGATAAAGGGAAAATGTACTTACATGTTGGCTTAAATTACCTGTAGGAATCATGAGAACATCAAGTTTGGAAGTTAGAATTAATGTGAACACATTTCATATTTAATCATATACATTGAATGTTATAAATATGAGATTTCAAATTATTTAGAAAATGTTAATGATGATGTATTAGTATAAGTAGCAATAAGAATATTCCTAAATGGGTATGGACTGTTTTGTTCAATTATCTTATTTTTTAGTATATATTAATTACTATAAATTAATAATATTGCATCCATTATGAAATGTCAACATATTTCGATCTACAATGGTTGGACAAGACACGTAACTAGTTAGATTTACATAAACAAATGTAGAGAGGGCCCTGCTCAATGACTTTACAATATAAATATATAGGTACTGGAATAACAAAAAAAAATAACATTTTGACTTCTAAATGAATGATACATATTGGAAAACAATGCAAACTTGTGTCCCTTTAGAACCAAAAGGGTTCTTTGTCTCTGTTTCACTGAATCATATTTTCACAATCTGTGGATAATTTTTCCAAGTATACTCTGTCAACTTTATGAAAACTAAAATATTGTTAGAAAAATATTATCCCAGGAAACATAAGTGAAATTATAAATATTCAGCACGCCAAGCTTTTGATATAGTTTAGTGCACATGAACTCAATAGCTGTCAAAATTACAACAGGCAACTCAAGTAATTATGCAGATTTATGCAAAACATTAACAAGAAGAATTAAATGCACAAATGAGGTGGCTACACTTGAATTGTTAAGATTATGAATAATTACCATGAATCTTTTTGCTCTTAATGTAACTTGTTTTTGATAAACAAAGCCTTAATTATCGGAATACTTTTGAGAATTTTGGTGACCTTCATTAATCTTACAAAACAAGTCTCTTGTGTTCTGCATTGTAAAAAAGCACATGCTTAGAATAAGTACACAAACCATGGGAAAATTGTATGCTAATGGATACTGTTGCTTACTGAAATATGATACCTAAGGCTTTCAGGTTTACAATATTCTTTACACATGGAAAGAACAATACTAACTATGCAACAATAATCTACAAGGCACATGGTTTGTTAAAACGTAGCAGTTTTCATCAGAAAATTATTAAAGCAATAGAATATGAGAAAATGAAAAGGATCGGTCCAATGGCTTTGCTTGGTGGCAGAAGACCAGAGACTTCTGGTAAAGATTACATTTCATGACCCTCCCATATATTGATTTAATGTCCTCCAAAACCCCACCTTATACTATATCCTCTAGTATAACCCTAAATTTAAACTTTTTCTATGAATTACATTATGATACAGAATCTTTGAATGAATATATATCCGTACTTATTAACCTCACACAATATTGTATTAAAGGGACACCATAGGCACCAAAACAACTTTAGCCTAACAAAGCAGTTTTGGTGTATAGAGCATGCCTCTGACGTTTCCCTGCCCAGTGTATTACCATTTAGGAGTTAAAACATTTTGTTTCTCTTTCTGCATCCCTAACCATACCTCCCCTGGCAGTGGCTGCAAAACCTGCATGAAAACAAAATGGTTTCATTTTCAATTAGATGCAACTTGCTTTTAAAGTTTTTGTTTTGTAAAGTGAACTTTAGTTACACACAGGAGGCTTCTGTAGGTTCTTGCAAGCTATTAACAGAGCAGCAGTTAAGAAATTTTAAATGAGACAGAATTTGCAATTAAGGAAGTGTAAACATTAGATGACTATTTACAGGAAGTATTTATAAAGGCTTTGCAAGTCATATGCAGGGAGGTGTGACTACGGCTGAAAAATCAAAGTGATTTAACAGAGAATTGAGCAGTGAGACTGCAGGTGCATGATCTATACACAAAAACAGCTTCATTAAGTTGTTTTGGTGACTATAGTGTCCCTTTAATCATGTACATGAAGAATTAAATCTAAACACCCCAGCCTTAAACATGTACCCAATGCATTAAAACCATGTACCCACAGCGATATCCCCACACTGTGCTGTATAATTAACTCCAAATATTTAGCATTGAGGTGACACTGTTAAGATTTATGTAATTGTAGGTGTTACTTTAATCTCAGTATTATAGAAGACTCACTAACAATGAAAGTGTGGCAATGTTTGACCCAAGACTATACTAGGGAATTCAGCCCAGGCCAGTCTCCATAGCAATGCACATGGATCAGACATTTATAGGATTCTTTAAAAAATACCTTTATATGAAGATTCATAGGACATTTAAATATAAACTATCTGTTGAATTAATCCACCTAATTATGGTTGACTAATAGTGATGTCCCGAACGGTTCGCCGATTGGTTCGCGAATGGTTCGCCTCGAACGGTTCGCCGCGGACTCATCATTGAGTAAACTTTGACCCTGTACCTCACAGTCAGCAGACGCATTCCAGCCAATTAGCAGCAGACCCTCCCTCCCAGACCCTCACACCTCCTGGACAGCATCCATTGTGAAGCTGCATTCTTAGTGAGCTGTCCAGGAGGTGGGAGGGTCTGGGAGGGAGGGTCTGCTGCTGATTGGCTGGAATGTGTCTGCTGACTGTGAGGTACAGGGTCAAAGTTTACTCAATGATGAGTCCATGGCGAACCGTTCGTGAACCGTTCGGCGAACAGTTCGGGACATCACTATTGACTAATAAGAAACATGGGAATATATTTTATGCTAAGAAAATTTTAGTTAGATATAAACCAGGAGACTTTGGGGATATTTAGGTAGAGATTCCTCACTTCTTTAAAAGGTGATCACAATAGAGCATACATTCGATACGATTCTCTGAAAGCAGTTTAAGCAGTATGTATTGCAGTTAGCATGCTGAAAAATCTTAAAAGAAAGGTAGAATGTTTACAGTGAGCATGCTACCTAATAATATTCAGAAAAAAGTGACTAATGTGCAATAAGTATAGCACAATAAAAAGTTATTCAACACAGTGCAAATTTCAGACAAAATACAGATCAAATACAAACATTATCATATGAGTTACTCTATGCAAAGCACATAGAATAAAGTGCAATATTACAAAAAGTACACGCGACATAAATTATATTCCTATTAAAGTGCATCAAATCAATTTAAAATAAACCTACAATAGTGCAGACAGTATATATATCTAAAGTACTTATTTCTGAAACAGTAGTAGTGCCCACTCACATTCTATCGAGCCTTTATGAATGGGTTTCTCAAAATTTCTTTGGTGACTGCTTCCCTTCTTTCACCATACCTCTACTCACTTTAATTAGAGTAACAGCCTAAGAAAAAAAAAATATAGTGCAATATTTTTACCACAATATTATCGCACTCACATGTCCAGAAACTTGACAAATTCACCAGATTGCACTTTCCCCCATATTGCAGGAGAAACGTCCCTAAATGAAGATCCAACTTGTTAAAATACAGATTTTATTTCCAAATAAAATACAATAAACAGCAATACAAAACAGGATCAATATATCCTAAAATGCATTGCACACGAAGTATTTTTGGTTTTGCAATTAGCATATTTATCTTCCATGTTAAAATTAGTTTAGGACCCACCGATATTGGGGTACTGTGACCTAGTGGTGGGCTAAACACGATGAGACCATGTGGTCTCATCCCATATTTGTTTGCTAAGATAGGTAAATTTAAATAGCCTTGTAAGTTTAAAATGTTTCTTTTTTTGTGTGTGTGTGCATGCTGCTCCCTTAATATGTATTTTAAAAATCTACTAGGTCCTGGTGTATAGGTATCATTCCCAAAAACTGCTTTACTAAATGTCAATATATACATCACTGTATGTAATTTACAGTTTGTTTTGTTCACAAGAACAAAAGAGTTACACTTTTCTATAATGACAGATGGATATTGTTGAGATGATTCTTTAAGGGAATGAAATACCCCAGTTGATACATATTAACACTTTATGTTCACTAAGCTATATATTGTTAGGAATTGCCTAAAAATTTTAGGCCAAAATAGTTGATTTAATTGTTTTTTCTTGTTTAGGTATTTTTTTCGAATTTAGCTATTTTGACACAAACGATGAAATTCTCTTGTCTATTGTCAATCTCAAACTGATTATGTTTGAAAATATTTGTATGTATCAGTGTTGTATTTAATGTTTTCAGAACTGTGTTCTGAAAGATTGCATGCATATGTAAGACTGAGATTTGCAACTGAATATCCATGTGAAATTTCAAATATCTAATGTATCTATGTATTTATCGATTTCTTTTATCACATTAACTTGTTACAGAAATAATATTTGATCCCAATACATATATAAAGGCAAATAAATATTAGTAGTTTTACTGCAATCGTATCCACGTTTTCTAAGTATATTCATATTTAATTAAAAGTACGTACAAGTTTCAGCTTTAGGTGCTGATATGCTCGGAGATACATTGTTGGCTAATGAAAATCAATCTCATTTTTACCATTTAAACTTTTTTTTTAATGTGCTCAATCTGTAGACTAAACAGTAGGGCATCTTCTTCTTAGCCTTTCAGTAATTTCCATCACTGTCATAAACAATGTAACAATTCACTGATCATCAGTTGCAATTCTTCATAAACACTGTCAAGCTCCCAGCTGCCACTATTGTATTACATTTAGTCTGGGCCCAGCAAATCTGCCTTGGGACTAGTAAAAAGAAAGGACTTTGGAGGCATTAAATCTGTAATCCTACCTACCATATCTCTTCCCTATAGAGCAAGCTGTCAGACTAGTTGTGTATTTGTCATAAAGTCTCTCTGAGGCATATGAATTTGTTTTGGTAAATGTCAAATAGCTTTGATGCATAAAAAATTAGTTAAGGAGGTCACACTCCCACAAAATACAAGTGTACATTGCAGGGGGTTATTGCTTCTTCCTCTAAACTTGACATGACAAAGACAGAAGTACTGTAACTTGCATTTAATTCAAAGGATCATTTCTATTCATTTTTAATGTGAATCGAAACACAATTTAATATCTTTATTGTTTTCATAAAATGTTATAAATGATAGGGTAAATGCACACCCCGCAGGATTAGATATTCTATAAATACATATGCTGAACATAGAATCTAAGACGTGTTCTACATACAATACATGGACATGTGGTGACGCCATTTAAAAAAACGTCATCGGCTGATTAGAGCATTAGCAACATCAGTGACATAGAACTTGGAAACCCAGGTTGGAATCCTGCTCAGGCCACCTCTCCTTAATGTTCTGCTAGGTTATAAGCTTGTCTGAGCAGGACCTTCTTCACCTCTAAATATTCCATAGTTGTAAAGCCCTGTGGAATATGTTGGTGGTATATAAATGCTTATAATATTCCACATGTGGAATTGTTGAACAAATGTTTTTTTCTTATTATATTTATTATTATTCATTATTAAATCCTTGCTTGCCCTGGGAGACCCAGGTATAAATTAACACCTGAAGCCCCCCATTGTTAGCAGAGGCCATTTGTAGTGGCTCCAGACTGACAGATAAGCTGAGTGGTGAATATGTCCTATAAATCCATTTAAATCATTGCAGCTGAACAATCGAGTTTAGCTGTGATGATACTTTAAACAGAGGGGTCTGCCTGTATCATAGTGAATGGTCCTGGGCTGTGCCCGCTGCCTAACACCAGACACTATTTGATGGGCAGGGACAGCATAAAGAGTTGCAGCATTAGTTCTGGCATCTGCAGAGTAAATCCTTAACCCACGCTATGTGAGGACCTCCAGCATCGCTAAAATCCCCATAGGAAAGCATTGAAAGCATTTCCAATGCTTCCCTATGGGGAGGCATTGCCGCGCATGCACATTAGGTCTCATCCGCTGACGTCGGCGGGGGAGGAGTGTGGTCAGACCCTAAACCACCGCTGAGGGACATCTGCGGTGGTCTCAGGTAAGTCACTGAAGGGGTTTTCACCCCTTCAGCAACATGGGATGGGGGGTGGGAGTGAGAGGGGACCTGCAGTGCCAGGAAACCGATTTGTTTTCCTGGCACTAGAGTGTCCCTTTAAACAAACTCACGCTGAGACTGTTTCAAATCCACTGCCACAAAGATGTCCTAGGAATGGCAGATGGATTACTGTAGGATCTGGTAGACTTAGAGATGTGGACAAAAGACATACTGCACAGCCTGTATCTTTTTCTGCTCTTTCAGATTTTATTGGTGTTATGGAGACAGACTCAGGCACTGAGTTTGTGGAGCCACCATCCTCTATGCCTAAGGTGAGCAAGAGTGCAGCCAATGACAAAAAGGACAAGGTGAGGCCTGATAGAAAGCAGTTTTTTGGGGGTATTCTATCTTAAGATGTGTTGAGTTGAACAATAGTGGCTTTGTGAGATGTCTTCCTGGAGCTACTGCTCACAGAGACAGGAGATGTATTTGTAATATTGAGAAGCAAGCAAAGGAGGAAGGTGTATTGGATGTACTTGTCTTTCTAGGGAAAAATGATTTGTCTTGTAATGAGGTTTCTGAGGTAAAGGAAGTGTTTTGTGTTCTTACCAATGATATATGGCAGGTTGTGTCCACACTGTCATTCTCTGAAGTTCTACCTGTGCATAACATTTAGAATGACAGGTGGATGCATATTAGGAACTTTAACTTGTGGCTTGGTGAAAGGTGCCGGGAGTAAGGATTTGGCTTTGTTTCTCATGGTAGCTCTATTTGGAGTAGAAATGAACTGCAAAAAAAGATGGTTTGCATCTTTCTCAAAAGGGAACAAATGTTCTCAACGAGCGGTTCATATTGTTTGCTGGGAAGTATTTAAACTAGGAGGGGGGGACAAAAGGGTGATAAAATATCAATCCAATTGCCCCCCAAAGCAAGGACAGACCGTAACTTTAGCAAGTGTGTTAAAAAATGATAAGCTTAGAGTCATGTCTACAAATGCTTGTTGTTTAGGGAATAAGATCCATGAACTTGTGGCAATAACAGCAACTGAGAATGTAGATTTAGTGGCTGTTACTGAGACATAGTAAAATGAGAAAAATGACTGGGACATAGCAATAACAGAGTAATCTTTAGATCGAAAAGACAGAAAAGGCAAGAAGGGGGAGGGGTGGCCCTGTATGGGAAGGATAGCATAAAATCTAACCTAATAAAATTTAGTGAGGCGAACATAGAGTCTGTTTGGGTTACGTTAGAATTTGGAAATCACACAGTAACTCACATGTAGGTGTGATTTACAGGCCCTCTGAACAAAGAGAAGAGTTAGATAATCTACTAGTTGAGGAAATAGCTAAAATGACAATGAAGGGCAAAGTTATTATCATGGGTGACTTTAATCTTCCGGATTTGAACTGGAAAACCAAAACAGCTACTTGTGCCAGGAGCACACATATTCTAAACTCCCTACTGGGATTGTCTCTAAAACAAGTCATTGAAGAATCAACTTGTAAGGAGGCCATACTAGATTTAGTGTTAACAAATGGAGATTTGGTATCGGATATTACTGTAGGTGAAAGTTTAGGATCCAGTGATCATCAGTCAGTGTGGTTTAATATAAGTACATATAAGAACAGTGCCTGAGTCATGCCACACAAAAACAAAAGTCTTAGATTTTAGAAAAACAGGCTTTTCTAAAATTAAAATATGCGTAAAGGAGTCCTTATCAGACTGGAGCAGTTTAAATGGAGTCCAGGAAAATGGGATTATTTAAAAGTTGCACTACTGAAAGCTACAGAAAATTCCATTAGGTTTGTCAGGAAGAACAGAAAAATTAAGAAACCACTGTGGTACTCTGTAGAAGTAGCCCAAATAGTAAAAAACTAAAAGTTAGCATTTAGTAATTTTATAAAAACCCAAAGTGAGGAAGACAAACAATTCTATAAGATTAGGCAGAAAGAGGCAAAGCAAGTTATAGGAGCCTCCAAAGCACACACAGAAGAGAGAATAGATACATAAATGAGAAAAGAAAAGTAAAACAAGGATTAGTTAGATTAAAAACAAAAGAAGGAAGGTATGTAGAAGAGGATAAAGATCTAGCTGACTGCCTTAATGAATATTTTTGTTCAGTATTTACAGATGAAAATGAAGGAGCGGGACTTCAGTTAAGAAAAAGGACAAATTGGTCATTTGGTACTTGTGAGTTTACAGAGGAAGAGGTTCTATTTCAACTGTCAAGAGTAAAGACAAATAAGTCAATGGGGCCTGATGGGATACACCCAAAGTTATTAAAAGAACTTACTAGCAAAACCATTTACGGATTTATTTAACCAATTATTATTAACAGGAGTAGTCCCATAAGGTTGGAAATTAGCGAATGTTGTACCCATTCACAAGAAAGGTAGTAGGGAGGAGTCTGGCAACTACAGGCCAATTAGTCTTACTTCAGTAGTGGGGAAAGTGATGGAAACCATGTTAAAGAACAGAATTGTTGAAAATATAAAATCACATGGATTTCAAGTTCAGAGACAACATGGGTTTACTTCAGGGAGATCATGCCAAACTACTTATTGATTTTTTTGATTGTGTAACTAAAATAATAGATCAGGGTGGTGCAGTAGACATTGCTTACCTAGATTTCAGTAAGGCTTTTGACACTGTTCCACATAGAAGGCTCATCAATAAACTGCAATCTTTAAGTATGGATTCCAATATTGTTGAATGGGTTAGGCAGTGGCTAAATGACAGGCAACAGAGGGTTGTAGTCAACGGAATATATTCAAAGCAAGTTCTAGTTACCAGTGGGGTACCTCAGGGATCTGTACTTGGACCCATTCTCTTTAATATTTTCATTAGTGATATTGCAGAAGTTCTTGATGGTAAGGTATGTCTTTTTGCTGATAATACTAAAATTTGCAACATGGTTGACGTTCCAGAAGGGATAAACCAAATGGCAAATGATTTAGGTAAATTAGAAAAATGGTCAGAGCTGTGGAAACTGACATTTAATGTGGATAAGTGCAAGATAATATATCTTGGGTGTAAAAAAAACCCAAGGGCAGAGTATAGAATATGTGATACCTTACTAACCTCAATATCTGAGGAAAGGGATATAGGAGTAATTATTTCAGATGACTTAAAGGTACGCAGGCAATGTAATAGAGCAGCAGGAAATGCTAGCAGAATGCTTGGTTGTATAGGGAGAGGCATTAGCAGTAGAAAGAGAAAAGTGCTCATGCCATTGTACAGAACACGGGTGAGACCTCACTTGGAGTATTGTACACAGTACTGGAGTCTGTATCTTCAGAAGGATATTGATACTTTAGAAAGAGTTCAGAGAAGGGCTACTAAACTGGTTCATGGATTGCAGGATAAAACTTACCAGGAAAAGTTAAAGGATCTTAACATGTATAGCTTGGAGGAAAGACAAGACAGAGGGGATATGATAGAAAAATTTAAATACATAAAGGGAATCAACACAGTAAAAGAGGAGACTATATTTAAAAGAAGAAAAACCACCACAACAAGAGGATATAGGTTTAAATTAGAGGATCAAAGATTTAAAAATAATATCAGGAAGTATTACTTTACTGAGAGGTTAGTGGATGCATGGAATAGCCTTCCAGCTGGTAGAGATTAACACAGCGAGGGAGTTTTAGCATGCATGGGATAGGCATAAGGCTATCCTAGACTTACGATAAGGCCAGGGACTAATTAAACGTATTTTTAAAAATTGTGCAGACTAGATGGGCCGAATGGTTATTATCTGCCATCCAATTCTATCTTTCTATGTTTCAAAGTATAGCGTAAAGTTTAATTCTGGGTTAGTGTTATTGCTGGGTTAGAGCTGGAGAGAGTGCAGGGTTAAAAATAGAAGTAATGTTAGGTGTAAAGTTAGTGCAAGCTAGGGTTAGGGGTACGATTGGTGTAGGGTCAAGGGTAAGGTTGTATAGGATTAGCATTAACTATTAAAATAAATTAAAATTAAATTAGATCCTAAACATGAGGCATTTAACATTTAGGACTAATATATGAATCTATTGAGAGCTATTTTTCTTTACTTGCACTTGACGTGAATATATTATTATAAGCAAAACTGTCAAAAATAATTCTTCCATTTTTTTTTTTAATTCTTAAAAAAAAAAATTATAATTAATGTTGTGTTGGAAAACATTTACTATATTTAAAGACAGCCACTTCTATCTTTAAAAATACATATACATCATATGCATTAGTGCAATCAAAAATAAACTTATTAAAGGAACACTACAGTGTTAGGAATACCAACCCAACATTATAGTATACCTGTCCCTAGTTTTGTAGGTCTCACCCCCCCCCAGTGAACGATTAAAGGGTTATCTTACCTTTTTTCCACGGCTCCCTCTGCACTTCTAGGTCTGCTCTGATGTCATGGCGATGGGACCTAATTCACATGTGAAATGCTCACTGGGTGCATTAAAGCATATACATAGAAAAGCATTTAATAAAGATGTTAGACATACTCCAACATTGTTTAACTGAGGGATGTCCAACATTGTTTAACTGAGTAAAACTCTGTTAGGGACCTGGAAGTGCCTCTAGTGACTGAATGGAAGACAGGCACTAAAGTTGTTGTTAACCCTGCAAAGTAATCATTGCCGTTTCTCAGAAACTGAAGCTCTGACCCAGACCAATGAGATAAAGTAGTCTGGGTGCCTATAGTTACAGTGAAATGAATCCATAGCACAAATTCTGTTGTTGTTTTTTACTTTACAAGTTTGACAATTGCTTCCGCTATAAGGTGTTAAAGAGAGACAATTTAAGCACAAAAAAGATTTGCTTAATTATGCAATTTTACTGTATAGACCATGACTCTGCAGTCTCACTACTCTGTTCTCTGCTATTTAATTGAAAAATCACTTTGTGTATGCACCTTCCCTGATGTGACTCACACGTTCGAACCTAAAGTAAAAATACAGTTTCTTCTATCTGTGACAGCCAGCAGACAGACGGAGCTCCAGGTTTTCATTTATATGCATGGTGTTCTATGCTACCCTACAAGCTTGAAAGCCCACTTCATATAGAATGACATAGAATGCCCAAGCAGCCTTAAGGTTGAGTTAAATGTGTTCTGGTGCTCAGAGTGTACCTTTAATTTGGATTGTCTTTTCCACATGAATGTAGTTGCTTTCTTTTGAACTTAATGTAAAAAAATGACATAGGACTAGTGAGATGAATAGCTCTGAGTGAGCATATAAAGCTGAAGAAAACAAGATAGAAGAGAAGTGAAGAAATAAAAAATAATCTACTTAGGAGATATTGAGTGTATGGGACACTCTGGACTTTGCTCAATAATACCAGAACAGGGTGATGATCTTCCCAGTGTGTTGCTAGTTTCCAAACCCCCTTAGTCTTCTTGAGACAATGTTGTGGTTAAATCTTGTTTTTGTTTTCCCAGCATGAATTTGTTTTCCAAACATTTCCTTTAGATCAATTGCAAGAAGTCCAAAGGAATAGTGATGGGTTCTGAGTTTGGGCATAATTGTAATTTTCACTAATGCTCCCCAGTCTGGATAACTTGACAATGATTAAGTTCTTATTTAAGGTATTTCTATTTGGATATGCAATTATGTTGGAATAGGGTTTGTAGGCTTTATACAGTTAAAAAGATTAATTCCCAGGAAAGATAAACAGGGTCCCTTCCAGTTACAGTTGAAATTGAACCTGCACTGACAGATTAATATTTATAGTAATATTTAAGGTTCAACTATAATATGATAATGCCCCAGAAGTGTCATGAAAGAAATGCAGATTTTCCAGGAAGACATTGGGCTTGCCACCAGAATAACACGGTCAACAAATAGCCCTACATTCTGTGTACTGTGATCCCAATTTAAGAGCGATCACCAGCAGTATGATTGCCAGTGCAAACATAAGAGATGAAAGAGGGCACCCATGCACATTTTTATATTTTCATCGGGGAAAAAAAACCTGATGTGGTGACCCTATCTGTAGACCCTGAATATAACGACATCAGATGTACATTTTTTTTACAGAATTGACATTAGCAAGCCCAGAAATTTGTTGAACCTGGTGGACTTCTCAATTCAGGGACTTTGTGGTTCCTCAAATTATTCCTTCTATCCCTTTCCTCTCTAAATGTGTCAGTTTATAAATACTTTGTAAAAGCTTATGTTCAAGTTCCATCAGTATCAACACTATTGTACACTTCAGATTTTAATTACTGCTTTGTTCAAGTTAGCCATTCTAGTGCCAATGTCAGCTTTATCTGTCAGAATTTTGTTCATGAGGGACTGAATATCTGCTTGAAGAGTTGAGTGGATAAGGCATATCCTATAGTTGATGGGTATAAATCGGAATTTCTGCAAATGTCCTGTAGTAACTTATGCTGTGTATCCCAGAATAACCAAATGTTACAAATCTTATATGAAGTTTCTGTAAACAAATCTCTGTCAACGGAAATAGTTCTAGAGAGACTTTGTCAAAGAAGAGCACTGAGAGTGCTAATTTCAAAGGTTCTAAACCTCTTTTCCTTCTTAGTTCTCTCTCACATGACACAATCGTACAAAAAATATTTCCATATCCAGTGTTTTCATTGAGAAGGATAAATTGATAATTCAGTAGTGGTGGCCACAAAATCTGTTGTGAGACTGTATTGTGAATTCTCGTCCATAACCTTGGCTTCTGTCTTTACCCATAGCCTCATACTCATAAACTCTTAACATGTACCCATTTTCTGCTGGTTTTTCTTACTTTGCAAAAAAAATATTTTCACCTGGTGCCTTGAATATGGACCTTTTTGTCTTATCATTAATATTGTTAATGTTACAGCTGCTTGTATCCAATAGTAGCCTCATGGAGTAATGATAGTGAGAATACCAGGAATACCTTGTTTCCAAAGGAGATTGTACAAACATATTTGCATATATATTACCCCAGAAGTGCAAAATGCAAGTAATTCTTATCGGGGTATCTTTTTGTTAACAATGGACTATATGTTGACTTGTCAGACCAATATATATAAAAAAAATATTTTTGAGAAACATGTTTCCCATAATTTCAACCCTTGACGTACCAGTGTGCTGCTAATGCTTCTGGCACTAAGTTTGTTTAAGTCTGCTCCAAGTATATGAAGACCTAATAATACATTTCCGCTTATTCTAAATGTAAACCATGGAATATTTCAATAGAAATAATTTCACTGTTTAATACACAAATATTGTTCTTCTTTTCAGAGTTATTAGATGATTACCTTGAGGAATCAAACATATTACCCTTTCTGATTGCACATTTGACATGAAATGAGATGACCAGCTAAAAGTAAAACGCAACAGGCACACATAAATAACAAACTTTTTTTATAACGGGCAGGCACTCACCCAGTGGATCAACAT
Source organism: Pelobates cultripes (assembly GCA_933207985.1). Lineage (NCBI taxonomy): Eukaryota > Metazoa > Chordata > Amphibia > Anura > Pelobatidae > Pelobates > Pelobates cultripes. The sequence goes on along the minus strand of OW240913.1, from coordinate 315,095,505 downwards.
CTTTCAATTTATTAGCATGACAAAGGACACAATTATTTTGGATATGCCTGAATGCAATTTTCATTAACTCTGCAATGATTTATTAACAAAAGTGTCAGGAATGTAATAAAAGCAGCAGGACTCCAGAAAATGCCAAAATAAAAAAATGAAGGCTACAGACGAAATTCCAAACATGCCTTGCAGCATCAGGTCACTGAGGTTGCCTGATTCTATCAAAAGCATCACCATGGTGAATGAACTCTACAATTAACAAAGACTAAGCACAAAAAATGCTAATATCTAATTTGAATGCAATTATGCACAGATTACTGTTCACTGGAACAAGAAGAGGGATTTTAATTGTCACCCAAAGTTGCATGTAAATCCTGACTTCTGTTTAACTTTTTTTTGTAATTATTACTTAAAGGCTTACTACACACAGACAATGTAATATATGTGTGTAGATTTACATATATAAAAAATGTGTTACAGTATTTAGTAATACCTGATTTATTGGACTACCAGCATTCTAAAGCATCACACTTATAGGTGGCCAGCCCTTTGTTAAATGAAAAGCATAATATGGAAAATAATACAGCGTACAAATGGAAAAACTGAGCTTCAAAACAATAGAAAAGAGGATGAACAGATTCTTGACATAAAAACCATAATGTAAGGGTCATAACAGTATACTACAGAAATCTAAGAGAAGTGAGAAAGAATTATGTAGATAGATAGACAGACAGATAGACAGATAGATACATTTGGATGGATGGACAGATCATGATTTTGATGCAAATATTGCATCATCAATGTAGTCATACACTGCAAGTCCACCTTTAGAAACTTAATACATTGTATAATTCATTCTGCCGCTTTGTACTAGAATGTAATTACTTGACCCACCTTTGTGACATGTTTAAAGAGCTAAACTGGCTATCACTGGAATCCTGACGCAATCTTCATCTTTCCAGCCTTGTGCATAAGAGCTTTTCTGTGAAGCTGCCACCCTACCTGAGTAGAATGCTCTCCCCAGCTGTTGCCACCTCTTATAGTCTCCAATCCAGTACCAGCACTTTATTTAGCATGCCGCTATACAAAAATAAAGTGTCTCGATCCTCATTTTCCTACAGAGCAGCGCAATTATGTATTAACCTCACAGTCACAGTCACGGTCACAGTCACATCTTCATGCAATCTAAAATCCTTTAAGAGATCTATGGCAACATACCTCAATACAGAATGCACCTGTCATGGTTGACTATAATTATTACCTGTTATATGTAACATGTATATATGTGTGTATGTATATATTGTATATTGTATTATTTTTTTTGTAATATTATATTGTACCCTATTGTAACAATGCAGTGTTTGTGTGTCCAGGACATACTTTAACATAAGAGAAATCTTAATGAATCCTTACTGGTAAAATAATTTATAAATAAATAATAAATACATCAGTGATCTCAATATAGTTTAATTTCTAATAAAGATAGGCTTTCCGAGATTTACACATTTGCGCCTACATACATACATAAATACAAATATATGCAGACATACATATATGTGTGTATTGTGACATCTGTAAGAAAGAATGTGCACAGTGTTCTATTTCAAATGAATATCTTCTATTTACAATTTCTGTTTCAATTATTCTGTTTAGTGACCCTGATGAGGTGCAATTGCTTTGTCATTTGACAATACAAGTGAAACCTGTGCTGGCTGCTATTGAGATCTTCAATCAAGATTGGAAAAATACCTTCTTTGATATCCAATTTGTTAATTGTATTTGCCCACTCAGTTTCTTGTTCACTTTATTGTGATCCAAGGAAAAGTATGGGGAGTGGAGGTAAATAGCACATAGAACCATACATAACGTGAACATCCTGCAACATTTAGTTCAAGAAACAACATTTATCATAAAATGCTTATGAGCTATATCCAAAAAGTATTTGGAAATAGGTTTAAAAGGTCAGAGTTCCTCTCAGGTCCTTCTGACATTAATTGGCTACAATCGTGAAGGTAAAGAAATTGCTTTTATTTTTTTCGGCTGGTAGTGGATATAGCCACATCTGCAGTAGTCAAGTATTAGTCAAAAAGCCAGTGACAACAAGCCTTTCTTTCATTTATGGTTTGATTATTTAACCTTGAAAATTATAGTGTTAATGCAGAAAAATACATAATGATCTTTTAATGGACTACTAGAGAGAACACTTTTACCACCATAGTATGACATACACACATGGAAACCAGAAAACTATGCCAAAATAAAGTTTTTAATATTGACCCACTTGTGTTCTACTAGGGCAGATGTTCAATGCCAGGAACATTCAAAGTGGTAATGTAAGAAGTAATGTTAACAATGTTAGAAGTAATTAATCTGGCAGGCATGTGGCTTAAACTCAAGGTCAGCTCAGTGTCAAAAATTGTGAAGAATCTGGTAAAGAAGCACTTCACGGAAAAAAACTTATTTCTGTGCAAATTCAGAGAAAACTCCTACACTTGAACTATTCCACATCAGAAAAGAAAGTGGCAGCCGGCATATGTGCAATGTTGGATGTATTGGTACTTCATCAACTACATCAACAATGGATTTAAAACCCCTGTAGCAACAACTTTATTACAGAAATATTTTTGTAATTTATTGTTGTTTATTCTCAAATTGCTTAAATAAAAATATATTTTTCATTTCCAAACACAAATGAGAGCAATAGGTTTGTTCTCTATAAAAAAAAAAAAAAATGGAATATATTTTAATAGTTTTTACTATCTGATAATTTTTATATTTGATATTAGTGATTTTCTCTCTTTAAGATTGCTACATTATCTGAGTGAGAATATCTGCCAATAGACCAGTAGGGGCAGTTCTGAACCTAATAAGCATGTTCCATAGCAGGTTTTCAACAATGTGTGTACATGCGCGAAGCAATACAAATTATATTTAGTCCGTAAAGCACCATTCATCGCATGTTGTTTCTGTGATAAATTATATCCTTCATCTAGAGAAACACATTTGCCTGTGACAGGACTTCATTCTGTCTTTTTTTTTTTTATCTCTGAGCACCTTGAGTATAGCACAGGAATTCAAATGAAAGAACTCGAGGTAAACCACAGAATAAAGTGAAAACTATGATACAGAACTCAATATACCCATTGACGCTTTTTTGAAAACTTTGACATAAAGAGGTATAGCCTGGTAAAGCCTGAAGCAAGGATTGTGTCCAGTGTTGCACCAGATTACAGGAACGCTATAGGTTCAGGAATACAAATTAAAAAGGATGATGATTTACCTTTATTCCAGCACCTCGTGGGTCCACCAGCTCTGGCTCCACCCCCTTTGGCTGAGATCATCAGAACCGAAGATTTGAGCCCATCGAATGCTTTCCCATCGGAAAGCATTGGGAGGCTAATGCATACATGAGGCAAAATGCTGTGCTGCACCAGTCAGCATCTGCTCAGAGTATAGAGACAAGGAACGTCACAGGAAGCATCTCTAGTTGCCGTCTGAGTGATAGCCACTGGAGGTATCCCTAGGCAATAAGGTAAAAAAGGCCTTTTTCTCTGAAGAGGTAGTGTTGACAGCAAAAAGACATGCTATAGACACAAGAACAACTACATTAACCTGCAGTTGTTCTGATGACGATAGTGTCCCATTAAGGTCTATAAATTTTTTTTCTAAAATAAAATTATTCTTTGTAAACATACAGTTTACGGTTTAAAGAAAATAAATTTATGCTTTAGGCATGATTGTGTCACGTTCACATAAATAACTGCATCACATTATTTGTTAATATGCATAATAGTATCTATAAATATGACTTTATCAGTTACCATCAAACAATCCTATCTTCAAAAAAAGTCTGTGTACATGAATGGTGTCTTTATGTAATTTGTGAATGTAAGTATGACAATACCATTTTAATATTTTCTTAAATTTTCAAAGAAACAAAAAAAAAAACTATAAAGTAAAAATAAAACTTTTAACTCATAAAAAGGTCTTCCAAATGCTACTAACAAAAGTCAAGAATACAATTTTGCTACACAACTGCACATATAAATAGTAGATCGAATATATAATCACAACATGCCCAAGATCTAAAATTGCATAATCAATTCTAAAAAATAGCCCACTGTGTCATCCCTGGGGCTGCATAGTTTCCTCATATGACTCTCCATGTAAAGATTTTTTTCACATTGTGGTAAATAAAATAACTCATTACCCTTAAGTAGTGGTTAAAATAAAATATCTTTTTAAACAGAACTGGTATAACGTTCAGCAGGGACATTTACACACAAACAATCAAATGAGCACTAGAACTACAATTTTGTTAAGTGAAGGATAACACATATGTTGTCTCAAGTAAAGGAACACATTTTATCATCAAGATATATTGTACAACCTCAGCTTTATATATTTATATATAATTTACCCTTTAAGCTAGGAATAACCCGGAAATGTCCTCTTGTTCACAGCCAAAGTGATTCAGAGACAAAAATGAATAGTCATCACTTTGGAGACAGCCCCAATGCTCTGTAACACCCAGAGTAAGACTAGTAAGATTTTCAGCTGAACTCTCCAGGTTCAATTTCAAAATATCCAGTAAATGTCAGCCATAAACTGTATTTATTAGTAACAGCTAGTAGATATTTGCAGTCACAAAATACCAACAGTTTTCCAAAGGTTCTAAAGTTTAACATCCGCATGAAAATAATTGTGAAGGTAGGGAAAACTAGTACTTTGTATTTTTTACCTGACTGGAGGGGCCTGGTCTTTTCCTCCCCATTAGTTGTCTCTCCAGGTTCAATGGGGTTTCAATATCCTAGCCTCGGTGTGTGTTAACCACTATTTTGCCAAGAGGTCAGGGGAGGCCTGATTCATAATTATCCCTCCACCCCCCTCATTTTCCAAACCACTAGCCTCCCTGTCTATTAATGTCCCTATCTATCCCCCTCAAATTTATATTAAATAGTGAGAGGGGGCATTAATATCTAAAAAAAAAAAAAAAGAAAAAACATTTTGAAAAAATATAATACTTACCTGTCAATAACTTAATTACAGATTTTCTTTTTTCAATCATCAAAAAAGTATATTAGCTACTAGCATAACTACTCTCAGCACTACAATTTAACTACCATCCAGTGCAGACTGAGCATTTAAGGCAGGAAATATATAAGCTGTGTTACTGGTTCTGAAGTCAAGATAAGCAAGACAAATTGTGATTACAAAAATGGTAAAAAAAAAAAAAGTTTATAAATAACGAAAATAAATATTTGTGCTAGGCACTTCCATTTTTTCCACCGCTTCAATGTAGTGCTACGAAGATACAAACAAGGAGCTCTTAACATTTTGTGAAAAACAAACGTACAAAAATTATATATTTTCTACCTTTAAAATAATTATAGTTTTCTAGGGTGAAATAAGACAAAAGTACATTAAGTTTAACCTTGAAGCCCGTTCTTGAATGCTGTTATTCCAAAGAAAGCAAAAAAAAAAAAAAGAATTGTAGCTGTTTCTAATTATGCCACAAAAAGGAGAACAATCCTTCTTGGCTCCATAATGCCAATCAGATTTCTCTTGGATCAACAACCAGTTTACATACATATCAAGTATATCCTTCCATATTCTGTTTATTCAAAAAAGCATCTAAGCCCTTTTTTAAAGTTATCTATAAAATCTGATAACACAACCTTTTTAGGCAGAGAATTACTTCACATTGTATGACCAAGTATTTCTCTAATTATCACAATTCAGTAACAGAATGTCAGGATATAAAGCCCAAGTGAAGAGTAACATTTCCGAAAGTTACAAAATAGAAAGAAAGGCAAACTTTTCATTCTAAATAATGCACACAGTATAGCAATCATGTTTTCTTTAGTAAATAGTTTAGCATAGTAAATTATGCAGTGTGCAGAATAGCTCTAATACAAGGTATTGTGGAAAGAGCTGCATTATCAGCCTGTCTGAGAAACTCAATGGATAGATATCTCCAGGTTCATATAGCACATGAAACGGCAAACATATCTGGATCTAAACTATGTAAATGTTATGTAAAGCTTGTTAAATGATATCCTTCATGTAAAAAAAACATATGGGTAGGGAGACAAATAATATATTATTGTCTGTAGAAATGTCTACTCACTAATCACAGGAAAATCTAATCAAGAACTTAATAAGACCATAATGGTGCAATTGCTTCCCAGGAGAAGCCACGGTTTCTCATCATGTAAGAGAACCCCCTTTGAAAGATGCAGCTATGACCCAGATACTCTCAGTGCAACACTCTAATAATTTGATTGCAGCTCCTTAGGCAAGGGTAACTTAAATTACAATTATAAAGTCCTAGCCTTAAAATTAACATCTGTGTGTGATGACACACTGATCTGATTGAATGTATTAGACAAACCATCTTCTTTTTTTTTTTTTGAGCTTTTACGTGCATTCTTATATTGCAAGAAAAAATAAATATCACAAATAATTCATCTTTATTAAAGCAACTAAACTCTGATCTTTGCCTTAAGTAACAGGCCACATAAAATAAACGTAATACAAAGGAATTGCAGTGTTCAGTAACAAAAGCAATATAATTCCCTTGATCTTTAATCTCTATGCCAATGTCTGTTTTACAGATTATGGCCTCAGCTACTGACAAATCTGCTTAGTGAGTTTTTGGCTGACAAATCTGGCAACCCAAACTCTGCCTGAAATACATTCCAAAGGCTAAACATTTTCATAATAGCTACTTTACATGGCTTAGAATGTTTCCCTTCAGGACATCAATTTGATTTTTTTTAAAGTGACAGAGTTAATCTTCACCATTACCCATGGAGTCTGATTTTTTTTTTAATTAGTGCTTCTTCTTATAAAGGCTTTGTAAGAGGATAAGCCGTTTTGCCATTTTGTGTTTCCAAAATAGTGATTATAGTAATTTTTCATGTAACTTGGAGACTCTTTTTTTGGTTGTCTTCTCTTTATGTAGCCGTATACTACAGTTTTAATAAAGAGAGATGGCACAAGAGTGTATATTGAGCTGCACGGAAGTAATATATACTCACACTGACAGCACAAGTACTTTAATATCCCTATCAACAAAAGGAAACAAAGCTGTACTGTGCAGTAAATAGAATAATTTGGAAGCCTGTGCAGTTGTTCACACAACATAAAAAGAAAAAGTATACCATCAACATAAGTAGTTTATATGGATAGATTAAAGCTATGCTGTTTGATAAATAAAACAGGATTATATACTTGCATACTGTTTATGTAAGCCAACATTGCTTAGATTTTCCATTTATATATAGTGTAATTACCATTAATCTTGGGACGTACCCGATTATTTATGTCTCACTGCTGCCCTAAAAGTAACCACCTCCCCAAAAACTCTTACCCTACTACACATGCCCACACTAGTCTTACCACTAACTCTAGCCTTAATGCTAAATCCAACCATAACGCAAACTCTAGCACAGAAATGTAAAGTAGTTTAAAACATGCAAAGCATGTATAGGAGGAAGGGTGCTGGAGTGTTACGGAGAAATATCAAAATGAAACATGCTTTTTGGGGTCCCTCTCTCATGTTATAACAAGCTGCCAGTATCTGTAAGTCAGTATCTCACTGGGTTCTAGGGGCAAGATATTAATAAACCACAAGTAGCTTTTGGTTGCTCAAGTTAATTTCTTAAGCAGGGTAATTTCGAAGACTGTCTAAAGGGCATTATTTTCCATGTATCCCCCTTCCCTTACTTCAGTATCTTTCTCCATATTCCCCACTCTTCATCTGTAATTCCCTGGCAGTTTTTTCCCTGACTGATTCCCCCAAAAAACATTAATTCATCTTGCCCTAACAGCTCTTTCATTTGCCCTCCAGTACGTCATGTCTTTTCATCTCGCCTATGTTCCTCATGAGTTTCTTCATTCCCTCATGTCACTCATGTGTCCCTCCAATCCTCTTATACATTAGAGGTAGAGAGAGACCAGCACTACTGACACATGTATAAATGGGTGCAGGTTCCCGAGGTCTCCTTCTGTGAATCCCAAAAGTGCACTAAATGAAGAATAATGAGCCACAACATCAAAGGTCTCAGTAAAGGAATTTATTCCACAGAGTGGAGTTGGCAATGTTTCGATAAAATCACATGGTCCTTTTCAAGCCTGAGCTCACATCCTACCACAAACATAGTTACAAGTTCAGCCTTCCTCACATATGTTTTGGCTGTTGATCCAAAAAAAAAAAAAAAAATTAGATATGCATATTGTTATTTAATTTATAGAACAAACATCCTTATTTAACTGATAGAACAAACCATTACAAAATGGACAATGGAAATGTAACTCACTAGTTACATCATGCTAAATATAAAGTGAAAATAAGACACCAAATTAAGAGTATATTTATATATGTATTTATAAAATATTTTATCAGGGAGGATGCATTAAGATTTCTCTCGTTTTCAAGTATATACGTGAAAAAGAAGAGAAGAAAGAAGCTGGTAGGTATCTATACAACCTCCTGACTAAATGAAAATAAACTTTCTCTTAAATCACATAAAATAAAATAAAAATGACTGACAATTGATGCAATTACAATAAAAGAAGAAACATGCAAACAGGCTTGCCCTAACAGCTCTAATAACAGCTTTTAATTAATTCAGTTACAAGCATTATATATATATATATATATACAAAAAAAATCAAAACTCCTTGCACTCAAGCTAAATATGGTTAATAGCAAAAAACTTTTACTTGCCGGGTGCCAGTCTTCTGGGGGAATTTGATATTCACATAAATAAAATTTGAGCTGCACTCACGGTCTTCCAATACGAAAAAAACCTCTTTCATTCATCAAATCAGCAAATCGACGTTTCCTCAGGACAAAGTGACAAATATACAATAAACCTAACTCATATATATACCCCCCAACAACATACAAGTGAATAACTTACCCCAGGTGTGTACTGTACAACCCGGCGTTCTCCCTGTGTGTTTGCGCATGTGCATCTTCACCTCGCCCCCACGTTGACGCACAGCACCCACGTGATTGTATACTCAAACGCCGTTACCACAGTGACATTGTAGCCATCACCTAGGAAACCGTCTGCATATAAATAAACAAGGGAGAATCCTTAGTGGCTAGCATTAGCACGGTGTCCCTATCATAGCCTTTCTTTTGTGTTTTTCATATATAAATATCCGAGTTCAAGCCAATTTTTGGTGGAGCTGGTACCACCATTCTGACCAATTTCCCTAGCCTTCGATCCAATTTATTGTTGGTCGAAGATGAGGGGAAATTTTTCATATATTTAAAGTCTTCAGTTTAGCTGACTATAACATTGGTGTCTCTTTAAAGGAATTATGTACACCAAGTAGATCGAGCACTATCTCCTATAATTAAAGCATGCTCTCAACAGTATGTGTATTTGTATTTGTATTTTAATCACTATTTTTCTATTTGGTATGTCTTCTCCTCGTTCACATATAATAACATGCTAGCCACTATGGATTCTCGTTTGTTTATTTATATGCAGATGGTTTCCTAGGTGATGGCTACAATGTCACTGTGGTAACGGCATTTGAGTATACAATCACGTGGGTGCTATGCGTCAACGTGGGGGCATGGTATAGATGCACATGCGCAAACACACGGGGAGAACGCCGGGTTGTACAGTACACACCTGGGGTAAGTTATTCACTTGTATGTTGTTGGGGGGTATATATATGAGTTAGGTTTATTGTATATTTGTCACTTTGTCCTGAGGAAGGTCCCTGTGTGGACCGAAAGGTTGATTTGCTGATTTGGTGAATTAAAGAGATTTTTCGTATTGGGAGACCGTGAGTGCAGCTCAGATTTTATTTATGTATATATATATATATATATATATATATCAAAAAAGATAACAAACAATATACAAAAATATACTAAGAAAAGAACCAATACACAAATAAAAATAGGAAGCTTGCAGTAGCCGAGGGGGCATCACTTTACATGTTCCTTGAATCTAGAAGAAATAGAAAGGAAGGAGATAAAATGAGTGACCACATAACCTGACAAATTAATCATAAAAATAGATAGACTTCTTGTGGGAAATTATATTTGAGAAGCACTTGTCTCATGTATGCCCAGTTTAGTCTGTCAAAGGCCTTCTCAGCATCGCGAGGAAAAGGCCCCCAACCTTCCCCTGCTCCATTGTCGCCAGTACATTCAGGATCTTCTATGCATTGTTTGAGCCCTGGTGGCCTTTAATGAAGCCTGACTGGTCGTTATGCACTAGTTTTTGTAGGATTAGGGCAAGTCGGTTGCTGAAAAATTTATTGAACAATTTAGCATCTCTGTTGAGGAGAGAGATGGGCCTAAAGTTTTTTTTACTGAGTTTGAGTTTTGCCCAGCTTGGGTAAGGTGGAGATGTGGGCCATCAGTATTTCAGCCAGTAGTGTTCCTTTTTCTATGCTGTGGTTATATAAGGACAGTAATTGCGGGGACAGCACTTGGTAGAACTCTTTGTAGTATCGGTTTTGGAGACCAGCTGCACCAGGAGATTTGTGGGCTGGCAGATGGGTAATCGCTTTAGTAATTTTCTATAGGGTAATAGGTTGTTGTAGGGTGTCTAGGTCTTCAGGAAACAGTGTCAGGAAGTGGACATCTGCCAGAAATTGGTCAATGCCAGTTTGGGTGGGGATAACAGTTTGTACGTCCTCTTTCAGATTGTACAACTTATGGTAATAATAGTACTTTTTGTCACTTATCATTGTTTAGCAATGCAATCCTGGAGGTGACAGATTTTTGTATTATTTATGAGGACAGTTTTGACCCTACTTTATTCCCTGATGCAAAAAATCTATGTTTAGATTTCTGAAGCAGGTATGTAGTTCTGGATAGCTCTATGTCTCTAAGTTTGGTTTGCAGCTTAAGCAGTCTGGTTTGTGTAATGGCAGTAGGGTTTTGTATGTTTGTGTGCCTAAGATTTGTCAATTCTTCATTAAGGGAAGTGTATTGAGCTTGGCCTTGTTTTTAAGCATAACTGGCATATTTATGAAACAGCAATGGATAGCCGCCGTGGGTGGCAGCCAAATCTGGTCTGGGGGTGAGTCAGGGAGTTTGTTCTCCTCAAAGTAGTGTTGGAGATCCTTGTCTAATCTGCAAAACAATATTTGGGTCATCTAGTAGTAGTTTGTTTAATCATAAGGTGGTTTGACCACTCAAGGGAAATTATTCTGTTAATGTCATTGTTATCGGACCATGAAATGAGGCCGATATTTGTGTTTGCAAATTTTGGTAGGGTGGTGGCCCTGATCAGGAATCTTTCCTTTCTTGAGTAGCTATTATGCGCTGCTGTGTGGCAGGTGTAATCAATTTCAGAAGGGTGTGTTATCCTCTATGGATCTACATAATTGTGAGACATGAGTGTTTGTCCAACTTGAGGGGATTGCATGCGTCTTTTCTTTGATGTGTGAGAGGACACCGTCAGCGAAGCTGATGAGTCCATGGCACTATCCAAGAGAAAGTTGGTGTCGCCTCCAAGAATTACTTCCCTAAAGCAGTACATATTCAGTAAAGCAAATACATTGGTTAAAAACAGGTGTTGACCATCATTCTGGCCAAATATGTTTATCATTGTATAGGGGTTGTTGTTTATGTAGCACTGAAGAATAAGATACCTTCCTTCCTTATCTCCTGTTTTGAGAATTTTGCTTAATAATGTGGACACTCCCCTTTTTTCCTGCTGTAGAAGGTGTGGTAGTCTGAGGGGAACCATAGGGAAGCGAACCTAGGCCTGGATCCCCACTTAAAGTGCATTTCTTGGAGAAACCTTGTTTCTTGGTGTCCCAGACGGCCAGCCTACATTTATTGGGTGAATTTAGCCCTTTAGTATTTAGGGAGAATAGTTTTATAGTCATGGTGGTAGCCTAGTATATATGGCAAAGTGTAGCTGTTACGCTGCGTTAAGAGGCAGTGGGCTGGGTTGGTCCCAATATGTGTTGAGACCTGTAGTAAAGGGATAACGTATAGTAAAATAGAACAGAAAAGAAAATTTAACAACTATGTACAGTATTCCGTTAGCCATGCAGATGTTGCACAGTACTTCACAGAACTGGTATTAATTGGGTTAATATGTAAAGCCACCTTTGGGGCGAGTGGCAAGTTTTGTGAATAATCTTATACAATCATTTAAGCACATGTCAGGTAATATTTCAATAATATGTAGAAAGCCACCGATTGAGGATTTGAGACTGTGAGTCACATTAGCTGTGAATACAGCCTTAAATAAAATAGTTCATCAGGTACATAACCTTGATTAGGTAATATGCCCATTTGCTGTTAGGATACATAATTTATGAGTGAGGAGCTCTGCGGTTCAATGCTGCTGTTGAAGTCCATGAGACATGAGGTCAGTCTTTGGTGATTTTTCTCGGCGGTGATTTGCTAGGAGATCCTGGGTTGTCCTCTTGGGTAATGGGTACATTCCATTCTCTGAGCATTCTCATGCTGTCTTTGGGTGTGAGAATCATTTTGTCCATGCCGTTACTTTTGACCAACAATTTGTCTGGGAATCCCCTTTTGTAGATTATATTTGCGGAAAGTTTATACATGGTAGCTGATGATAGATCAATGAATATCTTAATCTCACCAAATTTCTCTGGGAGTGCTGTGTTTTTGGCTGCCTGCATTACTTGGTTCTTCACTGTGAAATAGTGCACTCTGGTGATTACATCTCTGGGGGTTGATGAAGGTAGGTGTCTGGGTCTTTGAAGCCTGTGTGTTCTGTCCAGGCAGAGGTTGAAATCTTCCAATGTAGGAATGAGAGTTTTGAATAACTCTTCTACAAATTTAGTAAGGTCTTACGACCCTAAATTTTAATAATAATATATCATCATGGTCTTCATTATCCGCTATTTTCCCATCTATAAATCTTACTTTGTCTTCCAGGGCTGAGTGGGCATCCACCAGTGTGTTGTGTGCCTCCAGCATCCCCTCCGTCTTCTCTTCCTGGTGTGCCGTCCGGTCACCAATGGCCTGGATATCTGCCTTGATATCAGATGCAATTTTCATGATGTCACTTAGGTCTTGCAGCATATTGCTCACTGAGGCATCCACAGCAGGGTTCAGGCATGTAGGAGTGGGGTCCCTCTGTCTGTCTCCAGCATTGGTGTCAGAGATAAATTTTTTGTCTGAGTTTTTTGCTGGATTTTGTCACCGTAGTGTGGAGGGATCTACCTGTCAACTTTTGGTGCAGCTTGTGTGGTTATTTGGCAGTGTTTCACGCTGTGCTTTCCCCAGATCGGAGGAACTCGCGGATTACTCGACCGCTTCCATGCTTTGCTTGGCCACGCCCCATACCAGTAAATGTTTACGGAGATCCATATCAGGGGCATGTGTCACAGCATGATGTAAAAATATATATTGTTGTTTTATCTGAGATATCATGCAATAATAATTAACCTGTGACCTGAAAAGTCTTGGAGCACCCAAAGTTTAGGAATTTACAAGTTGAAAATTTTCATTAATTTAGAACATGAATTTTTTGACACAATACATATTGCATAACTTTTTGAATCCCTTCATTTTTAAAACATGTATGGGTTTTACTAATAGCAGTGTTTATATATAGTCTACAAACATGTTAAAATCACAATTGTTAAGTCATAACAATTAATTGACAGAGTTTATATGTAGTTTATAATAAAAAAAACAACGTCAAGCATAAATAATTTTTTTTATTTTTTATTTTTTGCAAACACATTCAGATTAATATTTAATTTGCTGGTATGTACTTCACATGCTTTTTTATGTCCATGTCTTATATTATGTAGGCTAGCACCATATGTGAAAATATTGCTGGTTTGGAGTACATATTGGAGCACAAGAAGTAAGTTGCCAATTGATTTTAGTTCAAAATGTCAACATTGGTAAAATATGCTTTACTCTTGATCCAGTAACTTACAGTTTAGAAATGACTTTGCTAAATAAAAAAATACTTCAATTTTAAAATTCAAACATAATTAGACTCTACAATAAATTTGGTTCAAATAATGTGTGCTTTAAATAACAAGCTTTTATACATTTGTTCAGTGCTTATATTGTCTTTGCTCTGCATAATTTGTTATATATTGTACAGAACAAAGGCCCTGACTTACAAATGACTTTCTCTCATAATTGCAGGAAATTGTGCTAATAGTCCAATTTTCTTTGATTGTGCTATCACAAAAATTATTTAACTATTTAGTACTTGTCTTCTATTTTTTCTCTTGAAAAGATGAATACACATTTTGGAGTGTTTTGGCACTGTAGAATTTGCAGAAGAGAATTTGTGTTAGCTGTGATTAAACTTATTAAACTTTATACTGTGTATTTAAAAAGTTGTGCTAAATTTAAAATGTTAAAATTCTACTCATGCTGGGGACTTACTTTCAGTTATATTTCTAGACTAGATGTAAATCCAATATTTTTCAGGATTTAATTTCAGCATTCCAGAAGCAATAATATTCAACAAATGACAATATACAAATTGAATGCATAAAATATAGCACATTTTTGTTAGTACAAAACTGTACAAGTACTGTAAAGCTACTGAAATCCTTATCAATAAAGCAACCACGTATTACCTCACTGAATTATACGTTTTCAAACACAATTTTGTCTAAATGGTTAACCCCTTAAGGACGGAGCCAAATGTACACGTTGTGAACGAAACAAAATGTAAACAAATCCTGGCATTTGCGCTACATGTCTGTCCAACCGTAATTCACCTCTTTCATAGTAAATGCACCCACCCTTATTATATATCAGTTTATTCAGGGGAAACAGGGCTTTCATTTAATATCAAATATTTAGCTATGAAACCTAATTTAATATGAAACAAATGGGAGAAAATAAGATTTTTTTGGATTTTTTTACTTCTACATGACATTTTAACTGTCAATGTCATAATACTTTTTGCTTTTACTGCAATAAAATACACATATTTGTATTCAGCAAAGTCTCATGTGAAAAACAGTACCCCCTATGTACAAGTTTTATGGCGTTTTGGGAAGTTACAGGGTCAAATATAGCATGTTACATTTGAAATTCGCCAGATTGGTTACGTTGACTTTGGGACTTTATAGTAGCCCAGGAATAACATTTACACCCATAATGGCATACCATTTGCAATAGTAGACAACCCAAGGTATTGCAAATGGGTAATGTCCAGTCTTTTTTAGTAGCCATTTGGTCACAAACACTGGCCAAAGTTAGCGTTAGTATTTGTTTGTGTGTGAAAAATGCAAAAAACGCCAATTTTGGCCAGTGTTTGTGACTAAGTGGCTACTAAAAAAGACTGGACATACCCCGTTTGGAATACCTTGGGTTGTTTTCTATTGCAAATGGTATGCCATCATAGGGGTAATTTTCATTCTTGGGCTACCATAGGGTCTCAAAGGCAACCTAACCAATCTGGTGAATTTTAATGTGAAAAAAATGAAACACAAGACTTATATTTGACGCTGTAACTTTTGAAAACACCATAAAACCTGTACATGAGGGGTACTGTTGTACTCGGGAGACTTCGCTGAACACAAATATTTGTGTTTCAAAACAGTAAAAAGTATCGCAGCAATAATATCGTCCACAAGTGCTGTTTGTGCGTGAAAAATGTAAAAAACTTCACTTTTATTGGCGATATCATCGTTGTAATACATTTTACTGTTTTGAAACACTAATATTTGTGTTCAGCGAAGTCTCCTGAGTAGAACAGCACCCCCCATGTACAGGTTTTATGGTGTCTTGGAAAGTTATAGGGTTAAATATAGTGCTAGCGAATTAAATTCCCTTTACTTTCGGCATGGGTTGTCAGACAGGTCCCGCTAATTGTAATTAATTAAGATACCTAATCATGTAAAAATATTACATAAATATATATGTAGAATTAGTATATGTATATATATACGTATGTGAATATATATGTGTATATATATTAGTGATATATACGTATATATTTATGTATATAGATATATATATTATTTCGTTTTTACGTGTATTTTGATATAAATATATATATATTAATATCACAATACAGTTAGAACGAAATAACACACATCTATATATTTTTTAATTATTTATTTTTAATTATTTTTTTTAATTTTATTTTTTAACGTATTTACATATTTAATTTTTTTATATTATATATAAATATATATATAACAATAATTATATATATTTAATCAATATCAGTCTACGTGTAATTTGATATTAATATACATATATATATATATATATAATTATATATATATTAATAGTAAAATACACCTAGACAGTGTATGTGTGTGTATGTATATGTGTATATATATATATATATATATATATATATATACTTAGATCATATATATATAGCATATATATAGATCATATATATATAGCATATATATATGATCTAAGTATATATTTATTTATTTTTTACACTTTTTAACTTTTATTACTTTAATTTTATTTTATTTCCAGCCAGCAGGGGGACTACCTGTCATTACAGGCAGCCCCCCTGCTGGCAATGCTGCAGCCAGCTATCCCGGCCATGTGATTGGAGGTCCTCGCAAGGACCTCACTCTCACATGGCCGGGGAGGCTGCAAGAGGGAAGAACTGTTGCGGGGGGGGCTCCCTGGGAGTCCCCCCAACCGCGATCGCCGTCGTGGGACCGCCGGCAACCGGGTAAGTAATGAAAGACCGGAGGGTGTACTATTTAGAGTCTAGAGTCGTTTAGAGTCTTAAGGGGTTAATTCATAACCGACAACATTGTGCCAAACTTCAAGACAACAAAAAGACTCTAAAATTATATGTTTGCCCCTATTAACCCCTTAACGCCGAGTGACGAGGTCCGTCACAGAGGGGAGACCCTTAATGACAAGTGACCTCGTCCGTCACGCGGTAAAATTAACCCCGGATTGCCGCTATTGCGGCGATCGCAGGGTTAATGGTGCTCCGGTATGCCTCTGTATTAGAGGCAGACCAGGAGCACCCGGTCAGGCTGCCCAGCACATGTGCTCGCTCTGACCGCAAGTCATGATTACCTTTTATTCCAGAAGTTTGGTCCTTAAGGGGTTAATGTTTTATAATTATTTTTAAAGTGTTTTATTTTTGTATGGTTATTTATTTATACAGGCAATGGCATATTAATTATTATTGTTATTTTTCAAACTGTGTCAAATGCATCAAATAGAACAGATATTTCTGGTTCTTCCTAGCTAGTTATTATTATTATTATTATTATTACTATGTTATTTATATATCTCCCAGGGCTTGTCTACAGCTGTGCCTCACTCAAGTGTACTGAACTTCCAAACATTGCATTGTCTTTTAATTTGGATGTACAAAACTTAATCTAATTTGCATATCTCTGTAATAACATTAAAACTAAAATAAAGAATGTCAAAAATAAAAATAAAAAAGTAGAACAGATATTATCCTTTTCAGAATACAGTATAAGAGTTTAATCTCTGGTCCAAAACTTTCACTTAAATTTTAAAAATGTACCCCCCAGTGTTGGTGGTATAAGTATTATCAATTAGATTTTTTTATCTTTGGATTCTGTAAGAATTGTAATTAATTTTAGTAAAGATGAGAAAATGGATAGTACAAAAATAACAAACTCTATTTAATACTTCAGCAAGCCATATTTCAGTCAACCTTGTTTTTCAAATGTAGGGTGAAATTGCCATTTTAAAAGAACAATGAACCATATCAAAAAGCCATTTTGGAAAATCTGAACAAGAATTAGTCTTATTGAGTATAGCAGCCAAAGCACATATTTTAATTATGGCCAAGCTTAAAAATAATTGAAATAATCTCTCTCACAATCTTGTCAGAAGGGGAACATTATTTGTAAAAATGTCACCATCCACTAGATTAAGCTAAATCTTTATAAAATGTGCTGCTTGTGGTAACAGTTATAAAGTTCTAAAGTATGATTCTAATAAGTACTTGCTCAAAACCATTACTACTAAAATATGTAACATTGTGTACCTGTACAGAACTTTTGTGTTCATGCTTGTGCATCATAATATAAGAAGAAAGGGGTTCAAAATTCTAGAGATGGGGCGGACCTGGCTAGCATGGTGGATGGCTGTGTTCTTAGTGAGCTCCTCGCATACAGCTTGAAACGTAAACATTCTGCTTGGATTGTAACCTCTCAGGAGTTCTTTTTTGAGAGTTTGAAGCACTTCTGAACCACAAGCAGCCCGGAATAGATTTTTAGGCCTATGCACTTGGGCGATCTGCTAACAAGCCACGTGATCATCCACTGTCTCAATAGGAATCAAGGTTCCATGCAGCTTTTGATGCTATATGCACAGCTTTCTGGACCCGGATCAAGTCCCGCTAGGCGAGGCCATTACTTACCCAGCCTGTGACTGAGTGTGTCCCCAGCGACATCTCAGCACACTGCGCTCCTTCTGGGCTGAAAGCCGAGATGGACATCATGTCCATCAGCCATCCACGACCCTGTGGGTCTGCTTGCAAAGTGGGGGTCTTGCAGGACATCAGCCCTCTGAAGATAAGGGGATAAGTGGTGAAAAGGCACCGGCTCATGTGCTGGCCTGGGCTTGGAGAGCGGAGAACCTGGAATATGGTAATATCACCTATGGCGATTTGAGTGACCTCCAGGTGAGGCAAGGAGGTACGGGGAGAACCATACAGCAATCTGTAACTGGAAGCTGAGCTGGACCCCAGTTGAAACATGCTTGTGAAATTGGCTGAGATAAGGACACTGACTTTCCTGAAGCCTATTATGTGCAGCTTTAGCACACTAGTTTGATGTCAGCTAAAAAGTTTGGTTTTGTTTTAATTTTTTTTTTGGTTTACTTATTAGTCAGCTACTTATTATTTTACTTAATTATGAGATGCATTACCTATAGTCATACTACTTCTCTGAAACCTTCTAGCAACTAATGTTCTGCTGATGGTGCAGCTTTGACAAGTACCTGGTGGTCTGTATATATCTAATTTTGTTGTCTACATGTCTAGAAAGCCTATCTGTACGCAAGCTACTACTCTAACCTCTACCTATACATGCTTCTATAGCTTGTACTTAACAGTCTAAAAATGTGCAGATCCAGCAATTGCCATACCCGCATTGTATCTTGTCTGTAACTATGATTGCTTACCTACGCAGTTGTGGCTTGGTCAGCTGCTCTAACTACTTTAAAAAATGTGCTCTCATTTCTTTTGCCATACCGATGTTTCAAAATGTTATTAATGTGCCTACTCCTGCTGTTGTAGCATAGTAGGCGTTTGTCCTTCCTGCACAGCAAAAACAAAGAATAATTAAAAAAAAATAAAAAAATTCTAGAGATTATGTAGCTTTCCTTATCGTAAACTATTCCTAACAATGATATAAAAATGAACTTGCAAGAGTAAATATACATTTTAATTTTATTGTGGAGACACATTTTTCTCTGCATATTAGAAACATACATTGCAAACAAAATCATGTATATAATTTTGGAATGGAAATTTTATCTATCATCTATCCTTTTGTCTATCGAAAAAATACTACTAGAGAGAGACAGAAATAGTCAGCTAGATAAAGAGAAAGAGAGAGCGAGATAGATAGATAAATAGATAGACAGACAATTCCCAATTATATAAAACGTCAATATGTGCATATATATATATATACACACAACTCTGTAAATAATACCATGGAAAAACTTACATTTCATCTGTTAAATCTTCCCATATTGCCATCCTCATGGCATTTCATTTCCCAATTGGATTTGATCCAGGAAGCTTTCTCCATCGTTAGTCGGTAACGTTCCAATGTTACATACTAATAACATTCCATACTTCACAGATGTATGCACATATGTCAAATGATTTCTTTGTCCATCATATCTGCCTGTTCTACAGATAAAATAGTTACAAAGTATTTGAATTTAAAATATTCTAATTTTCCAAGCATCTCAACCGAAACAAGAAGTGATTAAAGGACCACTATAGTGCCAGGAAAACATACTCGTTTTCCTGGCACTATAGTGCCATCCCACTCCCACCGGGCTGAAGGGGGAGGAAGGGGTTAATCCCTTACCTTTTTTCCAGCGCCGGGCTCCCTCGGCGCTGGGACTCTCCTCCCTCTTCTTCTGTCATCGGCTGAAGAGCCGCGCGCGCATTCAGCGCTGGGACTCTCCTCCCTCTTCTTCTGTCATCGGCTGAAGAGCCGCGCGCGCATTCAGCCAGTCTCATAGGAAAGCATGGACGCTGGCATCTTCTCACTGTGAAATAATCACAGTGAGAAGCGCGGAAGCGCCTCTAGCGGCTGTCGATGAGACAGCTACTAGAGGCTGGATTAACCCATAGGTAAACATAGCAGTTTCTCTGAAACTGCTATGTTTACTGCAGAAAGGGTTAAACCTAGCTGGACCTGGCACCCAGACCACTTCATCAAGCTGAAGTGGTCTGGGTGCCTATAGTTGTCCTTTAAACAGGCACAATCACCTGTTACCAAAGCTCTGACAAACAATTTTGGGAATGTAGATTAACAAGAATAACTGAAAGACCAAGGTTGAAAAGCATGTCTTTTGTATATAGCTTGATCATCTAATTCTTTTTCAAATAACTAAGTAACTTCAGTTTCTGACTTGGAGTATTCTTTGTTTTAGTTTCAAGTGAAAAGAATTCTAGAACAAAAAAAACATACTTTTCTCCACCTCTCTACTGCATGACAAGGGAACAGATGGCAATTTAAAGGAAAAATTTATGACAGCCACAATCTTAATGTTGCATAAAGAAAAGAAAAAGACTTACATCAAAACCACTGACAAATGTACTTGCTAATATTAATGCACTCCCCATTCATCCAATATGCTTCCTAATTGCTTTTCTGTACATAATAATGTGTCACCTGCTGCTCAACATTGCAAGCGCATCATGATTTCTCCAAAGTCAAACAGCTCTGAAACCGGCCCTTTCCCTGTGATAAATGTAGAGCACTGTATCACACACAGTTCCTGTCAGCGACATAATTAAAATTTTATACTTACAGAAAAAGATAGTAAACAATCCATTCTTAAATGGATTCACAAGAGGAACTCTTGTAACAGCCAACTTTATAATTAGTATGCATCATGTATTACTAATATACCCATGACAGGGGAAAAAAGCATAAATGTAGAAAGTTATCTTGCTCCCTTTTATATGATTTTTATAGTAGAAGAAAATGTATTTTAATTGAAATGATGTTGAAGTTACACTGCATGATTATTTGAAAAAGTTGATGGTCACTCCGTACGCCCTTTTATTAAATGTTAAAAAAAATTTACATTTATGCTTAGTATATCCTTATGTGTTAATTACTTTTTTAGATCTTTCATAGCTTGCACAATATACACCTGTAAGTATTTTGTGCCTTGTAAATATGTGTAATTATTATTAATTGTGTTTTGATACATATGAATAATTTGTCACGATGTATTTAAAAAAATGCCCTTGATTGGTTTGTGTTAAACGTATTTGGTAAGATCGTTCATATTTAAATTAATACAGATATTTTAAAATCAGTGCAGAGAAATTTGCCTCAGATTTTTAGAGTTCATTATCATTATTTAACTACATTAGAATATGTTTCACGATAAATAATTTTATTGCTAAATATTCAAAATCATTGGGTATTTGGAATGGTTATATCAACAGTTCTTTGATAGTTGAAACAGGAGTCATTCAAATATTAAATAATTTTATGCTAAATATACATATTCCTTTATTTAAATGGAAAATAACTTTAAAACCAGGGTTAGTTAAAATAAAGTACTTAATATATGTGACTGGTAGCAGTAGTCAATGAATTAATAACATACCGTAAATGCCATCTTTCTATACATAGTGTTTGTTTGTGCTCCACATACATGCTATATAGCTATACCTCAATAATAATCTCTGTTAGTACTAAATAGAAAGATATAGTACATGTCAAATAAATGTCAGGGACAAGCAGCACTTTGTTGCACATACATATAATGTTGCCAAGTGCAATGCCTCTGGCTTGGGTCCATACCTACTGAACAAGAGAAATTATGATGTTTCAAGCAACATAAATACTATACTTGACATAAAATTACAATGTAGCTATGAAAAATTACTGGTCTCCGTTTTCATCAGTGCCTCAGATACTGAGTGTAAATATTTGACGTTGACTCACAGATATGTATGGAGCAGCTATAAATGCACGTGGTTTTTGTATGACAAAATGCAACTCTACCTTAAAAGGTAGCCTCTAGAGCAAGAGTCGGCAACCTTCAGCATTCCAGATGTTGTGGACTATGTTTACCTTAATACTTTGCTGGCATTATGTCTATCAGAGCGTTATGGGAGGTGGGTCCACAACATGTGGTGTTCAGAAGGTTACAAAGATGTTGATGTTATTGTCTAGGTTGAAAAAAGACTAAAGGCCATCAAGTTCAACCATAAAGTCCATTCTTTTTTGCTGTTGATCCTAAAAAGGCACACAAAAAAAACAAGTCAATCGTAACCATTTCCAATTATGTCACAAATGGGTAGAAAATTCATTCTCGACTCCATAATGTCCATCAGATTTCTCCTTGGATCAACGACCTGTTTACATACATATCAATTACAGTTTTTTCTAACCTTTCCTAATAACTGTTTTCCATCCCCTCTACTAGTTTTGTAGCTCTCCACTGCAGTTTTTATAGTTCTGCAATGTGCTTCTTTAAAATTGATGCCCAAAATTGCAGTGCATATTCAAGGTGGGGTCTTACCATTGATTTTTAAAGAGGCAAAATTATATTTGGATCACGTGAATCAAAACCCATTTGTATGCATAAAAACACTTTACTAGCTTTTGCAACGGCAAACCGGCATTGCATACTGTTCAGGGCCGGTGCAAGGATTTTTGCCACCCCATTTGTTCCACCCACTCATGCAGACTGACATACAATGACCCAAGCAGACTGACACACACGCACTGATCCATGCAGACTGATGCACACACACTGACCCACACAGACTGATGCACACTCACTGACACACGCAGACTGACGCACACACTGACCCATGCCGACTGAGTCACACACACTAAAGAATGCAGATTGAGGCACACACACACACCCACACTGATGAATGCAGACTGACGCGCACACACACATACTGACCCATGCAGACACACACATACACACTGTCTCATGCAGACACACATACTGGCCCATGCAGACATATACACTGACACACACTGATACACGCAGAAACACCCTGACACATATAGACACACGCTGATCCATACTGCAGACACACTCTGACCCATGCAGACACACTCTGGCCCATGCAGACACACACTGACCCAATGCCGACACACACTGACCTATGCACACAAATAGACACACACTGACCCATGCAGACACACACTAACCCATGCAGACAAACACTGACCAATACAGACAAACACTGATCCATACAGACACACACTGACGGGCGGGAGCTAGAAATTGAAGCACCCTCACGCTTTTGCAGCAATAAGAGTCCTTGTAAGGGGGGTCCTGACTGAGCCAGCTGTAGTGGATGTCTATAGACCAGTGTTACACCGGGCGCTAGTCAACAGCCATGTAAGTGCTCCCTAGCACCTGGTAACATGGCTAGCAGCATGATTTGTATAATTATTCAAACATAGTGGGGCCGCCAAACGAGCAGAGCAGTAAAGCTCCTTCTGGTGCCCTTCTCTATGCATTGCCCTAGGTGGCCGCCTATTTGGCCTATAGGAAGCGCCGGCCCTGATACTGTTGCCAAATTTGCAGTCCAAATTTGCACTCTATAATTGTTCCCAAGTCCTTTTCATTTAAAGGAAAACTATAGTCCCAGAAAAAAAAAAAAACTAGTTTTCCTCGCACTATAGCTTCCGCCTCTGTCAAGGCTCCTTCTTCTCCCCCCTCCGTGGTAAAGAAAGGGGTTAATAACCTGGGTCCAACCCTCTGCGTTGACTCAGCTCCACCCATGCTCCTCCACCAGTGACGGGGGAGACCTAATGCGCATGTGTGGCAATGGCCACACTGGCATTAGGATTTCTCCATAGGAAAGCATTTAATTTAATTTAATGCTTTCCTATGGGGATAGCCACACCCCCACATGTACCCATTATATATTTATGTGAATACATTTAGAACAGGCATCTCAAATTTTGGCTCTCCAGATGATGCTGAACTAAAACTCCCATCATTAGTTAGGTATTGCATGCAAATGATTATGGGAGTTGTAGGCCATTAATTTCTTGGGGAGGGAATTTGAGATTCCTGACTTAGAAGAACTACATTAATCTTTAAAAAAAACACTTTATAATTGCTTAAATTTACTGAACCAATGAACAAGACTAAAGCATTTGGTTAAAAACAATCTATAAAATAGATGTTTTTATAATTGTTCCATATTTATAATACATGAATATACTCTGAGGAATTGTATTTTGGAGCTATATGAAGAATATTAAGTGTTACTTTATCCTTTTCTTATTGTTTTTATTACTATTTTGTAAATAAAGGTAATGTATGTTTACTACCTTTGGACCTTCAAGTTATCATCCTGATGTCTGCACATCATTTTCCTTGGTGGGGAATATACCACCTATGCCTTTTGGTTTGAGCAAAACTACTTTTTGCTCTAAGCTTCTGAGTATATCTCCTGTTATTTTAATTCATTTTATTACACAGTGTGCACTATATTTTAGTTCTTTTTTATATATTGTAACAAACCACCTCTTTTCCAGGTAGGATTTTGTCACAGATCTTACAGTAACCACGGCCTTCTAGGGTAATCAAAGTCCAGGACACATTCAGTTCGGTTTTCCTTTTTATTTGATAGGAAAAACAGGTGCTTTAAATAATAATAAACAAAACAAAATTCCTTGCTCTTATTTGAGCTATTACTAGACAGAAATCACTATCTGTAATTGGGTGGCTTTCCCACTTACCAATTTTCCACAAAAAAAACCAAAGTAGAATTTGCAATAAACACAATTGTTGTTTACTCTCCTAGCTGGCTTTTCTCCCTCACTCTGCAGCAGGCCGATCTCTTCTTTTAAAGGCCTGCCTGCTAATTGACCAGCTACAGGTGAGTGCCAAATGATTTAACTCTGGAACTCCTAAGTTATATACACAAGATCTGGTCTGGCTGTTTTATAGCAACTAGTGCTATTGGAGCACTGGCCCACCCTGCTCTCCAACTGCCCCGCCCCAGGGACCCTTTCCATGGTTTGCAGAGTACCAACAATGTATATTGCAAACCTAACATCTCTCCCTGGGGCATTTAATTGAGAAACCTAAGGCTGCTGTTTAATAAATCAGGCCTAATATATATTCCCTCTACAACCATTCCACATTTTCTCTCACAATATATACATCACAGTGAGGATTTGAACTTACATATATAAATAGTGAGAACCATACATATATCCAAAAGTGGGAATTATTCCACTCCAAGCATTGCACAAGGAGCCATCAGAAGGCTCCATTAAATGTGAGTGTGCACCTTGTATATTTTTATACACTGCTTGGATACCTGATATACTACACTATATTAGTGTTTCTGCTTGCTTTTTTATATACCTGGACCACACCTTTTTGGACCAAAACACCAAGTCCATTCCCAGAGATGGGGATTTTACCACCTTGCCTCATCAATTGGAGCTAATTAATAGCTCCATACATTGTAAGTGCCATTCTTCTTTTTTCCTCTACATCATAATTACCAACCTACTACACCATGCTGTTTCCTTTTGTCCTCTAGCTCTCATTTCATATTGACTTTGATCTGAGGACTTCCCTTTCCCGTCTAAACCTGGCATTTGTGACCAGATAGGAGAGACTCTGGTTTGGGTTGTTCTAGCTGCCTTCCACACTGCTCAACAAGCGCTAGAGAAACCTACCTATCTTTGGTTTATGAAAAATAATGTGTAAGAAACAGAAAAAAAAGCAGTGTAATGGATATAATACATTTAGGACATTCTGAATGTTTAATACATTGCATTGTAAAATGTCAAAGAAAGGCAAGAAGGTTATTTATATTGCTATAAAAATTGAAAAAATTGAAGCACACAAATGTTTAATATGTTTTACCATGTTGCCTTATGTACTATATCACTATTCTGGACATTCTGTGAGCACCATTGTTTCTATATAATTATGAATATTGATCAATTCATTTTGTGAAATATTATACAAAAATAAGAGTTGAAGCAAAATCCATCAATATTATTCAATAAATTAGGTCTTGGCTGGATTTAAACTTGGAAAATGAAGAAAACATTCTACAAACAAAATATCATTATGATCCCTGTGGCCTTGTGTACTCCAGGTGGCCTTCAGTCATATGTCTGTAGTTATAAATGACC
Source organism: Pelobates cultripes (assembly GCA_933207985.1). NCBI lineage: Eukaryota > Metazoa > Chordata > Amphibia > Anura > Pelobatidae > Pelobates > Pelobates cultripes. Next base: position 315,069,177 of record OW240913.1, on the reverse strand, counting down.
TAGATTAGACTCTCGAGGCACAAGGAGATTTAATTTCTGTACTCAAAGGGTAGATAGCTGTGACCCATATGTGCCAATGTAGGCTCTTGATCTGCCTTCTCTACATTGTAAACATTTCTCTAATTAAACATAAGCTCTTCAACTGCTGAATAATAGATCATTATTCAGAGAATTCTTTGTTCAGACTAAGATCATAAATATTTGTTGTTTTTTTTTGCATAGTTATACAAGTCAGCTATGCTTTGAGTTTTGCTATTTTGGTCTTAAATGAACACTATAGTCACTAGAACAACTACAGCCTGATGATGTTGTTCTGGTGAGTATAGTCAGTCCCTGCATGCATTTTTTATGTAAACAGTTTCTTTTCAGAGTGTGGGTGCATTTGTGTTTGTGCCTCTGTTTGTGTGTGAATATTTTAATGTTTGCTGAGATATGAATGAATGGAAAATTACAGAGGATGCTTGGTTTCAAGCAGTGGGCTGACAGTTTGGAGGGCTGAAAACAGCAGAGGACACTTGAAAGCGCATTTCATCCTGGGCTCACAAAATGGGAAGGGTATCCCAGATCATGAATCTTGAAAACCAAACCCAGAGACTATTTTATATTAAAAACTGAGCTACAGCAGTTTTCACTATTATACAAAAATGCCAATATGAAGGGGGGGACAAACACTCCTGATGCCTGTTCCTCCTTGAACCTGACCACGGATGTCAGCCAATATCATGTTACTATCTGTGCTCGTTGAAATCTATTTACTAAATGTATCTTCTGTATCAGCAAGAATCTTGGCATCCATGCAGTTTTTCTGCATCTTCCATAATACAAGACTTTAAGCTGTACCATCCAATCTAGAACACAACTGTGAGATCTGATAAACCTTTGACGATACTAACATTAATCACCAAAACCTGACATACACAAATGCACATATGGCTGGTTTCTCTTATCTGAGTAAGTGTTGATTTAGAGAATGGCAATTTCTCTAATGAAGTACATTGAACAATTGCCTTTCAGTAAGTAGAGCAAACCATACTCCTCTAAGAGAATCCAGACAATAAACATTAAAGACTTTTTATATGTGCACATGGGCCCATTACTCAAAACTATATACACTGAGTAGCCACAAAATTAAACTCACTGACAGGTGATACTACACAGGTGGTTTTAATGTTGAGGCTGATCAGTGTATGTGATGCTCTTAAGCCATTAGCACTATCTTAGTATTAATTATATGAAATGGTGTATACAACTTTCTGTACGTAAGCATAGCAAGGTGCACCTAGACACGATAACAAAATCGCATTGTAACAATAAAACTAGATTGTTTTTTCCCCCAAACACAATTCATCTACAAGTCAAAGTCATGATCTAGGACACAAGAAAAATAATACATTTGAGACAGACCTGGTTTGCTAAAACAGAATATTTTCGAGAGGTAAAAAGAATGACACATTATAGGTTTATATAACATTTTTATACATAATTCAACTTCTCTAAAGATACTTTATTATTCACATTTCTCGAAATAAAGCATTTGCTTTTAGTTTTGCTTCCTTGTGGTTGGAATGTTTTATATATAGAATCACTTGTATAATTATCTATGAACTATTTAAAGAATTTGACAGTAGAAAGAGTGACTGAGACAATTTTTGTATAATAACACAATAATATGAAAGTAACCCTAAAAACGTTCGTTGGGTTGCCGAAAAATAAAACGATTTTATAGTGAGCGCTCCACTTCCTCAACACCAATTTGTACAAAAACATGTTCAAATAAAATGTAATTTATATAATTGTTTATTTGGAAATCACTTAAATAAAAGATGAATACAATTTAAACAACAATAAAAATGAGAACCCCCCCCCCAAAAAAAGCTGCAAATGTGCAATGAACATTGTCACCTTAAATTGTATTATACAGTGTTTTCATAAAAATCTGACTTCCTTTCATTTTGAGAAATATTTCAACATTTATGATGTAATCTAGAAAGTGCATTTTCATACAAAAACAATCTAAAATTTTATGCATCTAATAAAAATCGCCTGCATGAATTTAAGATGTATTGGTATCATAATTGCAGAACTATCAACCACTTCCTCAATAGCCTACAGAAAATAGCAGAATGATAAGGATAACCTTAACAAGAATTGGCTTTAAGGCATGCAAAGAAAAATTGAGTAAAGACAAAGCAAATCTTAAGATTAACTCTTAAGCGCCCCTTTCCTATATCCTTATTTTAATAAATTAAGTGTAAAATATGTTACACATAAGTCCATAAAAAAATTATAAAACATAGATGTTCAAGTAAACATATTTTTGTGTTATATTTTATGCATCTGAAACTAACAAATAAAGAAAAATTTATTACTATAGTTACATTAATAACCTGGGATATATCTAAATAAGTCGTTTACAAACTATAAGAAGGTTAGCACAAAATAACCAAGATGTAAAAAAATAAAAAATAACTTTTCTAAAATCAGTAACATTGGTGCGCATTTTGCATGTCAAATATCTCTTTTTAATAACTTACCATTTATTGAGCAGAGCACAAGAACATATGCTACACTGCAAAAATTAGTAGTCATGGTAAAAAGTCATCAAATCAGCTGCTTACTATAGGTAAGTCAAATGCAAAGCTACCAGCAACCAACTTATACTGCCCTAAATAGTAAAGTCATGTAGGACTAAAAAAAGTACATTTGCTATTACAAGTATAGTTCTAGCTTGTAATTATCTGGCTTAACCAAAATAGATTGGTTATTCATATCTTGTACTCCCGCTGTACATTTCTAAACAATTATCTTAAGTAAACACTCGCTGACAAGCAATGTTTTAAAATAATAAAAATGAAAAATTAGATTTGAATTAATTGGTGCGTATAGGTGCGAGATAGGCAGATAATGGTTATAAGTCTGTAACAAGGTGTTTCCTGTTATACCCATTTATACATATTTACACCAAGGTAAGTAGCTGCACATACTTAGCCAATGATAAGTGATTTTAAGTGGTTATGGTGACTAGAGTCTGCATGTGCCGATGTTCACTATGAAACTGTCAGTTGTCCGAGGTGTAATTCCACCTTTGGAAGCGTCATTGGGTATCATTACCCAGCTTGGAATAAAAATTCTGGGCTGGTTAACATCAGTACTGTGCATAAATGGCATCTTAATCCAAGCATACACAGCATGCTGGTGCCAGAGAGCCAGTGGTGGCATTGACTCCATCGATGTGGTCTATGACCTTCCCTCAGCCCACCCTCCCTGTCTTCCTTACACTTCGAGTGAGGAGGAGTGGAACCAGCAGAGGACGACAGGGTTGAAGAAGAACATGGCTTTGGTGTTGCAAAGTAAGTTGTGTTTTAGTTTGTTTGTTTGAGAGGAGCAAACCAGGCTAGGAAGGGTTACTCCAACCAAAACATGTTTTCTAAAAAAACAAAACAAAAAAACCCCATAATTTTTGGGTGTAGTAACCCTTTAAGTATGTAACAGATAAATAACCTCGAGATGATTATCAAGTTTATTTTAAAATAACTCAAAATGGCTAATTTTATAGCTACCCCAAGTCAGTAAAAAATTCCCAGTGGTCAGCGTGAAACATCCATACTGAACTTGACCTGAAAAAAAATAACAGATTTCCCTTTAAAACTCAATGAAATAATCAGATCTGTACAGATAGATCGTCTTTAATTATTCTTTTTAATTTCACTGCCTCTCAGTAACTTCTACAGAGTTTCCTCCTATCTGTCATCCTGCTTCGAAAAATGTCTTTATTGAAAGCATAGAAAGAATATGTATTCCTCAGTTAAAATCATATTCCAGCAAATCTTTTCACATGTTTCTTACAATTTGTGTCCCATGTGAAAAATACTCCTAAGAATATGTAAAGGAAAATAAATAATTTTATCTAGGCTAATACATTACCTAGGGCACCAGGATCTACTCTAATTCCATGTAATCTAATTAGGTGGGGAATTGAGGCAATCCTTGCCATAGTTTAATAGTCCAATGTTCTTGTGTAAAATATTAAACTAATAATGATAAAATATCAATAATAATACATGTAAATTTAGCAAGTTAATACAAGGGATCAAGATGCATGATATATTCTGCATCTGTTTGGGGCCATATAACATGCCTGTAGATCATTCCTTACAGGCTTTTTGCAGTAAAGACTGTCTTTTCAAAGAAAAGGCAGTGTTTACATTACAGCCTTGGGATACCTCCAGTAGCCACTCCTCAGATGACTGCTAGAGATGCCTTCTGGGGCTGGGGTAGGTGGTGTTTTTAACACTATAGTGTCAGCAATACATGTTTGTGTTCCTGGCCCTATAGTGTTCCTTTAATGTTATGTAATGTTAGAGATTAAATATAGCTTTTAAACAACAATATGTGAGTATCACTATTTATTTTTTATTTTGTTTTTGTCAACCATATTTTATTGAGTCACAAAACTTAAAACAACGCAATACAGTGGAGACAGAAATACTATGTTTTATATAGATTACATACCAAGCACAGTACGAACTCATATATCGATGACAGAATAAAACTGTGAAAAGAAGAAGTGTACTACTAAGTAAGTCAAACCAAGATAAAGATCAATGTCCCACACATCACTCTCCTTATGACGCAAATATTGTTATTGGAAATATATTCTACGCTATAAATTGAAAATCATTATTAGGTTTAAAACACTGTAATGTGGTATAATTGTTGCCAGTAACATGAAATAAATGCTATCATATTCAAATTCTATGTGGCATATTACTGGGCCATACATCAAGAAGCTTATTTCAATCATATCCAGTAGAAACTATGAAAGTGACATGTTCTGCAGTCAAGGATACAACGTATATTACTTTATGTGACCCATTGTTCTGATTGATTGTGCCTTTTAGAATTTACCCCAAAAATATAGAGATGTTCTGTGAATTTGGCAATAGTTTTTTATTTCCAAAGGTGGAATATTGAGTGCCAGAGAGTGGGTTACACAGTTGTGAATTGTGCAGGTGGTGAGCATTAGACATACTTTTAGTAATGACAGGGGGCAAGTATTTTGCTATAAACTTTCTTTATTAACTCCAAATATCAGCACAAATCAGAGAGATAATATAAATCAATCAGAAATAATTAGGAGGTAATATAAGAGCATGACACTATATGCAATATAAGCTGAAACAAAAGAGAAATAATGTGAAAGGTATCATAATAATGAAAGTATGTTATTATATAACATAAAACATATTAACCCTCAGTCAATGTTATAAACATCAGTACAACTAATAAAAAAAAGCTTTAACAGATATTGTACACATAAGACTAAATCAATCAAGTACATATCAAAAACCAATCACAACATACACTAATGACAAACAAAATATAACAGCAAATAAAGAAAACAAAAACAACCAAAAGAGGGAGGGTGGGAAAATACTTGTCTCCTATTATTACTAAAATTACTATTTGTTTAGCATGCAGTTCCTTTTTGTACTGTTTTGCTATCTATTTGATTGCATATATTTATATTTACTATTTTTTGGGCAAATTATATTGGTGTCATAAGGGTCATGTGATTGTGTGTCATCTATACACCTATATAGTATGCTACCCATTGTGGAATGACCCTTTTTTTTAATTTATATTCTTATTTTTATTTACATCTGTATTTTACTTTATTTTTACCATTCTGGACTTATTACAGGGAGTGCAGAATTATTAGGCAAGTTGTAATTTTTGATTAATTTTATTATTGAACAACAACCATGTTCTCAATGAACCCAAAAAACTCATTAATATCAAAGCTGAATATTTTTGGAAGTAGTTTTTAGTTTGTTTTTAGTTATAGCTATGTTAGGGGGATATCTGTGTGTGCAGGTGACTATTACTGTGCATAATTATTAGGCAACTTAACAAAAAACAAATATATACCCATTTCAATTATTTATTATTACCAGTGAAACCAATATAACATCTCAACATTCACAAATATACATTTCTGACATTCAAAAACAAAACAAAAACAAATCAGTGACCAATATAGCCACCTTTCTTTGCAAGGACACTCAAAAGCCTGCCATCCATGGATTCTGTCAGTGTTTTGATCTGTTCACCATCAACATTGCGTGCAGCAGCAACCACAGCCTCCCAGACACTGTTCAGAGAGGTGTACTGTTTTCCCTCCTTGTAAATCTCACATTTGATGATGGACCACAGGTTCTCAATGGGGTTCAGATCAGGTGAACAAGGAGGCCATGTCATTAGATTTTCTTCTTTATACCCTTTCTTGCCAGCCACGCTGTGGAGTACTTGGACGCGTGTGATGGAGCATTGTCCTGCATGAAAATCATGTTTTTCTTGAAGGATGCAGACTTCTTCCTGTACCACTGCTTGAAGAAGGTGTCTTCCAGGAACTGGCAGTAGGACTGGGAGTTGAGCTTGACTCCATCCTCAACCCGAAAAGGCCCCACAAGCTCATCTTTGATGATACCAGCCCAAACCAGTACTCCACCTCCACCTTGCTGGCGTCTGAGTCGGACTGGAGCTCTCTGCCCTTTACCAATCCAGCCACGGGCCCATCCATCTGGCCCATCAAGACTCACTCTCATTTCATCAGTCCATAAAACCTTAGAAAATCAGTCTTGAGATATTTCTTGGCCCAGTCTTGACGTTTCAGCTTGTGTGTCTTGTTCAGTGGTGGTCGTCTTTCAGCCTTTCTTACCTTGGCCATGTCTCTGAGTATTGCACACCTTGTGCTTTTGGGCACTCCAGTGATGTTGCAGCTCTGAAATATGGCCAAACTGGTGGCAAGTGGCATCGTGGCAGCTGCACGCTTGACTTTTCTCAGTTCATGGGCAGTTATTTTGCGCCTTGGTTTTTCCACACGCTTCTTGCGACCCTGTTGACTATTTTGAATGAAACGCTTGATTGTTCGATGATCACGCTTCAGAAGCTTTGCAATTTTAAGAGTGCTGCATCCCTCTGCAAGATATCTCACTATTTTTGACTTTTCTGAGCCTGTCAAGTCCTTCTTTTGACCCATTTTGCCAAAGGAAAGGAAGTTGCCTAATAATTATGCACACCTGATATAGGGTGTTGATGTCATTAGACCACACCCCTTCTCATTACAGAGATGCACATCACCTAATATGCTTAATTGGTAGTAGGCTTTCGAGCCTATACAGCTTGGAGTAAGACAACATGCATAAAGAGGATGATGTGGTCAAAATACTAATTTGCCTAATAATTCTGCACTCCCTGTATTCACTATTTTTTTATGGACTTACAATGTATTATTCCATTATAGTTATTGTGGACTTATTATTACTATTTTTCATTCCATTTCTGGTATTGTAGATTTACCATTTATCATATTATCTGAGTTGGGTTTTATATTCCTTTACTATATGAGTATTAGTATTGACAATAACTGTTGGTTATGGCTGCCCTGTGACCCGGTATGTATGCCACTGTGGCCAGCCTCTTCTCCTGAGGGGCCCAGGAGCCGGCCAACTCAGGGCCCCCCGAGGCTGTCCCTGGTATCACCCAGCGGGCTGGCAGGCTGGCGGGCGTGCAAGGGAGCACTCTCCCTGACTGAGTGCTTCCTCTTCAGCTCCCTCGCGCACCGCACTGATACAGGAGCCGGAAGATGACGTCATCTTCCGGCTCCGGCATCAGTACGCGGCGCGCGAGGTAACTGAAGAGGAAGCACTCAGCCTGGGAGAGTTCTCCCTCGCGCGCATGCCAGCCTGCCAGCCCACCGGGTGATACCACTGTACCCCAGGGAATCCCCTCAGCACTCCCACAGGTAAGGAGGCTGGGGGGATTAAATTTAAAAACAAAACAAAACGTGAGTGTGTGTGTCAGTGTTAGTGTGTGTGTGTGTTAGTGTGTGTGTGTTAGTGTTAGAGTGTGTGTTAGTGTGTGTTAGAGTGTGTCAGTGAGTGTGTTACTGTGTGTGTCTGTTACTAAGTGTGTTAGTTTGTGTGCATCTGTTAGTGAGTGTGTGTTTTGTAAGTGAGTGAGTGTGTGTCTGTCTGTCAGTGAGTGTGTATGTATGTCTGTGACTGAGTGTGTGTCTGTCAGTAAATGTGTGTGTCTGTTAGTTAGTGTGTATGTGTCTGTTCGTGAGAGTGTGTGTGTGTCTTAAGCACTTACCTTTCTCCAGCACTGGACTCCCTTGGAGCTGGTGATCTCTACGCCCCGATCCGCCTCTCAGCTCCGAAAGCGCATGCGTGGCAAGAGCTGATTTTCACAGTGTGAATCGCGGTAGCTCCTCTAGCGGGTGTCAATGAGACAACCACTAGAGGCTGGATTAACCCTCAGTGAAACATAGCAGTTTCTCTGAAACTGCTATGTTTTCAGCTGCAGGGTTAAAACTAGAGGGACCTGGCACCCAGACCACTTCATTGAGCTGATGTGATCTGGGTGTCTGTAGTGGTCCTATAAGTGTATGTGTATCTACATGCACTGGCGTACATACCGCCATGCCCGCCGCCTTGTGTTGCGGGCCCAGCTCACGCAGAGTAAGCGCGCAGGGGGGTGCACGGATCAGTTTTCGCACCGGGGCCCCATGGGTTGTGTGTACGCCACTGGCTCCTGGTATCTTTTCATCTTATTTTTAAGCAAGTGATTTGAGCACTGGTGACCCTCTTTCCAGTTTTTGAGCTAAGTTTTTTCACTGCTTTTTATCTACTCCTACCCCCTCTTCTATTTAGCCTGAATACTCTGTACTGTGTTTCTGTTAGACACCTTTGTGTGTATATTCTTGTGTGTTCATTTCAGTGTATGCTGGAGCAGGATAATGTGCCCTGCTACAATGCACATATTGTTCAGGAACATGACAAATAGTTCAAGGTGTTACCTTGGCCTCCGATTTCCCCAGATCTCAATCCGATTAAGCATCTACGGGAGGTGCTGAACAACAAATTTTATTTTTGAAATAAATCCCCTCTTTTGAACATGGCTCTTGCTCCCAATTTTTTTTAATACAAGAGAGAAAAACAATTATAAATAGTCTTATAGCAATAAGGTAGGTAAGGAATCCAGAATTAGCATTGCAAAAATGGTTGATGTTGCAAAGCCATCTGGCCATGCGATATTGGAGCCATTTTTGCATGCCAGCATATTCAAAGGTAGAATTTTTCATTCTGTTCTGGCTGTCTGAATGGCCTTTCCAAGTTTGTTTCAGTACCAAAATTTGTCCAAGCCGGACAAAGTTCTGCCGAGGAAAATAAATTAAAAATTTGCCAAAATGTTTTGGTAGAACAAGATTTGACTGTGGATGTTGCTGAATCTAAAGGAAAAAACAAAAACACTTGTAAATTGGCCCATAAGTGCTTCTTGAACGTGCTATAATGAGCATGCAGGTGTCTGAGTCATTTTCAAATAAAATATTCCATATATGCAAAAATACATATAATGTGTTCAAATAAATATAATTGAAAAATATTTTATTTAATGACTGATATATCTCACGTGCTCTTACTTTGCACTGGACAGCAGATGAAACAAATTAAAAACTGGGGGGGGGAACCTTTTCATTACAGATATTCATAAGTAATATCTTTTTTTTAATAATTTATAAATTAATGCATATTTTTTACTGCATTAAATATATTTATTACACATTAAGAATGGGTGATAAAAGCCATTGTGGACTCAGAGTATGTCTTTAAATTCAGAAAGATATCAAGATGGAGTTATCTAGAGAAATACATTAAAAAAAAATCCAAAGAGAAAATGAATTAAAATGAAAATAATAAACGTCTTCGTATTACATTCTTACACCCACGTTCTGCTTTGCTAGCATCATTGTTTGTATCAATGTTTATTTGTATAGCGTTTATAAGAATAGGTTAATGAAGTTTCCATTCTTTTTCTTTGTGAATCTTGAAATCTTAAGTTAGAGCTGTTTTAAATGACTGGCTTATTTCATATTCACAGAAAAACTATTCACTTAATCCATTATTTATACCATACATTAAGAATGAATGAACAACATGAAACATGAAATAATGTACTGGTTAATCTTGGATATTATTGCCTATGATGCCTTTCAAGAAGAAAGATAATTAACAACAGAAAGGTCAGGCAAAAAATAAGATTAGATAAGTATGAAAGAGAAAAAAACATGGCCACTCATTTGGATTTAAACCAGATTCCCTTTTTTTTCCACCGACTATAACAGGAAATCATTCTTTCAATATTTAATGAAATGCTTATGTTGCAACACCTGGTCACACTGTTAGTACCGCCTAACAGTTACCTCCCCTGTGGGTCATTACGCCAGCCATTTGAATAGGGACAAACTGTTCATCAGCTACAATAATGCCAGTCTTTAAGGATCTACAGCCACAAAACAGCAGGAAACAGAGCGGCTTTGGCTCTGTTCTTGGGAAAAAAACAGCCAGGGGCAAAACGTTGTATCCTCTCATCATAGCCCATGCCATTAGTAATATTTCTGTAAGACTAAGCCAACGCATAAGAACTAACTTTGCTTGCCAACATTTTCTATTTCTCCAGTCTTTAAAACAAAGCTTGCAACTTCAGATAAGGCGACGTGTCTGCATAAAACACAAGTTACTTATTGTAATAATGACCTAATGCATCAATAGCTAAAATGAGCCCAACAAGAAGCTGTCAAAAGTTATATTTACTCATTTGAAAGGTTCTACTTTTAAAACAAGGTTTTTTAGGAACCATTATTATTTTTATTGATTGTTTTTTAATTTCTCAGCCGTAACATGTTTACAATGGCAGTTCTAAGAAAGTGTGAATCTGACCTAATGGGATTTAATTATTTATTGATATAAATCCCATTTGCCGTAGTTTAAAGTATTTACTGTATGTTTAGTAGCTTTTAGTTTCAGTGGAACTTTAACTTTTAATTGTTATTGCAAGTGACAATTTCAAGTACATGTTTGGGTCACTTATAAGAGGTCTTTTTTTTCACCTACTGCAACAAAGTGTGTGGACTATGTCAGCATAAAAGTTCAAATTTAAAATCCAAACACAAGCACAGGAAACCATAAAATTATAAATGGCATACCATGTTTATTAGATGCTATAGCAGTTTACAGGTACAAATACAAGCCAATTTCCTGATGGAAGTTCTGTACATCTTAAGACCTTACATTTGTTTCTGCACTGAAAGCCAAACCACCTGACCGTAAGTCAAGTAAACCTGTTCAGTGATACAGAAGACATCTGTGCAATCGGCAGTTATATGGTGCTGGAAAAGCAAAATAAAATCTAAAAAAATAGAGAGGTCCATGGGACCTCACCATCCATCCAATTGCTGAGCAGTCTTCTTTCACCCCCTTTATCTTTTGTTACGTTTAAAAAACATTTTCAGGAGGTTATTCATCATTTATTATGGTACATACTTTTCTTTAGTAACAAATGTTAGCATTTGGCTATCTATATATTAAAAATGCTATGATTGAATTGGATAATAAATGTCTTCAGACAAGAATCTTTAAAAAAGCAGCCTCAGCAATTAAAAGATGTCAAGAGTTCGGATGCAAAAATATGCATATTCAATAACAATCCATCGAAGAACTTGGGTAAAAGAGGCCACAATGATTAATTTTACTTCTAAACTGGTAAAGTATATTATGACAGTTTTATGCAATTATACGAGTACTAATGGGTTTGTCATTTATCAGAAGAGCCATTTCACTTAAAATATATGTTTTATGATCAGAATGAAATTGCCTGTGATATCTCATTGTAGGGCATTGGGTCATTTGCCAAATTTTGTATTTGAAGAAAGGAATTATAAATAATATTGCATAAAAATGGTACTTTCTATATCACAATGGCAACCTTTTTAGCAGATGTTACAATTAGCTAAAACATGCCATTATTTTACATGTATAAATTATGAACAATGGATAAATGGTGTAATTCTACATACTTTTCAGAAATTAAACTTTTTTTTCAATTGGTTCATAAAAAAATGCATTGACTAAATATAAGCAATGATAAAAATGTGGTTATACTATTGGCTTACTATTTGAGTACAATAAACAAATGTTGAATACACAAATGAATCTCCCAACATTCATGGTAAAGTCAATATGTTGTTTGTTTGTTTTTTTTTAATCCAGTATACTCTTTTCTTCTTCCTACCATCTAGTTTGTTTTATCCCATTATTTTTGAGATATGTGACTTATGAAACATATATTTAACAGTTGTTTTAGAGTGTGGCATGCTGTATTTTGCATTTATGTGTATATTATTGTTCATAAATTGTTGTTTTACCCTATGTGGCCACTTTAATAGTTACACCTTTCTAAACCTGGGCGAAGTTCCACACATTCAGAATACAGAATACATTCAGAAACTGACCCAACTCCCAAATGCACTGGGCAAAGTAGCAGCCACAATGAGGAATGAATGCGCAGAAAAATTAGTAGCATCCACTCCACATGCCACTGTGTCAAGGGGGTCCCATTCTGATGAATCAAAAGAGAACCGCCGCACCCACGTCTACTATCCAAATACTTACTTAATAACCCCACCGGGCAAAATACGCCAAAAGACCCAATATGAACTCAAGCTACCAGAACGATTGGTTTTAGATCGCCAAACCAAAATATCCACAGAGGACTCCGATTGTTTCATGTATGACAAAAATGGCGATGCAGAACTTGAATTCGGTGCAACTAGCTCACCCACCCAAAAAGCATAAGGAAAATGCCACATGAAACACCAAGCCTTTGTAATCCATGAAACATACCTTAGGTAAGAACAACCACATCTGCCACAGCAACTCCACTGAAATTAAATGAAGATGGTCCACTCCCCTCCAGCTCCTTAATATCCTCTGGATACAACCTAAAAACCTAAATAAAAAAGAACAGGAGATTGCAAATCCAATAGGAAGACATATATCATACTAAAAAAAGAATCGCCTCCAGGAAATCCGAGCTATGGAACTCCAGGTAGACCTTCAACAAGGCCACCATTGCTTCCTGAGTCACACCTGACATTAACATGGGACAGCTACAAGGACAAACAAACTACCACTCCTGTCATCAATAGGCCTTGTAAGTATAATGCAACTCAATTTTTTTTTATACGAACTTCTGGGTCACTGGAAAGAAATAGCTTAGAAGAATGATCTTCAATAGTCTTTAAAATAATACTAATTGACAGCCTACTTCTAGATATTGGTTGATATTGTATATACATACACACAACTGAGCACTGAATGCATATTGGACAAAGTATAGGTGAGACGATTATAGACCATGTGTAGAAAAAAAACATTTACTTAAAAATCTGTTTTCCTATCTGTAACCTCATTAATTAGCAAATGTTTTCTTTTTAATTTCTTTTCACATAACATTTTTGATTTTGTTTCCTAGAAATAATGTGCTATCTAGCAATACTGAAATGAAAAATACATTACTTTCCAAGACACTCAAAATACTCAGATTCTGGGGATGTTTTTTCTGCAAATCACTTGTCAGTGAAAGTGTAAACACCCACTTTTTATATAGTAAGACATTTTTTCTAAAAGCACTTGGTGCTGAAAAACTACTATTTGACTGCCAATATCTAGAAGTCCACAGGTCTTTTTTAAAGGCTACTGAAAATCCTCAAGAGAACTCATAACGTGCATTTTTTTTTTTCAAGTTACCAAATGTGAGTAAATATTTCCAATTTACAGGCTTCCCAATTCCCCTTTTAGGGTCCTGTATGACCTGCATGTAATTCGGTCAGACCTGCCCTGAATCCAAACAGGTCAGCCCCCTTTAAACTGCACCAGTGACACGATACGCATCACAGACCTTCCCCCTTTTAACCCACCCACCTGCCTCCTAATTCTCAGGACACCAATGTTGGGAGCTATGCTTTACATTTAAATATGCATAGCACTTGATAAGGCCAGTTTAAAGCCAGTTTTTTAATCTGAAAGTATGTTTTTAATCTAACTTCATTAAAATGTTATACTTTAGCGAACATATATTTTTTTGATTAAATTTTTTACATTACTGTACACTTGAAATAATTTTGTTGCAGCATTACTTGTCACTGAATTGTACATCAAAAGTGAGAAGCCACAGGCTTCACAGTGTAGGGTGAAGAATTAATTTATTTAGACTGATCCAAAGAACAATACATAAATACGACGTTTTAGCCGTGCAGCCTTAATCATGAATACATGATACACTGTGCAGCCTGTTGCTTCTCACTTTTGATGTACTTTGGGGGATAACAGACCTCTACTACTGAGCTCTAGTGCTATGCTCTACCAGTGTGCGACACTCTACTAACTTTCTGTCTTTGAATTGTATGTATTCAAGTGTTTATGTATACATTTCCTGCACGTAGACATATTATGCATCATTTTCTCAATGACATTTTTATCTCAAAATTTCCATGGTAGTGTCCACATGTCCCATTACATCTGAATTATAACTGGCAGATTGCACAAACATATGTGAAAATTACCAAAACAACTTTACATTAGGAAGAACATTTTATCATGATATTGATTAAAATTTAAATTATTGCAATGTATTTTTCTTTTCTTTTTTTAAAATATGGAAAGCCTATAGTCAGTGAGAGAAATTTAGTTTCATTAGTTTATTGATTTATCAGTTGAGAACTTAATCAATCACCTTTTGTAGGCTATTAGAATAAAGTGGGAAATTAACTTATCTGATGCATTCAGCATTGATTTACCTCACTGCATGATCTAAACCTGTCAGGATTATGTACTCTTTCAAATGCAATTCAATCTTTCAGGAGACAAGCGTAGATACTTTTCACAAAGTCAAATATATAGAGCAATGGAGAGCTAGGAGGAAATTTAACTCCTTGAATTAGAACATGCATCTTTTCTGATATTTAACTCCCATATTCCCAGAATCAGCAACTGGTTTTACTACTGATGCCAGTTCTACTGGTTACCGATAGTGATTCCTAGAACCAAGATAGTGAGGCAAGCCTACTGGTTTGGAAACGTACACTGAATAGTTTACTAACCAGACTGGAGATTCTCATTGTCAAGGGGTTGGAAAGACCCAAGATTCAGAGCTTAAAACTGACAGTTATCCTAAAAAAAAGTAAGAAATGACAGGATAGATAAGATTTACTGGTCCTTATGGGGGTGAGACTTATTGAGAAGATAGATAAAAAAAGACCAAGGAGTGGTCAGATACAAGTAAAGGTCAAGGTAGTACAAAAGTCATATGAACCATGAGACAAGCAGAGTCAATGAATCAACAAGATCAACTTGTGTCAAATACTAAAATTACTAGACAGTCCAATGAATTTTAGGCGTCTGATGGTTTTAAATAGGTAGCATTGTTTGCACATTAGTTTGCATCACTTCTGTTCAACCAGACTGCATGGTTTTTACTGCAAGAATGAGGCTCAGGAATATGATGCAAGTTTGCTAAGAAAAAAATTAGTGTGTTCCGGCAGCGTCTAGCATCGATATTGTCATGATGTGGGTATGTAGTAATCGTGACTATTCTCTTCTTTTTACACTTGTGCATAGTAAAATTGGTTCAGTTGAATCAAATCATCCAAATTAAAATAAATTTTTGAAGTGGTTGGAAATTCGTCCATGTGACATTTCGGTTAAGACCAGTTTTGACCATGCAAACTTTTTCTAAAAAGCGATTTGGATGAACCAAAAGGTCATTAAAATAGGCCTACATGCTACACAATGTACATAATATTCTGTATATATTTTGCAGTACCCTGATAGATGCATTTTCCCACAATTTGGTCCACAGACCAAGTGATAAGTAACCAATAGAGGGAAAAATGGAGGAGCGGTAACAACATCTATATTTATATATTACATATTTATTAAATATCTAATAAATAAATTTACAAATGTACATTTATACCGCCCCTATTTCCCCCCGATTGTTAGTTAAATCTCACTTAATCTGTGAATAAAATCAACATTTAGTGATTGTGCCCTTACCATCAATCTTCTTTCCCATCAATCATCTCTTTTTTGACACCATAGATGGAATTCCAAATAACAAAACAAACTAAACTGCTGGTCCATCGTTGGTGTCTTTGTTTCGGGATACGTCCACATGGCACATTGGAGCTATGGAATTAAAATGACTCGCCAGTTGCCCAAAATTTGGAGAAATTGCAATTGAGTTGAGAAACAAGTCAACTAAATTCCATACTAAACTGAATAATTAATGTGAATAGTGAGTATAGAAACCTGAAATAGAAGAGCACTAGATATAGGTTAATATGTGTTATGGTGATGAATACATTTGTGCATAAGCAATTCATTTATGTCAAATATAAAAATAACTAAATGTTGTTCTTTGGGAAAAGAGAACATATATTTCAAGGCTAAACTACATTATTGACTTTTTTTTAGATAATGCCATAAGTGAAATGGGAAATGCCCAATTAGAGATTTTATAAGAAAGATCAGAAAATAGTGTTAATACTGCAAACTCTTCTTATTTCTAATTACCAAAAGTTGGCATGTTGCAAAATCAGAATTCCAGAATAGAAAAAAAAAACATTAACACCTACCACCAATGCAGTAGTCATATCAAGATAATATCAAGATAATCCCACACTGTAAGTTCTTTCAAAATCACAAACAAGTAGTAAAAGTAGAAATAGGACTCACTTTTGCCATATACATCAAAACAGAGCATAATATAGTCATTATTATTTAAATAAAATTGCAGGCCTGTAAACTGTCTTGCTTTAAGCTGGACAGTCTCTATTGAGGGTCCTAGCCAGCATTCAAAATTTTGTTCAATGAGAATGACATTCTAAGAATTATTTCTTGATATTTTTTCTTGATATTTCTTCATCAGAGGTCTAGACTTTTAACGTTCCTTATATAATTCATGTAGCGGACCCCAGGTAACCTCCGCTAATTCCTTCCTTCAGGCACTCAGGAACCACTTAGACTATATAAAGAGACCCATTTCCCCCCAGTAACTGGACGAGACACAGCTCTGGAGGTACAACACACTTTATTATGCCACACTCGGCTTTTATGCATAGCCCCATGCAAGGGGTCCACTTCACAAACACACAGGGGTTGTATCCCAAGGTCCTCTACACAGGGCCAGATTAAGAGCCCAGTGGGCCTGGTGCTGACAATTATAATGGGCCTAATTACAGAATCTTATCGACCAAAAACACTAAAACACTCCCAAGCGTCATGTATCTGATGGAGATGGTGCTGGAGGGAAAGAATACCCTATGCTAATCTCCCTCTAATTAATGTTTCCATCTTTCATGTAAATCCATAACCCCCAACAGCCATGTCCAGTGAAGCAGGAAGTCAATGGGCGCTGTAAAAGGGTGTGCCACTGACACAAATCATATAACCTTCTAAAAGGGGCGAACATGCCCAAAAAGGGGCATGTCCGCCCAAAGAATTGGAAGGCCAGACTGGCATGAAAGCATGCCAATCATGCAAGCTGGCTAACTAAGGGCATATTATGCAGACAGCACCCTGAGCTTGGTATAAATGTGTCTAATGATGCGTTCGCTCAACGCTTTCTAGCACTCACTGGTCCACTTGTCTTCTTACCTTCTTATTAGCAGGCAGAAGCTACTGGTATATAGTCTAGGACAGAGAAAAGCTGTATGTAGTGAGTGTAAAAGAAAGGGAACATGCCACAGTGTTAGAGAGACCAAAGTCAGCATTACCAGAACTAATTTCATTGTCAGTCAGTCCACACAAATTGTTTTCCCATACATCCCTCTTAAGTTTCCATACTTAAGCAAGAGTATGTGAAATGTAGTTAGGGTTGCCACCATTCTTGGAAAAACATACTGGCCTTACTAATTTCCATAATTAATTTTGTATGGGTGAGATCACATGATGTAAATCACAAGGAGTGACATAAGAGAAAATGCTGTAAAATCACCCAAAAACTACTTACAGTTTGATTCTGCTGTCCAGATGGATTGCTCCCACTGTCTCAGTGTCCCCTAGTCTCCCCTAGTCTCCCAGTGCCCTCATGACTCAGTGTCCCCATGTGTCGATTACCCCAGGTCTCAGTGTCCCTACTTATCACAGTGTCTCAGTGCCACATGTCTTCCAGTGTCCCCTAGTCTCCCAGTGTCCCCATGTCCCAGTGTCCCCCAGTGTTGTGACCCTATGTATCACATTGTCCCCATGTATCACAGCGTCTCAATGCCCCATGTCTCCCAGCGTCCTCTTGTGTCTCCATGTCACCCAGTGTCTCCATGTCTCCCTGTGTCCACCAGTATTCCTATGTCTCTCAGTGTCACCTAGTGTCTATGTCCACATGTCTCCCAGTGACCCCTAGTGTATGGGTCTCCATGTCTTCCAGGGTCCCCATGTCACTAGGATACTAGGGACACTGAGAGACATGGGGACACTGAGACAGGGGACATTGGGTGACCTGGGGACACTGAGAAACTTGGGGCACTGGAAGACATGGGGACACTGGGAGAAATGGGGACACAGCCACTAGGGACACTGGGAGACATGGGGATACTGAGACACTTGGGGACACTTGGAGACATGGGGACACTGAGACACTTGGGGACACTGAGACACTTGGGGCACTGAGACACCAGGGACACAGACACTAGGGACACTGGCTGGGAGACATGGGAATATTGAGACATGGGGACATTGGGAGACATAGGGACACTGGGAGACATGAGGACACAGACACTAGGGACACTGAGACACTAGGAACACTGAGACACTTGGGGACACTGAGATACTGAGACACTGGGAGACACTTGGGGACACTGGGAGACATGGAAAGACTGAGACACTAAGGACAATGGCTGGGATACATGGAGACACTGGGAGACTAGAGGACACTGGGAAACTAGAAACATAGAAACATAGAATGTGACGGCAGATAAGAACCATTCGGCCCATCTACTCTACCCAATTTTCTAAATACTTTCATTAGTCCCTAGCCTTATCTTATAGTTAGGATCGCCTTATGCCTATCCCACGCATGCTCAAACTCCTTTACTGTGTTAACCTCTACCACTTCAGCTGGAAGGCTATTCCATGCATCCACTACCCTCTCAGTAAAGTAATACTTCCTGATATTATTTTTAAACCGTTGTCCCTCTAATTTAAGACTATGTCTTCTTGTTGTGGTAGTTTTTCTTCTTTTAAATATAGTCTCCTCCTTTACTGTGTCGATTCCCTTTATATATTTAAATGTTTCTATCATATCCCCCCGTCTCGTCTTTCCTCCAAGCTATACATGTTAAGATCCTTTAACCTTTCCTGGTAAGTTTTATCCCGCAATCCATGAACCAGTTTAGTAGCCCTTCTCTGAACCCTCTCTAAGGTATCAATATCCTTCTGAAGATACGGTCTCCAGTACTGTGTACAATACTCCAAGTGAGGTCTCACCAGTGTTCTGTACAATGGCATGAGCACTTCCCTCTTTCTACTGCTAATACCTCTCCCTATACAACCAAGCATTCTGCTAGCATTTCCTGCTGCTCTATTACATTGTCTGCCTACCTTTAAGTCATCAGAAATAATCACCCCTAAATCCCTTTCCTCATATGTTGAGGTTAGGACTCTATCAAATATTCTGTACTCTGCCCTTGGGTTTTTACGTCCAATATGCATTATCTTGCACTTATCCACATTAAATGTCAGTTGCCACAATTCTGACCATTTTTCTAGTTTACCTAAATCATTTGCCATTTGGCTTATCCCTCCTGGAACATCAACCCTGTTACATATCTTAGTATCTTAGAGGACACTTAAAGACATGGGGACACTGAGACACTGGCTGAGAGACATGGGGACACTGTGTCCCTAGTGTCTCAGTGTCCCCATGTCTCCCAGAGTCCCCAATGTCTCTGTGTCCCCAAGTGTCTGTGTCATAATGTCTCCCAATGTCCCTTAGTGTCTCAGTGTCCCCATATCTCCCAGTGCCCCCATGTCTCCTTGCATCCTTTCCCCCATCCCTTACTTCCCTGAGCTGTAGGCTGTCTCTGCAGGGTGGGAGTTGCTGTCTGGACTCTCTGTAGCTGTTCCCCTGCGGATCAGTGAGTAGTGATAGACAGGGAGGGATATGCTGGAACTTTCTATCCCTGCCTCTCTCCACACACACAGCAACACCTACTGGCCAGTGCTGGTATTGCATCGTAATATCTGTTTATAGTAAGAAAAATACTAGCATTTGTATTTTCAGTATGGCTGCAATATCGGCACCAGCCAGGCAGCCTCAAAAACTGGCTGTGCCAGTAAAATACCAGCCAGGTGGAAACCCTAAGAGTAGTGTGTAAAAAAAGATATATTTTATTTTTAAATGAATGGGCCTATTTCATGGACAGGGGCCTGGAGCTGCAGTTAAATCAGTTCCTATGTTAATCTAGCCCTGCCTCTACACCTGGGAGCCAAAGCGCAGGAAAGGGGGGTCGCTGTCCCTTTGTCTCCCAGGTCCAGGAAGCCTGCCACACATACGAGGGGTCTCCCACCCAAGACGACAGGGGGTCTTAATCCCAGGCGCCTCTGTGTCTGGGAGCCAAGACACGGGAAAAAAGCTGGTACATTTGTCTCTAAGGCACAGGGAAAGCCAGCCAAACTAGCTAGTACAGCGGTACCTTTCTCAATCTGTCTCCGCTTGCGAGGTCCCTGTGTGATAACCCGGCAAGGGAAGCATCTCCATTTTGGTATGAATGCTCCCCCTGGCTGGCGTTCATCTACACAAAATGGCGGCCACACAGGGGAGCACTCATTAATTACTTCCCTTGCGGAGTCACATGTATGTTGCAAGTGCAAACGTTCTGATTAATTGGTGTGAGCGTTCTAATGGGGCACCGGGGAGGTACTCGTTCGGGAGATGAACGAATCGGAAAACAATCCACGAACGCTCTCCCTGGCTGGTGTTCGTCTATACGAAATGGCGGCCTCCCAGGGGATTGCTCATGAATTGTTTCCCTTGCAGTTTCGCAAATATGTTAGATGGGATGGGATATTGGGGTGGTCCCCGTTCGGGAGCCAAATGAGATTCCTTTGTATGAACACTCCCGAATGAGGAACAGGGCACAATACACGAAATGCATAGAATTACATGGGGAAAACCAGGGAAAACAATAAATAGAAGGGAAAAGCACCCTAACAAGCAGTGGTTCTGCCATAATTCACAGAACAGTTCAAAGTTGGAAGGTATGATATCTGGACCTTTGGGTGGGCCTTCAAGGGGGACATTGCCAGCAATGCAACTTACATCCATGGCAAGTTGCATCACTGGCAATGCTCTCCATAAGGCCCACCGACTAATTCAGATTCCATGCCTCCCAATCTTGAGATGTATGAAATTGAGTCTGTACTGTTCTGTGAATGATCTATGTCACTCTGAGAGGTCTAGACCTCTGATTGATTGATTGATTGATTGATTGATTAATAATGTTTAAAATGTCATCCCCAGGGAACAAAATTGTGTACAATGTACTTTATAAACCCAGAGCATTCAGTTCACTTCAATGGGTACAAAAATAAATTTGATTTAGATACTGTAACAAATGATGTAGCTGTTGAAGTCTGTACTTGTAGCAAAGGAGGAGAAACACTAGTTAACAAGTAAAATTACTAAAACCAAAACCATGCAAAAAGGTTGTGAGTCCAAATATATTGATAAGCATGGACAGGCCTAAAAGATAAGTGGTAAGTCTGGAGTAGTAAAAATGGTTAAGCTAAGTCACAGTAAAGAACTCTATAGCTAGCAAAAGTATAAGTAGTAGTAGCTCTTTTTTGTGATCAGACCAGACGTGCTAGCTTTCACACATGCATCGATCAGCCTTGGGCACCCATGATCCTGATGCCGTTTCACCAGATGTTCTTCCTTGCTCAACTTTTGGTAGATACAAACCACTGCATAGTGGGAACACCCCCACAAGACTTGCCATTTTGGATAAGTTCTGACACCATCATCAAGCCATCTTTATTTGGCCTTTATTAAAGTCACTAAGATCTTTTTGATACCCTTTTTACCTGCTTCCAACACATGAAATTCAAGAACTGGCTGTTTACTTGCTGCCCAATGTATCTCATCCATCGACAGGTAACATTGTAATGAGATAATCAATGTTATTCACTTCACCTTTCAGTGGTTTTAATGTTGTAGCTGATCAGTATACGTAATGTAATAAAATGCAGATGCGTAGACTGTTAATTTAGTTTTAAAGTTGAATAACTAAATAGCAAATAGTGATAGATGATGATAGATAGATAGATAGATAGATAGAGATATAAATAAAGAGATAGATAGATAGATACTGTCAAAATAAAAACAAATTAGAACTTTTTAACATATTTCCATTTAGTAGTGCTTTTCCAAAATGAGGCAAAAGAGAGGTTTGCAACAGTGGCTAGCGTGCCAAGAATGGTGTATCCTTGCTATACAAAATTTTGAAGCTTAATGAAGTGTCAGTTCCCAACAAGACTAAATAGATGGATGACCTGGTAGGCAGTTGTTAGAAACTCAAGAGGGGGAAAAAAGTCCTTTACTACATCAGGTGTTATTAAGATATAGATATCAGGAACTAAATTATAAATTATCGAGTTACAGTACAGAACAGTGCAATCGATAGTTGGAGGCTATTCCACACAAATGAAAAATATTACACATACTATTCTACTGTACATAATATGTATTCAAGAATGTATAGATTTTTGGTAGATAATAATACTTTATCTTTTATAACAAAATCAGAAATCTTGAATACAGACTGGTCAGACCATGCACCTATCATTTTACATTTAAAAGAAAAATATAGCAGTATTTTTTTATAGACCATGGAGGTCTATAAAAAATTACAGGCCCAGAAAATAGACATCTGGTGGAAGTGATGTTGCAGAATTATTTTAAAGAAAATTCCTCTTCAGAAGTGACACAAGAAATCCTTTAAAACACACTCAAAGCAACATTAAGAGGACATTTTATACAAAGATACATTTTGTTATTATTGGAAAAGAAATCAAAGAATCCTAACCAAGCCAACAAATTTGGCTCTTCCGCATCAGTGTCGGCAATGATAAAGGATATTAAAGAAAATATACATCTAATTAGATTGGAACATTCAGCACTAATGCTTAAAAGATTAAAACAACTATTTTATACTAAAGACGTCGTCATTGCTGGCATCCAAATTAAGACAGGTAAATTTACAATATAGAATTAAATATTTCAAGCATAGATATGGTAAAAAAATTATTCACTCAACTAAAATTATCAATGTATTTGCTTCTTATTACCATTCCTTATATAATTTAAAAGCTGATTGTGCAACTTTACAGCCCAGAGAGGAAAAAAATATATATTTTTTGGATAAACTCCCTTTTAAAATGTTTAATAAAGTCCAGATATATATATTAGATAAATAAATATAACATCTGAAGTGGCTCATTCTATTAAAGAGACTCTTACTAGTAAAATTCCAGGCATAAATGACTTTACTATATTATATTATAAAACATATTCTGAAATAGTTAAATTATTTAATATATATATAAATCTAGTGGCTATATTTCCCAGGAAGCGCAAATATGCACACTTCCACAACCTGGCAAAATGCAAAACGCCAGATATATATATATATATATATATATATATATATATATATATACAGAATTTTTTTAAAAATATATATTTTTTAATTCATTTATTTTTATGTATTTATTATTTTTACTTTATAATAATAATATATATAATATATATGTGACGATACGGCCTAATATGGTCAGTTGGTATTGTTTTTACAAAAACTGTACAACTAACCTGCGCCACTAAATGCTAGAACTAATCTTTGGCAGCGTATGCAGGATATGCTGAGCTGATATTTGGTTACTATATGATATTTTATCCATCCATTCTTCTTGTAATACTCTTATTAGTAATTACTCTATAGAGGACAATGAGTAGTCATATCTTGTGAGACCTAATCGAAGAGCCAACCGGCTTCTTTCTCCCTCCCCCGCCCCCCCATGCCAATACACCGTGATAACAAAAGGTTATCTTGATTGGACCCACTGTCCCTTCAGAGCAATCTTTGGTTTCATCTCAACACATCAGGTGATAACTCATGCAGCATTTAACTTGATTAGCCCACAAAGTACATTTCACACCTGACTATACTTTATGCCTGCATAGAGAGCTGCTGTCCTCCCCCTCTGTTGACCCACAGCTACATATACAGACACACACTGCTCTATGTTTAATACAGGTACACAATATGTTACATGCCTCCACGACTTTAAAGCCCATTAATATGGAGTAGCATGGAATGGCGTAATTGCGTTATAGGGTTAATTAATAGGAATCAGGTGGGATTTATAAAACAAAGACATGCAACAGATTGCACAAATAGGTTTGTGAATATCATACATCATATTTGTTCTACTCGGACACCTACTCTGCTTCTTTGGTTGGATGCAGAGAAGGAGTTCGAGAAAATACATTGGGGATATTTAGATCAAGTATTACTGTGTATGTGCTTTCCCCCCTCTTTTATTAAGGCTAGTTTTGCTTTGTACAGCTAACTCATTGCTAAAGTGTCTGCCTCGTGTTATGGCTCAGATAGTTTTGTATTGTCCACAATTTCCTTTGTTGCCGCGTCTTTTTATTTTAGCAATTGAACTGTTGGCAATAGCCATCAGAGATATTGAGAATATTAAAGGGTATAAAGATTGGAAATTATATCCAAAAACTTTTTTATTTACAGACAGACAATGTCTTTCTATCACTAAGTGACCCTGTCAACTCTTTATATAGTTAGAACAAGATGACATTGAATGACTTTGGCGATATCTCACACTATAAATTTAACTTACATAAGACTCAGGTACTGCATTTTAATATAATGCTAATGGAGTTGGCTGATTTGAAATTACAGTACGAAGTAATCGTACATCTAATTTTTGGGCATGAATTATTCTAAAAACCTAGCAGATATGTATGCTCTAAATTTTGAAAACAAAATGGCCAGAATTGAGAGAGGAACTTGACAGGTGGAGTACATTTGAGTTATCATGGTTGGGTAGAACTGCTGTGTTACAAATGAATATTTTTACCAAACTTTTATATTTGATTAGAGCAATCCCATTGCAAATTCCAAATTCCTTTTTTTTTTAAAGGTAAAATCTCACATTACAAACTTTATATGGGAAAACAAACTGAATAGAATTAAATTGGTCACTATGCAGAGACATAAAAAAGTAGGAGGTCTGAGTGTCCCAGGCTTCAAACAATATTATAGAGTCAATAACACAGCAGTTAGCCTTAAATTTAATCTGGGTACAAATGTACCACATTTGCTTTTAATGGACGGAGAATCAATTTTACCCCATTTATTTAAATAAATTGTATGGTGACCATCAATAAAAAGAACAGAAAACTTAAATTGGTACCCCATGACTAAATTAACTAAATTATATTAAAATGCTACCTTAGGTAAAGGGTGTTGTAGGAAAGTCTATGTTTTCCTCTCTCAATAAACATTTATTATTTATTATAATTGTTTTGGATTCATTACATTTATTTTCTTTAAAACATTTGTATAGTTTTTTTCCCTAAAAATATGTTAATTTCATTTAATATTTTAAAGACTAAATATAACTTAAACAATCTGTTAATCCCACAATATAATTCGGTCATAGCTAAATTACAAGAATTGTATAATATAACAAGTATAGAGCAAAAAAAAAATCTGATTTCTTAATACTAACTAATTAAGAAAACATCTAATTACATAACCCTTACCAGATTCGTACTATATCCCTTTTTTATTTCTACATGTCACCCAGTTTCAATCAAAAGTTGGAGTTTATGTTGGTCTGGGAAAAAAAAAATGCAGTTATCCTTCACCATATCAGAATGGAATAATATTACAAGTGCCCTTCAGGATGACTCAATGTACAAATTACTTCTAAAATTATTTTAATGTTTTGTACAGGTGCTACAGGTGCTACTTAGTTCATAAAATTTTCCCAGGCACATCTGACAGATGCTGAAGGAATTGTGAAGAAGCAGGAACTATGTTGCATACCTGGTGGAACTGCACTGAATTAAAAATGTTCTGGAAACTTATTCTATCTTTGATAAAAATGATTGACCATAGTATTATGACTATTTCTCCTCTGATGGGATTGTTTAAGCTAACTCCTAAGAAACTAAGTAAGCCTGAAAAATATTGTAATATTTCACATATTGATAGCAGTTACTTTTGTTATCCCAAGGTACTGGAAATCCCTAAATATTCTGATTAAAAAAAGAAACTATATTATTGATCAAGGAAAATAAAGGTTATGAACTGGTAATGAGGCTCATGTCTGCAATATATGCACAACTGGGACAACTATGGGATTCTTGGGAAAACAGTGTTTAAGAAAGATATAAAACTTAGTAAATAATGAATACACTTCCTTTGCGAAAACACCTATGTATGTTAAATGGTCAAATATTGTAGCATTTTTCTGAGAAATGATAAAATTGTATGTCTGAAGTTATTTGCATTGGAAATGGGATAATTGATCATAAGAGTCATATATATATATATAATTCCCTTCCCGATCTCCCCCTATCCCACTCTTTTTTTTTCTGTTTCCATTTATTGTTTTCCATTTTTTTCTTTTATTGTTACATTATTAAATATACTTAACACATTCCCTTTCTTTTCTCTCTTTTTCAGAGATTCGAAGTTTGCAGTTTTTTTGTTTTTGTTTTGCGTTCACAGGAGTTCAAATGATGTTCCATGCATATACCCATGCCACTTTTGATAGTCTTCTATTGCTGGTTGATGATTGTACAACTTTTGACTGTGTGTACAAGGAATTCTATGATATTTCTATGTTTTGTATTTTCTCCTTGTATATTCAGTGTAAACATGAGAAACTCTTAAAGATTGTCAAAGTGCAATTAAAGGAACTTAGATGTAATATTAATTATTGCAACTTATTTCACGTTATTGTCTTTTATGATTTTTTTTATCATTTGCGACTAGTTAGTAAAAGCCCTTTTAAACAGTCTCTCATTTCACTTAAATTACATGAGTGACATTAGACCACATTCGACCACTGGAAGACACATTCCTTAATGTTTTATCAACACAAAAAATAATGGCTGTAAAGCTTAGAAGGATTTAATGTGACGTCTACTGAATGAAAAATAAATGAAGCAGCCCTATGACATTGTGACATATGTTCTTTAAAAAGGAATTGAAAAGACTCAATACTGAAATTATTATTTTGGAAAATACTAACATGTTTATAGCAAATACTTTCTATAGAATTTCTTATAAATTGTTCTAACTGTATATTGCGATATACAATAAATATGCAATTTTCCATTCTATGCTTTTCTAATCTATAAATGAATGACAGATGATTATTTTTACTAAATTTAAATTGTATTTTTAATTAAGCTGTACTTTTTTTTCTCATCTAGTGACCTAAACAATGGTTTTCAGCTGTTCCAGCTGAGCTAAATTAATTTGTAAAAGACTGCAAAACTAATTTAATTCTTTAATTCGTCTTATCTATAAACAACACAAGATGGAATCAAAAGAACAAAGCAGAAAGTATCACAAACAATGTAAATTGGAGAAAAATTCTATATTTATATTATACCGGCATTGTTTTCATTGTGGCACCTTATTTTTCATGTACATAAGAGAATGAAAGCTACTTCAGGGTGAGACAGAGATCAATGCTGAATGAATTACTTGCTACTGGTCAGACTCACTTTAATAAGAAAAGAATTGATCCATTAAGCTAAACCTAATTCCTGACTGAAAACGGTTGAAATTCTTTCTTTATATTGCTTGCTATATAAAGACTTATAATATTTGGAAGAAACAAGACCATGCTGAGCCTAATACAATTATACGTGTTGCAAATTTACTTACTGAAAATCTATCAGGCTTTTAATGTTTGCTATTAATACCATTCAATTCTTGAATAAAACCTTCATTGCTCTAATTATAAAGCATGAGCTTGTGAAATACTCTTTCATCTGCTGAAAATAACTCAGAAGTACGTTTGTGACAGATAAAGGGATATGCCATTTATATGCTTCTCACTACAAGCACCATAACAGCCTATACTCTTTGCATAGGTTATGGTGCAAGAGGTCCCCTGTCACTATCTTTCTGTAGATATCTGCTTATAACAGTAGCAATTTGCAAAAATTGATGTAGCTATGAGCCAACTCTCTCACATAGAGCATCACTGATGAATTCTAATGCTTCCTTTCAATCCTTTCCATTCCAAATAGTTGTGTGTCGGGCACACTGTCTACAAATCCACCTTACAATTACAGGTTTATTCACAGAGTGTGGATTGTCATATGATGAAAGGAAGTACTGTCAAGTGCTGAATTGCATGTCCCATCAACTCCTGCTGGGTAGGTGTGTGGGACACGCCATGCTTCCATTAAAAATAAAAGGAGAACCAGCCTTGATGAGTCACTTGCTAGTTTGGTGTGGAGTTTCAGAAAATACTGCAATTTTAAAAGGGGGTATTTTTTCTTATTAAAAACAAAAAAGTCGCAAACATTGAAAAAAAGACACACATATACACTGAACAAAATTATAAACACAACACTTGTGTTTTTGCCCCCATTTTTCATGAGCTGAACTCAAAAATCTAAGACTTTTTCTATGTACACAAAAGGCCTATTTCTCTCAAATATTGTTCACAAATCTGTCTACAGTAAAATGGCACAGCATTTTAGAGTGGCCTGTGCAATAATCATGCTGTCTAATCAGCACCGTGATATGCCACACCTATGAAGTGGATGGATTACCTCGGCAAAGTGCTCACTAACACAGATTTAGACAGAAATGGGTGCAAAAACAAAAGTGTTGCGTTTGTAATTTTGTTCAGTGTATATACACTAATCTGAAACAATTCCTGCCTTTTTTTGCAGTATGGCAGAGTGCATTATCCTGCTTAGAGAGGCTCTGCCATCAGGGAACACCATTGCCATGAAGGGCGTACGTGGTCTGCAACAATCTCTAGGTAGAATGTACGTGTCAAAGCATCATCAAAATGAATGCCAGGACTCAAGGTTTCCCAGCAGAACATTGCCCAAAGCATAACACTGCCTTCGCCGGCCTGTCTTCTTCCCATAGTGCATCCTACTGCCATCTCTTCCCCAGGAAAACAATGCACACTCACCCAGCCATCCACCAAATCTAAAAGAAACCCTGATTCATCAGACTAGGCAAACCTCTTCAATTGCTCCATGGTCCAGTGCTGATGCTTGCATCCCCATTGAAGGCTGCTAATGTCTTGATGCTAGATACCACAGGATTTATGTGGATGTTCAGAGATATTGCTTTGACACATCTGAGCTGTTTTGGCAGCACGAGTGGGACCTACACCATATAAGGCAGATAGTTTTAATGTTGTGGCTGATCAGTGTATCTGCACTAAAGTTTTAACCTCCTCTGTGAGTATAAGCAAACAGGAAGCTTTTTCTAAGGTTGTGATGAGATGGTAAAGAACACCTTTGTTGCTACTCCTTATCAATCTGACTATTAGTAATCTGTGTTGGAGATGTATTTCTGAATTGAGTACAAACTGAATATTTTTGGTGGTCCTGTAACCCTATTCAACCCTACTAGAAGGACATTCTAAAATTTATTTCAGGCAGTTTTTGAAGTAACAAAGACATAATTATTTCCTTTGCAGATTCTGTTGGTTTGGTCAAACATCGTTTTAAACATACAATCCCTCCTTTGGCTCATTTTGGGAGCAGTGAATTCTCTGATGCTGTCTCTGAATGAAGGTTTTGGTCTTTACTATGGATTAGTGAGCGCCATGGTGGAGACTACTCAGTCTTTGACGAGATACATTTGTTCTTATTGGGGAAGAAACAAAAATGCCTAAAAATCTAAAGACCTTGGATTGACAATTTTGAGTCATTGTCTTGATTTTCTTCATTATGCCTTTGGGCTCTGCCTTGAGATTGCACTGCTTCATATTTGCTACCATGTAGGTTGCCTGCACTCACGTTTTATGTTTCAAAAAACTCCTGTTATATGCAGAATGGCTGATGCTGTGCTCTTCAGTGACCAATTTCTACTTTTTCCATGTTCATTAAATGATCAAAGTTTTTTTTTTTTTTTATGTTGTTTCCTTTTTGTCATATTTCTGTATAATGCTTCATGATGCACATCACTGGGTTACCTTTTAATCTGGTTTCTGTACAGCTTCACAAAGTGCTTGCACAAATGTGTGTTCATATACAGGTAACTATTGTATCTCTTTATCAGTACTTGGACTGGTCTGTGTACTCATTTTATGCCACTGTTGCTTTTGGATGTAATGCATATACTTTCAATAAAACATACAAAAAAAAAAAAAATCACGCATATTGAATTAATTTAATAGTTGTCAAATAAAACATTAAATCTCATCTGTTGCTTTAAAGACCAGTGATATAAGAAAATTACACATTATGAATTACATTGTATGATTAAATTAAGTCATCTTAGTTTTGGGTTAGAGTAGTTCAAATGACAAACTGGTTTACTATTACAGCCTACTTGAATATTTTTTTATTTTTTTTTAAGTAGGGATCATGCATAAAAAGGTTGAACTCATTAAGACACCATTTGGTGATTACCCATAGCAACAGATATGTAGATATAGTAGACGCAGTGGGAACAGTAATATATTTTATTACATTTCTGGCATTTGATAAATGTTTTATTTTAATAATCTTTATATTTCGTTCAGTGAAAATGCCCATAAGATTGATTTACTTTGCATAAAATATAATCATATCATCAACATTGAGTAAGTAGCGTGCGATTATGCTAAATCTGACAAAATGAACCCGCCAAGAAGGTATATGCCTGGATATGAAGAAATTAACACAAACATAAAAATACAATTACAAAAATAAACAAGAATCAGCTCTGTAGACAGGTATATTGTGTGCCAGATATCTGGCATATGTACATATTTACATATGTAAATGGCAGATTCCTGGCAGGAGACCACTCACTTTCACCTTGGAGGCCTTGGGTCTGTATCTCATGTCTGATGGCATTGTAGTAAAATTCAAACACTTTGGAAAATAATTAATCATTGGTCAAATAAATTGTTCCATCATTTGTAGTATTATTACCAGAACTAGATTTGTTTTTAAAAAATTACCCGATAGTGTTAACAAGATTGAAAGAATCATGGTAAGTCAAATTTTAATAGGTGCTACGTCGGTCATACCTTGCTACTGGAAATCAACAACTATTCCAAGAGAAGTACTTTTGTTCTCTTAGACAGCTCTCTCCCTTATCCACTCAGTGGCAATACTATGGTGCATACCTTTGATAAGGAAGTCTTTCTGGCATGGGGGAGAGTGGCTAATGACACTGGCTTATGATGCAGTATACTGCACAAACTATAAAGACACCATCTTTGTTTACCTCTTTTGCCCTTTCCTAGTTTCTCATGTTGACTAATAACATAAAAACACTTGTTTTTTAATAAAGACATTACAATCAAAATTATAGTTTTTTTTAGAAAATAATAGTATATTTATTGGACATTATCTTCTGCTGCTGAATCCTGAGCTACATATCCTTGGCCACCTAAATCAATTGGTTTAAGAAAACCTCATTTTCCTCTGAAGCATGTGAGTAAGTTTTTATTACTTTTACTGTGCTTTACACTCTAATTTTATGGTACACACTATTGTAGTTTTTTATTTCTCTTTTATATATTCACAGAGGAAAATCCACATCGCCTATAACCTAGAGTGGGGATCATACTACTTCACGCATTACTTCTGGATTCAATACTTGGGCTCCATAATATGTGAGTGTACACCTATCTACATACCTACCCCTGCGTATTAGCTCAACATACTACATTATATACTTTTATTAAGTGTTCTTGCATAGCAAGACCACTTAATGTTATCTCACATATATATTATTATTATTATTATTATTATTAAGTGTTCTTGCATAGCAAGACCACTTATTGTTATCTCACATATATATTATTATTAAGTGTTCTTGCATAGCAAGACCACTTAATGTTATCTCACATATATATTATTATTATTATTATTATAGTAAAATTTGCCACCCTAACTCCTCCCACAGTTTTTACACTACATAGACCAAAATTTACCAAAACGTGCAGATTGTCCCCGATCGGATTGCTATTACTTTGTGGAACGTTTCGCCGAATGGTTCACGGAATATCGTCGTTCTTGTGGCGAAATTTGTCCCATAGGAATGAATGGCAAAGCTAAAGTGGGAGCTGGCAAAAGCTGAAAAATCAGGACATGATTTCTAAACTGCCACCACTCCCTTATTTTCAGGCCCACCTACACAAATCTATATCAAAACGTTCAGCTATC
>OW240913.1:315008762-315030615 GCA_933207985.1 Pelobates cultripes | reverse complement strand
TTATTATTATTATTATAGCAAAATTTGCCACCCTAACTCCTCCCACAGTTTTTACACTACATAGACAAAATTTTACCAAAACGTGCAGATTGTTCCCGATCGGATTGCTATTACTTTGTGGAACGTTTCGCCGAATGGTTCACGGAATATCGTCGTTCTTGTGGCGAAATTTGTCCTATAGGAATGAATGGCAAAGCTAGAGTGGGAGCTGGCAAAAGCTGAAAAATCAGGACATGATTTCTAAACTGCCACCACTCCCTTATTTTTAGGCCCACCTACACAAATCTTATATCAGAACGTTCAGCTATCCCTGCTGCCACTAGAAGTAATCCACGGCTAAGCCGTAGTCCTGATAGTTTTCACAATATGACCATTTGTTTGCAACCAACGCCGTCCATTGACATTCATTGAAACTTCACTCTGCAAAGCTCAAATTTGAAGTGCAATTTCTAAACTGCTGCTGTGCCTTCAATTTTAATACTTCAGAGACATACTATGCATCAAAATGTAGGTCTGGGTCTTGTGATTCTCACAATATAAAGCTCTTCGCTGTAGGATGTATAGTTTTTAAAATACGACCGTTTGAAGATGGCAACCACCAAAATACTCTGACCTGTGTCAAGCTGCAGCAGCAAGTGATGTCATAGACAGGGCCTTTTGAACACATGCTAATGTTTTTATAAATGTATGGTTTAATGTAACTGTGCAACAACGTTGCAATTAAATGTGCTATGTAAATGATAACAATTACTCCGCCCACTCCAGTTGTAGACTACAGGTGGAAGCAAGAACACTTCACACAATTTCCCCAGAAATTGTAACTTTTCTAGTTATTATTATTCTTATTATAGCAAATTTGCCACCCTAACTCCTCCCACAGTTTTTACACTACATAGACCAAAATTTACCAAAACGTGCAGATTGTTCCCGATCGGATTGCTATTACTTTGTGGAACGTTTCGCCGAATGGTTCACGGAATATCGTCGTTCTTGTGGCGAAATTTGTCCCATAGGAATGAATAGCAAAGCTAGAGTGGGAGCTGGCAAAAGCTGAAAAATCAGGACATGATTTCTAAACTGCCACCACTCCTTATTTTCAGGCCCACCTACACAAATCTTATATCAAAACGTTCAGCTATCCCTGCTGCCACTAAACATGTCAACGGCTAAGCCATAGTCCTGATAGTTTTCACAATATAATCATTTGTTTGCAACTAACGCCGTCCATTTACATTCATTGAAACTTCACTCTACAAAGCTCAAATTTGAAGTGCAATTTCTAAGCTGCGACTGTGCCTTCATTTTTAATACTTCAGAGACATACTATGCATCAAAATGTAGGTCTGGGTCTTGTGATTCTCACAATATAGAGCTCTTAAGCTGTAGGAGTTACATAGTTTTGAATGCGACCATTGAAGATGGCAACCGCCAAAATATACTCTGACCTGTGTCAAGCTGCAGCAGCAAGTGATGTCTGGAGCAGGGCCTTTTGAACACCCTGCTAATGTTTTTTTTTATACGTGGCCATGGTTTTAATGTAACTGTGCAACAACGTTGCAATTAAATAATAACTATGTAAATGATAACAGTTACTCAAGCCCACTCCAGTTAGCCAGACTACAGGTGGGCAAGAACACCCACACAATTTCCCAAGAAATTGTAGCTTTTCAGATTATTATTCTTATTATAGCAAAATTTTGCCACCCTAACTCCTCCCACAGTTTTTACACTACATAGACACAAATTTACCAAAACGTGCAGATTGTTCCCGATCGGATTGCTATTACTTTGTGGAACGTTTCGCCGAATGGTTCACGGAATATCGTCGTTCTTGTGGCGAAATTTGTCCCTTAGGAATGAATGGCAAAGCTAGAGTGGGAGCTGGCAAAAGCTGAAAAATCAGGACATGATTTCTAAACTGCCACCACTCCCTTATTTTCAGGCCCACCTACACCAATCGTATATCAAAACGTTCAGCTATCCCTGCTGCCACTAAACATGTCAACAGCTAAGCCGTAGTCCTGATAGTTTTCACAATATGACCATTTGTTTGCAACCAACGCCGTCCATTGACATTCATTGAAACTTCACTCTGCAAAGCTCAAATTTGAAGTGCAATTTCTAAACTGCGACTGTGCCTTCATTTTAATACTTCAGAGACATACTATGCATCAAAATGTAGGTCTGGGTCTTGTGATTCTCACAATATAAAGCTCTTCGCTGTAGGAGTTATAGTTTTTAAGATACGACCATTTGAAGATGGCAACCACCAAAATGCTCTGACCTGTGTCAAGCTGCAGCAGCAAGTGATGTCATAGACAGGGCCTTTTGAACACCTGCTAATGGTTTATAAATGTATGGTTTAATGTAACTGTGCAACAACGTTGCAATTAAATGTGCTATATAAATGATAACAGTTACTCCGCCCACTCCAGTTGTAGACTACAGGTGGAGGCAAGAACACTTCACACAATTTCCCCAGAAATTGTAGCTTTTCTAGTTATTCTTATTATAGCAAAATTTGCCACCCTAACTCCTCCCACAGTTTTTACACTACATAGACAAAAATTTACCAAAACGTGCAGATTGTTCCCGATCGGATTGCTATTACTTTGTGGAACGTTTCGCCGAATGGTTCACGGAATATCGTCGTTCTTGTGGCGAAATTTGTCCCATAGGAATGAATGGCAAAGCTAGAGTGGGAGCTGGCAAAAGCTGAAAAATCAGGACATGATTTCTAAACTGCCACCACTCCCTCATTTTCAAGCCCACCTACACAAATCTTATATCAAAACGTTCAGCTATCCCTGCTGCCACTAAACATGTCAACGGCTAAGCCATAGTCCTGATAGTTTTCACAATATAATCATTTGTTTGCAACTAACGCCGTCCATTGACTTTCATTGAAACTTCACTCTGCAAAGCTCAAATTTGAAGTGCAATTTCTAAACTGCGACTGTGCCTTCAATTTTAATACTTCAGAGACATACTATGCATCAAAATGTAGGTCTGGGTCTTGTGATTCTCACAATATAAAGCTCTTCTCTGTAGGAGTTATAGTTTTTAAGATACGACCGTTTGAAGATGGCAACCACCAAAATACTCTGACCTGTGTCAAGCTGCAGCAGCAAGTGATGTCATAGACAGGGCCTTTTGAACACCTGCTAATGTTTTTATAAATGTATGGTTTAATGTAACTGTGCAACAACGTTGCAATTAAATGTGCTATATAAATGATAACAGTTACTCCGCCCACTCCAGTTGTAGACTACTGGTGGAGGCAAGAACACTTCACACAATTTCCCCAGAAATTGTAGCTTTTCTAGTTATTATTATTATTAATATAGCAAAATTTGCCACCCTAACTCCTCCCACAGTTTTTACACTACATAGACAAAAATTTACCAAAACGTGCAGATTGTTCCCGATCGGATTGCTATTACTTTGTGGAACGTTTCGCCGAATGGTTCACGGAATATCGTCGTTCTTGTGGCGCAATTTGTCCCATAGGAATGAATGGCAAAGCTAGAGTGGGAGCTGGCAAAAGCTGAAAAATCAGGACATGATTTCTAAACTGCCACCACTCCCTTATTTTCAGGCCCACCTACACAAATCTTATATCAAAACGTTCAGCTATCCCTGCTGCCACTAAACATGTCAACGGCTAAGCCGTAGTCCTGATAGTTTTCACAATATGACCATTTGTTTGCAACCAACGCCGTCCATTGACATTCATTGAAACTTCACTCTGCAAAGCTCAAATTTGAAGTGCAATTTCTAAACTGCGACTGTGCCTTCAATTTTAATACTTCAGAGACATACTATGCATCAAAATGTAGGTCTGGGTCTTGTGATTCTCACAATATAAAGCTCTTCTCTGTAGGAGTTATAGTTC
Organism: Pelobates cultripes; assembly: GCA_933207985.1. Lineage (NCBI taxonomy): Eukaryota > Metazoa > Chordata > Amphibia > Anura > Pelobatidae > Pelobates > Pelobates cultripes. The sequence continues at coordinate 315,026,720 of OW240913.1, read as the reverse complement.
TTAAGATACGACCGTTTGAAGATGGCAACCACCAAAATACTCTGACCTGTGTCAAGCTGCAGCAGCAAGTGATGTCATAGACAGGGCCTTTGGAACACCTGCTAATGTTTTTATAAATGTATGGTTTAATGTAACTGTGCAACAACGTTGCAATTAAATGTGCTATGTAAATGATAACAGTTACTCCGCCCACTCCAGTTGTAGACTACAGGTGGAGGCAAGAACACTTCACACAATTTCCCCTGAAATTGTAACTTTTCTAGTTTTGTCTCTTATATTTTTATGAGTATACCCATCGCTATCAGGACGTGCAAGTCGGAGCTGTATTTAACAATTTTTAATTTCCCTTACTCTACCAAGAAGTTTTTAACTTACTACACTATCACTTTTTGTTTTTCCTTTTCTTTGTCATTACATACATTCTCTAAAGGACACTTCAGGTGCTACACCTTCTTTTCCTGTGTTATCTGTTTTACATGCAAAATTCTCTGGTATGCATAAAATAATATGTCCATGCTGGGCGATGCCTAGCCCATTAGAATGTGTAATATGGTCTCATAAGCACCCATCAGTAGTGTCAGGAAATACCCAGTCCCCTTTGTACTGCCATTCAACACTCCACGCATACCCCATACCCTTAGATCTATATGGTCATATGTTTCATTCCTAAACTTTAATACATTTAAACAAATGGTAAATTCACCTAACTGTTGAATAATTGCAACTCTATTGATGTTCAGCCAGCATTATGGCTGGCTGAGCATTATAGAATCTGTATTCCTACTCTGAGCTGGATTACCCATAAGAAGGCACAGGTAGTTAGTCTCTCTCTGTGCCTGGAGCTCTGGATTTGTCTGTGAGGGGAGCCCTTCCTGAGCTGGCAAGAAGATAAGTTGATGATCTCCCTGTTTGACACTCCACATGCTCATTACCTTGAGGGAGCATTACAGTCTCCACCTTTATCAGGTGCAGATCAATTCAACTTCCAAACCTTTCCAGCACTTTTCAATAATTCAGAGACCACAAAGTTCAGACCATAATGCTTTCTCCACGAGACCACTAGGGATTCTGCCCTAAATGTTCCACTGGGCCATGAGGAACACGAGGAATGATATGCTTTCCAGGAAGGGGCAAATGGAAAAAAAAAAAAAACAAACACAAAACTGAACCACTCTCAGGCTACCTTTGACAAACACACATAACATTTAGACTCCACCAAACACAATCTCTTCAACTAACACGTACAGGCACACTCGGCCTCTTCCCTCCACATGCAGCTCTCAGCCATGTTTGCACACACAACACTCAGTCTTCCTCAGGGTTTTCCTCAGATACATCAGTTATATCATATGTAGCTCACTATTACAATACTGCTGTTATGTCGGTCAGTCCGTACTTTATTACATTACATGGGAAAATAGTCTTTTCCCTTATTTTACACTCCTTTGAAAAATACTTTGGGACCTGTTGTGCTTTTACACAATGAAAGTATTAGGCACTGTGTTACGTTTTAAGACAGATTTACTTTCAAATGTTAGAACTACAGCAATGCATCCAGAATATATTTAAGAATATCATCAGCAAGGTAAACTAACTTGATAATTATGTAAAACGTGACCTTTGAAACATGAGATTTTGTATCCAAATTTAAAGCATAGTTACATTTTGTGAATGTTAAAGTGAATAAATCAAATGACTGTGGAGATCATAAACTAATTCACAAATTGGGACAGCAAATTGTTATCAGCTATATTGTAGTTAATTATGGACAATCTTTTTAACCGAAGCAACGGTTTAAGCGATTAGAAATGGGAGAATGGAACACAGCATACATATTCTCAAATGGAATGCATTTTAATTTAAAACACATTGTATTATACTTCATTCAGCAGCTGTGAATTAGGACTTGTAGAATAATGCAACTGTTGATCTAAATCTAAAATTAAACCTCACATGAAAGGCGTTTATTCAATCTAATTATACGGGAGTCCACTGTCACGGTTTTATTCTAACAACAAATGTTTATCAAGCAAAATATGTTATTGTTCTTTACCCTTACATGTGGTGGTGTTGTTTTTTTTAGACATTTTTAGATTTTATTAGCTGTTGATTTTTGTAAAATCGCTGTAAAATGTTTATTTTCAACAATTTATTTTTACAGCATATTTAATTATGCTGGTTTGCAAAAACAACATTATCCCCAATGATTTTATATTTAATTTCAACATTTAATACCATTGATCAGATTCGGTGTACATACACAGGTCATATAATTATTAGTCGTTTCTCTAGTCAATGATTCTCAGAGAGATATGTAATTGCGAACTCGAAATAAATATAAGCTGATATATTTTCCGCCACAGAAAACAGAGGTACTGAAAAACAAGACAAGAATTCAGAACGCTAGGTTATGGTTTTCTAACAGATAAAAGTAAATAAACTTCAACACAAAAGGATTTAACCTTCTTCCATTTAACTCCAGCCTCCCAGCCAATTAAATTATGTAAACAATCCTCACATACACTAAAATACATGCAAGAAAAAAAGCTCAATTATCAAATACGCTAACAAAAACAGAGCACAGCTAAATGCAAACAGTGTAATCATCTAAAAGGGAAACTCCAAGGCATTATAACTTAATTTCAATGAAGTTGTCACTTAATTTCAATGAAGTTGTCACGGTACGTTGAACTCCTGAGCACCATCTTACTTTAAGATACATTTTTTTTTTCACTCAATTCTCTGAATGGTGAGTTATGGGGAGGGGCTTGGGGGGAGAATGAGACACGTGGAGGGGCTGGGAGGAGAATGTGACATGTGGAGGGGCTGGGGGAGAATGAGACATGTGGGGAACTGGGGGTAGAATGAGAGACGTAGAGGGGCTAAAGAGGAGAATGAGACATGTGGATGGGCTGGGGGAGAATGAGACATGTGGAGGGGCTGGCAAGGGGGGGAATGGGACACTTGGGGGGATGGATGAGACATATGGAGAGGTCCCAAGGCAATTTTCGCACCAGGGTTCGGTTGTTTCTAGTTACGCCTCTGAGCACTGCCCTAATTTTTGCTTTTGGTCTACAACAAACTAAAGTGGTCATGTTGCTTAGAGTGTCCGTTTAATGTTCTCGATGCAAGCAATGACCCAGCAGCATGTTAAAGTAAAAACTGAATGTAAAGTCAACTAACAGAAAACTGCTTGTAGAGAGATGAAGGCCCTGGATGCAGAAGCAAACATTTTTTTTTATCTTGTGGCCCCTAATTTAAACAACTTCTTGTGTGTGTAAGACTCAAAATGGTTTATTCAGTCACCAGAAGTCACAATCCTGCCTGTACAATTCCATGTACAGCTTAACTTTTCACTGAATAAACTATTCCATATCAAACACTGGTAATGTAGGGCATTGGTCTTGGTAATGTAAAAACTCAAGACAAAAAAGACAGATTTTCCTCTCTAGTCTGAAAAATGCTAATGGAGGAAGTATGGCAGATAAACAATGAAAAAGACTAATGGAGATGAGGGAACAGCCACATACATATTGTGAAACAGGGAAGAATAGACACTAGAAGAAAAAAAAAAGAGACTGGGAGAAAGATGGAACTGAAAGGGCAAGAGAAGAAGAAACCAGGGAACCAAAAGAGATGCAGGAAACAAGGGAGGTCGAGAACAATGACCAAAGACTAATAGCACAATAAACGCTACAATAAGCTGTAGTGGGTTTTGTACTCAGTGTGTCCCTTTAGGCCTGCCACTATCACAAAATTCTAAATTTTTTGAAGGATCTAACAAACATGACATATTTGTTAACCTGGGAATTGCTGGAAATGTACCATAGATATTAGAATATTAGCTCAAATTGTGTGTGTGCATTATATACAGCAATCTGGTCACACAGGACAACTGTTTTCAATTAAATGCAATTGTCTATGGCCACCAGCTCTTGCAGAATTTAAAGAAATCATATGGAAACCTCTGTTCTAAATTATTGTTATTCTCTTTTAAATCTTTAAAGTGAAAGTAGAGTCCAAAGTTCCTTTTCCAAGTAGATAGATAAAACTTCATATAACTGAATCCTTCACCAAGTAGTAAAAACTATCTATAGCGTGAAATGGTTTTTAATTATTTATCAGTGGTGAGTTAGATAAAATAGTTAGATCCAATGTGTAATAATTGGTTGCAAAAGACCAACTTAATTACACGGGCAAGACATTTATTTAACATGCTGATATTTAGCTATTTCCTCAGCACGCATTAAATTAACAATAATACCGTTTAAGTACATTGAGATTTCATAAACTAAAGCTGCATTGCTGCAGTCACTAATATATACTTGAGCGGAAGGAACATCATCTTAAACTACAAATACTCGCTGGATACAAGAAAAAGGCAAGGTTTACATGTATATTTTAGCGGTATAACATTAACTATTATTGACCATAAACATTTTCTTTTCCCAAGAACCAGAGTAAGCAGCATAACCTAATTTCTTAAAATTTATTTTACTGGACAAATATAAATCTTAAAAATGTTCCCAAGCTATGAAACTTTCTACTAATTAGGTTCAATTAAGTGGTTTTCAATGATTATTTTCATTTATTGTCTTGTTTTCACTGTCTGGATATTCATTCCTTATGTATAAAAAGCTAATTGAGTCCTCAATGAAGCATCAAAACCTACATGCTATTTCTCCTGCATTAAATAGATTATTAGCCACATGTAAGGTTAATTTAGTGTTAAAGTACTTTTCATTAAATTACTATAAAAATGAAGCAGTAACACTGAGACAAATGCTCCTTTAAGCCTAAAGATTTAAAAGATCTTTACAACTTAGCATAGCGGAAATGTAAATTCTCTCCCCTGTTAACACAATCATTTCAATGGAACAATAATAGTATCTTTCAGTTCTTTTATACAAAAAAATAAATAAAAAATGTTCTTGAACATTGTCACGGAAAGAATGAAGGTAACCTACAAAGAAATAAAATAGAGCAAAAATTGTGCAAATAGTAAATACAATAGAGTATATATTCAAAGGAATTTAACCCCTTAAGGACACATGACATGTGTGGCATGTCACGATTCCCTTTTATTCCAGATGTTTGGTCCTTAAGGGGTTAAAGAGGGTAAAAAAAAAAACCTCAGACTTGATGTCTTGGTTTTTACTTTTGAGATCATTTGCCAATTATAAACTGAACTTGTGCAATTTGTTTTGGAATAAATTGAATTTAGGCCAAAATTCAGAAGCGTGCAAATTTCCAGATCTCTGCAACATGAAAATTGAATCGGTCCATAGTGAATCGATTTGTTTCAGATTCATTTTGATAAGGATGACAATTATAGCAAATTAGGGAGTTATCTACTAAATAGCTAAAAGCACAACATTAAGAAAAGGGCTTCTAATTTATATGTTTCAGCTGTTTAGTTGCTAGCTCCTTTATATGGTATCCTTAAATATGGCAATCTCACATAAGATCAACAATAACAGCTGATAGACCAAAATTTAAAAAGGGTTATATTTAAATTAGAATTTTCATCAGTTTAGCAGATAACCCTCTAAATTGTCAGCCTTATGTGGGAGTGCCATTTTAAGAATATCAAATTAGGGTGCTGTTTAGCAGATAGCCAAATAGCAATGGCTAGATGACTGAGTCAGAGCATCTCCAAAATGGCAAGTCATGTGGGGTGTTCCCAGTAAGTAGTGGTTAGTACCAACCAAAAGTAGTGCCAGGAAGGACAAACTGTGAATTAGCATCAGAAATATAGTTACCCAAGTCTCATTGATGCACATGGCAAGCGAAGACTAGTCCATTTCATCTGATGACACAGAAGAGATCCTGTAACTCTAATTGCTGAAAAAATTAGTCAATAATATAAAATATGTAGATTGTATTAGGCATATTAGCCTACTAGACAAGGCTTCATAATAACCAGGCAATGAAACATTTTTCTTTTAAAATTGGACTAATGTAATCTGAGGAAGACAGAAAACCTATCTTTTAAGTATTATGTTGTCATTGCATATAGCAAAATCGTTTAGCATTAGAATATGCTCATTTGTTTTTAGTGTCAAACAATACATTTTACAAGCTGTACTTTTCAAGTGTTCACTTTAGAAAAGTATAACAAATAACTCAATATGGGTTCACTTGCTTAGTCCTGATTTTTAAAATGCCAAATATGTTTAGGATTCCATTACCTGTTTGATGTTAAAGGGTAAATATTGCAAATATATAATTATGGGTTGTAAGCTAAACAATTGCTATATTTTGTCTGCCAACACTATCACTTTAAAATAGTTATAAAATGCAAGCCTGCTAAACAAAGTATATATTTGTAGAAAGTAGACTACCCAGGGAATTGAACCTAGAGCATTTTGACACTATATCAAAAAAGCTCTGCCAAACCTGATTCTTAAAATTCTTTTTTTGTGTGTGTTTTCAAATACGTTTCATTTTCAAAGGTAATTTCACAAAATGTGAATGCAAGCTCCCTGAAAATGTGAGCGCACAATTTGTACTTTTTATTTTCATGAAAGTATATATATATATTTATTTTTTTATTTACAGTTTTCAATTACAATGTGCATAAATACATTTGTAGGGTTACAGTTTGAGAAGACATACATTTGAATATCTTCAATATAGTTGTGTCCTCATTTACATTGTATGCCTTGTATTCTGCACATGATTTTGTAGTATTTTCAATTTGTGTATATAACTTGAATGGGGGTTTGGAAGAACAAGGTAGGGAGGGTTAGGGTAGATGGATGGGGGGATCATGCTATCTCACGTGAGTTGGTTTTGTTACTCTCATCTCATGTGAATACATAGTTAGAATTATGGCCACAGCTGTCGGAGTTGGTCAGCTATCTCACCAGACTATGGTGATCTTTATTTGAGTATTAATTTAGTTTATGGCATTGTTCTCTTAGGATCTGAGGGATTATTGAGGTCTTCAGGAAGTTTGGACGCATCTGTATCAATCTTGAAAAGGTATGCCTCCCAAGTCGACCATGCTGATGTCATAAATGGTTTCGTGGGTAAATATTTGCGTGCCATCTGTTCATATTTTCTAGTAAACTCCAGCATTTTTATACATTGAGTCTTTGTCGGTGGGTCTGGAACACGCCAGAGTCTGCTTATCGTTGTTAGTGCTGCTACTATAATGTGGTAAATGAGATATGTCTGGGCCTTGGTTAGGCTGTTTGGAAAGAGGTGCAGTAAGTACATTTCTGGGGTTTTTGGTAAGTCTTTCCCCATGCAGTCTTGTATGACCTGGGCTATACTTGTCCAATAGTGTGTTAACTTTGGACAAGACACCAAATGTGTGTCATTGTTCCTTTGTCTGTGAGGCATCGCCAGCAAGTGTCTGATACTTTTGGATTACCTTTATGTAATTGTGTTGGCACTAGGTACCATCGATATACGATCATCCGCGTAATTTCCATATGGGAAGTACATAGTGATAGGTTTTTGTGTGCCCGGAATATTCGGGACCACTGACTTTCTGACAGGGAGATATACAGGTCTCGTTCCCATGCTCTAACAAATGTAAGGGACCGGGGGCTGGAAGTATCGTTATATTTGGCATATGGGATAGATAACAGTTTTTTGGCCGGTTGTAATCTAAGGCAGATTTTCTCCACCTCCGTCAGCTGAAGGTCATTTACATCATGATATGACAATATTTGTTGCTTTTTTAGCCATGACATTAGTTGTACATAAGAAAAATGTGCCGTAATTGGTATTGCAGATTGTATTTGTATATCTACAAAACATTTCAGGGTTGTAGTGTTGCTGGAAGATATGGTACAGGTGTGTAATATGGTGTCTGTGCCACAGTTTATAGTTAAAATCGTGTATAATGGAGGGTATGGCCTCTAAAGGTAATGCCAGGGAGATGCCGTCATCCATTTTTTGTCTTTCCCTAAATTTGTCCCAAACTTATAGTGTGTATTTGGTCATGGGGAGTATTTCCTTGTGTTTGGGTCTCAGCTTCCGAGACATCCATGTGAGAGCTGTGATGGTGATTTTGTTGGTGTACAGGGAGTGCAGAATTATTAGGCAAATTAGTATTTTGACCACATCATCCTCTTTATGCATGTTGTCTTACTCCAAGCTGTATAGGCTCGAAAGCCTACTACCAATTAAGCATATTAGGTGATGTGCATCTCTGTAATGAGAAGGGTGTGGTCTAATGACATCAACACCCTATATCAGGTGTGCATAATTATTAGGCAACTTCCTTTCCTTTGGCAAAATGGGTCAAAAGAAGGACTTGACAGGCTCAGAAAAGTCAAAAATAGTGAGATATCTTGCAGAGGGATGCAGCACTCTTAAAATTGCAAAGCTTCTGAAGCGTGATCATCGAACAATCAAGCGTTTCATTCAAAATAGTCAACAGGGTCGCAAGAAGCGTGTGGAAAAACCAAGGCGCAAAATAACTGCCCATGAACTGAGAAAAGTCAAGCGTGCAGCTGCCACGATGCCACTTGCCACCAGTTTGGCCATATTTCAGAGCTGCAACATCACTGGAGTGCCCAAAAGCACAAGGTGTGCAATAAACAGAGACATGGCCAAGGTAAGAAAGGCTGAAAGATGACCACAACTGAACAAGACACACAAGCTGAAACTTCAAGACTGGGCCAAGAAATATCTCAAGACTGATTTTTCTAAGGTTTTATGGACCGATGAAATGAGAGTGAGTCTTGATGGGCCAGATGGATGGGCCCGTGGCTGGATTCGTAAAGGGCAGAGAGCTCCAGTCCGACTCAGACGCCAGCAAGGTGGAGGTGGAGTACTGGTTTGGGCTGGTATCATCAAAGATGAGCTTGTGGGGCCTTTTCGGGTTGAGGATGGAGTCAAGCTCAACTCCCAGTCCTACTGCCAGTTCCTGGAAGACACCTTCTTCAAGCAGTGGTACAGGAAGAAGTCTGCATCCTTCAAGAAAAACATGATTTTCATGCAGGACAATGCTCCATCACACGCGTCCAAGTACTCCACAGCGTGGCTGGCAAGAAAGGGTATAAAAGAAGAAAATCTAATGACATGGCCTCCTTGTTCACCTGATCTGAACCCCATTGAGAACCTGTGGTCCATCATCAAATGTGAGATTTACAAGGAGGGAAAACAGTACACCTCTCTGAACAGTGTCTGGGAGGCTGTGGTTGCTGCTGCACGCAATGTTGATGGTGAACAGATCAAAACACTGACAGAATCCATGGATGGCAGGCTTTTGAGTGTCCTTGCAAAGAAAGGTGGCTATATTGGTCACTGATTTGTTTTTGTTTTGTTTTTGAATGTCAGAAATGTATATTTGTGAATGTTGAGATGTTATATTGGTTTCACTGGTAATAATAAATAATTGAAATGGGTATATATTTGTTTTTTGTTAAGTTGCCTAATAATTATGCACAGTAATAGTCACCTGCACACACAGATATCCCCTAACATAGCTAAAACTAAAAACAAACTAAAAACTACTTCCAAAAATATTCAGCTTTGATATTAATGAGTTTTTTGGGTTCATTGAGAACATGGTTGTTGTTCAATAATAAAATTAATCCTCAAAAATACAACTTGCCTAATAATTCTGCACTCCCTGTATATTGATTCGATATGAACCCACTGGGGAGGCACAGTGCTTCCACCCACTGATAAGATTGGGCTAATAATTGATGCCCTATGGTCTCCCGGTGTCTGGTAGGCCCATGCCACCCTATGCGAATGGTTTATAGAGGTGAGTTTCGCGATCTGGTGTTGTTCCATATAACGGAACTTATGAGTCCCTGCGCCTCTTTTAGGTAGCGTGCAGGTATTGCGAGTGGTATAGTTCTGAATAGGTATTGTAATTTTGGTAGGAGTAGCATTTTGGTTGCTGCCATCCTGCCTACCCATGAGATGAATTTCCCTTTCCAGCGGTGTATTTAAGTTTTTAGGTCGTGGAGCAATGGTTGATAATTGGTTTCGTACAAGCCCGAGATATGTTGTGTCAAGGTTATCCCCAGAAATTTAAGTGAAGTAGTACGCCATTCATATGCAAATGTCTCTTTTAGGTGAGTCAATATGTGTGGGGGATATTAATGCCCATAGCTTGTGTTTTAGCTATATTCATTTTGTAGTATGAACATTTGCTATATTGCTGGATGAAATTATGTAGTGTGGGTAAGGAGATATGTTTTTTTTTGCATTGTGAGCAGGATGTCATCTGCGAACAGAGTCAATTTGTATTCCTTTTCTTTAACTTTAATGCCATGAATGTTAGGATCTTCTCTTATTAGTTGAGTTAGAGGTTCCAGAGCTAGGATGTAAAGGATCGGGGAAAGTGGACACCCCTGTCTGGAGCCATTGGTAATAGCAAAGCTGCGAGAGGAAAATCCTCCATTTACCAACTGGGCTGATGGGTTGGAGTACAGAGCTGATATTAAAGCGATAAACCGCGGGGGGGATTTGTACCTCCCTAGGACCACGAGGAGGAAGGACCAGTTGAGCCTATCAAAGGCTTTTTCTGCATCCTGTGAAAGTATCACACTGGGCGCCCCCCCCTACACGCAGCCCACCCAGCAGGTCCACGACTTTCCTCGTGCCATCCTCCCCCTGGCGTCCGCTGATGAATCCCACCTGATCAGCATGTACAATAGTAGGGATAATCTGTGATAGCCTGTTTGCATATATTTTAGCAAGCAGCTTTGTGTCTGTATTGAGTAAGGATATTGGGCGTAGATTTGGGCTTTTGTTGAGCGGTTTCCCCGGCTTGGGAAGTGTGGCTACATGTGCCATTAGCATTTCTTGTGGTATCTTGCCCATATTTAAAATGTGATTATATATTGGTTCTAAGCGTGGTGCTAAGATGTGAGAAAAAACTTTATAATAGTAATTGGTAAGGCCATCTGGCCCAGGGGATTTCCCCGTCAGCAGTGAGGAGATAGTTTGTGCAATCTCTAGACTTGTTACGGGTGCTTGTAGTGTTGCTTTTTGTTGTGGGGTTAGGGATGGCAATTTAGTGAGATGCAAGAAATCATTTATCTCTGTCTCAGTTGGGTGGTGTATAGTGTGTTCCTGGTTTAAGTTATGCAATTTATGATAGAAGGAAGCCATTTCGTTAATATATCTTGGGGATTGTATATTTTTTTATTAGAATCCAGGAGTTGGTATGGGATTTTGGATTGCATCTGTTGTTTTTTTTTAGCAGCGTAGCAAGCATCTTTCCTGCTCTATTACCCTGGGAATAATGTCTCATTTTGAGCCGTTGGAGTGTGTGAGAAGTTTTAGCTAGATGTATGTTGTTTATGCTTTTGGTGACGTTCTCTATTGTTTTCAGATGAGCATCCTGTGGTTGTATAGCGTATACATTTGTAGCGTCTTGTAGGGTTTGCAGCAGTGTCATGTAATCTTTGTGTGCTGTACGTTTCAGATATGAGGCTTGACTAATCAGTAAGCCCCTGATTGTCGGTTTGTGTGCTTGCCAGAGAGAGACTGGGGTTGTTTCTGGGAGATCATTTAGCTGGAAATATTGTTCTAGGTTTTGTGATATTTGGGATGTAAATGTTGGGTCATGCAGGAGCGACTCATTAAGGCGCCATGGTGCTTGTCCTCTGTGTGGGAAAGGGCTAATTATCATTGTTATAGGCGCATGATCAGACCACACAATGTCTCCTATGGAGAAATGTGTGACTCTTGGAAGCAGGGGGCTTGTTTATCTTTCTGTATGTGTAGTAATTCAAATGTCAGGGAGCTATGTATTAAGAATGATACTCCCGGGGGGCGTGGCCTGGAGGGAAACCGGAGCGGTCGCATGTACTAGCGGCTCCGATCCGTGACCGGCTTCAACGGAGAAATTAAGCCCGAAATCGGCCACATAAACAAGCATGTCGCAACATAAAGGGAAGAGGACAACAGAGAGAGCGGAGAAAACGAATTTCTTTGTCTCCAGAGCCGGGCAAACCAAAAGCCAGACACCTCATGAGCTGATCCAAGATGGCGCCGAGGACATGGCAGACAGCAGAGAACACACAGAGGAAACTGAACCTGCACTAACCCACAGCACAATCAAAGCTCTGCTAGATGACATGGCAGCAAAATTATTACTACAGCTAGAGTCCACAATAAAGGACATCAGTAAGGATGTGCAGGAGCTGGGGACGCGAACCTCCAGAGTGGAGGACAAAATGGCGGAATATGACACCGCTCACAACAACCTGGTGGGCACAGTAGACTCCATATTAGCCAAATTGGAGGCACAAGATACGAAAATTGCCGACATGGAAGACCGCGCAAGGAGAAATAATCTCCGAATAAGAGGCATACCGGAAACTGTAAGTGTGCCTGACCTCATGGCCCATGTAACAGGCCTCCTGAGACACCTATTACCAGACTGGCCTCAAGAGATGCTGCTGATCGATAGAATCCACCGTACAGCAAAACCCAGTTTCTTACCCCCGGAAACGCCGCGTGATGTTCTGCTCCGCATGCATTATTTCCACGCCAAAGAAGCAGCCCTGAACGCCAACAGAACGCACAAAGGTCTGCCGGATCCATATAAACATATAGCACTCTACGCGGACATCTCAGCCTTCACCTTAAAACGCCGCAGAGACTTCAGGGACATCACACGGACCCTACGAGACCATCACCTCCCTTACCGTTGGGGATACCCAACCAAGATATTGGTCAACAGAAAGGGCAAAATCACGGCCATCCAGACACCGGAAGACGGACGAAAAATCTTGCAGACCTGGGACATCGCATTACCGGCTACGGTGACCACGGAGGAGAGCACACCAAGACTCTCCCCAGACTGGAGAAAACCCAAAAGAAAATGAACAAAGACTTTCCCGCACCAGGGGTGATCACCCACACAGAGGCAGAGTCGGTCTGAAACCAGGGATGGGTAAAGTAATAGAACTGCAAAGATGACATATAGAATAGATATTGAAGCATGACATTACAGGGACACTTCCCCTAAGAGAGAGAGAGAGAGAGAGAGAAAAAAAAAAAAAGGGGAGAGGGGGGCCATGGAAGGCTCAAAACCCCAAAAAGCTTATGACACCACTGGATAAGTTGAGAGAGGACAGATCGGCATGTAGCCAGTGTCCAAACCACAAACAGACTAAAGACCCAAACCCTACCGACAAAAAACCCATTAGAATTACCCCACTGGTGTAATACCCACCATCCCACTGACTCAGGAAAAAAAAAAAAAAAAATTCTCGAGTAGCGACAAAAAACAACAGACCCACATAGGGCGATACAGTCACTAATTAAGAGTACAAGAAGCCACGGACAGAGTGATGTACCAGACCGAGAAGCTTAGCTTCACCCCCAAGGCACGATGACGCAGTGCCCAGCCATACCTCAGGCAGAATTGTTATTTGTATATACTTTTGTTGTTATGTTACTGTTATGTATTGTACATTTTTGTTTAGTCACTGGTATCCAAATCAAACCCTCAGAGGGGCACACCACAGGGAACCCCGCGAAACCACCTTTCTCACACACCACTCTACTAGTGCCCACCCTACTTAGACACGAGCCTACTCCACAAGCTCCACGGGACACCCACGCCCAAACCAAACATGGGACGCTAGCACTCGGCTTGCTGAAGCTGGGAGGAGTGCTGTCCCTTGACGAAACACGCACCACAAAACACTATAGCCCACCACACCATAAGAAACCACCGTGAGGATCTGTACATATAACGTACGGGGATTGAATACCCCCGCAAAAAGACATATGCTACACAGGGAGCTCAAATCCCTAAACGCGGATATTGTATGTCTCCAGGAGACACACTTTAGACACATGGATCACCCCAACATCCAAACACTGCAATTTCCACAACAATACCACGCCACATCACCTACTAAATCTAGGGGCGCCTCTATCCTCTTAAGCAAACACGTAAAGTTTGAACCACAACACCATGAAACGGACAATAATGGCAGATATGTCCTCCTACAGGGCAAAATAAACGATATGGCCTACACAATAATCAATGTCTACACACCTAACACAAATCAGCGAAACTTCCTACAGAGCATTCTCAAAAAAACAAGTGCTATACGACAGGGAATTACGATAATCTGTGGCGATTTCAATCACATCATAGATCCCAAAACAGACACCACCCTATCACGACATAGCCGTCGACAACGCCCCATGAACAGACAATGCAAAGCCCTACAGAAACTCATACACGAACATCATTTCTATGATGCATGGAGAATCACACACCCAGGGGAAAAAACATTTACCCATTTCTCACACGTCCACAACTCCTACTCGCGGATAGATGGGTTCCTCATCTCAGGGCAACACCTAAACCAAATCCACACCTGCGAAATAAAACAAATCACATGGTCTGACCACGCACCTGTGCTCCTCGACATGAAAAACTTATACGATTTTAAACACCGTAGCCCCTGGAAACTAAATGACATGCTGCTACAAAATAACGAATACACGAAAGAATTCGCAGATGACCTCACTCTATACTTTACACAGAACGACAACGGAGAAGTGTCACCGACCACTATCTGGCAGGCACACAAAGCAGTCATACGCGGGCTGCTAATTAGAAAGGCGGCATACCTAAAAAAACAGACACAGACCACACTAAAAACATGGCAACGAGAGCTATATGACTTAAACAGGAGCAACCAACTACAACCAACGGCAGAAAACAGACACCGCATCACGACCATCACTAGGCTCCTACACCAGCAAGCACTAGATCAAACGCAAACTAACATGACGAGACTCAAAATAGCACACTACATGCAGGGCAACAAAGCGAGCAAACTCCTAGCTAACCAACTGAAACAAAAACAAGTTAGTCAAAAAATAGCCTATATCCTAGACAACAAAGGCCAGAAACAAACCACACCTAGGGAAATCAGTGAAACATTTGCCAAATACTACCATACCCTGTACAACCTGAAAGGAGACTCGGCCACGACGCAACCCACAGACACCAACATAAAAACATACTTAGACAAACTAACCCTACCGCGACTTACGCCACAACAGCAGACAGATTTAACCAAACCTATAGACATACAGGAGATGCTCACAACCATCCAAACACTGCCGACGGGCAAATCACCAGGCCCGGATGGCCTGACAAACTTATACTACAAGAAGCTCAGCCACATATTAGCACCCCACCTAACAAAGACTTTCAATCATGCTATAACCCAGAAATCCCTCCCAAAAGAGATGCTGTTAGCACACATTGTCACGTTGCCAAAACCTAACAAACCACCCACGACGCCGAAAAACTTTAGACCCATCTCACTCCTAAACACAGACGCAAAACTTTTTGCCAAACTCTACGCGACAAGACTAGGACAAATCATACCACACATCATTCACAACGACCAGGTGGGTTTTGTAAAAGGGAGACAGGGGTCGGACAACACAAGGAAGGCCATAAACCTGCTATACAAACTACAGACACAAAAGGAGGGGGGATTATTCCTCTCTCTGGACGCAGAAAAGGCCTTTGATAGGCTACACTGGGGGTTTTTAAAAGCAGTCTTACGCAAGTTCGGAATACCGGACAAATTTGAGGCGGTAGTGGACGCATTATATAGCTCACCCGAGGCACGGGTGCTGAACTCGGGGTTCCTGTCAGAGCCGTTTCGGCTAACCAACGGAACAAGACAAGGCTGCCCACTATCGCCGCTACTATATATCCTAGCCCTAGAACCACTAGCCACACGATTCAGAGAAAATAGCAACATACACGGAATAAAACTGGGGAAGCAGGAATATAAAACAGGACTGTTTGCAGACGACATTATGCTGACAATCACACAGCCACACATCTCACTCCCAAACATTCTTGCTGAAATAAAGGAGTATGGAGATCAATCTTATTATACATTGAACGTCACCAAAACACAGGCCATGGGGATAGGAATGACTCAAACCTCGCTAGACAAACTAAAAGATAACTTCCAATTTGACTGGAGGGGGGATTACATCACTTTTTTGGGATTAAAATTGCCAAAACACCCTCACCAACTGTTACAACTTAATTACGGCAAACTCCTAAAGGAAAGCGAAGAAACACTAAAAAGCTGGGAACACAAATTTCTGTCTTGGATAGGTAGAATGACTGCCCTGAAAATGGTCTTACTCCCCAAGTTCCAATACCTCATCAGAACACTACAGATATTCCTCCCGAACAAATACCTAAACAAGCTGCAACGCATATACACATCATTTGTATGGGCACACAAAAAAATAAGAGTGGCGTCAGCGATCCTGAGCAGACATACCTCTCAAGGAGGTCTGGGCCTACCAGACGTCCGTCTGTACTACGAAGCCGCCCTCCTGTCCACTAGCCTCACCCTACACACAGGGGGAAACAAGCCACAATGGGCAGAGATGGAGACTGCAGGGATATATGCGGGGGGCATAAAATACATATTCTGGGTACCCCACAAGTTGAGACCCAAACACAAAGATTTATTACCAACCACCTCCCTACTACTAGATACATGGGACTCGAAAACAAAATTCCTAGGGCAAACCAAACACTGGGCAATGGCGACCCCGATACGAAGCCTGCACATAGTCAATCCCACCTTAGACTACCGCCCCTGGACCCAAAGAGGGTGCACACGTGTAGAACACCTCTACAAAGAAGGCAAACTAGAACCATATCCCATTCTGAAAACCAAATATCAACTCCCGAATGCCACTCTGTTCACATACCTTCAGATAAAAGCACTTCTGGAGAACGAGACCTCAATAACAATAGCTACACCCTTACAACAAATATATCACATATGCACCACGGGCAATATCCCAAAAAAGACACTCTCTCTACTCTACGCCACACTAAACGACAATCCCAAAACACCACCGCAAGACAAATTCAGGGAACACTGGCACGAAGACCTACATAAACAATTCACTGACAGACAATGGCATAAAGCCTTTATAGCCCACAAAGGGAGATCTAGATGCGCAGCGCACTTAGAGCTCATGAGGAAACTGCAGTACAGGTGGTACATGGTGCCAACGAGACTGGCAACCATGTATCCACATACGTCAAAACTGTGTTGGAGGTGCGGGACAGAGGAGGGCAGCATGTACCATATATGGTGGACATGTAACCAAATACAACCATACTGGAAAGAAGTAGGAGACATTATTCGATACACACTTGACACACAGAACCCCCTCCAGCCAGAATGCGGTCTGTTGTTTATGACCCTGGAGACATATAACAAGACACAAGCGATACTACTCTTCCATATCCTAATAGCCGCAAACACACTGATCGCAAGGGCTTGGAAACAAACCACGAGACCAGGAAAAGATGCATTACTGACCCAAATCTCCACCAACCTAATGTACGAAACCAAACTAAATGCCAAATTTGGTGCATCTGCTCAGGCAAAACAAGCCAGAGACAGATGGGAAGAGGTGACGAGAACCACATGTAGTGGTTAGGGAACAGCCAGGCAAAGATGAGGGAGATAGAGAGGAGAGGAAGAAAAAAAAAAAAAAGCCACCAAAGTCGCACAGCCATAAATCATAGGGTGAAACCAGACATACGCACAAACCAGGGGCAACAGAGAGTGGGAGAATCATAGTAGACGGATACCAATATGTAAATAGTTATAAAGATATGTAAATAGTTAGATAGATAGTTGACTTGGGGAAAGCACAAGATAAGAGTTACACCCAGATGGAGCAATCACACCGGCTGGCACGGTACGACACGTCTAGCAACAAAAGAGGGAGGTGTATTGTGATTATGTATTACATGCTGCGCCGCAAGGGCCGATGCTTTACCCCGATATGTTGTAACCCCCCCCCCGCAGGAATCTTGGATGTAACACAACTGAATACAAGAACATGTATACTGTTTTCCCCCCCCTTTTTTCCCTTTCTGTACCCATATTATGAAAATGCAGAATAAAAAGTAACTTGAAAAAAAAAAAAAGA
>OW240913.1:314995814-315008662 GCA_933207985.1 Pelobates cultripes | reverse complement strand
TTAACAAGGGGCAAACAGGGCAGCTGCCCCGGGCCCAGTTGTTCCTGGGGGGCCCAAAGCAGCTGCCCTGTGGGCCCCCTGCCTGCAGCCAGGTCTGAACAGCCCACCGGGATACTGAGAAATATCCCGGTGGGCTGCAGCAGGTGAGGTAATCAGGGGCCCCGGCCCTTTAAGAGAGCTGCAGACCGGGCCTTGGTCTTCCTGCCTGCTGGGAGGAAGTGTTGTGAGGTCACTTCCTCCCAATTAACAGAGTGCCGCTGGGGAGGAGGAGGTACAGACCAAGAAGACTCCCATCAATCTCAGCCATCCAGCTCCCACTGGACCACAGGGAAGCCACACTTCTGTAAAGGTAAGGAGGGTGGCTAAACTATGTGAATTCATATGACTCTGTCTGTGTGTGTGTTTGTGTCAGTGTGTGTGTGTATATCTGACTGTGTGTGTTTGTGTGTGTGTGTGTGTATGTGTATCTGGCTGTATGTATATCTGACTATGTGTGTGTGTATATATCTCACTGTGTGTGTGTATATCTCACTGTGTGTATATCTCACTGTGTGTGTGTATATCTCACTGTGTGTATATCTCACTGTGCGTGTGTATATCTCACTGTGTGTATATCTCACTGTCTGTATATCTCACTGTGTGTATATCTCACTGTGCGTGTGTATATCTCACTGTGCATGTGTATATCTCACTGTGTGTATATCTCACTGTGTGTATATCTCACTGTGTGTGTGTATATCTCACTGTGTGCATATCTCACTGTGTGTGTGTATATCTCACTGTGCGTGTGTATATCTCACTGTGTGTATATCTCACTGTGTGTGTGTATATCTCACTGTGTGTATATCTCACTGTGTGTGTGTGTGTATATCTCACTGTGTGTATATCTCACTGTGTGTGTGTGTGTGTATATCTCACTGTGTGTGTGTGTATATCTCACTGTATATCTCACTGTGTGTGTGTGTGTGTATATCTCACTGTGTATATCTCACTGTGTGTGTGTATATCTCACTGTGTGTGTGTGTGTGTGTATCTGGCTGGCTGTGATTGTATCTGGCTGTGTTTGTGTCTGACTGTGTGTGTGTGTGTGTGTGTATCTGACTGTGTGTGTAAGTGTGTATCTGGCTGTGTCAGTGTGTATCTGGCTGTTTGTGTCAGTGTGTGTTTATATGGCTGTGTTTGTGTCAGTGTACATGTACCTTTGTGTCAGTGTTTATGTGTATCTGTATGTATGTATACCTATGTGTCAGTTTGTATGTATACCTGCTTGTCTGTGTATATGTACCTGTGTGTGTATGAGTGTCAGTATGTGTAAGTGTGTATCTGTGGTGTGGCAATGCATACATCCCATCTAACATTGCACACAAATACAACCCTGCATTCCAACATTAACAATGCACACAAATACACCACTGCATGTGTATCTGTGTTCCTGTGTGTATCACTGTTTGTGTGAGAGTGCATCTGTGTGACAATGCATACATCCCAGCATTCCTACGCCAACACTGCACACAAATACATATGTATTTGTGTATATATCTGTGTCAGTGTGTGTAAGTGTGTATCTCTGTGTGTGGATGTGCCAGTGTTTTTATCTCTGTGTGTGCACGTGTATTTATGTATGTGGCTGTGTGTGTATACGCCAGTCTTTGTCAGTGTGTGCATGTGTCCAGATGTGTGCATGTATCAGTGTCCTAATGTGTATGTATATCTGTGAATGTATATCATACATCACGGCAATCAAACACAACATGCAACTACACTCCTGCAAACATTACATACAAACACACCCCTGAATTCAAACTCAAAAAGTATATAGAAACACATCCCTACACTTAAACACCAATACTACACCCTACATGCACACACATACGGTATACAACAACATGCTCACATTCAAATGCACAAACACTGCTCACAAATACAGCCCTGCAAAAATGGACAAATGGTAGATCCCCAGCTGGCATAGCATCGTTGGAATTGTACAACAGATGAGGATCTATCTTTTCTCTGCTCTTGCGCTAGAGGGGAGGCTCAAAACAATGTCTTGCACCAGGGCCCTGTCTACATTAGTTCTGCCACTGTGTTGGGGTGGAGGGCGTGATTGCATGCCAGAGAGTTAAAGTGTGGGGGGGAGGGCGAGGGATGGCAGGATCCAGGGGGCCCAAACAAATGCCTGCCCAGTGTCCAATCAATGTTAAAGACGGCCCTGAGTGTAGGGAGAGGATTCTGCAGCTGTTAGGGACAGATTAGGAAAGAATTCTGGTGTTGAATCTGCAAACGACAGCGATTATTCAAACTACAACAATTATTCAAACTACAGCGATTATTTTAGTGGGTGCTAAACTACATTTTTGTACCCTGTATTTTGAGCCCAGTGCCAAAGAGAGTGAAGTGCACTTGCAACTGCATGTGTGCCAGGCACATGACTTTAATCCTGTTCTGGTAGCTCAGTGGGAAACATCTAAGCATTTTTAAATACTGCAATTTTTTGGGTGCTAAATAGTACATTTGCGTACTGAATTTCTTGCTGTCTAATAAAACCCTTAAATACTACTGTTACATTGTTGGTTTAAAAAAAAATAAAAATAAAAATTACTTTTTTGTGCTAAATAGTACATTTGTGTCCTGCGGTGCACTTCATATATGAGAGTCAAATAGAACCGTCAAATACTGTGCTGCTTACAGCGCACTTTGAAAAATTCTAATAGTTTTGGGTGCTAAATAGTACATTTGCGTCCTGCGGTGCACTTCATGCTTGGACGGTGGTGGACGTGGTGGCACTGTGACTCCAGAGGTGGAGGAAGAGGCCGAGACAACAGCAGAAGAGGAAGCAGGAGGAGTCTGAGACCTTTCTTGGTTTTTGAGGTGCTTACTCCACTGCAGCTTACTCCACTCAGGTTTAGCACATTTATGCCTCGCTTCAGGCTCTGATTGCACAGCGTGCAAACCACTTGTGTCTTGTCATCAGCACATTGTCTGAAGAACTGCCATGTCAGGGAACTACGTGGAGCTAGCTTTGGTGTGTTCGGTCCCTGGGTGCGTTGGGCAGTAGCAGGCGTACCGTCCTGGGACGGCCGCTCCGCTGTTGCACCCTGCTCCCTCTTATGCTGTGCTGGTGCCTCTGTGTGACCACCCCCTCTTCCTCCAAACTGCACATGTCACTCGCATGACCTTCATTCCATGTGGGGTCTAGGACCTCATCATCCTTCACATCATCTTCCACCCACTCCTCAACCCTGCCCTCCTTGCCGGTCTGCACGCTGCAGAAAGCCACAGTAGTTGGTACCTGTGTTTCATCATCAGAGACGTGCTGCGGTGGTCCTTGCATGTCCACATCCTGACATAAGTGGTTGTGCATCAGTGCACTCAATCTCTTCCACTTGTGGGGAAGGGCTAGGTGGATGGCCCACGGAAACCCCGCCAGCAGAGTCATCAAAAAGCATTAGAGACTGCTGCATGACTTGTGGTTCAGACTGCTTGGCTGATTTGCAAGGGGGTGAGGTGAAAGACAGATGGCCACGGGGTGCAGGTGTCAACTCTGAGCTTTCAGCATTGGACCGGGTGGGAGACAATGTGAAGGAACTGGAGGCACTGTCAGCCATCCAATCTGTACTTGTTCTGGCCTCACCATTCGTAGAGCAGCATTCGGGCCTACCATATAACGCTGAAGGTTCTGTCGCGTACTCGCACCTGAGGAAGGTGTTTCACTTGTGCATGTAGCTGGCACAGATCGACCACGTCCTCTCCTTGCAACAGGAGCTCCACAAACACCAGCAGCACAACGACCAGGGCCACGTCCCTTATTTGACGCTCTCCTCATTCTTTGCGTTCACCCACCAAACTAACAGATGTTTTATGTCAGGCGACAATGTAACCGCCAATAGTCAACAATTATTATTTGTTTATTGGACTGCAAGAAATGCACCGCAGGACGCAAATGTACTATTTAGCACCCAAAACTATTAGAATTTTTCAAAGTGCGCTGTAAGCACAGTATTTGATGGTTCTATTTGACTCTCCGATATGAAGTGCACCACAGGACGCAAATGTACTATTTAGCATTAGCACCCAAAACAATTAGAATTTTTATAAGTGCACTGAAAGCACAACATTTGACGGTTCTATTTGACTGTCAGATATGAAGTGCAGGCCGCAAATGTACTATTTTGCACCCAAATAAATTTGAATTGGTCAAACTGCGCTGTAAGCACAGTATTTGACGGTTCTATTTGACTCTCAGATATGAAGTGCACCGCAGGACGCAAATGTACTATTTAGCACCCAAAACAATTAGAATTTTTTTAAGTGCGCTGTAAGCACAGTGTTTGACGGTTTTATTTGACTCTCAGATATGAAGTGCACTGCAGGACACAAATGTACTATTTAGAATTAGCACCCAAAACAATTTGAATTTTTACAACTGCGCTGTATTAGACGCTTAATCTGAATGATCAACATTTAAACAGTTGTATGCTATTATACAGGAATTTAGAGTAAATGTGTACAACAAGCGAGATTAGTCAAGTGGACGCTAGGGTTGCGACTTATAAATTGTCATACTTACAGGCTGTATGCTGAATTCGACTTATCTGAGGTGTTCATAATAACTTTTTAGGCATTAGACTTTGCTTCGTGGGGGATATGCAGATTATTAGAGGTCGTGGGTACTCGTGTATTCAGGTGTGCTTAGGTGAGCTGTCTTGCTGGTCAAATGTGTCTTATTGTGTCCAGTGGAGTTATTAGAGGGTGTCTCCGCCCTAGCTTATTGGGTAATGTGTGTTTGTCTGATTCCTTCGGGATGGTCCATCGTTAAGGTCTGTTTGTCAGGGGAGATTGTTCGCCTCTAGTCAGATGTTTGAGTGTGAATATGTGGTGTATCCGTTGGTACCCTCGGGTTGAGTTGGACTGCATCTGTTATTCAGTCAGCTTATGTATCATTGTTGGAGAACTTAGATGAAAGAGAGATAAGAGAAGTAAAGGGGGTTGGGGGGACAGAGGAAGCGGTTGAAAAAAGGGTGGGGAGGGGGGTGTAGAGGGTTAGGGGATCCCATTGCCTGTTCCTGTGGTTACCTTGTGTGTCGTATCGGGTCTCATTCTCTATCCAGGAGGGGGCGCAGGGTTCCTCAAGTCTGCTGGCGTTCATTCCTGTCCGTGTTTTGGTCTGCTATATAGAGCAGCCATAGGCGCCATCTCTCCACATGATTGTCCTCAAGACCCATTAGGGCAGCCTGCATTGATTCTGCACTATATATATCTTCCACCCGCTCCATCCATTGTCCTATTGTTGGGATAGCCGTCTGTTTCCAGTATAGTGGAATAAGTGCTTTGGCAGCGTTCAACAGGTGTCTACGAATGTTTTTCAGATATACCTGTCTGCGCTGCAGTGTAACTTCGGCCTTCCCGCTCACCGCCTCATATACGACGTGCCCACAAGGTGGATCTCCACTTTGCACATGCTTTAGAGACTGTGAGAGCAGCAGCAGGTGATAGTGGAGTTTCAGATGCAGCATGCACGGGTCAGTCGCTCTGCGGAACAGCACCACTTCACCACTTCACCACCAATGAGTGGGCCTCCATAGGAGACCTGTGTGCCATTTTGCACTGTTTCGAGTACTCCACCAACATGGCCAGTGCCGATGACGCCGTTCTCAGCCTTACTTCTATGTCTCCTTGAAAAAACGCTTCGGGCGATGATGGAAGAGGATGTGGCACAGGAGGAAGAGGAGGAGGAAGAGGGGTCATTTCCACGGTTATCAGGCCAGTCATTCACAAGTGGCTTGGAGGGTGGGTTCCTGCACCAGCATAGGCCATGCACACAATTGTCCAGCCAGGGCACAGTTCTGGAGGACGAGGATGAGGAACCGTATTCACAGCAGGGTGGCACCCAACACAGCTCATGGGCATCACTGGAGCGTGGCTGGGGGGATACGGAGGACACAGACCTTACACCTCTCACAGAGGACAGCTTGTCCTTGCCTCTGGCAGCCTGGCACACATGAGCGACTACATGCTGCAGTGCCTGCGCAACGACTGCCGAGTTTCCCACATTCTAACTTGTGCTGATTACTGGGTGGCCACCCTGCTGGATCACCGTTACAAGGACAACATGCTGTCATTAATTCCCTCACTGGAGCGTGATCGGAAGATGCGCAACTACAAGCGCACGCTGGTAGACGCGCTGCTGAGGGCATTCCCGAGTGACACCGGGGGCTCAGTTGAAGCACAAAGCAAAGGCAGAGGAGGAGGAAGAGGTCACCAACGCAGCTGGGACACATTCAATTCAATTCAATTTTTTCATTGATATTCAAAAATTTATTAGACAATTATCCTTAAAAAAAATTTTTTATAATAAGCAATCCAATTATAATACTGATAAAGTATCTAAATATGTACAAACAGAGTTAAAATCAAAATCCCAATTCTTTCCAAAGTTTTTAATTTCAGATGAAATGAAAACATTCGAAAAGATGTTAATAAGAGAAGCACAAAAAATCAAGAAACTAAATAAATTTCAAAAGAACATGACTATGCAAGAATTCAAAACTGTTGACAATTTAAGAAAGGATGAAAATGTCATCATTAAACCTGCAGATAAAGGGGGGGGAGTAGTACTATTAAATACAAATGATTATGTAAAAGAAGCGGAAAGAATTTTATTAGATATAAACACATACAAAAAGATTAATATAAACCCAAGCCAGAATATACAAGAAAAAGTTAAAAATTACATTACAAAGGGTAATACACTGGGAATTTTAACAGAGGAAGAAACAAAATATCTATTGATTACACACCCAAAAACACCAGTTTTCTATTACTTACCCAAAGTTCATAAAAATAAAGATAACCCCCCAGGTAGACCAATTATCTCGGGTATAGACTCTATCTCCTCAAGAGTTTCAGAATATATAGATAGGTTGTTACAACCAATCGTGGTTAAGAACCCATCTTATTTAAAAGACACTATTCATATGCTGCAAACTCTTGATGAAATTGAATGGCAAGAAAACTATTTATTAGTAACTTGCGATGTCAGTTCATTATATAGCATTATACCTCACCACTTGGGAATCAAGGCAATAAAACACTTTTTAAAGAAATCTGATTTTAAAGAGATACAAATAGATTTTATATTAGAAGGCATTTTATTAATTTCAACAAACAATTATTTATGGTTTAAAGATTCTTTTTTCTTACAAATTACAGGTACGGCGATGGGCACTAAGTTCGCGCCAAGTTATGCAAATCTGTTTATGGCATACTGGGAAGAAACAATAGTCACCCATAGTGCACAATCTGCGAACTTAGTGTCCTATCGCCGTTACATTGATGATATTTTCTTTATATGGAAAGATAGTGAAACGCAACTTATTACGTTTTTAGAAGAGTTGAATCAAAATGAGTGGGGAATTATTTTAACGTCTACGTATAGTAACAACCTAATTAATTTTTTAGATTTAGAATTTTTTTTAGTAGAATCAAAGTTACATACCAGGAACCATTTTAAAGAAATAGACGCGAATAGTTATATCGATAAAAATAGTTGTCATCACACCCCCTGGTTAGACAACGCCCCTAAGAGCCAATTTCTAAGAATAAGACGTAATTGCACCCAGGATAACGACTACATCACGCAAGCTGAAAAAATTAAAGAACAATTTGTGGAGAAAGGATACAACCCAATAAAGTTAACAACTTGTATGGAAGAGGTTAAATTAACAAAAAGAAAAGATCTTATTAGATATAAAGGGAATACAACAAAAAAGAAAAGAGATTCGAAAAATACTGGTCAATTAAAAATTCCTTTTATATGCAACCACAGTGGAAACAACACAAAGATAAGAAGAATTATCCATAAACATTGGTCTATATTACAAGATGATCCTATTTTGAAACAAATTCTACCTTCAAAACCAATGATAGTATATAGAGGGTGTAGAAACTTAAAACAAATAGTTGTGAAAAGCAGCTTTTCCACTAAACATTTTTTAAATAAGAATAAAGGTTTTTATGGATGCGGTTCTTGCCTAGCCTGTAGGGAAACTAATCAAAAGAAAAGACACATCACCTCCTTTCAGTACCAAAAAGATAAAACATTTATGATAAGAAACCAGTTAACTTGTTTTTCCAAAAATGTTATCTATATTTTAAAATGTCCTTGTGACCTCATATATGTAGGAAGAACAATTAGAAATGTACATATAAGGATTGAAGAACATATAAGAAATATAAAAAAAGGATTGGACACACATAGTGTCTCCAATCATTTTAATTTGTATCACAATAAAGACCCCAAAAAGATGTCCTTTTGCGCAATAAAAGTAGTACATAGAGATTGGAGTGGGGGCGATTTTAATAAAAAAATTGTGGAAGAGGAGATGAAGTGTATTTACAACTTAAAAACACTAATCCCAAATGGACTCAACCAAGATTTTGAGTTATGCCACTTTTTATAAATTAACTGATAGTTATAGGAAAGAATAAGGATAAAACTCTTTTTTAAATATAATATATTATTTTTTTTAATTTTTTTTTTAAACAGCAAAGATATCAAATTATTGTAGGTATTCCAACACCTGTATATGCACTTTGATAATATTTGCATGGTCACTTTATGAAAAATTCAAGAAAAATAGAAAGATATTAAACTACTGTAGGTATTTACCACCTGTATATTTACCACTTGGCATGGTCACTTTATGAAAAATTCACTGTCCTTTTAAAATTCACTGTATTTTTAAAATTCACTGTTTTTACAAAAAGAGCATGGTCACTTTAAGAATCGGGAATTTGAATCTATGGTTACATTCAAGCTGGAATATGTCAAGGTGATATAATTGGTATTCATTATGATTGTTTATATTTCAGTTGAATTAATATGTCAAGGTGACAAATTGATGCTGATTAATATTGATGCTGATTTTAATACATATCTAAATATGTCCTTGTCCCTATATACATGAGATATGGTGTGTGGAGATAGTCCAAGAAGAATTTGGGACACATATTTGCGCCCTATTGTGTGAACTGAAAGTGTATGCAGCTCTACGATGTGGAGGGGGACCAGTGGGAGCGTTGGAACGCATATATGCGTTCCATTGGAGTGTCCCGTTGTGAAAGCCGGAGATAGCAGAACGAGTGGAACGCATCATGCGTTCCACTCGGAGAGAAACCCCGGAAGTGATGTCAAAATGCGGAAGTGACGTCACACAATGGCCGCCGCCGGAAGCAGGAAATGAATACAAACGGAGATATGGAACGCATGAATGCGTCCCACAACGGATTTTCCCGCAAAATACAAGGTATTGAGGACTTATATAAGGACATTATCTGGACAAGTATTGTTAGAAGCTGACTGAGGAAGCCACAATTGGCGAAACGCGTATTGGCTTACTACTTTGTACTTACATTTTATTCTTCCATATTTTATTTATTATTTTACATATATTTTAGTAATAAAGTAACTTTTCATTCCATCCTCTGGATCCTCTTCTACTTATTGGAGACCTTACCAGCTACAGAAGGGTCAGGATCACCCTATAATTGATCCAGAAGTCATCTATACCAGAGCCAGGTCCCTTGGCTCTGATTTTGTGAGTGTTTCCTTGCACTTATTGCACTTTAATACATATTGTGAACTGTCT
Source organism: Pelobates cultripes (assembly GCA_933207985.1). Lineage (NCBI taxonomy): Eukaryota > Metazoa > Chordata > Amphibia > Anura > Pelobatidae > Pelobates > Pelobates cultripes. The sequence goes on along the minus strand of OW240913.1, from coordinate 314,999,015 downwards.
ACACTATTTTGTACATTTCTCTATCTCTGCAGTAATATATTGGAGAAGAGGAAAGAACAACAATTGCTCCATCCATTGTGTTTGTATTGCAGCTGGGACACAGCCAGCACCTCAGAAGGCAGGGTTAGCATGGCCGTAATGTGGAAAAGTTTTGTCAGCACGCCACAACAACCAGCACCACCATCTGATATGGAACATCTTAGCAGGAGGCAGCATTTCAGCAACATGGTGGAACAGTACGTGTGCACACGCCTACACGTACTGACTGATGGGTCTGCCCCATTCAACTTCTGGGTCTCCAAACTGGGCACATGGCTTGAGCTTGCCCTTTATGCCTTGGAGGTGCTGGCCTGCCCTGCAGCCAGTATATTATCTGAACGTGTGTTTAGCACGGCAGGGGGCGTTATTACAGACAAGCGCAGCCGCCTGTCCACAGCCAACGTGGACAAGCTCACATTTATTAAAATGAACCAGGCATGGATCCCACCAGATTTGTCTGTACCTTGTGCAGAATAGACATTTATACCAGCCTCACCCAGCCATTGTTATACTCAAGTGCACTTATTCTTTGTTTTTGTTTTTGTTTTTTATGTCCCAATATTTTGGGGGCTACCCCAATTAAAAAAAAAATAAAAAAAAATAAAAAACAGTGTTGGCTACCACCTCCTCCTCCTCCACCGCTGCTTCTACCTACACCGCCAAAGTCACCATCTCCTCAACCTATGGGTCACTTAGTATAAACTATGTACACAATAGCAGAGGATTGTGAAGGCCTGTTCTCCATGCATCAGGAATTGAGCTCAGTTTGAACAATGAAAGAGAATACCCTGCACTCCAACCCTCTCTCAAATGGATAATTCTGGTGATCCTCCTGACAGCCACGCTTTAAATTTTGATTTATGTTCTTCCAAAGCTAAAATCAAAGATTCCATCTAGTGCTATTTTATGGCTCAGTTGTATTTTTAATTTTTATGTATTTTATGTTATTTTGAGTGATTTCCCTATCTACATTTGAGTGATTTCCCTATCTACACCTTGCACTTGTCTTACTCTTCCCCCATTTTACTTCCTTTTGCAGCTCTCTAGCCCTTTACAGGACTTTTTTAGAGGCATTTTAGTGCCCAAAAGTTCGGGTCCCAATTGACTTCAATGGGTTTCGGGGTCAAGTTCGGGGTCAAGTACAATCCCGAACCCGGACTTTTTTCCGAAGTTCGGCCGAACCAGCCGGACCCGAACACCCAGGTGTCCTCTCAACTCTATCCGTGTCCCCATGCCTCTCAATGTCCCCAAATGTCTTAGTCTTACCATGTCTCCCAGTGTCTGTGTCCCCACGTCTTCCAGTGTCCCCTAGTCTGCCAGTGTCTGTGTCCCCATGTCTCTCAGTGTCCCTAGTGTCCGCATGTCTGTGTCCACAAGTGCCCCCATATTTCCCAGTATCCCTAAGTGTCTCAGTATCCCCAGGTCTCAGTGTCTCTGTGTCCCAATGGCTCTGTGTCCCCTAGTATCCTAGTGACATGGGGGTATAGACACTAGGAGGCATGGTGACACTAGGGGACACTGAGACATGGGGACACTGGGAGACATGAGGGGACACTGGGAGACATGGGGACAGGGCCGGGAAGGGGCGCCGGCCCCCTCATGCTGCAGCCACCCGAGCGCTCTGCAGAGAGCCTTAGGCGGCTGCAGCTTTGCCCGGGCGCGCACCGCCCGGGCGCAGCCTGAGGAGAGGGGCTGTCACTCCCTCACTGTAGCGTGGCCGAGCCCTCTATTGGTCCACGGGTACAGAGAGCATCTGTCTCCTGTACCCGGCCGGACTAACAGGAAGTGCACACTGGGTGTGCACTTTCTGTTAGTCCGGCCGGGTACAGGAAACAAAAGCCTCCCTGTACCCGCTGACTATGATACAGGTGGGCCTCGCCACGCTACAAACTGGGAGGTGGGGGAGGGGAGCAAAGAAATTGGGAAGGGGGGGAAGAAAGAGATGACAAGTGGGGGTAAGAAAGAGAGGACAAGTGGGGGGGAGAAAGAGAGAGGACAAGTGGGGGGAGAAAGAGAGAGACAAGTGGGGGGAGAAAGAGAGAGACAAGGAGGGGGGGAGAAAGAGAGAGAGACAAGGGGGGAGAAAGAGGAGAGACAAGGGGGAGAGAGGTGACAATGAGGGGGGGGACTAAGAGAGAGACAAGGAGGGGGGAGAAAGAGAGAGACAAGGAGGGGAGCGTGATAAGGAGGGGGGGAGAAAGAGAGAGACAAGGAGGGGGGAGAGAGTGTGACAAGGAGGAAGGGAGAAAGAGAGTGTGACAAGGAGGGGGGGGAGAAAGAGAGACAAGGAGGAAGGGAGAAAGATAGTGTGACAAGGAGGGGGGAGAAAGAGAGAGTGACAAGGGGGGGATAGAGATTGACATCCATCACACACACACAATCACACACAATGCAACCTTTGCACACAGAAAAACACACAATGAATTACACACACAGAAACACATACACAAGCAATGCAACCCTTACACATAATGCATCCCTTACACACACAGAAACACACAATGCATTCATTACACACACTCAATGCATCCCTTACAGACACACACACTGCATCCCTTACATACACAGAAACACACCTTGCAGCCCTTACACATACAAACACAGATTCACACAATGCATTCCTTACACACATATCAGGACATCCCCTACACACTCCACCCCTGTGAACAAACTCATTGGTGGAACATGAAGGTGGACCCTGGGACCCAGACCTTGAGCTGTGCAAAGGGCCCCCAAAAAATGGAGCTGCTTCCCGTTCTCCCAGAACATTGATTTTTGTGACCACAGTTACAAACAGCCTCCAGAGAGCCTGTTCTACACCAGACCAGTGGAGCCAGACTGCAGCTAGAGCCCGTCATCATCCTCATCTGGTTGTAAGTAGGCAATCTAGTATATTATTTGTGGTACTAATCTCTAATTTACCTCACATTAAAGAAACACTATAGTCCCCAGAACCACTGCAGCTTAATGTAGTGGTTCTGGTGTCTATAGCCTGTCCCTGCAGGCCTTTTAATGTAAACACGGCGGCACTGCAGCACTGGCGTTAGTTAACATGACAGATCATATGGGTGGGGCATTGTGATGTCACATGGGGGGGCGGCAAACTTTACTTTTGCCTAGGGCGGCAAAAATCCTTGCACCGGCCCTGCATGGGGATGCAGT